>JACAVU010000001.1:26919248-28119248 GCA_014183005.1 Castanea mollissima
CTTAAATTGGCTTTTTCCCAATATTAGTCTCACATTCTCTTGCCTTTTTTCCACTTGTAGCTTCCCCTTTTCAGTTCTGCATTAAACTAACAACTTGATCAAGAAATTATATATATATATATATTTTTTTTCTATTTTCTATATCTTTTCTGATGTCTTTTTTTTTTTTTTTTTTTCACGTTTTTTTTTTGAGAGTTGGGTGCACGATTTTAACCTAGTGCATGTCAAAAAAATAAGAATATTGGAATGTACACAAAAGGAGCAAGATAGGATGATAGCAGGAAACAAAAGATAAAGGGATAGAAAACTGATTTTAGAACCTGTGCTCTAATACCAAATGATGCGAATCTCAATCGACATGCTTCGAGACCCAATAAACAATATTGGAATATTTACCCAGGAAAGCTAAAATTCAAATTTGATAGAACCCTGATCCAACGTTTATAAGTGAAACGCGAACCAATGGTATAAGCAACAGACCTCGATCCAATGATTATGATTGAATCATGAACCGAAGGTATAAAGTTTGAACGCCACAAGGAAGAATCTTTGATAAGTTCACAGTTCCTGAAGAACCAAAAGAAGAGCAAAGCCTTACCTTTTTGATTTTTATTCAATATCCCTCTATTACAATGAGTGCATGCTATTTATAAGACATGACTGAAAAATAGAAAATATAAAAAACGTATTAAATAATAAAACCCTAAATAAAAGTTGATTTGGTTTGAAATTAGCAGATCCAAAATAGGAAAATCGCTAGAAAATGTTCTAAATAATAAAAGCCCTAAATTCAGGTAGATTTGGTTTGAAATAGCAGCTCTAGAATAGGAAAAAATTTCCATTAACTGATATAGAGCTGGAAAGTCAATCAGCCATTAATCCACACCATAAATCACTTCCAATTAAGCCAGATTAGCCCTCAATATCTTGGATTAAATTTATTACGCTTTCATCTTTCTTTGGGCCAAGCTTGGAATGTCCTGCGTTAGAATCATCCCAAATCTCTTGAATCAGCCCATTAAGTGCTTCTTTGATCTTCTTGGATCTTGCTCTTGTAATAGGCCCAACTGGAACATGCAGTGGATCCTTGAATGCTTGTTGATTCTCATAAATCATTGGTGGGTTTTGACGGGAGAATGGTGGTCCCCCTTGGGATGATAAGGTTACCTGTACAAGCTGGGGACGAGGAGGTGCAGGTAAACTTTATTGTTGTAGTAGCTTATTTCCCTTACACAACTATCTAGACTTGACCTTGGCTTCATGCTATGAGTGCGGTGTCTTCAACCCTACATCTAAAGGTCAAGTATCCCACACAAGGTAGAGTGGGGGAGCTGGTTGGTAGCCAGACAATGGTTCGGCAATGTTTGGTGTCAGCAATCACACAGCATCTTGTGGATCCTGTTGTGGTGGAAAAAGAGCAAATCCCATAGCAATTAAAGGGTCCTATAGCGGGACTGGAGGTCGAGGAGCGAGGAGAATTATCCGAGGAGCTGGAAAGGGTGGTGATAGGGCAAGATGAAGAGAGATATTTTCAAGTGTGGTCCCAATTGCCATCGTTGGAGAAGGCCGAGTTGACAAAGTTTTTAGAAGCTAACATTGATGTGTTTGCTTGAAGCACTTATGATGTACTAGTGATTGATCTCGAGTTTATATGTCATCAATTAAATGTGAATCCCGAGGCTATATCACGTAAGCAACCTCCTCGGCGTTCATCAAAAGAGCATGCTGAGGCAGTAAGGGTAGAAGTTAACAAGTTGAAACAGGTTGGGGCAATTAAAGAGATTTTTTACCCTGAGTGGTTGGCTAAAACTATGGTAGTAAAGAAGAAGAATGGGAAGTGGCGTGTATGTGTGGATTTCACAAATTTGAATAAAGTTTGCCCGATGGACCCTTTTCCCATTCCTCGGATTGATCAATTAGTGGATGCAACAGTGGGGAATCCTCGGATGAGTTTTTTGGATGCCTTCTAGGGGTATCATCAGACACCTTTATCATTGTCTGATCGGGAGAAGATTGCTTTTCACTCTCCTATTAGGAATTACCACTATCGTGTGATGCCCTTTAGCCTTAAAAATGCGGGGCCCACATATCAAAGAATGGTGTCGTGGATGTTTGAATCACAAATTAGGAGAAACGGGGAGGTGTACATTGATGATATGGTGGTAAAGAGCAGGCTGGTTGAGAAGCATTTGGCAGATTAGAGGAAGTATTCTCGGTGTTAAGGGAGAATATGCTACGCTTGAATGCATCTAAGTGTTCTTTTGGGGTTTGCTCATGAAAGTTCCTAGGCTACATGATAACACACTAAGGAATTAAGGTCAATCCTGATCGGATTAAGGCCATTAATAGCTTGCATCCTCCTCGAAATCCTAAGGAAGTGTAGAAATTGACAGGGATGATAGCAGCTTTGAATAGGTTCATCTCTTGATCAGCAGATATGTGTCGTCCATCTCCAGCTTCTCCATAAGTGGAAGGACTTTCATTGGACTGAGGAGTGTGTGGTGGCCTTTGAGGAACTTAAGAAGTATTTTTCAAGGCCCCATTTCTAGGACTGAGAAGGAGGAAGTGTTGTATGCGTATTTAGCTGTCACAGATTATGCTGTTAGTTTGGTTTGATAGAAAATGAGAGTGGGATCCAAAGATTTGTCTACTATGTTAGCAAATCCTTGCAAGAGGCTGAGACACACTATTTACCCTTGGAAAAGGCAATATTGGCTATTGTGCATGCTGTTAGGAAGCTTCCCCATTATTTTCAAGCATATACTGTGGTGGTGCTCACCCAGCTCCCTTTGCAAGCTCTCTTACGAAAGTTGGTCTATATCGGCAGAATTGCCAAATGGGGAACCATGTTAGGAGCCTATAATGTCAGGTATATGCCTCACATTATCATTAAAAGGGCAAGTCCTAGCAAAACTCTGTGGCAGAATTTACTGAGGGTGCAACAAGTGTAGGGGAGAAAGCAACTGGCGTTATGTCCACCTTGGCCTTGGTTATTCCCTTTTGGGAATTTACACTGATGGTGCAGCTAACCGAAAAGGAGCAGGGGTAGGAATTGTGTTGATAACCCCCAAGAAGTTGGTGATGGAGAAATCATTGTGGTTGGGTTTTCTAGCTACCAACAACGAGGCTGAATATGAAGCTCTGCTAGTTAGAATGACAATACTTAATCAATTAAGAGGGGAAGTGGTAGAGTTATACTCAGATTATCGGTTGGTGGTAGGCCAAGTAAATGGGGAGTTTAAGGCCCAGGATAAAATGATGCAGGGATATCTTGCTAAAGTGAAACAAGCTCGGGCCCATTTCAGGTGCTTTACTTTAAAGCAAATTCCAAGAGGGCAAAACTCCCATGCAGACTCTTTGGCTATGCTGGCAATTGCTTTGGGGTCAAACCTTCCTCTGATTATTATTGTTTAAGGCATGATTAGCTCCAGTCTTACAAAGAAGCCCTTGGCCGGGGTACATAGCATCCAAGTTGGGCTGAGCTGGATGGACTACTTGGTAACCTTTTTGAAGCAAGGTTTGTTGCTTGAAGACAAGGGGAAAGCCGAAAAGGTGCATAGGAAGGCTTCCTGTTATTGGCTATCTGAAGAACAAAAGTTGTATAAACATTCTTACTAAGGGCCATATTTATTGTGCATGCATCTAGAGGCAGTGGAGCCCTTGTTAGAAGAATTGCATGATGGAATATGTGGGAGTCATACTGGAAGGAGATCTTTGGCCCATAGAACACTCACCCAAGGATATTGGTGGCCGAGCATGCAGAGAGCCTCTTAAGATTATGTGAGAAAGTGTGACCAGTGTTAGAGATTTGTCCCAAATATTCATCAACCAGGGGGAATCCTAAATCCACTTTCCAGCCCTTGGCCATTTGCTCAATGAGGCTTGGATATAGTGAGACCATTTCCCTGAGCTATAGGGAACCGAAGATGGCTCCTCATTGGGACAGACTATTTTACCAAGTGGATAGAAACTGAACCACTTACTAACATCATGAATGTGGATGCCAAGAGGTTTATTTGAAGGAATATCATCACTAGGTTTGGAGTCCCACACACACTGATCTCGGATAATGGTCTTTAATTTGATAGTAAACCCTTCTGAAGATATTGTGGGGAGTTGGGGATCAGGAACATGTATTTAACACCTGCTTATCCTCAAGGAAATGGCCAGGCTGAGGCTACTACTAAAGTCATTGTGCCTGGGTTGAAAAAAAGGTTAGATGATGCGAAAGGGAAATGGGTAGATGAATTGCCTCACGTGATGTGGACTTATCGTACCACGCCTCGAAGATCAAATGGGGAGACTCATTTTTCAATGACTTATGGGGAAGAAGTGGTAATTCCTCTTGAATCTGGGTTCCCGACCCTAAGAACCGATTAGTTCAATGTTGAGGAAAATAATTTTTTACCTTGGGACAGCTTGGATGTGGCTGAGGAAAAGAGAGAAGTGGCTGCAATAAAAATGGCACATTACTAGCAAATAATTAAGCAAGGGTATGATAAGGGAGTGAGTTTAGGGCCATTAGCTTCAGGTTATTTAGTTTTGAGAAAGGTGGTGGGGATAGTGAAGAACCCAGCTTGGGGAAAATTGGGTCCCAACTGGGAAGGACCATGCAGGATAACTTCAGTTGCTGACATTAGGGCTTATTACTTAGAAGACTTGGATGAAAATGTAATTCCACGTATTTGGAATGTTAATAACTTGCGATGTTATTATTTTTAATGATATGCACTTTGTTATTATTCATGTTTGGTTTATTTGCACTTTATTATGGATGCAATTGGTGGTGTAACCTTTGTTTGGAAAATCTCTAGGTGTTAAACAGAACCTTGGCCTTGTTCGACTTCTCAGCTCACAAGCCTTGGGTAAATTAACTTTTGTTTGAAAAATCCCTAAGTGTTGAATAAAACCTTGGCCTTGTTCAACTCTTCGGGTTACAAGCCATGGATAAATTAACCTTTGTATGGAAAATCTCTAAGTGTTAAACAGAACCTTGGCCTTGTTCGATTCCTCGGGTCACAAGCCTTGGGTAAATTAACATGTGTGCAAAAAAGTTTTAAAGTGTTTATCAAGATCTGAGGTTGGCTTGGCTCCTCGGGTCACAAATTGTGGATGAGTTGGCATTCGTTAGAAATTGTCTAAGTGTAGAGTAAAGTTGTGAAGCTTGCTTACTTCCTCAGATTACAGATACAATACAAATTGGTTTATCTTGGAATTCCAAAATCAGGTTAAGGTAAGAATTGTTTGGAATTTATGTTAAGTGTTAATACATTACTTTAAGAGATAGTTTAACAGTTTTTTCGAAATTCGTGTCAAATTAAATAATAAAGCATGGGGAATTGACTCAGTCAGTCAAAGGTTAGTACGTTGCAGATGATTTGAGGAAAAGGAAATAGCCAAAATTGTAAGTAGACAAATAACACTTAGATAAATGAAATAAATATTAACTATTTTCATGGAAGCCCAAGAATTGGATTACAACAAAAGGAGTGGGCGCACAAACTAAGCTTAAGCCCAGTTACACAGCTAAACAATAACTTCTAAGCAAAAGCTAAGCTTTGTGGAGGCTTCTTTTTCCTTCCCTCCTTTCTTTTCTTGCTCTTTTTCTTTTTTCTTCCTTTTCAATTGGGCAACATTTGCTACTTCCTTTATCTCCACGTCTACAATGTTTGCTGGAGCTGGCTGCTCTTTCTCTTTTTCCTTGGCTGAAGTGGTAGACTGAGCAGTGGCAGGCTAGGTCGAGGAAGAAGTAAGGGCTAGGTTGGGGTTAGAAGAAGGCTGGGAAGGAGTGGGGGCCAAGAGTAGGGCTGGAGGTAAGAATCTCAACGGGCCGGGATTTTGCATATCCAAACCCGACCCGCGGACCAAGACCCTCGACCCAGACCCGGCCCGATTATTAAACGGATTTTTTTCCCAGGGCCCAAACCCGCCTCGCTGGGCCTCGTTTAGTTTAGGCTCAAGTAGCAGCCCAAATAGTGGCCCAACCAAAAATCAAAAGAATTAAAGCCCAAAATGGTAAAACGTGGCCCAAATGCCAAAATTTGACATTTAGGCCACGTTATATGGCAGGCAAATCAATCCAAAATTCCAAATCATAGGTTAATCATAAATCAATAAATCACTGGTTAATTATACTCTATAAATCAATAAATCATAACTAAGATTTTAAATCAATAAATCACCTAGCTAAGATAACCATTTAATCATTAATCAACAAAATCATAGCTAAAGTCACCATATAAATATAAGAATAAAATAAATCCAACAAGTCCAAGAAATTAAAAAGCTACAAAATAAATCCCACAAGTTTAAAATAATTACAAACCAACAAATTAATCCAACAAGTCTAAGAAATTAAAAAGTCTACTAAATTAAAACAAAATGTCTAATCCTCCACAACTGTAACACAACTCCCATCCTCTTCATTAGGCTCCCCATCATCAAGAATTGTTTGAGGTGTACAATCTCCAGACATAGTTGAACGACCTACAACACCAATGAATTAAACAATGAAATAAACTTCATCAAATTGTAACTAGAAAATATAAAAATACAATTTTGATTTTATAAAGATAGTACCAAAATAGTCCTCACACACACACAAACTCAAATTCACATAAACACAAAATCCAACCAAACACTTAACAAATTCAAGTATGTAACAAAAAAGATTAAAGAGCTGTTGTAATGAATTTCATTTCAAAGAAGATTAAACACTCTCTAGTCTCTACATCAACAAATGTCTACCAAATACCAGAACCATATGACCAAAAGTTTCGAGTTATGCAAGAAGAGTAAACATTAATCAAATAGATCATTCACAAAGGTACTAAGCATTCACAAAATAGCTACATAACGGAGGATGAATAAGCTCCTTTATCGAAAGAAAACATATGCCATTCTATGCAAGGAGTAGTAGTTAGAACATTTGGGCAAAAACTTATAACATAACTATTAGAAAAGTAACAGAACCAAGTTTGGAACAACACCAAGCTAAGATAACAGAACCAAGTCTAATCCAAGTATCCAACTACAAAACAATTAGAAAAGTAATCAATCAAAAGCAATACATTAAAAAAGATATTTTGTACAAAATGCAACTATATAAACAATTAATCTTAAACGACAAAGGAGATATACCTGCTAGTGTCGTTGCAAACCAATGTGGTGCTCAACGTTGCAAACCACAGCTCCTTCAGGGATAGATCTGAGTGGCAGAGAGCTTGGCCAAGGCGTGGCTGCGTGCTTGAGAGTGAGTGAGTGGTTGCGTGCTTGAGTGTGAGTGACAGTCAGAGTGAGGCATGGCTGAGTGCGTGGCTGTATGCTCTGTGTGTGGCTACGTGAGTGACAGAGAGAAGAGAGATTGAGGGTAAGGGTGAGGAACTGAGGCATGAATTGAAATGGGATTATGACTATGAGAGGCGGATGGGTATTAGGATTTACAATGATATATATATATATATATATATATATATCTATATATAAGGGGGGGGGGTTTAGTAATTTCATACTAACCGGGTCATATTCGGGCTGGGTTTCGGGTCGGGTTACGGATTTTTTTGATTAAATCAGAACCCGACCCAGACCTGTTTCGGGTTTTTTTTAAAAGAAAAACTTATATCCGACCCTATTCTTTATTGGACCGGGTAAAATCCGGCGCACTGCAGTCAGGGCTTGGACCCATACCTTTAGGCAAAAGGCCCGAGCTGGGTAGTTAGACTTTCTGCGTTAGACTATCTGCTGTCTTGGTCATGCTCGCATTATAGGCCGCTTGCTTGGCCTTAGCCTTCTCGGTATCCTTGGCCTCCAGTTACTTATGCAACTGTTTAACTCCACCATGTTTAGTGCCAGCTTATTCTCGGCCTTTCTCTGAGCTTCTAGGGACTCTGCAGCTTATTTTTCGAAGCTATTTAGGGCAGCTTCAACGTTCTTCTGAGCCTTCTCAGCCTTGGTTAGTTGGGCAAGGGTCTTCTTGAGCTTTTTGTCTACCTCGGCGTGGGCCTTCTCAGTTGATGCCAGCTTGCCCTTAGCCTGTCTAGCCTGGTCTAAAGCATGGTCCACCCACTCCTTGGCCATGAAGGCAACTTGGAAAGACTGCAAGATTGATACCTGTTAGGGTTCGTACATGTATTATTTTACTTTACAAGATAAGGGAGGTGATCATGTACCTTTTCTAGGTCTCATTTCAGAGATAGGAAAACTTTGCGTTTCCTGAAGGACCTGAGCTCTTGCATGTCCTCAAGCAGGCATAAGGCTTTCTCCAGGAATTCTGCCACAAGGCCTGAGCTACCTTTTTGATGGTCCCTCAGGTTGGCATCATCCATCACAGGATTACTTGAGCTTAGTGTGAAGGAAGGTCTCTAAACAGAAGGCTTGGGTGGTCACTCCCCTTTAGATTCTCTTGAAGCCCTAGAGGAGGTGCCCTTCTTTTATTAGGCCCTAGTTGTTTGGGTGTCCTTGGCTGGGGGCTGTTGTGTGGGGTGGGTGATTACTCCTTCCTTGGCACCTTCAGTGCCTTTACCTCCTTGGCCCTTTTTTCTCTTTCTTTCCATGGCATTGCCAGAAGATGCGCGCATTAGAGCAGAAGTTGGTGGTCGGGGCACCATCGGGATTACTGGAGAAGCACCCCTATCATGAGTTTTTCGCAAAGCAAGGAGGCCTGGAGTCTTTTCTTCAAGTCCCATTCCTTTTGGGATGTTAGTCCCCTCTTAGTCAGAGCTGACTTGGGCGAGGCGCAGGGGCCAGTGTGAGGTGCTAGGAGCGTCCTCGGGGTCCTCTTGTTGGTAGAAGACCTCGAAGTCTTTGTTTGTTAATTCTTGGACAGGTTCAGGTGTGGGCTCCTTGGCTTCTTCATCAGAAGGTATGTGAGGCTCTTGTGAGTAGAGGAGTCTAGTTGCAAGTGGAGTCGGAAGTTGGGCATCTTAGGTTCCCGCTAAAGGAGGTTCAGATAGCAAGAAGCCTGCGACTGCAACGTCAATTAAGGCTAATCGTGAGTCCTTAACCTTAATGATGTTTTTCGAGCTTTGGAAGTGTTTTGAAAGGGGTGTAAACCCAAGGATGAGGTGCACCACCCAAAGTTGACCGTCCTTATTCATAAAAACTTCTGATCTGAGGATTTGGTTTAGGTCAGCAAAGTTTATGAGATGCTTGGACAGGGTGGTATGGTATTCGTCTGCCAATGAAGAAACAATAAGAGTTATAAGTCAGTTTTTTTTTTTTTTTAAAACCTTATAGAAATTAGTGAAGATCCTATGCACGTCTGTGGTCCTCGGGGACCCTACCTGGTTCCCCTTCTTGGACGGGACAATGCAGTCCATCATACTAGTCTCCCGAGACAATGATGAAGTCCTTGTCCATACCCTTGCTTGAGTCAGGTAGACAAAAGATTAACCTAATGGTAGGGACTTTATATTTGATGTAGTATTTAGTCTCCTTCCCATTTTGTCAGTTGTACACCCAATTTACATCGTACCATGTGAGGTTAGTCCCCATTTTTCGGTTTATCATTTCTACACACCCAAGAACCCTAAAAAAGTTTGGGGAGCATTGGGTGGGGGTCAACCTATAGTTCATTAGGAAATCTCTAGTGACCCTTCCCATGAGGATTTCCATCCCACGTTTTATGAAGGCGATCATCAGAATGACTATAGAACCAGGAGGTCTGTTCATGACCAGCCATTTACCTAATTCTCAGTGTTGGAGTTCAACACCGTTAAGGATTCTATATTTAGCCCTAAAGGTGGCCATGCCTTTGAGAGTGTTTACTAGCCTAGTGAATCTACCCATGAAATTTTATGGTATAACAAATGTAAATTTGTGCAAAAGAATGTGAACTTGAACTCACCTATGAGCGATGGAAAAATCTCTCTTCGGGCAGTTGCTTCAACATGAATTGCCAAATGCGTAAATGAGGTAAAGTCAGCCTCAAGCTCTCCTTATATAGAGGTGGAAAATGAGCGGTAACTTTCCCGCACATAAATGAGAGAAAATGAGGACCATAGGATCCTCATCATATCGTAGAACGTGGGGGGACAAGCAGCCACTTGACGCCATAAATGTGAGACCGTGGATACCGAAGCATTAGGAGCTTGCTGGAGACAGGTGAAAGGATGTTACCACATGGGAACACATATGACATGTATGAGGCTAGGTTGTATAACTAAAACCTTGCTTTTATTTTAGAATTAACAGCAAAGTTTTAGGAGGCTATTGTGGGGGCCCGAGGAATGAGGAAGGGATTTTTGGACTATTAGTGCTATTGTTGGGGCATTCTATGCTCAAATAGGGAATTCACCCGAGGAGAGGAGAAGAAGAGACAAGAGATTCTTAGGAGTTCTAGGTGGGAAGGACTGGGTAAAGAGAGAGAATCATGAAGGGTAGGGGAAGTTTTCAACAAGAAGTAGCATGTTGCCTCCGCATTAAATGGTGGGTAATAGTTTTATCAGCTGCATTGATGAGGAAGTGACCTGAATAGTGAACTTCACAGCTAAGTATCTCCTTCTACCACCTTCGGCAGGTGTTTCAAGGGACAGGTGTCACGATAAGAATTTTGTTAGGTAAAGATGGGGGGTCAAGATGTGAAGGAGAAGGGAGTATATAAGAAACAATGAAATTTCAGAGAGGGGAGGTCAAACAGAAATATCAGAAAAACGAGTGTTAGAACAAGAACATTGAGAGAAGAGAGTGACCAGTGTATCTTTCTGTGTATAAGCAGCCTCCTCAAGCAATCTTGTATTAGGATATTTTACATACCTAATCTATGACTTAGTCTTTCTTTCTTATTTTTATCCTCGGGCTAGGCCCTCCCTTGTTGTTTAACCCACTCTCTCTTACAAATATATTGATTTGGGCTTGGTTGAATTGTACAAACCTTACTGTTCTAAATGGGTTTGTACTGTTTGATTTTTGTGTTCTTACGACCACGTATATCAAACTTTAATTACATAACTGTAATTTCTCTAATCTGAGGGGGAGGGGGGGAGGGAGAAGAAAAAAGAATTCCATTAGCTTTCTATAATTATTAGATGAATTAAACAAAACATATTTTTTTTATACCTTATTACATCTCTCTCTTAAATAGATTCATTTTATGATCCAATCCACAAGAAAGAGACAAGGCTTTTAAAATCTTAAAATAATATATTAAGAACATTTGAAAGGTAAAAAAAAAAAAAAAAAAAAAATCTTATAGAGGCTTTGTTAATTATTATTGTTTTTAGAGATAGTTTCAATTTTCAACTTATAACGATCGCTCTTTAATGATGATTTTTTATCATTAGACCAAGACACTAATTGGTTTTTAGTGTAGATGAAGATCGAACCTCAAATCTTTTATTGGACAATAAAAGAATTTACCAATTAAGCTAACTAAAACTCATAGAAGCTTCATTATTTAATTAGAAAAAGCTAAGACTCGTTTGTAACTTTTGATAGAAGAGACATTAATACTCCGTCCGTCCGTCCGTCCTAGTTTGTTTGTCCTCTATTCTATTTTGGGATATCCTAAAATATTGTCTAGTTTCTAAAAATAAAAGTTATTAATTTACTTATGTTCCTATCATACCCATACTTTATTTCAAAACTATTTGAAAAGAAAACTAACAAATATTTAAAAAATCAATCTAAGTGGGGCATCTTTTTAGTTATCTCATTAAGAATAACTCTTTTTTTTTAAAAAAGCTGATAAGTTTATTTTAAGGGTAGTTTTATAAACTTATATGTACGGGGAGAGGCCCTGGGCCCATTGGGCATTAAACCCCAGCCTTGTGATAATGTACGAAACGGGGCCTCAGGCCTGCTCGGCAATGGGCTCCCATCTTGAGTTACAACACCTGACGTCCTTGGTCTGAGCATACCTTGGCACTTGGCAAACCCCCTCCCCCCCCTCCCGAGGATGCTACTTCTCGGGGGTACCAGGTCCCAGCAGTTCAATATTGTCTTGGGGAGGATCGTTGCCGAGCAACCATTTGGAGGCAGGAACCAATTTCAATGCCATTACCACAGTCCCCAACAGAACCTCCACTAAGACCACTTTGGAGCGATGGAATTGGACCCCCATCTCCAATAGTAGTTAAGGATAATCATAACATCTCCATTGGTCTCAACTTATAAAAAGGAGAAAAGAATGAGGAAGGGGGGTTGGCAATTTGAAGGAGAAACACAGAGAGAAGTGAGAGACTATCATAAAAAGAGGGAGCGAGACTTAGAGAAAGGGAGCAGCTTACAGAGTTTTAACTAATTGCATGGGTCTCAAAGTAAATGATCACCTACAGTAAGAAACTCAAAGCCCACAAAACAAATAGATCGTGAGCCCAAAAACGTTAACTACATATTTTTGACCTACACATTATACATTTTTATAAGACAGATAAGATAATAAATGATGTTCCTTTAAAAAGTTTGACTTTTAAAACGGGACAAACAAATTGGAACAGAGGAAGTATGTTTTTACAATATTTGATATTATGGAATTTAATTTGATTTATTCTACTAAATAATTTCAAATGGTTCTATTTCATAATTGTGTGCTTTAAATAGTACTCTTATTTAAAATTTAAAGTTCTTGTAATGAATTTCTTCATTAGATTTGTGTGTATATAAAAAGAGGATTTTCCTCTTTAAACTGGACTTTTATGTGATTCAAAAATACCCATAAATCTTACGTTTAACCGAGAAAAAACTTGAAGACAAGTCGGTAAAAATATATCTCAAACTCCACTTAAAATGCCTATAAAATAGGACACTCTCCTACTAATCTATGTCTTCGAAATAAACATATCCAATTTTTTTTATAAAAAAATCAAAACTATGACACTAGAAAAAAAAAAAGGCCTCATCGCACGCTATGACACTCTCCTACTTCTGCCATTGTTTGGGAGTAATGCTATGACAAACTTTTTTCATAATTATTTTTTTCACAACTTTTAAATTAATAGAGTATTTGATTGGAACTAATCACTTTTACTTGGATTTAATATTGATGCAAATTTTATTATGCATCAATTACAACAATTTATGTCAATAATTGTGTGAAAAAAAATTTGCAATTTTTTTTTTATAAAATTTCTAAATAATCAATACCAAAAGTTGTGAAATGGCATGTCCTTAAACTTATTGCATTGTTCCATGAACATTCTTTTTGTTACTATTCTTCTATTCGGTTTCTCCAATTGACATATAATTTATAGTTTTAAAGGTGCTGTGACAATTAAAGCATAAAATCTTCCCTCTCCTTTTTCCCTCTAGTTTTATGCTTTGTAGGAGGATCAACGACAAATACAATAAAATAAAATAAAAAGATGGAGATAATAACGATGGGGATGATGACCATGATCAAATAATACAGTCATGAGAACTCAATTGTTGAGAGAGAGAGAGAGAGAGAGAGAGGGAGAGACACTGCAAGTAGTTGATGGTGTTAGAGAGCTGAGTTGAACAGTATGAGTATGAGGAAGGTGGTAGCTTTCTGTAGTCTCTCTTGCTTCATGGACATGAAGGCATAGAAGAGCAGAGATATTAAACCTTTGGTAGAAACACTGCAAGTAGTTGATGGTGTTAGAGAGCTGAGTTGAACAGTATGAGTATGAGGAAGGTGGTAGCTTTCTGTAGTCTCTCTTGCTTCATGGACATGAAGGCATAGAAGAGCAGAGATACTATAGATAGAAGATACACCTTAGGAAGGAGGAGATGCGACTAGCCATGGATTAGCTTTTTGCTTAAAACCGTGTACTCCTGCAGTCCTATTTATAGTGGTTCGGCTTCGGCCGGCGCCTGGCAAGTGGATTCGTATCCTGCTACTGCTAGGTTTTTTTTTTTTTTTTTTGAGGAAACATTAGTCAATTAAACTACTTGGCTTTTAACTGATGTTGGTCAAAATGATTTTTTTTTTTTTTTTGGTAATTATTACCATGTAAGATGTATGTTTAGACAAGTTGAAATTTCAAGACTTTAAAATATTGTGGACATTATACTTCTCAATTAATTATCAAGGACCTTTTTTCTCAAAAAAGAAAAAGAAAAAGAGAAATGATATGTCCACAACATTTTTACAACAAATCTTAAGTGACAGGTTGTTACTGGTTATTATTGTTAGGACAAAAAAGTAATCTTAGTGTTAGGTTCAAATTTGGATCAATAACAGCTAATCATCTATGATTTGTTGTGAAAATTTTGTGGATGTAGCATCTCTAAAATTTTTTTTATCAAGGACCAATTACTACGTCCTTGACTTTAGCCTTAATCAAGTAATCAAATTAGGTTTTCTAACCTAGAAGGTTTTTCTTTTGATTTTTCAACGAGGTTTGAGTTGTTTGACATACACAAAAGATGCATTAAAAAGCAAGCATCAAAATGTACCGAAAAATAAAACAATACAAAACAAAAAAATTATATTTAATTATTTATATACATATTGTAGGACATATGTGGATTATGTTAGAAACATATGTCAATATAAAATTGGTTAATCATTTGACAAAACACACTTTACTTGTAATTGGTTAGATTTAGGATGTGTTTAATATTTCAAGGAACAAGGTTTCAAGTTCAAGTGTCAAAACCGTGCAAATCTGTCCAAGAATCAAGTAAAGAAGTGTTGGATTTTAAAGCTGGACAGATAGAATCTATCGAGGTTTAAAAGGCAGCTTTAGCCCGATACTCGACAGCTACTCGATAGATAAGCTATCTATCAAGATTTATGAAAATCAGATTTTTAGTTTTGATTTCATTTCAATCAGTGAGTATGTGTTTAGGCTTTCTTTTCTCATAACCCTAAACATATATAAGGATTATTTTAAGGACTGCCAAAGGTTGCACAGTTGCACGAGTATGAAGCAAAGTGTTTTTCATGCAAATTGTAACTGGAGACAGAATTTTCCCCAGTTCATCTATCTCTTGAAGAAGTTGCTGCGTTTGTACGTCGTTGGGTTTTGTGACCAAGGAGTTTCGTGATCTTCATCGTGTTGATGAACTAAAGAACTTTACAGCCTATATCTTTCTCAAGTTAGTGATTAAGTTGCATACTGGGATCCACACATCTATTGGTTAGTCACGTGCTGGGAGCCATGCATTGAAAAGGAGAAATTGTCACTACAGAATAAGTCTAATTGGTTTTTGGGGTAAGGGTTCAACTGTAGGTTGGTATAAGGTACTGAGATTCCTTTACTTGTAACCGCTTTTTTTGATAATAATGAATTTTCGGGAGTAGTGACCTTAAATTCACCCGGTGGGGTTTTGTCTCGGTGGTTTTTCCCATTCGTAAACAAATTACCTGTGTCAAATTTAATTTCCGTTGCATTTAGTTATTTGGTGATTTGTTTGTGCTACTATGCGTATTGCATATTAAATTGACTTAATTAATTCACTTGGCTAATAAATTGGTTAATTTATCACAAGGAGTCAATATATTCTTGGCCTATCACATATAAGTCAAGAGGAGACAGGTTTAATGGGAGAAATTGAATCAAATAATTTGGGGATTGTGTTAAAAGGAAGTAGAAAGACAACATTGAATATGGGGAATTAAACTTATTTAGGATAAGTTTAAATTATTAGAATATATTTAGATTGCTTAATTTTCTCATTAACTAATGGATTTAGGTTTGACTTGCCCAATAGTAATCTACTTTAGTCAAATTTCTAATCTATTACGGTTATGGATGACCAAATTCAAAATGTGATTCAAATTTGGAATTGAGATTTAATGAGGGAAGACATGGCTTAAAAGATTAGTTTTCAAAAGGTTTGCATTAGAAAAAGAATAATGCTAGAGATACAAATCATTTTACAAACTGCTGATGTGGTGAGTGATTATTGGTAAATGAAAAAAATGATATTAATGGTGGGCTTAGGTGAAAAACAATAAGATGTTGGCCACATCAACATTTAGTAAAAATGTTGTAAAATAGTCTATAGCTGTAACATTACTCTTAGAAAAATAATAGATAAAAAAATCGGCCACAATAAATGTCTAATTAGAGGGCTAATTGTCCACTGTTCCATATTACCCAAAAGAACTCCAAAGAAAGAGAATTGGTTCTTAATTCTTTTCTTTTTCCCTTCTATTATGTGGGAATAAATCCAAATCAAAATAATAGGCTAAAGCCTATTTGAAGTTGAGAGTTGGATCTTGAAAGAACCCAAAAGTTAGGCACGAAAGTAGCTTATTTATTTATTTATAAGATAAAAGATAGAAATCGTATTGATTGTAAAGAAAACTAATTTTTCTTTCAACCCAAATATGTCTTTTCCCATTTTGTAAGTGCACACAAATAGATCTAAGTGGACCAAAATGGATCAAAGTGGTCAAATGGACCGAATTGGACCAAATGGAACAAAGTGGACTAAATGGATAGAATAGAACAAAATAGAAACAAGATTGACTGAATAGGACCGAAGGGGACCGAATAAGAATGAAGTGGACAAAATGGATAAAAAGGGACCAAATAGGATCGAAGTGGACATACTGGACTGAACAAGACCAATGTGGACTGAATAGGACCAAAGTGGATAGAATGGACTGAATAGAACTAAAGTGGACAGAATAGACCGAATAGGACCAAGTGGACCGAATAGGACCAAAGTGGACAGAATGGACCGAATAGGATCGATAATGGACCAAATGGGATCGATGTAGACTAAATAAGACCAAATTGGACATAATAGGACCAATGTGGACCAATTAAGGCCAATGTGTACTAAATGGACTGAATATGACCAAAATAGACTAAATAAGATTAAATGGACGGAATAGATTTTTTTTTTTTTGACGAACAAACACACTCACACACAAGGGGGAGGGAAAAAGGTTCTAGCACTACAAACTCTACTCAAAAGCCATGGTAACTTTAGTGGATAGAATGGTCTGAATAGGACAGATTAGGACCGTATGGACCAAATAGGAAAGAATAGGTCAAATAGAACCAATGTGGACTGGATAAGACTTTTGAATATTTATAATTTTAATTAGGCCTGTCCACGAGTCGGTCCGGGTTGGGTTTGTGCCCAACCCGGAACTGACCTGACCACGTCGGATCTCCAACATTCAAACCTGCCGCCGACTATAAGATGAGTTAATTCGGGTGACTCGGATATCGAGTCCGGATCGGTCGGTTGTCGGTTGGCGGTGGAGAAGACGAAAAATGCCGAAATCAGGCCGGAACTGGCCGAAATCTGCTAGATCTAGCTGAAACATGGCCGGATCGAGCAAGATTTCAACTTGTTCTTATCAAATCTTGAAGAGATCTCAACGGATCTGTCGAGATCTCAATGGATCTGACGAGATCTTCACAAGATCCCAACGAATCTGTCGAGAAATGATCGAAAATCCTCATACTTGAGAAAATCGGTGAATGTTTCGTTATATAGGCGATTGGATTGGTTGGAATCGGATTTTGAAGAGTAGACCAGCCAACCGACCCGTTGGTCTCGATTTCTGGAGGTTGAGACCCGTTTCCGATCGTCATCGGTGTCGGGTCGGTCGGTTTCGGGTATGAATCGGTCAATTTGCCTCGGGTTGGTCGGGTACGGGTTTCGATGGACTGCCCTAATTTTAATTGCATTTTTTGGGCTCATATTTCTAGTTTTTAATGTCTATTTTGTTTGTTTGTTTGTTTTTTTTTTTTTTTTTTAATTTTTTTTTAAAACTCAAAACTAAAGATTGTAGCCTAAATATAACTTCATACTTTTTAACCCAAAAATTAAGAAAAAAAATGAATTTTTGAGCTAAACTTGAAAAGGCAACTTACAAAAAAAAAAAAAAAAAATCAATTTAAGGCCCAATTAGTCTAAAATTGATTGAAGGGGACCAAAATTGACTGATTGGACCAAAGTAGACCGAATGTGACCAAAGTAGATCATCTAATTGGACATAATAGAAATTGTTTAATTTTTAGAGAGAAAAAATTATCTTCAAAAAATTCTAGAAAAAAAAATTATATATCATATTACCATACAAAATAATTATTTATTTCCACGCATTACGTGGACCTACGACTAATTTTAGAAAAAGGAAAGCACTGGCAGTTTGAACTTTGAAGTTACTTTATTTGCCCTTTCGTTTTTTTGTTAGTTTTCATTGTATTTGGCCAATAGAAGCAATTTAGCTTTGCTTTTTTTATTCAAAAGAAATTAGAACTCTGATAATGTTGAAATGAACTTCTAAAAGTGGAATCATAATCTGAATGTAATCCTTATGTTTGGTATGCCACATCCACATTCATGAGTTTTAAGCCTGTTCCATAGGATTCCTAATCGTATGGCTTTTTCTACCAAAAAAAAAAATCCTATGGCTTTTTCAAAGGTGTTATATTATCAATTTCGTGAATGATTTGAGTTCTTATACGTGACTAAATTTTATACGGCAAAACAATTGCTTCTCAAAATTATTATCTATTCTCATAATTGAAAATTAACAGCTTTGTAACACTAATTGGGTATTAAATTTTATAGGAAAAAGAAATTAAATCGTATAATAGTTTAGAGAAAAACTTCCATTAATTAGCCAATCATATTTCATTTACATGTTGTGGGATTGGGAGGTCAATATTAATAAGAACCCATAATCAAAATGGATTGGGTTGTCCCATTCATCTCAACGAGAAGGACAACCACATAGTGTTGTGGCTTGATGGTAGGAGTCATTGTTTTAGCACAAAGAGAGGAGTGATTCGAGGGCCAAAATGAGCAAATGCCCTTTTTGCGCAAAAAAGAAAAAGAAAGAAGCATTATGTCCAATTTTCCAAACTAATTAGGAATATGTCCTTTTTAAACTCGATTTTCTCAAAATTGATTTAAGTCTTATAGCAACGTTTTAAGGAGCCTATAGCGGCGTTTTGGAACTCGAGCTTTATGAAATCGAGTTATAGGTAAAAAAAAAAATTGCATGGAACTCGAGTTACAAAATGCCGCTATAGGTCCTTAAAACGTCGCTATAGGGCTCTAATTTTTTTTTATTTATAAAAAAACTCAATTTTGAGAAAATCGAGTTTCAAAAGAGTGGCATTTTCCTAATTAGTTTGGGAAAAGGGGCATTTGCCAATTTTTTTTGCGCGAAATGGGCATTTGCTCATTTTCGCCGTGATTCGAGCGATAACCTCAACAGCCCGTGTGGTACATGTGGTATTACCCATTGTTGTCACGTGGCATGGGGTCGATGAGCTCACACCAGAGACCTCTTCTTTTTTATTCAGAAAAAAAAAGGTATGAGAAGGACAACATGACCTAAAGATTTGGGGGGAAGAAATCCTCATAATACAACCTAGAGGTCTCTTATAAATAGCAGGGAGCTCGTAGTACTAGTGCACATGTATGGAAGATTGAAAGCTTACACTTTATCAAATTTTCTATTGAAAGAATTATCTCTGAATTTGCCACCGGAGTATCCTAATTAAATTGGTTGATTCTGGGTATAGTTTAATTTGTAGGCATTTCTCTTTGTTTTCTTATCTCAGGTTATCCATCATTAATTGGATGATTGTTTAGAATTAAAGGAAACTAGGAATATCTCTTTAACTTTCTCTTAGAATCCATTTCCCCCTCACCTCACATGTGAAATCTGTTAGGACATATGTGTTTCACTTGTTTAGAATATATGTCATTCGTTATTTATGTAATTGGCTAATCATTTGTCAAAACGCACTTTACTTGTAATTGAGTAGATTTAGGATGAGGTTAATGCTTCAAGAAACAAGGTTTCAAGATCAAGTGTTAAAGTCATGCAAGTTTGTCCAAGAAACAAGTTGGGAAGTGCTCTTCATTAAAGCTCGACAGCTGGCTCGACAACTGCATCTATCTAGCTTTAAGAAGCTGTTCTAGCCTCGAGGCTCGACAGCTGCTCGACAGCACCTCGACACTTGTAGCTGTCGAGATTTAAGAAAAACAGATTCCTATTTCTGTTTTAACTCTAATCCGTGGATGTGTCTTTGGGCTTTCTTTTCTCCTAACCCTATACATATAAAAGGATTATTTTAAGGGCCGTTAAAGTGTAGCAAGTTGCACAAGCATTGAGAATTCCTTGTTCATACAAATTGTAACTTGAAACGAAGTTCTTGCCCTAGTTCATCTCTCTTGTGAAGAAGTTGTTGTGTCTTTGCACCGTAGGGTTTTGTAACCAAACATCTTCTTGATCTTCATTGTGTGGATGAATTGAAGAACTTTGTAGCCAACAAATCTTCTCTAGTTGGTGATTGAAGTCGCATACTGGGATCTGCGCAATTAATTAGTCACGTACTTGGGAGCCGTGCATTGAAAGGAGAAACTGTCACTACAGAACAAGTTCAATTGGGTATTGGGGTAAGGGTTCAACTGTAGGTTGGTAAGGTACTTGAGATTCCTTTACTTGTAACCGCTTGTTGTGATAATAGTGGAGTTTCGGGGGTGGTGACCTTAAAATCGGGTTTTTGCCGTGTAGGTTTTCCTTACTTTTCGCTGCGTACTTTAGTTTATTGGTGATTTGTTTATGCTATCACGCGTTTGCATGTTAATTTAATTAATTAATAAATTTAGCTAATTAATCAATTTAATCCATCACAATGGGTCAATATGTTTTTGATCTATTAAAATCCAAATTTACAACATAAATATAGTGGGAACTGGGGAGCATGCCAAGAGTAGCATTGTATGCTCTCTTTTATATAGGAGAAGAATTAGGATTAAAATCCTACTTCCTCTTTGTTGTAACTATCGAATTATTAAAAAATAAAAGTTTTTGTTACGTAACACCGCACTTAGCCTGAGCATGGGTAGTGAGTCAAGTTTGCAGTCAACTCAGTGAGTTAACTCGGGACCATCAACAGGATAAGCTTAAAGTGGCATGACTTGTGATAGTGACGTTTTATATATAGCGAAGACATTTTAAGAAGGTGACGGAAATATAACATCCGTCAGCCATCGACATTGATGCCTCCATTTGACGCTCCAGGCCACATCCCCAACGTAACGGCATTAGGCTAGGGGGTCAAGATGACGAAGTCAAGGCTGACGGCCAAGGTGGTGAAGGTCCTTAGGTGACATTATCCTTGAAGATGTATTTAGGCTGACGGTGTTATAGGAGGTGCACATTGGCTGACGACCTTGGCACGTAAAGGCTGAAGGAGTGATCCAACTCCATCCTTAATCGTCTTGACCTTACATACGTGAGTATAAGGAAAGTTCTTTCGGTACACGTCTGGTCTCAGTCAAAAAGATCCCTATAAGGAAAAGAGTTCTATGCGATATGCAAAGATCCGCAAGTCACTCTTCTAAAAGGAAAGTACTTCCTCGCCAAGGCGTATTTCGGCTCTACACCACTATATAACCGCAGAACCCTCATGAAAAAAGGTACGCAAAACTATCCCAACTCTGGCACTCTAGGGTTGTTTGAGACTCTAACTTGACCTTCGGAGGGTTTTTGGCCGGCACCACACCGGTGCTCTCCTTTAGGTCATTTTGTTTTCTCTTTGCAGGTGTTGATTCGAGCTGGAGAGCGTCCGCGACCTACTGGTGTTTTCTTCGGCATCATCAACTTGCTTGGGACTCCACTTTATAATTATCTCTTTTATCATCTATCTCTTAGGATTATCTTATCAAATAAACTACTTCATCTAGTGAGGTTTATCACTTAGGATTGTTGGGTTTATCATTTATCGCTTGGGATTGTTGGGTTTGTCCTTTGGTTGTTTGAACTTTGTGATAAGCCATTTGTTATCGTTGTTATCTTTTAGCAATAGAAGTTTATCATGTTTTGATGTAAGCCTATATATATGAATGAATAAAGAATGGGCATGTGAATTTTAAGCCAAAACATTGCGGAGGTTGGGTTGTCCTCGAAACAAACCCATTGTGTTAAGTAATTTTACTGTGTGCGCATTGTTCTATTTTCTCGACCACCATAGACCCTCGAGGCAAATGCGGAAAAGGACGTGGTCGTGGTGACCATAACAGTTTGGAATATGGTAAAAAAAACATAAATACATTTCATTCTTTTAAAGAGCTAGCACAATATGATCTTACTTTCATGATTCTCTAAAATTCTATGTTAATTTAGCATAATATTCAATGCCTATTAGAATACCATCACTAAAAATTCATTACAATGAAAGCAGAGATGGTGGCAACTACTTTATTTGTTTTATTATTCATTGTATCTGGCATATAGATGCATTTGGCTTTACTCTGATTGTTGTATTAAACATTTATAAACAAAAATTTATTAGAACTATTTTCTTTTATCCATGTAAGATCTTAGGGACAACAATAATTAAATAATTCATTTAAACATGAATCATTTGGGATTTTAAGAATTTTACGTTGGGGTTACTAGTATATTCTAACCTAAAATCATTATTCATTCTATGGTAAAATAAGATTTTAAATAACCTAACACCATTTCAGTCAAAAAAGAACTTACCACCACATTCACTTTTACATGTATTAAAACTAAAATTTCATTATATAAATGAAGAGGAACTTGAGGAGTTCTGACATAGATTTCATCTAATTTTGCTCAAATTTTATTTTAAACATTGAGGATTTTACTGGGATGTTTCTAATTTCTAAATCACAAATTCTCAAAGAGTTATGCTAGCGTCACATAAAATGTTACATAAAATGACACAACTTGTACCACAACTCGCCTATGTAGTGAGTTGTGAGTAGTAGGGAGGTGATCTCACATGGACCTACCATCACCTCTCTATCATTCACGACTCGTAGCGTGGGTGAATTATGGCACAAGTTGTGCCACTTTATGTAACACAAGCATTATTCATCCTCAAAAGGTCTAAGAGAAACATTTGATAATTACAGTACATTCAAGTTAATCATGTCCAATGACCTTCATTAACATTTCCATTGATAAAATCAATGGATTTATTTATTATATCTCAATCCATAATAATTCTCACCATGAGCTAACACAAAGGTTTTCTTTGTTACTCGCTCACTTTATTATATATATTATTACTATGAGAAATGCTAACGAATGTCCTGACACTCATTAATTAGCATGACCCTATTACTATTACTCCATTAGCTACACCCACCGGGACGAAACCCAATCTTCACTCCGACAACATCATACACCACCTCTAATCCTTTTTGTTGTTCATTCCCGAAAATGGCAATGTTGCGTGGATTACTATTTCCAGCAAAGGCTAAACAAGCTTCTGTTTGGCTCAATATATAGAGTGTACCCACTTTGTTCAAATCCACGCTCACACCACCACCGAAAAAAAAGCTTATGCTTGGAATCGAAACAGATTGGTTCTTGCTAAGGTCATAGCATGTATCAAATAGCGAAGAACTTGAGCTTGTCATCGGATAATTACGCATTTTTTCTCGAAATGATGTTCGCAATGCATTGTATGCTGTAGGAGGCAAACGTGTAATGACTGTCCCAGAGTCAATTATAGTACCAGCAGTCGAAAAAACCGATGTGGGAATTGATAATCTTTGTCCACCAACACTTATTCCACTCAAGTTGAGGCCATAGAATGATGGCCCTTGAGAAAGCGTTAACAAAGGTGTGAACTTTGAGGAATTCGAAACTTCTCTGCCTTTTCCCAAAGTAGGGTATCCCATTGAGCTAATTGTGGAAGGAAGACAATACGAGAAAAACTTCTTGTACTTTTGAGCAGCTTGTTGAACAAGGGAAACTTGGCCGCGACCAAGGCCTAGCAGCCCTGCAAATCCTTTAAAGAGGCCTTCGTTGTCTTGGCCACAACCGAATATGAAATTGTCCACCACATCTGATGTTATAGTTAGCCTCTCTGTGCTGAAATATCCAATTGTAAATGAACGGTCACCATATCGCACAACATATATGCACTTTGAGTTGGAGGAGCATTGTCGTGGGCTTCCTGCAGAATGAATAAAATTTCAAAGTTATAGTATCAAATTAACAAGTTTACTATTGCTTAAGCTCATTTGGTAAAAATTTTTGTCGTCAAATAAGATATCTGAGATTCGAACCTCAATTACACTAAAAATTAATTGGTATTTTGGACTTATGATAAAAAATAATTATTATAGAACAAACTTTACAAGTTGAAATTCAAAAAAGTGTATGTGTGACTCTATACCCAGTGTCTAAATAATTTGTGTTTTTTCAATTATTGGGTAAGAAGTTCTCCAATTTACTTTTTGCAAAAGGGCAATGCTTAGGACACTATTAATTTTACTAGACGAGTCTACATATCTAGTTACTAATAATATTTCATGAAATGAAGCAAAACCAAACTCCCCAACCCCCCCCCCCCCCCCCCCCCCCCCCCCCCCCTAAAAAAAAAATTCGTCAAATTTAGGTCAAAATCACCAAACTTTGGAGATTCTAAATTCATCATTCTGTTAGTGTTATGTTGACTAGCTAGATAGAGAATACATCACATGAAATTATTTTAATAAGCAAAATTTGTTAAAAATGAAATATTTAATTGATTTACCAAAATAGGTAGTGATAGTAGCAAAATCCTTTCTATTTTGTTGAATGAAATTATATTTATATGTTTTACCTATGGCAGAAGTGAGTTGAGAGCACAATGGTGTAGGACATGAAATGTTGGTGTAGGATGTGGATTTGGATGGATCAAAGATTGGGTCTACTTGCTGATAGCACTGTTTAGCACATGGTTTACACTGTGCCCAAGTGAGGTCGCTACCAGTGTCAAATGCGAGTGTTTGATTTGTTTTGGGAGTGCCAAGGCCCACGGTGATAATGTAGTTACCCGTTCCGATGGTGCCACCAGATTTAGCTAGAAGGGTGGTGGCTTGAGATTCTCTTAATTTGTTGCCATCTGAGTTCTTAGAGAACTTGGAGTGGATTGAATTCACCCTAGATTGGTCTTGAAGGAGGAATTCAGTGTGATTAAGTACCAATAATTGGTCTTTGTTGCTTTGAAAGCATGGGCCATATTTGGGTATCACTGTTAAGGATGCCTCCCTTTTAGGACCTGAACTTAAAAGGGATCATCAATTTGAATTTGGAACGGTACATTCATAAATGAATATTGAATGTAATGAGGATCAAAACAAAACAATTCTTGCATTTAATCATTTTTTTTCCTGAACTTGTATTTAATCAATTACAACATGTTTTTACATAATTAATTATGTTAGATTTGTCAAAATGATAAAATTTTTAATTAATAACTTCGTTAGAATTGTGCTTATTGATTTTTCAAATTCTGAAACGTTGCTCAATTGTCTCATTGTTGATGCTATAATGATAATAATTTAAGCAACTTCAACATTTTTAACGACATGAAATTCAAAATTTTAAAGAGTCAATTTAACATGAATTTGAGCTAACTAATAAAGAGTTTTACTACCACCACGCACCTTAGGTGAGGTGGTCACTCCACAAGTATAAGTGTTTATGGGATGTGGGGGGTAAGGACTGGGGTTCAAGTCTCCAGGAATGAGCTTCACACACATATACACTTAGATTAGGCTATAGTAGAATTTCTATTTTGTATGAAAAAAAATAAAGAGTTTCACTAAACTTATTTAATACTTCAAGTAATATAAATCAAGTTATACATTCGTTATTAGAAATTAAAAATAAAATTGGTAAAATAATTTATTTCATATCTGTCCAAGAAATTATTTTTATTAATTTTCTAAATAAGCACTGTATTTCTTGAAAATAAATGTCATAAATATGGCTTTTCTTTCTTCTTTCTCTCTTCTTCTTCTTCTTCTTCTTCTTCTTCTTCTTTTCTTCTTTTTTTTTTCCTGTCAAAGTATTAAATAAATGTTTCCCAAAAATGGTTTAGATGGCCTTAAAATAGTTTAGTTAAAGGTTAGGACACCACTTTGGTATATATAAAAAAGTTTTAAATAAGTTAAAATTATTATGCAATTAAAATTTTACATAGAAATTTGGTATATATATTTTTTTGATAATTTGATAGTTAAAATAGGAGATGTGAGATTTGAATCTCGAATGTTTTGGAAATAATAATACCATAATGTGCTAACTAATTAAATTATAAGGCTCCTAACTATTTTTATATTTTTTAAGTTTAGATTCATAAATCTACGTGACAAGACACTTTACACGAAATTAGAGATGATGACATTTGTCACAAATATTTGAAGTCCATTTAAATTATAAAGACACTTAGCATTAAATTAATCGGTAATCACCAAACACAAAATTGAAATGTAATTAGAATCTAATTCATCTCTTTCTTTATTTTTCTTTTTCCCTCTCTTGTTCTTAGTGTACGTTTCACCTTAGCTAATTTAACTTTTTGCTAATTAGTTTTGTTAAAAGTGTATTGAAATATATTTGTATTTTGAAGAAAAAGAGTTCTAAATAATTGTAATTTTGTACCTTAAAGCTAAAAGTTGAAAGAAAAAATGTCAAACGCACATTACAGCAAAACAACCCTGACATAGCAGACTACAAAGACCATCTGGCTAGCACATAACAGCCCTAATGACTTCTCTTGGATCCATCTAAAAGAACTTGGAAGCCCAATATTTGGTATCATCGCAGATCGAGCACTTCAAATCTCCATGGAATATCTTGGGGAGTGGCCGGGCCTTGTCTTCTTATGAAAAAGTAATAGGGAACGTAGTCTTTTCAAATTTTTGTTTTTGAAGACTACGGTCCGTTTGGATAGAATTTATTGTTGAAAATTTAAAACTGAAAACTAAAAACACTGTAGCAAAATAATTTTTAAATGTGTAAATAATGCTGTAGGACCCACTTTTAATAAAAAATTGCTAAAAAAGTATATGCACAGTGCGCGTACAGTACGCGCACAGTGCACACACTATGCGCTTGTCTCCTGCAGCAGCAAAAAAAAAAAAAAAAAAAAGCAAAACTTGGACGCAAAACGTGGACGCTGCATCCAAACGTCCTCTACATTTAAAGGAAGCAAAAAAAGGAAAAAAAAAAAAACTCATTGGTTTTGTTTTAAGGTAGTATTTAGAAAGGCATGTTTCTTTATCTACAATAGGTTTTTAAATTGAAAATAATTCTATATTTTTATAATAATAAAATTCGAATAATTGCCCCCACAAAAATATTTATAGTGAGAGTGCAACAGTCCAAAAAAAAACTCAAAATTATCTAATATTTCACATAATATACCAAAGTTTTTAAAAATTTCTACATGAGAAAGGATTGTGTATTATGTTTGGAGAATGCTCCTCACTAATAGCTATTATATATGTTGGTCAAAGATGTACTATTTGTTAATAACATCTAGATTTACCTCAATATATGTTCGACGTGGGACTCATCATATATATACTCATACAACACACGCTCAATTAATATCCAATCAATTTGAGGCATCACAATAAAAATTAACATATGTGATATGCCTATATGTGGTGAAAAATGAAAAGAAAAAAGAGTTATACTTAAGGGTTTATATGGATTGGATTTGATGTATTTTCAACCCAATTCCACATCTTTTAGATTGAGAAATTATAACCGAACTTAACCTATGATAGTTTTGAAAACTAATTCCAACCCCTCCTGTAGGGTCACCCATAGATTCGAGTTAGGTTAGGTTGGGTTGTCAACTATTTTGTTCTATCTAATTAAAAAAAGTGGGTTTTCATTCAACCATTAAACTAATATTGAGCAAATGAATATAATTTATACAATTGAACAATAATATTGCAATTTTATCAAAACTAATACTCAAAATACTAAACTAAATCAAACAAATAAATTTAAACAAAGTTACAAAATCCAAAATAAACGAAATAAATAAATTTTCAAAAAATTATTAATAGCACGGTTAGTGTCTAGTTACTTGTATAAAAAATAAAATTCAACCCATACCTGACCCAACCAAGCTTTAAAAAAAAATTACAATCCATCATATCACAAAAAACCAATATTATGTATCAAAAATAGGTTGAATAGGGTCAAGTTTAATTTATTGAGTTGGTAGATTGAATACACACTACTAATTTTGTTATATATGGACATGTTGCATGCAAAACTGATAGCACATACGACACCACATATATCAAATTTTTATTGTATAACCGCACTTTCTCTAATACGAGGGGGAAAGAAAAAATAATTTCACTTAAACTTTTTCTATAATAATTAGATAGATTAAATAAAACAGATTCTGTTTATACCTTATTACATGTCTCTCTTTCTCTCTCAAATCGATTCTTTTTATGATCTACAAGAAAGAGACAATGGTTTTAATATCTAAAAAGAATATATTAAGAACGTATGAAAGGTTTTTTTTTTTTTTTTTTTTAAATTTTATTTTACAAAGGCTTCGTTATTTAATCAGAAAAAACCTAAGATCCGCATGTAGCTTTTGATGGAAGAGATACTAATGTGTTTTGCAATATCTGATATTATGAAATTTTGATTTATTCTACTAAATAATTTCAAATTGTTCTATTTCATAATTGTGTACTTTAAATAGCAATCTTATTTTAAATTCTTGTAATGAGTCTATTCTTTTGATTAGGATTTTTTTTTCTCATGTTTTAATCTTATCATCATAAAGAAAATCCTAGTTCTACCATTGTTTGGGAGTAATGCTATGATAAAATTAATATTTTTCATAAAAAAAAAAATTTTTCCACAACTTTTAAATTGGTGAGTTTTTATTGGAACAATGTTACTTTTATTTGGATCTATTATATATTGACGCAATTTTTATTATGCATCCATTATAATAAATTATGTCACTAATTGTGAGAAAGAACCTGCAAAAAATGTTTTTTATTTAACAATCAATTCCAAAAGTTGTGAAAAAATGCCACGTCCTAAGACTTATTGCATTGTTCCATGAACATTCTTTTTGTTACCATTCTTGTACTAGGTTTCTCCACTTGACTATATTGCATTCCTCCCAAATTTATAGTTTTACAGGTTCTGTGACAATAAAAGCGAAAAATCTTTTTATCTTTTTTTCCCCTCTAACGAGGGCAACAACAACAACAACAATAATAAATAAATAAATAATAACGGTGATGATGACGATGATCATATAATACAATCAGAGAACTTAATTATTGTAGAAAGAGAGAGTGTGTGTATTAAACCTTTGCTAGAAGTGTTGCAGGTAGTTGATGGTATTAGAGAGCTGACTTGAACAGTATGATAATGATGAAGGTGGTAGTTTTCTGCAGTCGCTCTTGCTTCATGGGCATGAAGGCATAGAAAAGCAGAGAAACTATAAATATAGAGGATGAATATAAGGAGGCAGGAGATGCGACTAGCCATGGTTTAGTTTTTTGCTCAAAACCTGTACTCCTGCAGTCCTATTTATAGTGGTTTCGCCTGTTTGTATTCTGTTACTGCTAAGTTTTAGTCGGTTAAACTATTTGGCTTTTTACTGAATTACATTACTTTAACGCTGCTTTATGATCACTGTGCAAATTTAGTGTAATGGTCACAATATAAATATAAATATTTGTAGGGTGTGAAGAGTAAAGATTTGGGTCACTCTATAAGTTATTGTGAGGTGAGCATGGGCGGAGCTAGGATTTTTTGTTTGGAGGACCACACATTTTGCTACTAATATATTAGTCTTGAGTTAAGATAAATTATCATACACATGTGTAAACGCACATACACAAATATAAACATTAATTTTTTTATGATACTAGAGTAGGTCATAATTTATAAATATATTGTATATAAAATTAACAATTTTCACGCACGGGCGCGCACACACACACATATATATATTCATAAGATAATTTTTTAAGGGAACTTATCATTTTTTAAACTCAAATACTATACAAAAGTTGTCTAGTTTGATATTAAACATTTATAAAAAAAAAATTTAAAGAAAACAAAAACTACATTATCTCAATAACTACTAGACCAATTGACAAATTCTATTGGCTTTTAAGAGTATCATTGGATTAACTCAAATATTTGGGGGAGCCAACTTCTATTTTTGTAGCTGAATATTTAAAGATTTTTAATATTTACACATAATATAAAATAATTTTTTAAAATTTTGGAGGGGCCAACTATAGCTCCACCCCTGGGGGTGAGAGGAGGGAAGGTAAGAGCATCATTGGACCAATAACTACTAGACCAATTGACAAATTCTATTGGTTTTTAAGAGCATCATTGAATTAACTCAAACATTTGGGAGGCCAACTTCTATTTTTGTAGCTAAATACTTAAAGATTTTTAATACTTACACATAATATAAAATAATTTTTAAAAATTTTGGCCTTGCTATAGCTCCGCCCTTGGGGGTAGGAGGAGGGAAGGTAAGAGCTAAGGTTCAAGTCTTTAGAAGAAAACTTTATACACATATACATTTAGATTAGAACAAAACTTATGTACAGTACCTTAGATGTTGTTTTTTAAGTTTCCCTCTTAAGATTCTGTCATGTAACTATTTAACTTTAAAAAATATACTTTCATCTATGAGAAAAAAGTTACATGACAGAATCTTAAGAGAAGAACTTAAAGTATAGTACCTAAGTACTATACTTAAATCTTGCTCTTTAAATTATGTTAAAGTGAATTCTATCTTAGATTTAAATAATAATATAAAAAAACAACTCTAAGCCTATATATTTAGGCCTTCTCATGTTAAACTTATTTAATAAATAAATAAATCATCCTCAATGTAAATTTGGTATTTAGAATATATGGTTATCTTCAGGGTCTTTATATTTTCGTCTTTTTGTTTCTGTCATTATCTCAATATGGTATCTGCACAGTCACCAACATGTGGTCTCCAATAGTCCACCTAACAAACGTTAAGCAAATCTCAAATGCATTAAAAGTTTAAAATCACATAATGCATATTAAATTGACCAATACAATTTTTTTGAAGCAAAGAAGCACAAAAAAATAAAAATATATTCACCTTTTCCAGTTAGCCTGATTCCTCTCAACTCTCAACTCTCAACTCTCAACCTTGAACTCAATAACCTTCTAAAATATTATAGCATCTCATTTGCACATAAATGATAAAATCAAGATAATCAGAATCTCATTTTAACTCAATCTAATGATTTGAAATAAGAAATTAAGTTTCAGCTTTTTTACCATTAAACACAAAAATTAAAAAATAATAATAATAAAGAAAGAGAGAGAAAGAAATACATAAAAATACGTAAGGGTTAGCCAACCTTAAGATATTGTGAATACATAATTTTCACTTTTTAGTTTTTATAGATATTCAAGCACAACAGCCAAGACCCAGGTCCAAGCCCAATCATACTTGGTGTGTAAGCCAAGTCTTTTACTTTTATTGCAAATATGCACTCACCTCCAATTTATTTTACATAACATCAATGCATCTTTAACAGTCGGCCGGATATACCTAGAAGAACAAAAAAAAAAAAAAAGCATAAATTTTTTTACAACCTTTAAGGTGACAAGTTATTATTGGTAGATAAAAAAGTCATATCAGTGGTGAGCTCAAACGAGAATTAATAAAAACTCGTTAATTCAATAATTTTGAAAAATATTATAAAAATTGTTTTGTCTGTAGCATTCTTCAATTTGCCCATAATCACAAAAAATAATTTTAGGGCTAAAACATGTCCTCAAGTTTTCATAGGGTTCATTTTGGTCTTTATATTTTTAAATTTGCTATCATTCTAGTCATTGTTGTTATCTTGCTTACTGAAAATGCCAAAATGGCTAATGCACTACATTGCTAGTTTAAAAATAACATTAAATAATAATAATAATATGATGGTAGGAACGACAACAGGTTTGGAAATATAAGGATCAAAATGAAAGTCATAAAAATTTGAGGATCATACTTTATATATATATATATATATATATAATATATATATATATATTATATATATATATAATCTTGCTTACTGAAAATGCCAAAATGGCTAATGCACTACATTGCTAGTTTAAAAATAACATTTAAAAAATAATAATAATATGATGGTAGGAACGACAACAGGTTTAGAAATATAAGGATCAAAATGAAAGTCATAAAAATTTGAGGATTATACTTTATATATATATATATACACACACAAGATAGAATTCTAATTTAGCCTAATCTAAGTGTATATGTGTGTAAAACTTTCTCTTGGACACTTGGACCTTGACCCTTACCCCTACACCCCATAAACATTTATGCTTGTAGAGTGACCATCGCACCAACGGTGTGTGGTGGTAAGATTATACTAAAGATAAGACCAAAATTTAGAAATCAAAAACTATGTTTTTATGAGGTTGACTTTTCAAATGTCTCCTATCTTAATTAAAAAAATATGGGAAAAAATGGTTGGGGAAGGGGTGCCAAGACATGTTTTTAACAAAATAATATAGTTACATAGTGGTGTTTTAGGAATTTTTTTGGTAGTCATTAAGAAACTTTAATTATAAAAAAATTTAACAAAAGAAAACTTGAATATATCGATGTCACAAAAAAAAAAATGCAAATATATGAAGTTTTACAATTTTTTTCTATTAACAAAATGAAAGAGCAAAAAGGGATTGATGAGAGAAAAAGTGAGAATTGAAAAATGAGAATAATAAAGTGAGAGTCTAAAAATGATGAGAGAGAGAGAGAGAGAGAGAGGGGCAAAGTTGCAGGTAGTGCCACTAAGGAGAAATCATGGTCACAATATCTCTCTTGGTATTTTTTTTTTTAATAAACTTTTTGTTGAATATTTTGTTTATTTGTTTTTGTTTGCTGGTCTAATCTTATTGGACTAATTTTTTATTTCTGTTATTTGCATTTTTAAGGATAGGAATTATATTTGTGTGCGAAAATTATTTGGGTGAACCCAAAATTTTGGATTTTTTTTGTCATTCAAAATTTTGGATTTTCAAGTTAGGGTATTCAATATATATATATATATATATATATATTATATATATATATATAATTTATGGTAGCCGAAACATATGCTAGTTAAAAATAATTATGCCATAATTGCTTTTTCCTTTTGTACAAAGTCAGATTGTTTTATATGAATACCTTAAATCCACCGCCTGACATTTGCGTTTGTGAACGACATCCATTAAGCCATAACTCAGTCAAGTCATCATTGGCATTATTTTAATTTGGTTTTGTTCTGTTTCTTTTGAGTAAGGTCATTATGTTTAGCCATACAAAAGAGTACATCCATTACTTCGGCTGGCTGGCACTCATAGAGTCACCCACGCATGTTCTCGCTTCGTCCCTTTCTATGTGACATTATCTCTTGGATACAAGCATGTATGACTTTTCAAGGAAAATATCAAAAGGTTCAAGAAATTTTAACGATATGAAACTTATAAATTGACATGATGATTAATATAATTGGTGGATTTCAATCCCTTGATAAATTAAGAGTTATGTTAATTGCTTAATCATATTTCCATAAAATGTTTCTAAATGTTTGTTAACATTTCCCGTAAATAAATGTTTAAATTATTCTTTTGGTAATTGGTGACATCTTAATTTGTAATAAACGTTATGTAAAAATACCATTTTGGTCCTTATATTTTAGAGTTACTGTCAATTTTGTACCTACTACATCTTTGGTAGCCATCATTTTGGTCCCTATTATTTTCAATTTTTAGTCAACTTGTAGTCAATTTTTGATGTAGAACAGACCGTCATGTCATTTCTCAACTTTCAACTGCGCTTAAAATTGCACAAAGCAAAAAGACACTAGTAAAAATCATTTGAGCAATAGAGTCAGAATCGCATGAAATTTGGTAGACTAATGCGAAACGGCCTTCTGAGCAATAGTTGTAACTATGTCACGAGGTGTTTCCTGAAAATGGCGAATTCCTTCATTTATGGCCTAAAAACTGCGATTTTGTCATTTATAGTAATTTATGTTTCCTTAATAACTTTTTACTCAAAAGTCAGAATAAGGTCCCGCTTGTTTTGGGACGACCTTTAAGGTCAGTAGTTTTTGATTTTGCATTTAACCCAATTTTTTCATTTTTGGTAAATTTCGATATTTTGTCATCTAATCGTGTAATTAGTGTAAACTAGGAAGTTGCCCGTGCAGTGCACGGATAATATTATAATGTTTTATGTAAGATAAGTTTGGAGAATGTTGTACATATATTATATTATAATTGTCATAGAGCTTTGTTAGTAATGAGTTCATTATAAAAAGTAATAAAGGCTAAACAAAATAATGAAATAGAGATGAAATTTAGAATTTAAAAAGAAAAAAAAAACCTTAATGAACCAAATGCTAAAATCCTCAATTCATATATTATTGAAATTTATAGAAAAGAAAGTACACACAACGTATAGAATTATACAATCATCATTAAACCAAAACTCAAAAAAAAAAAAAAAACAACCATTAATCCAAAACTCAATTCATTGTAGGAAAAAAGTCAATTTGTATTTCTTCATTGAGATATCAAGAAACTTACTCGAGAAAGAAGCTTTGGAGTCTAATGCAAATTGAATAGTCGTGTTATTTTTCCTCTGCAAATTCAATTGCCATTGACTAAATCCCCTCCATCGTACCACCGCACACCCTTGGTATGATGGTCACTCCACAAGTATTAGTATTTGTGGGGTGGGGTATGATGTATGGGGGGCAAGAGTCGGGGTTAAAGTCTCCAAGAGAGAGCTTCACACACATATACACTTAGATTTGGCGAGAGTAGAATTTTTATTTTGTATAAAAAAAAAAAAAAAAAACTAGATGATAACTGCTTGATCTCTATAATCCAATTTATGATTTACAACATGTTTAGCTTTTGTTTATTTTGAAAATACCAGCCTACTCAAGTCATATGCTAAGATTAAACAATCTTGAAAGGACAATGACAATGAGACTTTTACACTAAATAAACAATTATCTACTTTTCAGTTCTAGACTTCAAGCATCTTTTGGAAATCGATATACACAATAACACAACCATAAAAGAAAATAGCAAAACACAGAATCTCACGATCTTAACCCTACCGACTGTAAGTGAAGAAATGAATTTTTGAAAGTAACAAAAGATAACTTGAACTCATACATGTCAATGCCACTTAATGTGCGATGGATAGCCACTGGCTACAATAAAAGATCACAAGAGCAATAGGTTTCTTCCATTGGCCTGGTGTTTTAAAAAATTATAAGTATGGAAACAAAATTTGAGAGTAGCAGTAGTTTAGGAAATTTTACTATTAAAGGTTTTTTTTAAAAGAAAAATAAAGTTTTTTTTTTTTTTAAGAGAGAAAGAGAATGGAAGCATATGGTCAAAGTTGAGAGGGGAAGGCAAAGCGTGAGAGAGGTCGGGGAGTTAAAGATTTAGAAAATCCTACATTAATCATTATAGCAGAGTTTTGATAATATGCAAAATCTGAAAACAAAAAGGTAAAAACCAAAATGTTATTTTGGAGGCAAGTTGTGATTAATGCATCTACACAATCATAAAGGTAGAAACTTTTTATATAACTAACGTAAAAACTTGTCATACTAAAAAAAAAAAAAAAAAGACTAACAGAGGAGGGAAACTTTGTTTATGAGATGTTTGTATGTAAATTCATCACCATAAAATAATAAGGATTCCTATAGAATAAAATAAATAATAATGATTATAGTAAATAAAAGATATGGATTAGTGTAATTTAGGCAACAGAAATGCTGGAAGATTATCTATCTCGAGCTCACTAGTTATTAGTCTCCCTTTTTATTAAAAAAAACTAAAACTAAAACATTTGGTATACTAAAAGACATGAGGAAGAGAGAGAGTTGTGGTGTAAACTCAATTAATTAATGGGAGAGTTGGATGATTGTAGAGAAATTTCATAGGAGATGCCACTTGGCAAAAGCTTAGACACTCATAAAATGAGGTCTTTGCTTTTATATATATATATATATATATATATATTGATTAGGGTTTCAAACGTTTTTTCTTAGTATTTATATGTTCTGTAGCCGTTAGAGGCAGCATAGACTATTATTAATAAAATTACAGAGTTTTCTTAAACTTTTTTCTAGTGGATTCTAGTTTATCTCGTGAATTTAGGGAATCCCTCGTGGACTCAATGTTTAATACCCAAAAATTGGAATAGGCTAATCATATGAAAAAAAGTTGATGTTTGTTCATAATCTTTACAACAAAACCCTAACCTTTAGATCTTCTTTCTCTTGTTTTTAGTATAATTTTTTTTGTTTTGAGAGGAGAGAGACATAAAAAGAGAGTAAAATTACATACTTACCCTTATTTTTAACCAAAGTGAGTAACAGAGTCATAACAAATGTAATCTCAAGTGGGCAAAGTGTTAAAGTGTTAAGTTTTAAATGACACGTAGGCAAAGTGCAAATGGACCAAATTAACCACATGTGGATTTACTGTAATTTCCCCAACATTTATAAACAAATATTTATTGGAACTATTTTCTTTTATCCATGTAAGATTTTAGTGACATAACAATAATTAAATAATTCATTTAAACATGAATCATTGGGATTTTAAGAATTTTAAGCTGGGTTACTAGTATATTCTAACCTAAAATCAGTTATCCTTATTCATTCTATGGTGAAATAAAATTTTAAATAACTTAACACAACTTCAGTAAAAAAAAACTTACAACCATATTCACTTTTACCCGTATTAAAACTAAAATTTCATTATATAAATGAAGAGTATCTTGAGGAGTTCTGACATAGATTTCATTTCCCCTAATCTCACTCAACTTTTATTTTATACAAACATTGAGAATTTAACTAGGATTTTTCAAATTTCTAATTCACTATCCTTATTTCAAAAGGTCCAAAAAGAACTTTTGGTAATTACGGTACGTCCGAGTTAATTATCTCCAATGACCTTCATTTAACATTTCCATTGGTTTTATCAATGGATTTATTTATTATATCCTAATCCATAGTAATTCCCACTACAAGCTAATATTTAAGTTCTCTCTTTTGAAAGAATAAGTCCAGTGCCACATAAAATGATACAACAAATGTCATAACTTGCTCATGTGGTGAGTTGTGGTTGGTGGAGAGGTGTCCCCACATGGACCCACTACCACCCCTCCACCAATCATAACTCACCACATGGGCGAGTTGTGGCATTGGTTGTGCCACTTTATTTGGCACATAACTTATTCCTTTTGAAAAAGCAGTTTATATCAAATGATACTACATTATCCGTATTAAAATTCAATAAACAAGAAACATGTGTACAAAAATAATTATCTACTAACACATATCTTTCATTTATTAGTGAGTTAGTTATTTTTTGTTGACATGTTTCACACTTACTGAATTTTGATACTACTAATATAGTATCATTTGATACAAAATACCTTCTCATTACTCTATTACTTGCTCACTTTTTATATTACTATAACTCCATTAGCTACAACCACCAGGACGAAACCCAATTCTCCCTCCAACAACATCATACACCACCTCTAATTCTTTCTGTTGTTCATTCCCAAAAATGGCAACGTCGCTTGGATTACTATTTCCATCTAAGGCCATAAATGAGCTTTTGCTTGGCTCAACATGACAAGTACTCCCACTTTCTCCAAATCCACGCTCACATCACCGTTGAAAAAAAAATGGTTATGCGCGTAATTGAAACAGATTGGCCCTTGCTATGGTCATAGCATGTATCAAATAGTGGCATACTTGAGCTTGTCATGGGACAATTATGGATCATTTTTCAAAATGTTGTTCGCAATGCATTGTACTTCCTCCGTCCCACTTAGTTTGTCCTCTATTTCATTTTGGAATGTCTCAAAATATTGTCCTATTTCTAATAATAAAAGCTATTAATTTACTAATGTTCCTATTATACCCCTATTTAATTTTCAAAACTACTCCATTTGAAAAGAAAATTAACAAATTTATTTAAGGTTGGTTTTGAAAATTGATACATTTTTAAAAGTTAGACAAGAAAATAAATGATATTCTCTTAAAAAGTTTGACTTTTCAAACATGACAAACTAAATGGAACGGAGGGAGAATGCTGTAGGAGGCAAATGTGTACTGACTGTCCCAGAGTCTATAGTACCCATAGGCCACAGAATGATTGCCCTAGAGAAAGCATTACCATAGGTGTGAACTTTAGTGAACTCGAAAGTTCACTGCTTTTTCCCAAAGTAAGATATCCTGTTGAGCTAATTGTGGAAGGAAGACAATATGGGAAAAACTTCTTGTACTTTTGTGCGGCTTGTTGTACAAGGGAAACTTGGCCGCGACCGAGGCCTAGCAACCCATCAATGCCTCCAAAGAGGCCTTCATTGGTTTGGCCACAACCAAATATGAAATTGCCCACCACGTCTGATGTTATGGTTAGCCTCTCTTTGCTGAAATATCCAACTGTATATGACTTGTCATCATAGTGTTCATTGTATGCGCATTGTGAATTGGTGGAGCATTTTCGTGGCCTTCCTGCAGTGCAAATAAAATGTAAAAAATAATCAAGTTATAGTACCAAATTCACAAGTTTACTATTGCTTAATTTCATTTGTTGAAGATTTTTGTCGTCAAATAAGAGATATGTGGTTCGAACCCCGCATACACCAAAAACTATTTGATATCTTGGACGATGATATAAAGACTATTATTTTGAAATAGATTTCATAGGTTGAAATTCTATAGCATCAATAACAGAAAAAAAGAAAAAAAAAAAAAAAGGTGTATGTATGACATTATCCTTAGTCTCTAAATAATCTTTTTTATTTGTTTTTTTTGGAAAAATTACATTTTGTCTACCTGTGGTTTGCCCGAAAAACACTTTGTCTACTTATGGTTTAAAAATTGGCACTTTACCCACCTGATGTTAGCTCCAGTTATCTTTTGTTACCCACCTCTGTTAAAAACATGGGTAAATTTGTATTTTTTTTTACCATTTTATGTCTCTCTTCTCTCAAAACATAAAAACTAAAAAATAAAGGAAAAAGAAGATCTAAAAACTAGGTTTTGTAAAAATTAAAACTTAACTTTTACATATTTTCATGAATCAAATTTTAGATCTTCTATTTTAACACATTAAATATTGAAATTATGTGTTTCCTCACCTAAACCAAAAGAATGGGAAAAAAAATCCAATTAAGTTCACCATGTCTTGCTCTAAGAAGCACCACGGCCTAAGTTAAATTCACAGAAAGAATGCATCTAGACTAACCCAGTTCTTTCCTTCAAGCTAACAATAGAAAGAGAATAATGTGTATCCTGCAATCCCAAACATGAGTGCATATATAACTACCAGTGCAGTAAACAAAGCTCCTCGGTTGTATGGATCAAATACACCAACCAACGCAAGCATAAAAATGAAGACAATGCTAGAAATACAAACAAAGAATGAAGAGGGCATTTAGGACAGTGATGTGATAAACTAAGCTTCATGAATCTAAACAAAATATATATATATTATATATATATATATATATATATATATATATATATATATATAATGATCCTTATAGAGTGAATAATTGGCTATCAAAACCAAGGTAGCAGGCTAGCAGCAATAAGGATTTGTACTTTAGGAACCAGAAAACATCACCATAAAGATGCACAATTTCAATTTTTAATGTGTTAAATAGAAGATTTAAAAGTTGATACATGAAAAGAAGATGTAAAAGTTAGGTTTTAATTTTTACAAAACCTAGCTTTTAGATATTCTTTTACCTTGATAATTTGGTTTTTTATGTTTTGAGAGGAGAGAAACATAAAAGGTAACAAAACTATTACTCCTATTTTTAACAGAGGTGGGTAACAGAAGACAAACAGAGTTAACCTCAAGTGGGTAAAGAGTCAATTTTTAATTCGCAAGTAGGCAAAGTGTTTTTTGGGCAAACCACAGGTAGACAAAATATAATTTTTCCTAAAATATATTATTTGAAACATGGTACTAAACACATTTTTTGCATTATGAATACTTTAAACTCGTATTTTCACAAAACCTTTTAAACCATAGCTTTCACATCTTTTTGAACAATGATTCTTGAAATCTGTGCTACCAAACAACCCTATAGTTCTAATCATGGTCACAACTTAATCCACACTAATGTCAAACTCATATTATATTAACTTACTAATATGTTATTTACTTGTGTCATATCCTAATTTTTTAATAGAAATTTTTATATATGTATTGTTTATTGATGGATGTATTAGTTGTTCAAAATGGATCGAAATGGACCAAAGTAGACTGAAGTGGATTGAAATGGATAAAATGACCGAACTGGACCGAAATGAACTGAATTTGACCAAAGTAGAACGAACTTAACCGAATTGAACCGAAATATACTGAACACTAAAGTAGACCGAAATATACAGAATTGGACCGAAATAGAGTGAACTGGACTGAATGGTACCAAAGTGGATTGAATTAGTCTGAAATGGACCGAATCGACCAAAATGCTACATTAAAGTAGCTTAATAGGAGCGCAGCAACAATAAATGCTATGCTTCAAATTTTAGATATTTTATAAATTTATAAGACATATATAGTAAAATTTGTACTAACTACTGTATCACTAAAAAATAATTAGGAACTTATTTATTATGTTGTTGATGTGAAACTAACCAATTGTGTCACTTTGTAAAGGAAATTGAGAGAGATATTTTTTGGTGTGTGGACATGTGGGAGATTAGGTTGCTAATGTTGACAATTTACTATATAGGAAATTGATTTACAAAAATTAAAGCCTCACGATGTTAAAAGAAATTGATCATCAATATATCAATCAATATATATATATATAAAAGCAGAGACCTCATACGAGAGAGTATGAGGTTCTGCCATGTGATGCACTCTATAAAGAGAATTGAAATACCTTAACTCACATCAGAGATAAGAACAAATTAATTATTGACTCTTGGTTTTATTTGGTTCAATGTTTTAAAAATTTTCTAATTAAAAAAGATATTCTTTGTATTATTTGGTTCAATGTTTGAAGACATTTCATCTCTCACACATACACACAAAACACTTTGCATTTTAATTCACTCTTTTCACCTCTTGCACTTCTAGCCCTTTATATATACCTATCTATTTCCTTCATGCTATCCCATGTCAAATACACATAGACAAAAAATGATGTCATTTACCTTCAATCTTTCGACGACACTTTCCTAACTCTAACATTGTTGCGTCATCTATTCCTACTCCGTTTGAGTTGGCTACAACCAAGGAAGGAGGGTTTGCATTTTATATTGAGTGACAATGTCGATTACGATTTCAATGTCAACGTCAAATGTTGTAAATTTGTGAGTTTTGTAAACGATGTGATTAATCGTGGGTGTTTGAGATGTGTATTTTGTTTTAGAATTAAGGAGAGAGAAAGAAACATTCTATAAGAAATTTTATTCTATAATTTTTCTCCAAAGTTTTTTTTTTTTCATTACTTCAATTGAATAATTATAATGAATATGTGTATGCAAATACACATAGACAAAAAATGATATCATTTACCTTCAATTTTTCGATGGCACTTACCTAACTCTAACATTGTTGCTTCATTTACTCCTACCCCATTTGAGTTGCCTACAACCAAGGAAGGAGGGTTTGCGTTTTATATTGAGTGACAATGGTGATTACGATTTCAATGTCAACGTCGGATGTTGTAAATTTGTGAGTTTTGTAAACGATGTGATTGGTGTTTGAGATGTGTATTTTGTTTTAGAATTAAGGAGAGAGAAAGACACATTCTATAAGAAATTTTATTCTATAATTTTTCTCCAATTTTTTTTCATTACTTCAATTGAATAATTATAATGAATACGTGTATGCAATTTATAATTATTGTTTTTTTTTTTATGAACTCATTACTAATAAAGTTTTATAATAATTATGCTATAATACATATACAACATTCTCTAAAATCGTCTTATATAAACTATTACAATATTATTCGTGTATTGCACGAGTAACTTACTAGTTATCATTAATGATTCGACACAGTTATAATTTTTTTTTCCAAACAATTTAGGGATTCAATTTTGTTGGGTTTTTTCTTCTAAAAAAAAAAATTGTGTTGGGTTTTTTTAATCTAATATTTTGGAGGCATTGTTTGAGATAGGAAAAATAATGCAAAACCATTACAATCATAAAATTTTGGGCCTTCTTATAATAGGGGTGGACGGTGGAGCCTTTTATAAAAGGGATAAAGACGTTTTTAGTAATGGGAGCCTTAGGCCTTGGTCTAGCATTCATTGTCACCATCTCAATCACCAACCATCGATTTCAAAATTTCTCCAGAGGTTTGGTCAAACAAACCAGTGGATTAGTAGAGTTTGAAAATATATGTTTTTTTAAGATCATGTGCATGTGTAAAGTGGACAACATATAAAACTGCATTTAAAGTCAAGAAAGTGCAAATTTCTTGGTTTGAGAAAGTTTAGAGGTCACAGGTTTTGAAATCCAGTCTCGAAGGAAAAGGTTACTAGAAGATATGCCTTATATGATAAAGATCTCCATGTTGAATTAGAATGAAGTAAAGGGTAGAGTTTGGTGCAAATAGTTCATCTACTGATAAAGGTGACTATGGAAAAACTAGCAGCAGAAATAAGAGCCTTATTCAAATTGCTAGAGGCAGATAGAAACAAGTTCATACAGCACAACAAAGATATGAATTTGAAAGTATGGTTAGGTTAGGCTTGCTTTACAATGATGCTATAAACTCCATCTCCAATTTTTGGGATCAATAGCTTGATTTGCTCTTTTAATTTTCAGATATATGTTGGCTTTAGACTAGTCTCGTGACTGCACTTAGACCTAGCCTTGGCTTTTGGAAAAGCGTCTGCCATTAGCTTCTTCTTCACTCCCATTGATTCTTGTAGAGGGACTTATTGGAGTGGTTTAGGTAACAACACAATTTTGGTAGAAACACTAGCAAATAGCAATTGGGTGAATCTTATTTGAATATATAGTAAAGATATAGACAATGTGATGAAAAGTATAAAGACATTGACTAGGATAAGATTCATATTATGCAGGATAGATACCTGAAGCTGTCAAGTCATCTAATCATTTTTCATCCTCAGCAGGATCAAATGGCGGTTGAATAGCCTTCAGAGTGTTCCAAATAAATGTCTTATTGAAAACTTCCATATATGTAGACCACTAGATATCGAAGAGTTTGGTAGATTCTGGAAACTCCATTAATCATTGAAAATCAATGCCTTTCAGATCCTTCTCTTGTGATAAAGCCAACTGTTCTCCAACCTAAGCTTGATATGCCACTCGTGTGTGCCAAGCAGCGTTAAAGGAGGAGTTGGAGTGGCTTGGGTTAAGCCAAATTGCCTGGCAGAAATTGTTGGGGTATAGACCTTTGAGTCCAATTCTACTTCTGTTAAACACGAGCAAATCTATTGAAGCCAGGAAACTTGCCCACATAACTTCTGTATCTAAACACTTACTTCCTGTACTAAAAAGTCGGTAGCATTTGGACCCGAACTTCCCGAGGGTAAATGGGGTAAGCTGAAGGTTGGTCCTTTTATGTTCTGCAAAAGTATAGAACCATCTTACAAAGGTAGGGATAGAGGAATCATATCTGGCTTCCATAAAGTATTGGCCACATGAATGTGGAACTTCTAGATTAAGTTTTAGGAAATAGGGGCAAAGGATGGAACATAGGCATACACCCAAAGCTGCAGAAACCATAATGGTCCTTGAATGGATTTAGAATAGCTATCGCAAGTAAGGGAAAAGAGGGATCAATACAAGTGGAAAAAGAGCCAAGGCTAGCCTGTGACCTTAAGCTAAGGCTTTAGCAAAAGAAGATATCATTGAGTAGCTCTTTTTGTTGTACTACACACTATAAATTGACATATCCAGTAGAAGTAAAATGAAACTTACTCATGAGTAATGATACTGGGCCCTGGGGAGCTAGATTAGTGTTCTGCATTTGTCAAGTCATAAAGAGGGTGTAGGCCAAATCAGAAGGGTCAGCGTTTGATTTATAGTTACCATCTCTACATTGAGGTTGGGATATAGCACTTCTCCGCAAGGGGAAAGGTCTGTTAGGTGAAAGACATCTGAAGTAACAGACATCATACCCGTAGGGAAATGAAACATATTGGTCACTAATGGCTAGAACATAAGCAACAGAGACAACAAAGACTGGTTAACAGTAGGACGATAAGCAATACAAATGATGCTTATTCAAATTATGGCTGCTCTGATAGTGTTTTTTTTCTTCTTATTCAACTATGGCTATGCTAGATAATTTTTTTGCTTATTCAAATTGACTTAATGTTGGGCATATACTTCCTTTGTTGTGCATTCTTACCATGAATCTCCATTCCACCCCTACAAATTCCCTGAATGCTACCTACTGTATTCCTCATTATGCAGCAAGATACAGTGTAACTTCTTATTTTTCCAGTTAAAAAAGAAAAGAAAAGAAAAATCAATAAACAGGACTTAAGTTGTCAAGAAGCCTCCTGTAACAGAAGGCTTCTTGACAACTTAACATTATCACAATAACAAAACTTATGCAATTTTGAGACTAGTTTCAGCATTTATGCAATCTTAAGCATGATAATGGGGAAAAAAAACATGCAAACTAGAAAAGTATGACGAATCAGCTGGCCATTTCATACCCTTTGTTTTTAATTTTTGATGGGCAACTGAGACAAATGTTACAATTCTGCTAGAGATGAAACTTCTCAAGACTCAATGTTATTCTTCTGATACACCCAGTACTAATTCTCAATGTTTTTACTATTATACCTTTCCATTGCCCAATCTAATACATATGACATATGGTTGTGATCACACTAATGCTTTTGACATGCTCGGGTAATTGGAATTGGTGGATCTGACAGTGAACCATTGAGTATATGATTAGCAAACCACTGACTAGCAGCCTGAGAGTAGTGTACACCATCCCAGCTAACATACTGTGAAGGATTAGCACAAGAAGCACCAAACACCGCACTTCCATTTACAAGTGCTTTTGTCCCACACCAGACATGATCATAATTCACATGATACCCACAGCAGACCTTCAGGGGATCGGCAAATCCTGAAAAAGAAGTAACTTGTGTAAAAGAAATTGTCTCAGATTCACAGTATCAGTAACAGCCGTTACATTGGCACTTTTCTTTGACATGATTGTAACAATTGCCTTAATGTAAAAACCCAAATGCTGTCTTTTCACAAGGAAGAAAAAGGCCAGAATTACAAACAGACATTATACTTTTTGAGTTTTTGTGCTCTTTTCCCCCTGGCTTTGACTTCTTTTGATATTACTTTAGTCAAGAGGTGTATTTCTTTTCAAATCAAAAACAAAAATAACTACTAAGCCATAGTCCCAAAATTTTGGAGTCGGATATGGATTCACAACAGACTAATCAAAATTGGCCACATGTATTCTTTTCTGGAGTATAGTAGTAAAATGTTCCACATCTTAAGACTTAAGAGTAACATAAATTGTAAGCTCAAAAGAATGTAATGGTAAACCTTAAGAGGCATGTGAAATTGATTAAGTGATGTGAATAGGATTATAATATAATAAATACCTTCATTCTTTGCATTGCTGATTAGTCCATATTTTGCAGCATATAGATCCACATATGTTATTGCTGCTTCTGGGAGCTCTGCCCTTAGTTTGATCACTCTGTCCTTGAGCTGCTTGTTGAACTCTACAGCCATGTCATTTTGACCCTTGAGACAGCCATGCTGGTCAAGAGAGCCAGGCGCTGGATTATGATTGTAAAAAAAGTTCACTGGCAAGCATCCAATAGGCCCAGTGTTGTGAATCCAAAATGTCCGCCCCCCTTGTTGATATATGCGCTGAAAGTAGTCCATTACAGTAGTTTCATATCAAAGATATGCTTGATTAACCTCACAATTGTTCAAAGTTTCAGATCATGGCAATGTTAGTGAAAATAGAGAGAAAAGAGAGTCAGGACAGATATTTACGTGGTTTGGCAATGTGCTTATATCCATGGGAGTAAGCAGCGGACAAAAATCACTATCAGAAAATAAAGGATTTAAACTGTATTTACTTCACATTAATTATCCCAATATACCTTTATCATTCCCCAACCTATAATTCCGCCTAGGCAAAACAAAAGTAAAATAAAGCTGCATTATTAGGCTTTAAACTAGATATCAGTGTTGCCTTCTCTTCAGAATATGAACCACTATCTCTAATATCAAATTTCTTTTTTCAAGCAATGCTAGTAATCTTGTTACTTACTTGGACTGCTGTGGCTAACTGATCGACAATGTCTGGCATTGCTGCACGAAGTTGGTCGAAGTTCATCTTTCGAAAACCAACAGAAAGATCATTCTGACCGATATCAAATGTGTAAAGAGCCTTGGAGAAGTCCTGGGGTCTAGGAAGCTTGCTTCTTTCAGAGGGTGTCTTGGCTAGAAATCATAATAAATAAACTAAATAAGCTGATGAAAATAAACTCATCCAAACACGCAACAATTAGTACTTTTTTCTTTTAATGGGAATGACCTTGGTTATAGAGAGCATAGGTGCGTGCTTTGAACTGCAGGAATTGCACAATCTGGATATCAAGAGAGAATGGACTAATGCCATACTCAAATATAGTTTCATTTTGCCTTCTAATAGTTGATCCACCAGTGGCAAAATTTGCACCATGCTGGTAACTGGTTCCAAGTGAATTCAAGTATGCACTCAAGTATGGCAATTTCAGGTGCTCAGCTGCATAAATATTTTACTCTATTAGACAACTATCATGAATGTATGCTTTTACTATAGATAAGTAGAGTGATATAGAAATGAATGTACCTATGAAGTCTATGAGGACCCGGCCATCTGAGTCCCTTCCAGCAGGCTTATGAAAGAACGCATCACCATATGGTGCTGGAATGGGTTCAAATGCTGCTGATATGCCTCCAGTGTCTGAATTTGAGTCTCCAAAGTTGTAGATTGCTGGAAACACACAAGGTGCTGAGCCTTGCAGTTCTTTACCTCCCACACCCAGAACACACAAAACCATGAACCCAGTTAATAATAGTCTCCCAAACTCCATTGGTCCAGCACAAAAGTGCTTCATGCTAGAACACTCTAATCTATAGGGACCAGCAAGAACCAGAGGCCTGGTTTTAATGTTATCTACCTACTTAATCTTGGTGTATATGGGGCAAAAGGAAGCAGATATTATTGACATTAATGTGCATACCGCTTTACTGCTACTCTCTTTATATATTTAATTAATTTAGAGGAAAATTGTATTTTAACTGTTGCAATATGGAGAGTTTTTTTTTTTTTTTTTTTTGTGTGTTTTTATAATGTAAATATATGATGTAAATTTATATTGCAATGTAAATATATAAAAGTTTTATAATTTTTTTAATATAGGAATTTATTACTTATTTTATAGCAGTCAATTTTGCTGGTCAAACTTTGTCAATTTCACTTGCCGATGCTGTCATTCACTACTCATATTCTTCCTTATATGTTTTGGTTTTTGTGTGAAGGAGAATTGATACATAAAAGGTGCTGTACTACTAGAAACAAAAAGAGCATCTCTATTCTTTACCATAGATAAGAAAAAGAAAAGAAAAAAGAAAAAAAAGCATCTCTTTTTATTCTTTAAAGCCTAACGTTAGGGAGGAATGGAACCGTGATATCACAAGGGTCCAAAGATTGAAAAGAAAGAGAAAAAGAAATCACCAATGTAAAATAAGATATAAAAAAACCAAACACTAAAAGGTGGTATAAGGGAAAAAAAGTCGTAAATAAAATCTTACATTTTGTGAGATTTGTGAGAGGTCATAAAATGCCATTTTATCTCTAATTTATTTTGGAGAGGCTAATTTTGGAATTTGAACAAAAATAAAAATCATTATGCAGTATGTTTATTTTGATTGTGTTTGCAATTAAAAACAAAATAAACGAATTGATTAGGATGAGCTAGATCCTAATCAATTCGTTTATTTTGTCCACGGGTCGGTTCGGGTCGGGTTTGTGCCCAATCCGGAACCGACCCGATCACGTCGGGTTTCTTAAATCTGGACCCGCCGGAGGTAGCGGTTCGGGTGGTCGGAGCTCGTCGGTTTCCGGTCAGGTATCGGGCGGATTCGAACTATGTGAATCTCGCCGAATTTTGCTGATATTGTCGCCGGATTTTGCCAAAATCTATGGTTTTTGCAGGATCTGACCAGATCTCAACAAGATTTGGCTGGATCTTGAAGAGATCTCGGCAGATCTCAACGAGATCAGGCCGGATCTCGAAGAGTCCGGCGAGATAACAGTGTAAGGCAAAGAGATCGTGAAGAGATGGGGCGAGATCGTGAAGAGATGGGGCGAGATCGCGAAGAGATCGGGAGAGATTGGAACGAGATCTCGGCAAATCTCGACATATCGGACAAAATGAGGCCGGCTAACCCTCCAATCGGCGGAAAACTGACCTTTCAATGTGTTTTCCGGTCGGGTCGGTTGAACATCGGGTTTTCCTGCTTAAACCCGTCAACCGACCCGTCGGTATCGGGTTTCATGGGCGAAGACCCGCTACCGACCGTCGCCGGCGTCGGATCGGCCGGTTTTCGGGTCAGGTCGGCCGAGTTGGGCGGGTTGGGCAGGTTGGGCGGGTGGCGGGTCTTCTTAGACACCCCTAAGCTAGACAATAACAAGATAGCATTAATATTATAAAGTTCTAGGATTTTAATTTTGTATCCTAAGAATAAATAATCAAAGTCGCAACACATGGTCAGTTGAATTTAAAAAAAAAAAAAAAAAAACCCCAAAACACACCAAACAAGTCGATTATCTTAGGAATTTGTTATCTGAAAGAAGTATTTTGTTTGAGGAAGAGACACCAGTCACAAAATTGAGTTCGTAACTTCTAATTTTGGAACAATACTTTACAATCTTATACTCCATTTTTCTATATATAGTTATATACACTAAATAATAAATAAAAATAAAAATTTCCTTTGTTCCTTTAATAATTCCTTCCCTGCCTAATGTTTTGTGGATTCTGAACAACATTATACCAAGATCAAAGATTAGGGATGGATGTGGCCATCTTCTTCTTCTTTTCTTTTTATTTATTTATTTTTGTGGTGATAAACAATTATCTTCAGTCGGTAGTGGAGAGTACACTGAAGATAGTTCATCTTTCTATGTTTTGACACTTGAGAGTTGGAAGTGCATCAGTGTATAAGATATATTAAAATGAAGATAAAATATGTGTTCTTATCTTAATGTGTTCAGTATAGTAGAGCTTGTTTCCTTCGCATTTAATTTAAGCAAAAAAAAAGATTTGGGAAAAGGCTGGTGACAAATTAAGAAGTGTGGAGGACAGCACAAGTGCATAAAGCCATAGGGCAACACATGTCTCTAATTCTGAGGACCAAAGGATCATAATCATGTGGCTATCTAGAAGTACCTTGAAGAAAGAGAAGTCGGTGATGCCGATGGGGCTTTTGTGTCTCGTATCTTATATTTTAGTATTTAATGAAACTGGACGATGGTTGTCGCTATCTGCAATAAAGTGGTCAAGCAAAAAACACAGAAAAAAGGATGTTTATTCTGCGCAATTAGCGGTCATGCATTGCAGAGACGTTAATAACGTGATAACGTTCTCCTCTGAAGTGGGCTGCATTCTGATTTCTGATTTCTGATTTCTGAGTAGTCCTAGTAGCCCAAGACCCAAACACAAATAACATCAAGTTTGGGCCATGAAACCTATCCCACCATTGATGTTCAAAGCGGACATCTTCCAATAGATGAACAGGTAGTTCTCATTTGCTTCCCAAGTCCATTGCCATAGGAATTCTCATTATCCAATGCAGGGGCGTAGCCAAGAATTTCCACAAGGGGGCTGGATTATACATTCATATATTAGCCGTTATTTTATAAATATATTATATATATATAAAATTATCAAATTATAAAAAAAAAATTTAAACTCAAATGAATATATAAAAATTATTTATTTTGCTATAAAGATGCACAAAATATTTTAATGAAGAATTTAGCATCTCCCATCAAAGTTGTGATCGAAAATGATCTTTCATTGAATAAAATCATCCATTATCATGCATCTCCTTAATCTTTGATAAAACTAGTAAGTTGCCCGTGCAATGCACGGATAATATTATAATGTTTTATATAAGATAAGTTTGGAGAATGTTGTACATATATTATATCATAATTGTCATAGAACTTTGTTAGTAATGAGTTCATTATATAAAGTAACAAAAGCTAAACAAAATAATAAAATAGAGATGAAATTTAGAATTAAAAAAAAAACGTTAATGAACCAAATGCTAAAATCCTCAATTCGTACATTATTGAAATTCATAGAAAAGAAAGTACACACAACATATAGAATTATACAATCATCATTAAACCAAAACTCAAAAAAAAAAAAAAAAAATCATTAACCCAAAACTCAATTCATTGTAGGAAAAAAGTCAATTTGTATTTCTTCATTGAAATATCAAGAAACTTACTCAAGAAGAAGCTTTGGAGTCTAATACAAATTGAATAGTCGTGTTATTTTTCCTCTGCAAATTCAATTGCCATTGACTAAATCCCCTCCACCATACCATCGCACACCTTTGGTATGATAGTCATTCCACAAGTATTAGTACTTGTGGGATGGGGTATGATGTATGGGGGCAAGGGCCGGGATTAAAGTTTCAAGAGAGAGTTTCACACACATATACACTTAGATTTGGCTAGAGTAGAATTTTTATTTTGTATAAAAAAAAATAAATAAATAAAAACCTAGATGATAACTGTTTGATCCCTATAATCCAATTTATGATTTACAACATGTTTAGCTTTTGTTTATTTTGAAAAGACCAGCCTACTCAAGTCATATGCTAATATTAAACAATCTTGAAAGGACAATGACAATGACAATGACAATGAGACTTTTACACTAAATAAACAATTATTGACTTCTCAGTTCTATACTTCAAACATCTTTTGGAAATCGATATACACAATAACACAACCTATAAAAGAAAATAGCAAAACACAAAATCCCACGATCTTAACCCTACCGATTGTAAGTGAAGAAATGAATTTTTGAAAGTAACAAAAGATAACTTGAACTCATACATGTCAAGACCACTTAGTGTGCGATGGATAGCCATTGGCTACAACAAAAGATCACAAGAGTACTAGGTTTCTTCCATTGGCCTAGTGTTTTAAAAAATTATAAGTATGGAAATAAAATTTCAGAGTAGCAGTAGTTTAGGAAATTTTACTATTAAAGGTTTTTTTTAAGAGAAATAAAGTTTTTTTTAAGAGAGAAAGAGAATGGAAGCATATGGTCAAAGTTGAAAGGGGAAGGCAAATCGTGAGAGAGGTTGGGGAGTCAAAGGTTTAGAAAATCCTACATTAATCATTATAGCAGAGTTTTGATAATATGCAAAATCTAAAAACAAAAAGGCAAAAACCAAAACGTTATTTTGGAGGCAAGTTGTGATTAATGCATCTACACAATCATAAAGGCAGAAACTTTTTATATAACTAACGTAAAAACTTGTCAAAAAAAAAAAAAAAAAAAGACTAACGGAGGAGAGAAACTTTGTTTATGAGATGTTTGATGTAAATTCATCATCATAAAATAATAAGGATTCCTATAGAATAAAAAAAAATAATGATTATAGTAAATAAAAGATATGAATTAGTGTAATTTAGACAACAGAAATGCTAGAAGATTATCTATCTCGATCTCACTAGTTATTAGTCTCCCTTTTTATTTAAAAAAAAAAAAAACTAAAATATTTGGTATACTAAAAGACATGAAAAAGAGAGAAAGTCGTGGTGTAAACTCAATTAATTAATGGGAGAGTTGGATGATTGTAGAGAAACTTCATAGGAGGTGCCACTTGGCAAAAGCTTAGACCCTCACAAAATGAGGTATCTGTTTTTATATATATATTGATGGTTAAAAAATTAATCTAGAAAAAATCATATAATTTTATGTTAATTAATAATCCCTCTAATGTATGACTTTCACTTCCTATATTTTACTATTCCGTTAAGCACAATAAAAAAATTATCTTTAGTCTTAATCAACCATAACAAACAATTGAAAATTTAAACAGATAAAATATATATTTTTAATACTATGTATAGCATACGTATTTATAAAAATCATTATACATAACTTGAGAAGATTATATTGTAAAAGGGAAATTTTAGAAAAATATATATCTTCACTTTGCAACAAACCCAAATTATCTTCTATGAACAAATCACTATAGGAACAACTTATTTGGCACCAAAATTCAACCCAAAAGAAAAAGAAAAAAAATCGATTTTGAAAAAAAAAAATGATATATGATGATGATGAGAGAAAATTATATCCAATTTAAAAGAAAAAAAAATTATGATGATAATGAAGAGAAGTAAAGGGTGAAGTTTAAAGATTAAAAAGAAGAAGAACCAAAAAAACACTCAATAAAGCCTAGTACATGTTTTCAGTGAGTTTCTTTTCTTTGCCCCTCGTGATCATGGGTTTTCAGTGGACTTTTAGTGTGTTGCTGCATGGGCTATTAAGAAGAAAAACAAAAAAAGTTTGGTGTTGCATGTTGCACGTTTTCACACTAGCCCACATAGGTTGGACAAAAGTTAAAAAGTAAAAACCCAAGTGACATTTAGGTGGGATTAAAAATATTTAAATGTAAAATCCATACTTTGGGGGCCACCCAATATATATTGGAGGGGCCAACTATTAAGTTTTAAGACCCAAACTAATATTTTAGAGCATAATATAGAAATATTTTGAACTTTTAGGGGGCCATGGCCCCTCCACCCAATAATATGCCTTCGCCCCTGATCCAATGCTGCATTTCAAGAGCCTTTTAGGATGCTGATCCTACATAACCTCGTTGGATTTTTTCAGGTAGAAAAATCATGCTGCCACTCACAATTCCATTCTAGTAATAAGTCAAGAAATGATATATTTTGACATTGATTGATATCGGTGTACTGTACATATAAAATGTGTAAATGATTTCACTAATAGTTAAAACCAACATATTTCACGTGTCTAAATCTCTTATAGAAAGTTTATTCCATCGGTCTTATTTCATCGTTGGACTCCTAGCCTAGAAAGAAACATCAATCGTGCAAAATAGTAGTCATTTATTTGTGCATTAATTGTGCCCCCTGCAACTTCTTGTTGCATTTAATGTTAGACGATCTGTCTCTCTTTAAAAGCAAGTAAAACATTGAGCTATCCAATTATCTCTTGAAAACCTCTAACTTAGGACAAATATTAAATCAATTAAAGCAAAGTTGGGCTTTTAAGCTCGATTTGGGACAATGAAGTAGGTGTAATTTGCAAGTATAAAACCCCTAAAACATGACAAGGAGATATGACTTTTTTTTTTTCTTTTTTTAAAATTTTATTTAGTCACTGTTTAGAAAATTAAACATGTATTCCCAAAAAACCCAAACTGACTTTATCATCAATGTCTACAAGGACAAATCGATTTCAAAACAATTATGGTTAGTTGACGACACATCTTTACTTCCGTGGCCTTCCTAGTTTAACCCCACCTCTCACAATTTCATTTCATGAAAGGTAAAAATAAGTTCAAGATTGGGAAATGGGTAAACTTGGCAAACAAAACGGGTTTGTGTTTTATCAAGATGGATTAGAAACTTATATCGAACTAAAATGGGTTACTATTCTATTATTATGACCCTTATCGATGTCAGGTTTTGGCACTGACCTCGATCATTTTGACCCTTTGTCTTTTGAACATGGGTCTTGGTGACCAGTGATGAGGAGTACTAGGGTTCGTAGAGAGGATGCGATTTCAAAATCGTTGAGAGGTGGACCAGCAGCAGCTGCCAGCCATGGTGTTAGCTAAACCTTTAAATCTCTAGATATAACCATGAGTAGATAGTGGTGGATCTGCATGATCTGCTCTGTTGACTGAGAAGTGAACATTCCATCAAGTGCTTATGCCTAGCTGATCTTGTTGAACCTAGGTTAGAAATTCTTCATTTTTAACTAAGTTGCTTGTTTAAGGTTTGGCTGAAGTTAAGAATTGTTCACGAGGCAGGTGGAGGAAGAGGAAGAATTCTGATGTGCCATGTCATGAGCCTTGCTCTACTTTAATATATCATACAAAGCAAGGACACCAAATGGTTTTATGAAATGTTAAATACATAAAAATATGGGCTAAATGAAAGAGCTCACTCTCACACTTTTAAGAGAGGAGTTTTAACATATTCGTAGTTGAAAAAAATGCATTGAAGATTACATCTTTGGATTGCTATATCTCTTCCTATTTAAAAATTGGATACACATAAATTTCCATCACACAGACTGACGCTAATTATGACAAGCATGTGTGATTGGCACCGGAGGGTCCGTGAATGAACCATTGAGGATATGATTAGCAATCCAATGATTTGCAGCCTCAGTGTAGTGCACACCATCCCAGCTAATATACTTGGAAGGGTCTTCACAAGACCCCGCATATATTTCAGTACCATTTATTTTATCCCTATGCCCACACCACACATGGTTGGAATCCTCGTGATAACCACAGCAAATGCTCCTTGCATCAACAAATCCTGCAAAGGACAACTGTTATTTCATTGTTTTTTTTTCCCCACCATAGGATCTTGGCGGTACTTCATTTTGCTTGTGACAAGTAGCAGATATCACGTTGGTTTAACAAAGGTCAGGGCAAGAGCAGTCTCATGGTAGCTTTAAAAAATAAAAGAGTTTAAATTGAAACTATTAGGATTTTGAGTTTGTGAGAGTTTAATTAACACCTTGAAGGGTCACTAACATTTTGGGACACCGCTAAACCAAGAAACTTAAATGATTGGATGTTTGGACCCAATTATGTAGTGATATTAATAGAGCAATGTCTATTTCACACACTTACCACTTTTGCACAGTAATATTTTGACTTTTTTTTCAAGTTAGAAATCATGACTTCAAGTTACAATTTTAATTCAAAAAACTGTGTACTCTATTTGTGTAAGTGAATGTGTGCAATAGAAATTTCCCTATTCAATATGTGACTTTACTATTTCACTAATCACACCATAAGTTTCTTTGTCAACAAGTATTACCTTGCTCCTTCGGATTGCTGATTAGTTTATACTTCACTGCAAAAATATCCACATATGTTAATGCAGCTCCAGGTAGCTGTGTCCTCAGTTTGGTCACTCTTCTCTTCAGTTGCCTATTAAACTCTATAGCCATGTCATTTTGAGCTATGAGACATCCGTGCTGGTCAAGAATGCCAGGCATTGGATGGTGGTAGTTGTGTTGGGTCACTGGCAAGCAGCCAATGGGACCTGTATTATGTATCCAAAAGTTCCTTGCCCCTTGTTCATGCAGATGCTGAAAGAGATAAAGTTGATTTTGAGCCATAAACACTGTAACATGTTAGATTAGAGTCCCAATCTTGTTAATTTCACTTGAGATTGACTTTTTTTTGTTTGACTTACTTTAATTACTGAAGCTAACTGGTCAATTATGTCTGGGAGTACTGCTCCAAAATTTTCACTGCTCGATTTTCGAATACCAGCAGCAATATCATTTTGTCCAATGTCAAATGTGTAGAGAGCATCTGAGAAGTCCTGAGGCCTTGGGAGATTTCTTCTGTGGGAGTTTTTCTTGGCTGCATGTCATAAACAAAAGTGGAGGACGTTGTAAGTTGGTGAGAAACGATTTCTTTTTGGGTGATTTGGTATTACCTTTGTTGTAGAGCTTGCTGGTGCGGGTCTTGAACTGGTCAAATTGCACAATCTGGATATCTAGAGAGAAAGGGCTTGCTCCAGTCAAAAAGAAGGACTCATTAAGCTGCCTAATTGTTGATCCTCCTGTGGCAAAATTTGCACCATGCCTGAAACTTGCTCCAATGGAATCTAGATAAGCACTCAAGTATGGCCGTATAAGACGCTTGGCTGCATAAAAACATAACCAACTTCTTTTTTTCCGTGAACTTCGATAGGAAAACTATTTTAGATATGTGCTTGTTGGACAGAGAACAAGTTGCTATGCATTTTACCAATAAAGTCTATTATAAGCCGCCCATCGGAGCCTCTTCCAGTTGGTTCATGGAAAAAAGTCTCACCAGACGGTTGCCCTGCTGGATAGAATGCTGCTGATATCCCACCAGTATCTGAATTTGAGTCTCCAAAGTTGTAGATTGCTGGAAAATCACAATGTGATAAACCTGTCATTTCTTCACCTAACACACTCAAAAGCAAGAAAGCCATACTCCCAGCAATGAAAATCCTTCGAACCTCCATTCTAACTTCACCAAAACTGTGACTCATGACACTAGCACATCCCTTGTTTATGGTAGCCCAGAGGATTAGTCAAGACAAAGTTATCTTTGATATAGACAGAAAGTATATAATCATGAGAATCCTGTGCGTATCAAAGCAAGTGGGAAATAAAAATGAAAAAGAATATATTATATCTCAATCTCCTATTGGTTTCCTTAAGAATATATGCAGTCATGAAAGTCATGAGCTTTCCTAGCAATTGGAATATATACACACACCAAGTTACACATTCTGCAACACCCTAAGAGTTACACATTTTTTAAATTGTTGATTCTCATTAGATCTAATAGTTAAAGAATCACTAGTGCCACGTCAGATATAATATTAAAAAAGTCATTAAGTATAAGTACTTGTGGGGGTAAGGGCCGGAGTTCAAGTCTTTAAAAGGGAGTTTCACACATATATACATGCTAGAGTATAATTTTTATCTTGCATGTATTAAAACAAAACAACTACTCCATTCATCCCAATTTGTTTGTCTTATTTGGAAAATCAAATTTTTTAAGGGAACATCATTTATTGTCTTGTCTGCCTTATAAAAATGTATAAGTTTACAAAATTACCCTTAAATAAATTTATCAACATCATTTAAGCTATCTATTTTTAGAAATATTTTCTTGAAAATTGAACAAGCTGTCAATATTTTTTCAATTTTCGAGAAAATGTTTCTATAAATGATTAATTATTGTGTGCCATAAGGGCACACATTAACAAAATTCTTTTAAAAAATGAGTTCAAATTTTCTGTCTCACTTTTCTTGCTTCACTTTATACTCCACCAATAAAAACTTGCCACGTGTTCACTTAATTAATTAAATACTACTATTAATTAATAAAGGTAACATTAATAAGTCAATAATAGTAGTATTTAATTAATTAGGTAAACACGTGACAAGTTTTTATTGGTGGAGTATAGAATGGAGCAGGAAAAGTGGGACAGAAGATTTGGACTCTTAAAAAAGAGTTATTCTTAATGAGTCAATTAAAAAGGTGTCCCAATTAAATTGATTTTTTAAAAATATTAGTTAGTTTTTTTTTTTTCAAATAGTTTTGAAAATAAAGTAGGGTATAATAGGAACATTAGTAAACTTATAATTTTTATTTTTAGAAACTAGATAATATTTTGAGACATTCCAAAATGAAATAGAGGACAAAAAAACTGGGACAGTGGTACTATTAAATTCTTTCCTCCATTAATCGTTGTCTTCTTCTTCTTGTACCTCTCTCTCTCTCTCTCTCTCTCTCTCTCTCTCTCTATGTTTTGCTTCAATCTTCATGCATCTAACTCAATTTTTACAATTTATACACAAAAAAAATTTAATATTTGAATTAACAAAATACTGAGAGAGTGAAGAAATATCAATCCCTACTTCTTCTTTTTTACCCTTTTTTAGTATCATACGAGGCCATCTGGTTGACTTTTTTGCTTCAATCTTCATGCATCTAACTCAATTTTTACAATTTATACACAAAAAAAATTAATATTTGAATTAACAAAATACTGAGAGAGTGAAGAAATATCAATCCCTACTTTTTTTTTAACCCTTTTTTAGTATCATACGAGGCCATCTGGTTGACTTTTCCATCATTCATTGGACAAAATGACCAAAATAAATCACAAAAACCCAAAATAAAACGAAGAAAGAAAAGAAACTTGTAGATCCTAAAAGGCCAAAACCCACAGAAGAAGAAAAATTTGAAAACAGCATATTAATCATAAAAGCATTAGAGGATTAATTGTGTGTATTCCTGAGTTGCATTTTGTAAATTAAGTCATTGTTATTGGAATAACCTATGCCTTTTGGTAGAATAGATTACAGAACGATGTGAGCTTGGAGAGTTCCAAGCAAGAGAGAGAGAGAGAGAGAGATGAAACTCATGAAAGAGATGGGGTGGAGAGGCTTAATAATCATTTACTGTTCTTACTCATTAATTTCTAAAAAGTAATGACATGGCACAAGTGTCTTTTTAACCATTAAATTTAAGGGCAATCAATTATTTAAAAGATTTGTAACTTTATTTAAGTTATACTAAGTGTAACTTGGACAGTTGAACCCATATATGTATATATATCATAGACAATCTCAAGCTACTATGAGCTCCAGCTTCCTTAATCTATTGTTATTTCTGTGTGCGTTGTAGATGACTTTTCCACACTTTTTTTTCCAAGTAATACATGTGATACTCCATATTATATGAGTTGTATTGAATAAAATGTTAATTTACGGCTATTTACTAAATACAGATAGGATATTTACTACATCGAATTGAATTATATAAATGATTACAAGATGTCTCAATTGAATGCAAAAAATGACATCACCCTTTTGCTTTATAGCATCACTATGTTCACGTTCTTAATTTGTACCTGTCTTTGCAGAAGCTTAGGGTGAGTTTGGTTCAGTTTTTTGATTTTGTACTTTTTGAAAAAGTGGGAGTTTTAAAAAGTACAGTATGAAACTAGGTTTTTTGAAAAAACTGAGTATTTGGTAAAAGTTGTTAAAAAATATTTTTTGAAAAAATTGAGAGTTTGGCTAAAACTTATAAAAATAGTGATTTGAGTGGTAGACTACCAAAAATGACAATATATACATACTTAAATCAACTGTTCATAATACTTACTCAAAAAAAAAAAAAAAAACTACTTAATAAAAAAATATATATTATTGATATTATTTTAATAATATTATTTTGCAAGGAAGCTTCCTTTACCCCCCACGACATATATCTGACCACATTCTCATTTTTCCATTTCCTCTCATCGTTGTCTTTTCTCTTCGTCTTCATCTTCATCTTCCTTTCTTTCTTCTTCTTCTTCTTCTTTTTATTTTTTAAATCTTTCCCCTTACCATGCTGCTAGAGCTCTCAAGTTCTTGTTTCTCCCTTGTCATCTTCAGATCTTCTTCATCGTTTGTTTCATTCACCTCCTCAGTTTATCGATTTTCACAGAGGAGAGGAACCTGGCATGGGGCTGCACCGTTGATCAAGCTTGTTTGTGAATATGTGATCTGCTCTGGTTCTTTAGGGTTGCTGCTGCAATCTTTGATTTGTGGTGCTCACTTTCACCGTGTAAAATTGTATTATAAGCGAAGGGATAAAATTGGGTTTTTAAAAATAACTAGTAGGCAATTTGGGAAATTTGCACAACTTTTAACAGTAACATGAAACGCGCATCAGCATTTTTTTGCAATAGAGCTCTTTATTGCTTTCACGATTTTGGGTTTTCCTTCACAAATGAAAACGTAGTTTTTTTTTTTTGTTTTTTTTTATTTTTTTATTATTTTTTGTAAATAACTTTTAAAACTTTACTAAACGCATATTTTAATTTTTTATAGTTTCAAAAAGCACGTTTAAGCTTTTAGGGTATTTAATCTAAAATTGTAGACTTTTTAGATCTGACTGTCTAAATTCCAAACTGTTGTAGGAAATCCTTTGATGTCACTATATGCAACTTGGTTGGCCTTAACTATATGTTGTACTTATTATCAAAATAGACAACTCATATATTGTAAGCAACTTTAAAATGGAAATTATCCGCTCTTGTTCGATCTTGTTTCAATTTCTTGCTACATGAAGAATGGGGACAAAGGTGTTAATCGTATAGCAGAACGTATATCTTTTTTTCTTGACAAAATGATTACTCTTACATTTTTTTACTATGCTAGAATTAATACAAATTTTATTACAAAGAGTTTTACAATCAGTCAGAAAATTCGAGGTGTTAATCGTATAGGAGGTGGCTTAAGCTTTGGCTTGTAGATGCGCTTTAACTTTTGTTCAAGATCTAAGTCTTTTCCAGGTGGTGTTTGAGGGGGATAGCCTTTGGCTTATTCAAGCTATAAATAATCAGGGAGCGAGCTTAACCTTATTTGGCCATGTTGAGCATCCGCATTAGTGGATGCAAAATTATTTGTAAATGTTGCAAAATAAAATTTACTTTTTTTATTTTACACTTCTATTTTTACAAAACACCTACATCAGTTTGTCTATTCTACACATATATTCAATAAAATATTCATCTTCACACTTTTCTCTAAGACCCCTCTCACAGACCCATCACAACCCAATCCACCATCAACGATTAATACGCACCCACCATCAACCCACCTAGCCACCATCATCAAGCATCAGCATCAGCCACCATCACCCCCAAACCCACTGATCAAACAAAGAATTAAAAAGATCAAAACCCCAAAACCCACTGATTAAACTGGAAAATCCCAAAACTTATCAAACAAAGAATTAAAAAGGATCAAAACCCTAAAACCCACCGATCAAACAGAGCGTTGGTGGCGATTAGTGGTGGCATGGCGAGACTGAGCTTGCTTCGGAGAACAGTGGCGGCTTGCTTCGAAGATCAATGAGTGAGAGTGAGGGACTAGAGATAAAAAGAGAGAGGTGAGAGTGAGAAGCACTAGAGAGAAAAAGAGAGAGTGAGGTGAAGTAGAGAGAAAAAAAAAATAGTAAAATATTAAATGCAAAACTACAATAACCGTGTATATATGCACGGTTACTATAGCATTTATCCACAATTTTACACCCATTGATGTGAATGTTTTTTTTTTTATCAAAATTGTAAAATGAACTACTTTTTGTATTTTGCAAGATTTTGTAACCATTAATGTGGTTGCAATTATTGAAGAGATTCGACATCTACGGTCCAATTTATTTTATTCTTGTTTCCGGCATGTAAAGAGAGGGGGCAACAAGCCTACCCATGCCCTCGAAAGACGAGCAATTTCATTCTGTTAACACTAATGTCTAGGTAGAACTGTAGAAGAGCTACCCTATGATTTGAAGGATGTATTCCAATTTGATTTGTTCATCAATAAAACCTTACTTACCTTTCTTAAGAAAAAAAGAGTTTTACAAATTAATGTATCAATTTATAAAAACAAAACAAAAAGTAATTAAGAAATTTCTTTATTTATGTTGTTTACATGACACCAATAACATTTATTGTCATGCCCGTTTATAAGTCCTTTGTAACTTTTAACATTTTACAACATTTTTAACCAAAAACAGAAAATTGAAGTTAAATTACACGAGAAAATATAAATTTTATGTAATTTTGGTGAAAACGTCAATGACAATAGATTTTATATATTCACACAACTCATTACTCATCGCACGTAGAACAATATTTACTTTATTTATCACAGGAATCGATGCAAAATCATGTGGGCTTTTTTTCTTATAATCAAAATCATGTGGGGTCTAAATAACATGCGATGTAAATTGCATATAATTATTAAAGTTTTCATTTATCGAACAGTCCAAGGTATCATTGTTCAAGCAGTGACATTACATCATATAATCCAAGCTACCCTTGACCTAGAATCAGCATAAGACATTAAATAATACAAGAATCACATACTATCTAGGCTTTGTCACAATAAATATATACTGCTACTGATGCTGGGCATCACATGCACGGATCTCTTCAAAATTTATAAAACTGATGTCTCGAGCAACTAAACATTTTTAATGCACCTTCAAAATTTATATATATATCACGTTTCATTATTAAGCTCCTGTATGTCGCGCACTTTTTCTTTATCTACACATTTTGCCTTGAACTCTGCGTATGATTATGAACAGACTGTAATGTTAGACGGTAATTTGATTATAAATCGTCTTTGGTCACTATCATCGATGTCAAATACATGCGCAAGAACTTCTTATCCAATAGTGTTGGATTGTAGTAATCTTTGTCTCCCATGCTTTCTCCTTTCACCTTATTTTTTGCCTATAATTTTGGATTTTTTTTAAAAAAAAATGCTTTGCTTAAAGAATCGAGGTCAACATTAACTTTTTTGTTAGCTATCAAAGATGTTTAATTGCCTTAGAGGTCTATTTAAAAAAAGTTTCATCACGCCAATGTTAAAATTTTGTCCAAAGCCAATCGACATTAAGGCTGCTTCTCGTAATCTTTGAGAAATACTTACTGGTTAAAATATTGAGCGACACTAAGAATCTATAATGTGTTTGAAGACAAGAATGGAGTCAAGATTTGGAGTTAGGAGGGGTGGTTCTATTGTTCGCTACGTGTGTCGGTTCCGGCCTTTGACTTTATAATTTAACCACTAAGAATTTTTGTTTAAAACATTTTAAAGGGTTAGGTTGTTTGTTTTGGGTAAAATACGTTGATTAAGCTTAATTTGTTTTAGCTTTATTATTGGTAATTTTTGTTGTTGGACTAATTTTTTTGAGCTTGTATATTTTGTTTTAGATTTAATCTATTAATTTTTTTATAGCCTTTAAAAGGTGAAAAATGCTAAAACTACATAAATTTTACAAAGTGCTAATATGGTGAGTTGTTATTGATAAGTAAAAAGTGATGTAAGTATGCGAACTAGTAAAAATTTGCTACTTCAATAATTTGTAAAAATGTTATGGAAAAGTTTGTAGTTATAACTTTACTCTTAAAAAATTGATGACATTGTTAGGGAGGGGGTAAAGTATAATTTTATTATATAAAAAAAAAAAACTGCTAAACTTAGTACCTACTAATATACTAATATATATATTTTAAATGTGGGGGAGGGCCATTGCCCCCAAGTCCATATATAGCTCCGTCCATGTTTGAAGAAGGCTTGTGGAAAGTGTCCCTCAAAATTTGAGTGTTAGAAGAAGATATGAGATTTTATTGTTTATGAAATTATGAGCGGCTTCCCATTTAAGGAAAGGGTATGTAGTTTTAAGAAAGAAAATGATGTGTGAGGTTTTAAAATATATATATATATATATGTAACAATTTGTCGTCTACTAATAAACTGCTGGTATTACAAACGAAGTTAAAATCCACCTTAAAGGAACACCATATTCAACTTTGGCGTAGCAATTTGTTAATTTATTATTATTTTTGCCAATTTTTTTTTATTACTTTGATTCTCAAAAAAAAAAAAAAATGTTTTCTTTGCCTTGTTTAGTATATGGTACTGTTACAAATAGATTCCCTCTTTTATGTTGCAGTAAGACTCCTTCCTTTTCCTTATATTAGTTTCATCCTGGAAGAATCTCACTGGTATTCATTATTCAACCATGCATCGAGACCACGCCAAACATGGCTATTTGGTCATCATCATGGCTATAATCATTTTATAGAGCTGTTCATGAGAGTCAATGACTGCAATGTAAGAAAGAGCTCTCAAAATTATATGTTCATATCATACCTGCATAACTAATGTAAGTGTGATAGATCATTTAAAATATTGACTATTTCCTTAAAGCTATTATCATAATAGAGTCACAGATGCATACAATTTCTTAAGACTCTTGTATCCTTCGGAAGATGCTGCAAAACAGCTTGAACCTTGGAAGCAATTAATGGCCAAAGAGGAACAGGAACCTTTTGTTGGGAAATTTGTGGAAACATTTAAATGCAAACACGTAAGGTCTCAAAAGGGAGGTAAGTTAGTTGGCATCTCAGCTTTGTGGAATTCATCTTGTGCTTTATAAGGAGGAAAAATTGTTGTAGTTGTCGGGATACATAGTTATACATATGGAATAAAATTAAATTATCTCTGAAGTGCCACTGAAATCGTGCAGGGGCTGGAAGAATTGTGGGAAGGAAATTGGTTTATGCACTTTAGCACAAGGTTTTGGCTAGGGTTTCCTATTGAAATCAAGAAGTAAGTGAGATTTGATTTTGATGTATGAGAACATGAGAACAACATTTTGCTATATTGATACCAGTGCTTTCATGCTCCTTGTTTCTTTAAGCCTTTAGAAGATCATAGGAAGCAAGCATGCATAGCTTCATCATTGTTGGCCATTACATATTAGCTTTCTCACTATTAGCAACTATTCAGTGATCCCACTAGCACCACTTAATTCCCATCAATTCAAGGAGTCTATGGGAACCGATGATGCATTTTTTAGACAGGTAGTAGAAAAAATATTGCATGCTTATGTATATATTATTATGTTTATGTTTATTTTAATGATTGATTGTATGAAAATAGTATGTTGCGGCATGTTTTTGTTTATATAATCTCAATATATTTATGTTGTGGCATGTTAGTGATTATTGATCCTATCATGTGATCCTTAAAATAAGCTTTCCAAATGAGCTAAAATAACAAAAATTAGAGCTGGAGCAAAAGAAATATAAGGGTGTGAAGTTGGGTCAGCATGAATTAGCAATAACATATAAATTATTTAGTAAAATATATTAAACATAGATAATCAAATATAAATTAATATGATTTTTTTTTGCTTGTTACAAGGGTCACTAACTACAACACGGATACATCAATTGAAATTGGTATCACCTTTCATAATTTTACAGTACCTTCTTCCTTGAAATTGCTCATTAATCTTTCTCCCCCTTTAAGAAAGTATTGCCTAAATCACACCTATTAAAATGCAAATATAGTTGTAATTAATTTTTTTTTTTTTTGAAAACAAATTCTTTTAAGGCAATTATTGTCTAAAACTAGTGGGTATATGATGAGAACGCAATAATAATTTTTGTCAATTAATATTTTCACTCCTCTAAGGTGTAGCAAATTATTTGGCATTGAGAATTACAATTTTCTAGCCATATCTTATACATATAGAATTAATTTAACTATCTTTTTAAAGTTGTGTGGGTCAAAAAGAGTTGTGGGAAGGAATTTAGTTCATTCACTTTAGCTGCACAAAGTTTTGGCTAGGGTTTATTATGGAAACTAAGAGGTTAGTGTCTAAAACTTTGATTTGATTGATGAGAACTTGAGAACAATGTTTTCCTTCATTGGTATTAGAGTTTTCTTGCTCCTCATTGTCTCTTTAAGCCTTTAGAGGATCATAGGAAGCGATCATGAGTAGTTTCACCATTGTTGGCCTTCATGCCATATTAGATGTCTCATTTTTGGTGATATCATTGGTGCCATTTGACTCCAAATTCTAAGAGTTCATCAGAACCAAAAGATATATCAAGATTATGTCTATATTTATGTTTATGTTTATGTTAATGATTGATTGTGTTAATATAGTATGTTGGGGCATGTTTTTCTCTTTGAAAATTCAATATTTTGAGCCATTATTAATTCTATTTAGTACTTAAATTAAGCTTTCCAGATGCACAAAAATCACAAAAAACGAAGGTTGAGTAAAAGAGATATAAGGGTATGAAGTTAAATCGGGATAAACTAGCAAAATAATTATAAAAAATTACAAAATCACAAAAAGCCTAGAAGTTCATTAAGAAACCAAATGATAGGTAAGATGCCTTTGGGATTATGGAAGAGTCAATTTCCTTAAAGAAACAATTAAAGATGAAGGGTAGACAGAGGGTCAAGTCTGAGCTTTTTTGGGGCTGGTGTAGAAGAAATATATATATATATATATATATATATATATATATATATATATATATATATATATATTATATATATATATATGTATGTATGTATATTGTTAAGGCCTTGATGCCATCAATAGTGGTATGGAAGAACCATGATTTGGTTCTCAAATAAAAGGAGAAAAAAAATGCTCACACACTCCCTTAACTTTAAGATAGTGTTCTGTTGGGCTTTATGGAGCCTAGTTGTGTTTAATCCAGTTGACGATCCAACCCGACCCGAATAATGTTGTGTCGGCCCAAGCCGAAGCGCTCATTGTGAATCCTGTGCACAGGATGTAGAAAACGCTATTTTTGTGATTAGGTTTGTGGTTATCATTTTTTAAAGTGAGAAAGACTGTAGCTGCACTTTGTATTTTTCCCTGATAATAGTAAAATCTCTACAACTCTGTGGATATAGGTAATTTGTCGAACTACTTAAATATTATCTTGTGCGTGTGATTACTTTTTTTTGGCGTGTGTTTTTCTCTATATTTTGTTCTCACAGGTTGAGAATTTTGTGGTAATTTCCCTACATGTTCATCACCCACTAAACTACCATCATACACCCTTGGTATAATGTTCACTCTACAAATATAAGTGCTTGTGGAGTATGGGGGACAAGAGCTGGAGTTTAAATATCTTGGAGGGAGTTTCACACACATATACACTTAGATTAGGCCAGAGTAAAATTTCTATCTTGTATAAAAAAAACACCCACAGAACTTTAATTTTGGTCAATTTACTCCATAAACTTCACATAACTACCAAATCAACACATCTGTTAATCTCTCATTAAAATCACAAATGCAATGCTCACATGCATCTCATGTGAACTTCAAAAATACAAAATTAGCAAGGACTGAACTGGTTGAGAGGAGGAAGAAACCAAGAGTTCAATTGAGAGAGACGATCAAACCAAAAGATTCACCATCATCGATTGCCTTTGTAACACCCCAAACTTATATCAAGGATTTACATGCATGACCTGTCTTTTTTATAAAATCTATCAAACTAAAACTTTAAGAATAAAGTCTCCAAATACAATCTCAAATATTTTCATGAATACTAAACTCAATATCTTAAGAAAACATAATAAAATAGTCCATCAACTAACAAAACTCCAAAAGAAGTCTTCAATTTATGGCTCCAATGATCTACCACCGAAAGATATTCCACTGCTCTAATCTGAAAGGGTGGAGAAAGGAGGGGGGGGGGGGGGGAGCTAGAAACTCAATAAGAGACTACACAGCATGATGATGTCTTTCTAAACAAAACAATAGTATCATTGACAAAAAAAAAAAAATTATAAAACATTTACAAATAGTTTTAACAATAATATAATATATTCTATAAAATTGTTTGGAAGAAAACATTTAACTATAATACTGTAATCAGTAAATAAAATCGTAACCACTTTAGTTAGTCAAAATACACTAACTAGTTAGAAATAATATATTATTGTAATAAACAACTTTTCCACTTATAAAGGTCAATAATGATAAAATAATAGGTTGATATGGAAAATATTAAACATTAGCCAGACAAATACATAAACTGCTAAACACTCGATGGATGATTCCCATGGGGAGCAATAACACTAACCTCAAAGAAGCAACACTGGCTCTAAAGAGCAAACGATAACATTACACCATACCATAATAATACTACATCGGCCGAAGACCAACACTTAACCCTGCGTTGACAAAGGTTGTAAACTGTCTAGTTGACTGTTTGAAAACATTCTTTCTTTTTACAATATTTTCAATACAAATCATATATCATATAATGAATACTTTCTCAAAAATATAGTTTTGAATCATTCTTAACATATACAATTTCAAAATAACACACAAGAGGTATGTGTATAAAGCATTGACAATGATATAAGTTTTTGAAACTTCACTTTTGCAAATATGTATATATATATTAATATATTTTTACCAAAGAATATATATAAATATACACATCTTAAGATACATCTTAAGATACGTCATGTTCTAAAGTTCACTTACCTCTAGTGACTAAACCAAGCTTCACTTTAGTTGTCCGGAATAATATCAACTAGAACTTAATTAAGGATCAAATAACTCAATAAGGGCAAGTTTCGAATAACCAAGTCTTCTTATAAAACTTTTCCTTAGCCATTGTGAAGATTTCGCAATATTAAATCTAACATAGCTTTCTAATATACATCATGTCTATACTATATTTTATATAATTGTAGTGTAATCCATAGTACTACAATCTATTATACCTATAAATATACCATTGAACACCACCTATGGATGTCTATATAGACTTAACTTATGATGAATGGTGATACTACTCCACATATATATTAGGATCTTTTTCAAAATCAATAAACTAATATACGCTTATATAGATACTTTCATGATAGCCTATTTTCCCTTGAATATATAAATATAATTTCTAAGACTTTCATGCGACTATGAGATGATAAATCTTAAGTCAAAGATGCGTTTAATGATTCCAATAAAGCATATATAGTAACATTTTTACCTCAGTACAATATGAACTTGTTGGCTGTTCTAGTTGTACCACGTTATTCTATTTTTTCAATTTAGAGAAACCCTATTTCTTTGCTCCTAAACCTTTACACGCTAAGCACTGACTTCTCTCTCTCTCTCTCTCTTCCTTTTTTTTTCAGAATCTTGCAGTCTCTCTTTACATTTCACATGACTGACTTAAAAAGACCCAGTATATATATACACACTTCTAAAATAACACTCCAATTCAGTCTGGGCAGACCAATCCTACTCTAATTAGTATTATAAATAAATCAGCTTTACACATTAAGTATGTTTCCTACTTGGGTTGGAGTTTAAGACTCACAAAAACTTATCTCTTTAGCCTCAAGACTTTAATTCCCAATTAAACTCAATTAAGGTTGTTTAGATAGGCTAGAACTCTAAGGATTCTGTAGGACATATGTGTTTCACTTATTTAGAACATATGTCATTCTTTTATGTAATTGGCCAATCCTTTGACAAAATGCACTTTACTTGTAATTGGGTAGATTTAGGATGATTTTATTCTTCAAAAACTGTGTTTCAAGATCAAGTGTTGAAGTAATCAAGTCTGTCCAAGAAACAAGCTGAAAAGTATAAGTTCATTAAAGCTCGACAGCTAGCATGTGTCAAGGTTTAAAGAGCTTTCCAGCCCCGAGGCTCGACAGCTTTTCAACAGGTGCTCGACAACTTCTATCTGTCGAGGATTACGAATTTCAAAATCCTGATATGTTTTCTTGGAATCCGTGGATGTGTCTTTGGGCCTTTTTTTCTCCTAGCCCTAGACATATAAAATGATTATTTTAAGGGCCGTAAAAGTATTCACAAGTTGCACAAGCATTGAAAAAACCCTTATTCAAGCAAGTTGTGACCAAGACAAGTTCTTGCCTTAGTTCATCTCTCTTGTGAAGAAGTTGCTATGTAATGTGCACCATATGGTTTTTTAAACCAACATCTTCTTGATCTTCATCGTGTGGATGAATTAAAGAACTTTGCAGCCATAATCTTTTCTAGTTGGTGATTGAAGTTGCGTACTTGGATCCGTGCAATTGGTTAGTCACGTACTTAGAAGCTGTGCATTGAAAGGAGAAATTATCACTACAAAATAAGTCCAATTGGGTATTGGGGTAAGGGTTCAACTGTAGATTGGTAAGGTACTTGAGATTCCTTTACTTGTAACCGCTTGTTGTGATAATAGTAGAATTTCAGGGGTGGTAACCTTAAAATCATCCGGTGGGGTTTTTGCTGTGTAGGTTTTCCCTATTCGTAAACAAATTACCGTGTCATTTAATTTCCGCTGCATACTTAGTTTAATTGGTGATTTGTTTGTGCTACCACGCGCTTTGCATGCTAATTTGATTAATTAATAACTTGGTTAGTTAATCAACTTAATCCATCACAAGGAGTTAATACGTTTTTAGCCTATCAAATTCTAATAACACTAAAATTCCTAATCCAAATAGGTTTTATTGGTCAATGCAACTATGTCTTTGAATTTAATTGAAGAGCCTAATGTATTATACCTAAAATACAGTAATTAAGTTTGGTCCTTTATATTTTAGGATATATAATGAATTGTATTAAACTTTGGTATGCTATGTATTAGGATATGTTTGGTTTGTTAGTGTTAAAAATAGTATGTTGCTTTTATATTAATGTGAAATGTTGACAAATGCCCTAAGGGCATTGGTTTAAGAACCATTTTTAAAAGCATTTTATTAGAAAATGTTAAGCAATATTAATTTTTCTAACAATTGTTTTATATTTCTTATGAAAGTAGTGTTATTAAAAATTGTTCTAAGGACACTCGTTAATATAACCCTACATTAATATTATATGTGGGGGGATGAATCTGAGCTTGGGCCAAGAGCCAAAAGCCCAATAAGATCATGGTTGAAAGGGTACGTCCAGCCCAAAGACATGGATAAGGATGAAGTAATCTGGTAGTCACAAGGGAACCTCTCGGGATCATTTCCACGAAAGCCCAGACTAACTACAATTACCGAGGTCTGTTGCCGAGGTAATGCACTGAGTTCTCCTTATGATGGATAATGAAAGGACCACGGATAACCAACCCCCCCCCCCCCCAGGCGGGAATCAAGGTGCCACCTTCCATCAAACTCACCTCGAGAAGCGCAAAGAAGGGATAAAGACCAACAAAGCAGTCACTTCCGCATTAATGAGGATATGCACCTAATCTTTGCCACATTAAATACGGATTGACTAGTCAGAACAGTGGAAACACCCCCAAAAATCGTTTTTCATGATCAAAGAGTTGTAGAATAAAGGGGTGATGGGACAAGTATCCCCCAAATCTAGCTAGAAACAGGCCAGCTGGGGAGAGAGGGAAGGGAAAATGGCTATAAAAGGAGGAAATGTGCAATAAGAAATGGGGTTCAGTAAAATTGAGAGAAAAGGCTTAGAGAATAACAAGAGAGGGAAAGTTGTAGCAAGAGAATATGTCTAAGAGTTTCTAGTCTTTTTGATCCTATCTTTTGTATCTCGAGAAACCTATTTTTAAATCAATAAATGTCTTTTTTAGTCATTCTTATCTTTCAATCTGTTGTGCAAGTCATTTTTCATTATCATTATTCTCATAGAGGTTGTTTTTGAGGTCAACAACATTTTTTCAGCTATCAAAGATGTTTATTTGCCTTAAAGGTCCATTAAAAAAAAGTTTTTTCATGCTAATGTTAAAATTTTGTCCAGAGCCAACCGGCATTAAGGTTACTATAAATACTTTTAAGATCTAATTTTAAATCATTCTCTAATTATGAGAGGAATTACGTATTAACCCAGCACTTTTGTTTTAAACATCCAATCAATATATGAGCTTTTGAAAATTTCAAATGTTAACTTTTGTTCACTTATGTTTAGGTAATGGCTTTTAGAAATTAGAATTAGTAATTTGCATAGAATTTTTGTGATCAGTCCGAGGAATATCAATATCAATTTATTGATATGTATATAAAGATTTTTTTTAAAATTTTTATAATTACTTTTAGAAATCAACGTTCACTGTGAAAAAGTAATAGTTAAAATGGTAAATTATAAATTATAGCCCTAAAGTTTGGGATTGTTTGAATTTTACGTATATCTTGAAGTTTCAAAATTTGAAATTTACCCCCTAAAATTTAGGGATGTTTAGATTTTACACCTTAATATTTTAGAATTTGAATTTTACCCTCTAAAGTTTGGGGGTATTTGGATTTTACACTTCCAAATTTTGAAACTTTATAATGTAAAATCCAAACACCCTCAAATTTTAGGGAGTAAAATCCAAATACCCCTAAATTTTAGGGGATAAAATCTAAATTTTGAAATGTTAGGGTGTAAAATCCAAATACCCAAAATTTTAGGGAAGTAAAATTCAAATTTTAAAATTTTAGAATATAAAATTAAAACACTCCTAAACTTTAGAGGTGTAATTTGCAATTTACCTTAATATATATATTATATAAAACTGAAGCCTTTGAATTTTTGTTGACTTTATAATATATTGACACGTAAGCTTTGTTGCTTCCATAATTTTTCACCTCATTTTAATTTATATAATTTTTTTTTAACTAAATACATGCTAAGTTTTGAAAACCCAAACTTGACTACAAAATTTCATCTATGAATTCATAAATTGGAAACCCTACAAACGTATAGCCATCCAAAACTCTAGACTCTCTTTCACCGGAGCAGTCTCCTTGCTTGCCTAAGATTCTTCTAATCCGAGCAACCGTTAATGTTGTAGAGTCTTTCTTTTGGTATTCTACTGTTTTCCTTAAGCTCAGGTGAGAGGTGTGGCAACATATGCATACTGTATTGAATAAAAACAAATGTGGGAAATACTTTGTAAGACATTTTATTATTAATAAACTTTTTTCAACCTCTTTCCTTAAGCTGTTGCTTCTGCTAAGCATTGTTGTTATTTTGAACTTTTTTGCTTTATATATATTACATCAGTTACAATTGCACTATTATTCTTATTTTTAGCTCACGTTAAAAAAATAAAAAAAGGACCTGTGAAAGGGTTTGTGAAAGGGACAAAGTGTTTTAGTGGTCACAGGTAAGGGAAGATTTAAGTGATTGGATATATTTGTCTTAAAGAGTGATTTGGGAGGGCGAAGAGTATTTGGCAGGACTTTTGTATAGCAATAGTCGTTTGATGAAAATTTATTTTGCTTAGAGGCATAAAAATCATCTCTGTAGAGGATTCACTTTGATCTTGTGACATAGCTGATATGGTTTAGATTTTAGCTTATCCTTGGATCACATTCAAAGTGTTTAAGAAAATGTTGGGGCCAAATTGGAAAAGGGCTAGGACTAATTTTTATTTTTCAATCTGCTTCTTTGCCTTTGGAACTAAATCAGAACTAGGCAGTATCTATGCCCTATGCATATACTAAGATGATATCATTTACTAAGATGGATTCTTTTGTTTTATATTGCTAGATAGTCTTTAATCTAAGGACTATGTGAATATAAGTTTGATTTGTATTAAAACTAGTAGAATTTTTTGTGTTGTGTTGGTAGATTTTTACAGATGGAATTTGTAGAATTATTAATTTTTTTTCTTTGGCTGCTCATAATTTGTGTCATGCTCACAATGATAAAATTAATATGATCTTCATTCACACAGCTTGAACTTTTTTAGAAATAACATTAGTTAGATAAGAATTGACAAAAAAAGGAATATTTGAGTTGGAGGCTATTAATTACATTTTGTTTTTTGGCTTTGCTTTTAGAATTACAAGAGCTTCATTTAAAACTCAATAGGTGTGAATTTTTCGAGCTTAAGGAAACTCTTTAATTTTTACATATTTAATGCATGTTCTTGAAAAGACTTTGTAAGTTTTTCAATCGGTGAGTCTTGAAAAAATGTTTCAATTATACTAGACTTGCGTATAGAGTGGCCATGGCGTTAGTTATAGCCTATAGGCTCTGGATAATGCCCTTTTTTAATGTCAAATTTGGAGAATAAGTATATATACATATTCTACATAGCAAATGAGTACAAATGAGGAGTTTGAGTGACTGAAACTTCTTTAGCTATATTTTGTATTTCAATTGATCACAATTTGTTTATTTATTTATAAATGTTCATGTTTGAATGGTATCTTGCATAATTGCTACATATACTATATCATTAATTTCATCTCCTAATTATAAGCATTTCAGCTAACTATAATGAAATGAATATTTGAAATAATTTTTTAAACTACCACAATTAAAAAAAAATTGTCAATGGCAAAAATAATTAACAAAATTTATTAAAACTCATATTTAATAGCTTTTCTCTGCATCGCATAGGTTAGCGGCTAATGTGTGTGTGTGTGTGGTGTGTGTGTGTGTGTGTGTGTGAGTGTATATATATATATAACCGAAGCCTTTAACTTTTTATTGATCTCTCCAAGCTTGTCACATCATTATCATTTTTTTTTATAAACTTATTTTATTAAGTTCAAATTTAAGAAGGTATAAAACTCTATTTCTCTAACAAGTTGAACTTAAACTCAAATTCAAACGTTGATAATCAATCTCTAAATTGCGAGATTAATCATAAACACTATAAAAGTAGTACAAACCCCAATATTTTTTTTTAAGCTGAGTAAAGGTATGAGCTTTTCTTCTGTTATTTTCTTCTCCTTTACTTTATTAATTTTTTAGTTTTTTATGTATTTTTTAAAAAGTAATTTTCTTACATGAACCACCAAATTCTCTTTAGCCGTTTTTTACAAGATAAAAACTTACAATAATTGAAATTTAAGGTTGTTGTTATTGCATATGTCTTTGCTTCACATCATGGTATGAAAGTATGTTAATTTCTTGAGCATAAAGTTTATATGCAATATATTAAGAGAAGGTATGGCTTTCATTATTTCAATGTGGGCTCCTGCTCAACATTTTTAGCTTGGGCCACATGTTGATAAGGTTCGTTTAAAGTTTAGACCAGATAAAATTTAAAACTTATTGCTTTATGGGTTAGTGTACTTTTTTCTTTATCATCTATCTATTTTTTGAATAGTCATACCTTTTTTGAATAGTTTTAATAACTTATTCCTTAATTGTATATCTTTTTTGGCATTTTTGAAGTTTTAACATCTAAATTTGTGTAATCACATACACACATACACACACATTATCAATAATTTGTAGGCTCTAAATCTTTTGATTCCTTTTAATAGTTAAAGCCATGGATTATTCTTTTGAATGTAACCCATTTTTCTCTTATATTTCTCTATTCTTTAGTCATATATATTTTGTTTTGCTTCAATAATTTCTAAGCAGTGAATCATCTGATTCTTTAATATTTTTTAGTCTTTCAAAAATTTTGATATTTGAAATTTTGAGTTTTTTTTTTTTTTTTTTTTTCAATATCTAAAACTGCCTAACAAATTTTTTGTAAACCATTACACATTCAAGTAATGACTTCTTCGTCAAATTGTAACAAAAATTGAAGTCATACAAGAGTAAATCATGCAATGGTGTAGTTTCTTAATCAATTTAAAATTTTATAAAATTATTTTAGTTTATCTCATATATAGTTAGGTTCCCGTGCATAGCATGAGTTAGTAACTAGTTAATATTGAAAAGCATGACTTTTTGAAAAAAATTGTTGGCATGATTTCTAGGTTCACGATAAACTAGTAACAGTAAAGGAATGGACTTTTAAAAATAAGACCAAGACTTGGGTAGGAGTACTTGATCTGATATAAAACTGTCACATGATAATGATTGGATATGTGTTCGCATGGTATTGGATCTAGTACATAGAGCACTTGACTAGGATGAAGTATACCTTGTATGCTTCCTCCCTTTCACAAGCTGGTGGAACCCATAGCAGGTGGGTCCATCATCTGTGAGAGCAGAAAAAATACACTCGTAACATGGTGTACTTTCCTTCTTGACCAAAAGTATAGAACCAAGTCATGTTTGCATCATTGCTGCGTGAATGCATTGCATGGTGTTTAGAAAGTTACGTTTTAATTTGCAAAAAGTCATAGTTAACTATGACTTTTTTACTAATTAAGCTGTGAGCAGAGAAAAACATACACCTGTAACATGGTGTATTTTCTCCTTGACTAGAAGTAGAACCAAATCATGTTTGCATCATTGCTATGTGCATGCATTGCATGATGTTTAAAAAGTTACGTTTTAATTTGCAAAAAGTCATAGTTAACTATGACTTTTTTACTAATTACTTTTCCAAAAAGTTTCATATTTATTAAAATTTTAATTGTCCACTTTGACGATAAATTATATCTCAGACTTCATTTCACAAAATATTCTAAAATATTTATTGTTCCAGCATATCCATGTCTTCCATTAACATTCCACTAATAATCCCATAACAAACCATCCACACTAGATTCTTAGAAGTACTTGCAGTCTAAAAAAGAAGCCAAATTATTACATTTCATATAATATACTTAAATTATATTTTCAAATTCATTAAAACTAATTCTTAAAATATTTAAAATCAATCAAATTAAAAAATCAAAATAAGCATAATAAATTAAACAGATATACATGATGAGACATGCTGGGTAAGATGGTTTGAAAAAGTCAAATAACTAACAACTCAAACCTGACCAAACCCAAGGCTCAAAAATAAAATTCCACCCCAACCCAACCCACCAACATATGAAACTCAGCTTGAGGTGTTGTGTTGGATTGAGTTTTGTCGATGCACACTCTTCATCTTAACATTAGAATTTCATAAAAATAATTGCATACTTGAATTTTAATTAAATACTCAAGTGGGAACCGAATCGAGTTCATGAAAACGAGTTGTAGGGGAAAAAAGATTGAAGGAAAACTTTGGAAAGATATTAAGCATTTAAGTTGAGAACCTAATGTAGTTTTAAGGTATTAATACAATGTAATCATCTATCTATCTATACTATATAATAGAATTCCTCTTTTTAGACTGAACTTTTATGTGGTTCAGAAATATCCATAAACTCTATGTTTAACAGGGATAAAACTTGGGGATAATCCAATAAAAATATATCTCCAATTTCACTTAAAATGTCTACAAAATAAGGCACTCTCCTACTAATCCATGTCTTCAAAACAAACTCATCCAAAAAATAAATAATAATAAAAAAAAAAAAAAAAAAAAACTTCTTAGTCCACTTTGAAAAAAGTTTTTTTTTTTTTTATAAATCTAAACAGTTTAATCCCTCTTAATGACATCTCCAACTCCAAGTATAGGGACGGAACCAGGATTTGAACCTAGGGAGGGGCCAAAGCTTAAAACATTTTTTTTATGAAAATAAAAACTAACATCTATTTCATATTTAACAAAATACTACATATAAAATAAATGTTTCTTAAACTTTTGATATTATAAAAAAGTCGACAAAGTATAACATACAAAATAAGTGTTTTTTTAAACATTTCGACACATTTATCAAAATGGAACTCAACACTCTTTTAAGTCTCAAAAGTCGTCTATGATTGATTCTGTACTAAATTTTGCAACTATCTCCTTCTCAATGTACAAAATCGTAGAGTCCATTAGAAAATCATCAGCTATAACTTCAGAATTATTTAGATTTTTTCTTTTGAAAAAATTTAATATGGTAGTGGACTTGCTCATGATCTACAAATTTAAAAAAAAAAAAAAAAAAAAAAGTGTTTCATTATTGCCATATTTTGTAGTTCTATACACCAACTAAAAAAAAGGGCTTCTCAAAAAAAAAATCTAAAACCAAAATAATCACAAACAAACAAGCACAAGTTTATATATATTACTAATATTAGTCATATCACACAAAGTGACAAAGACAAAGTTCACAAGTTCATATATATTACTAATATTAGCTACATCACACAAAGTGAAAAAGTCACAAAGACAAAATTTTTGATAGAACTAAAATAATCAGACCAAAGACTTTGGTCAATTGGTCTCACTAATGACTTAAAAACTGGTCTCACAGATTCACAAAACTAGTCACGTCTATACGTTTTTAGACCCCTTAAACACAATCAGATTAACCTAGTTATTTAGCCATGTGATTAACTTAGGTAAATTACGCAGATCTTGGTTAACACGTATAAATCATATCATTGTAAATTGCAGAAAATAAAGAACACAACAATATGATAACCCAGGAAAACCAAACCGATAAAAAACCTGGAGAGGATTTAACCTAACTATCCTCAAGGTAAACTGAATTCACTATGAAAGAATTGAAGTTTACATACTAGTGACTTAGACCACTAACATCCTATTGCTACCTCGAGTAAGAAACTTACTGCCACGACCACGTGACAGCTCCGAGTCCATGGATTACTTCTTTCTTGAATTCCCAGCAAGCACAAGCACTCCCGCTTGTATATCTTTAAACTCTTGAATCTGCAACTGAATTGATCACCAAGCTCTTGACATCAATCTAGACCTTGATAACTCTAAGTGTATGTGAAGGCAAACACCTCTAGATCTCACAAAAGATTCACACATACAGCATAAAGAGCATCACTAAAACATGGCTAGGGTTTTCCGTTTTATACCTAGGGCAAAACATAAAACCCTACACTTAACTTGGGCTGAGTTGAAAAATTCTGTAGAAAAACAATCTGCATGAGCTTCGATTGATCGAGTCTAATTTTCGATCGATCGAGCCAGGCAGATTTACACAGTAAATCCTGCAGAACACTCGATTCTAATTTTACAACTTAAACATACGTTAAGCAAGTCTAAAATAAGACTAAACATTTTGATCATGGTTTACCAACATTACAAATTGAAGTTCTAATATATTTAAACTTAAAGTCTTAGAACCCAACAAACTCCCCATTTGACAATCCGTGACAAAATACAAACTTAAACAAAATGCTCAAAGTTATAAAAAAAATAGCCTAATACAACAAATTCAACCTAACTACTATCTACCAATTGCAAGCGTAGACAACAGCAAGACTGAATCAACCTGTATATTTCTGTAATACTTAACAAATACATAAACGCATGTGTGGAAAATAAAAGTAACACAAATATAACTTCTTGATTTCACATAACACACAATAAAGACATATATCATGAATATCCTCATAAATATAAATCAATAAACAATGTGAAACAAGAAACATATAAAAACAAAGTATCTCCCCCTATCATGGATAACCCATACACAATACATCATGAGCCATAAAAAATGTAAATACAGAATGAAGCACCTAGATACAATCCAAAACTCCATAGCTCCAAAGCATAAAAAAAACAATCTCCCCCTAACATCAAATCATATCTCCAAAGCAATAAAAAACTATCTCCCCCTAACATCAAAAGCACCTCTCTACAACATATGTACTCCCCCTTTTTGTGACAAATTGCCAAAGGACACTCACTCATCATCAAAAGGAGGTGGTGGTCTAATACTCTCCAAATCCACTTGCAAAGCACGAAGCTCATCAAGCATGTCCACCAAAAGTTGACCATGAGCCGCCTGAACGATCATGACAGTCTCCAACATACTACGAATATTGGAATCATCTAAAGTAGAAGGTGGAGGAACATCAGCAGCAGCAATAGTTAGATCGACAGATGCCTCAACAGAATTATCACCTGTAGAGGAGGGAGGAGGAGGAGGTGCGACACTAGAAGACTCAATTCTAGGACGTTTAGAGCTTGCTCTCATTTGAGCAGCCCTCTACCTAAGAAAGGTGGCACCTATAGGAGCAATTATATGAACAAGCTCAAATGCGGGAAAATTCTCTAGACCTAAAGATTAAAGAATCCGATGAATAAAAACAGGGAAGAAAAGAGCATGAGAAATAGAACTACTCTGATGAACCTCAATCAAGGAACGGATGAAAAGATGAGGAAAACTCATAGGAGCATTGGTAACAAGGGCATACAAAAATGCACATCTCTCGATAGGAATGGTGTGCAAATGAGAGATAGGCCACAAAGAATGACAAGCAATCTTGAAAAAAAGATAATGAATCTCAGTCAACTCAGTAGACGTGATCCGAGGATAAGAACCCCACTGGATAGAAGTACTAGTGATGCATGACATGATGTCATCAAGAGGAGGAGACTCATTGTAAGGATACACAGGATGCTAGACCATTGGCACCCCAAGAGCAGTAGCCACTACTGAAGGTGTAATGGTGTACTCGTCACCCAGTATCTAACTTCTCACAAAAGTGTTGGAATCATAAGAGTGGATCGAGAGGTTCAAGTAGAACTCTCTGATCAAGGTAGCCAGAGGGGGATGAGAAATATCCTACAATGGTAACGAACCCCTACGCTCAAAGTTTTTCCTAATCTCAGGATCAACCTCATCTAGAATAACCTTTCTCTCAGCCCAGACGTTCCTAAAAAGGTTCAAGGTCTCATACGTTTCTTGATTTTTCTCACTCAAAAAACTATCACTCTCAAAAGAAGGTGTAGAAGAAGAGAAGGCTTTCCTATTGGCACACAGACAAAAAAAAAAAAAAAAAGAGAAGAAAACAAAAGACCAAGGGCAGGCTGCAAGTTAGCACAAAACAATATAGAAAAATAACAATCTATATGATGCATAAACAGTATAATTAGATGATGCATGATCTAATGCAATGAAAATAAGTTCAATTTAACTTTAAAAACACAAAATTGGCTTGAGCATAGAGTTTATATCAAAAACCCAAAATTTTGAAAAACCACTTGTACAATTTTCAAGAAATTGACCAATTGATCATTAAACAAGATAGAAAATATATTATAATGATCAAATTAATCAATCCAACAAGCCAATTTCATCCAATTAAATCCAATTGAACAAAATCCCCAAAACAGGTAATTTCAAGCCTTAGAATTTCCATTTTTTCACAAACTACCAAATTGATCAAATTAATTCACCAAGAACAGTTGTATATCATCCCACAACAAAAACCCATTGATCAATTTCCAAAGAAAACGCTTGAATCATCAAAAATTCCAATTTCCCTTAGGTTCGAAATATGCCCAAAATGCATGACAAAAATGTATGAAACATGAAAATAAATGAAAAAGGAAGGGTAAAATGGTCTTAACAGCCTTGGAAGAGAAAAACCTTGCAAAAAGATCGAAGGAAAACGACAAAAATCTTGATTGGAAGCCTTGACCAATCGGATAGAGAGAGAAAAAGGTTTAAAAAGTTTGAAAAAGTGTTTGAACACGTGAGAAACAAAGGTTTTTATAAAAACTCTCTTTACGACTTTCGATTGATCCAGCACCAATCGAGCACCGATCGAAACATACAAAGGCTGACCAAAATTTTAATTGCAATTTCAATCGGTCGAAAAACAGGTTTGATCGATCGAAATTTTGGAAAAAATAAAATTTTGAAAATCAAAACAATTTTATGCAAAAAATCCTCAACGCATTGAATTTTATGAATAAAACGCATGAGTATGAGATGAAATACTTTTTAAAAACACTTGTTTTGATCCTAGTTTTCCCAAAATTTAGAGTTTCCATCAATTATCCTTAAACTCCCAAACAGCAAACATGTTTTGCATAAAACTCAAGGAATTTTCAAACTTGGTTGGCCAAACCAAGATCACACACAATAACATGTACAAAATTTAGCAAAGAGGAAATTGTGTATTGTGTGCAACTAGCAAAATTTTGAGATACATGTGAGGTGATATGTGAATAGAATTCAAGCACAATTTCTACAAAATCCATCACATACATTTAAAAGAGACTATCTAGAGTTACATCATATAACTTCCACATCTCCTAGAATAAAAGCTTGCCATCATGTAAGTTTCTTGAAATTGCCTCATAATGTACACACCAATTTTATTTGATCAGAAACTTATTAAGAATTAGCTAGGATAATGTACACACCAAATAAATTTGATTTATTTAATTACGGTCCAATAATGTACACACCAATTTTATCATTTAAACCAAGGCTACACTTTATGTTCTTTTTGTACATATGCTACACTTTCTCGAGTACAAAATCTTACAATATGCATTAAGGTGTTCATAATTGGCTAGTAAATAGTGGTGAGATGGTTATTTATGTATTTCTCATTAAATTTAAGTCCGACAATCAAAGGCATGTGATTTCAAGATCAAGATCATGTGATAAAAAACTATAAATATCTTCCCACACAATATGCACTACAAAACTCAAACTCGTAAAGTGCAATAAAATAAGCACATCCAAGCTAAACAAGGTACATAAACATGTTATATAAAGATAATATGGCCAACCTTGATTTCAAATCCAAGAAAAATAATGCAAAACACATGTTGCTTCCCTTTTCCTTTTATTTTTTATTTTTATTTTTTTAAAAAAATAACAAAAACAACCTAGAATGAAATGCATGAATGTTGTGCAATGCAAATCCTAGAAAAGCAAAGAAAACAAAAACAACAAAGAAAAATGGTCACAAAGAAATGAGCGATGAAGCACAAGGACCATGTCAGAAAGACTTAATTAGATTGAGTCTTTTGCATCCAAAGCTTTTTAGATGCAACTCTAGCATTTGAGTTATTATTTAAATTAGAATTCTAAGCAACTCTAGGATTGGAATAAAGGTTTAAAGCCTTTACCAACTCACCAATAAATACCATAGGATCTTATACTTGAGGCACATATACTTTTGGTTTATTTACTCGCTTAGCAGCTAGCAACTTGAAATAGTTTGGACGAATGTGTCTAGACTTTCCACAAAAAAGACAAACCCATGTAGGTCTATCATGCAACTTGCCCTTAGGAGGATTAGAAGTCTTAGGTTTAAACTCTTGAAGATCAACCCTAATCTTCTTAGGAGGTGTAACTTCTACAGGTTTGACAACCTCACTCACAGGGGGCTCAGAAGATGGACCAAAGTTTGTAGAATGTGTTTCAGAGATAAAGATGCTTTCTACAAAACCTAAGCCAGTTTTATCTGAATGAGACTTTTGAACACTCAGCATATGATCAAGTTTGGAACTAGCAGACCTATTAGTTTGTTCTCTAGCAACAGATAATTCATGTTCCAAATTCTTAATTTTATCAAGCAAAAGCATGTTCTCAATCTTCACATTATTCAACAGTTCATTAGCATTAAACAATTTTACAAGCAAATTTTTCTTATTAAGTTCAAGAAATGCAATTTTCTTTAAGCCTAGATCAACACTCATAGTATCCTTTGTAGCAACTTTGCAAAGTTTATTACAGGCTTCTTGTAAATATGCACCTTCAGAGAGTTCTCCATTAGAAGGGTTCTCCTCAACATCAACACTTTCATCAACTACAGCAGAAAAGCAGTGAAAGTAATGAAGTTTCCATCCTCATCACTACCAAACTCATTGTCAGAAACTTCGTCATCACTAAGGGTTACAACCATAGCCTTACCCTTAGACCTCAAGAATGTTGAACATTCAGATTTCACATGACCATACCCTTGACAACTAAAACATTGCTGACCCATAGAATTATTAGAAGGATGACCTACTTTTTCTTTAAGTTTCTCATTATTACTTATCTTAGTGGGTTCATTCATCCTAAAATTTCTAGGTTCAGTATTGTTTTTACCTTTTGCCCTTCTGTTATTGTTCCTAAGAAAATTTTTAAAGTTCTTGGCAAGATAGGCAATCTCTGTAGCAGAGAGCTCATCATCAAATCCACTCATATCAACATCATCAACTGCCTTAAGAGCCATTGATTTGGATTTGCTAGTATTAGGTAGGTCCAACTCATAGGACTAAAGAGATCTTACAAGTTCATCAACAAGGATGGAGTCCACATCCTTACTTTTAGTGATTGCAGTTACTTTGGGTCTAAAATTTTCAGTTAAAGATAGGAATGGCAATGGGTCGGGTTCGGGCCGGGTTTTTGCATACCCGAACCCGACCCGCAAGCCAAGACCCGAAACCCGGACCCAGCCCGAATAATAATCGGGTTTTTTTCTCGGGGCCCAAACCCGCCCCGCCGGGCCCCGTTTAACTTATTGGGCCCAAATTTGGCCCAACCAAAAAAAAAAATTTGAAGCCCATTAAATTTTTTTTTCCCTAAATTCAAGCCCATTCAAGTCATTTAACATGGCCCAAATGCCAAAATTTGCCCTGTTATATGGTAGCCAAATCATTTACCTCCATTTATATCATTATATGGCACCCAAGATCATCTTATATGGCAATAAATTACTTAAAAAGTTACAAAATAAATCTCACAAGTCTAAGAAATTACAAAATGTCTTATCCTCCACAAATCAACAAATTAAAAAGACTAAGAAATTACAAATGGTTTAGAATAATTACAAACCAACAAATTAATCTAACAAGTCTAAGAAATTAAAAGGGCTACTAAATTATTACAAAATGTTTAATCGTCCACAACTGTGACACAACTCCCATCCTCTTCATTAGGCTCCCCATCATCAAGAATTGTTTGAAGATCACAATCACCAGACATGGTTGAAGAACCTACAACAACAATGAATTAAAAAATGGAATAAACTTCATCAATTTGTAACAAGCAAATATAAAAATACAATTTTGATTTTATAAATAAAAATTAGACAATTACTAACCGTTGATTTCACTCCATAACCAATTCTGAGCACACATCATTGCCTCTATAGTCTTGAGATGTAGAATGTTTGTGTTTGTTTTCTTATTACTACAGGTCTTATGTTGCTAAATTTAACGGAAATATACATAAAGAGTTGAAAGTTACTTCTAAATTTGGTCATGCTTCTCTTAATATAGATATTAAGCAAAACCATCATGGTGCTTTGTTGAAAGGTTTTAATAGTCCACGAACTTGAGTTCTTTCTGTTTTTGTAATAATATGTGATTTCTTGTTCTGCCTGTTGACTAATCTTGTCATTATTGATAATGGTTTTTACTTGTTATCAATTGATTAGAATTTTGGGTTTTAAATTTGAAGCTGGAAAAATAAAAATAAATGAGTTTTGGGACTGATTTATTTTGGTAAGGAAATTCTCTCCAGCAAAGCCGCATTTGACATACTACATACAACAACAACAAGGTTTTAGTCCCAAAACTAAAGTTTCAGCTATGAATCTCAATAGACTAATCAAAATCATTCACAAGTAACTAACATTTAAAAACCCAAGTTACATGGATTAAAAAAAAAAAAAAAGGTACAAATCGAAATAGGCAAATCCATTGACAAATGAACCAATAATGTCATGTGTTTCCACAAAATTGTTTTGAGAAGCAAAACCTCATTTAGCTCAGCTAATCAAACAAACACTAATCAAATCTCGCCTTCTTACCTAGTAATAAAAATAAATGGTACCTTTTGGCCACGAGGCGAGGCGAGACGGCCAGGTGAGGCGAGGTGAGGCGAGGCCGCGAGGCGAGACTGCGAGGCGAGAGCTGCGGGCTGAGGCGAGGCCACGAGGCGAGAGGGCTTTGTGCTGATGCAAGAGGGCAATTGGCGAAAGGACAGGGCTGAGTGTGAGAGAGGCGAGAGGGCAGGGCTGAGTGTGAGAGAGGCAGCTGGCTGTGTGTGTGCAGTGAGTAGAGAGTAGAGAGTAGAGACTTAGGGTTACAATAAAAAATCAGAAAATATATATAAGGGGTATTTTAGTAATTTAATATACCGGGTATTTATCCGGGTCGGGTTTCGAGTCGGGTCTGGATTTTTTTGATAAAACCCGGACCCGCTTCGGGTTTTTTTTTTTAAATCCATACCCGATCCTATTCTTTATCGGACCGGGTAAAACCCGGCCCATTAGGGTCGAGCTAGACCGGGTATCCGTGGGTCGGATTTAAATTGCCATCCCTAATTAAGATCTAAGTATCTTCCTAACAATTTTAGGTTGATCATAGATTTCACCCAAATTATAAACAGAATTAACAATATCATTAAGCTTAGCATAAAATTCATCAAAAGTTTCTTCATCAGACATCCTAATGCTTTCAAATCTAGTTGTTAATTGTTGCAGCTTATTGATCTTAACTGCCTTTATGCCTTCATGCACAGTTTGGAGTATATTCCATGCAGTGTGAGCAACCTCAACATTAGAGATTCTCTTGAATTCCTCCATAGAAACAACATTAAAAATAGCATTCATAGCTTTGCTATTAAAAGCGGTTGCTTCTTTCTGAGAAGTTTGTCACTCACTCACTAGAGTAGTGGGCTTCTCCCATCCATATTCAACGGAGTTCTAGACTTTCTCATCAATAGATTTTGGGAATGCTTTCATCCTTACTTTCCAATAAGCATAATTATTCACATCAAAGTGAAGTGGGATCACAAGAGAGTGACCGTGTTCCATGACAACAGGGGTCAAGGATCAACTCTTAGATCAAAGGATCTAAACACAAGAGCTAACCTGCTCTGATATCACTTGTACGTTTTTAGACCCCTTAAACACAACCAGATTAACTTAATTATTTAGCCAAGTGATTAACTTAGGTAAACTTATGCAGATCTAGGTTAACACATATAAATCATATCATTGTAAAGTACAGAAAATAAGAACACAACAATATGATAACTTAGGAAAACCAAACCGGTAAAAAACCTAGGGAGGATTTAACCTAACTATCCTCAAGGTAAATTGAATCCACTATGAAAGAATTGAAGTTTACACAATAGCGACTTAGACCACTAATATCCTATTGCTACCTCAAGTAGAAAATTTACTACCACTACCATGTGACAGTTCCAAGTCCACAAACTGCTTCTTTCTTAAATTCCCAACAAGCATAAGCACTCCTGCTTGTACATCTTTAAGCTCTTGAATCTGCAACTAAATTGATCACCAAGCTCTTAACATCAATTTAGACCTTGATAACCCTAAGTGTATGTGAAGGCAAACACATCTAGATCTCATAAAAGATTCACACACAGCATAAAGAGCATCACTAAAACGTGGCTAGGGTTTTTCCTTTTATACCTAGGGCAAAACATAAAACCCTACACTTAAAACGGGCTTGGACTGAGTTGGAAAACTCTACAAAAAAATAATCTGCACGAGCTTCGATCGATCGAGCCAGACAAATTTACACAGCAAATCCTGCAGAACACTCGATTCCAACTTTACAACTTAAACATACTTTGAGCAAGTCTAAAACAAGACTAAACATTTTGATCATGGTTTGCCAACATTACAAATTGAAGTTCTAATACATTTAAACCTAAAGTCTTAGAACCCAACAACGTCCTTGTCCTAGACTCCTAGTGGTCCCCCTTTATTTCTTTATAGATAAGGTTAAAACCAAAACAAACAAAAAAGTTACAATTTACAAACACTAAAACCGGTCCACCGTCCACACAAAAGCCACAACACAAACACAATAGTCAAACATGAAACACCACAGTTCATAAAAAAACTCAGAGGCCAGAGGACAGAGGGCAAAGGGCAGAGGGCTAATTGGCTAAGGCAGAGCAATATAGCAAAGGATCTGAGGAGGAGGAGCAGCAGTAACAATCCGAATCTAATATGAGGAGGAGCAGAACAGCAGCAGCAGTGATGAAGATTGGAGCGTTGATGAGGTTGAAGGGAGGAAGAGTGAGGTTAGGGTAAAATTTTGAGAATTGTAATTTAGGTTTTCAATCTATATTTATTTTTTATTTTGTAGTTTTAGTTTGTTGGTTATTTATTTATTTTTTTTGGATGAGAGTTTGTAGGTTATTTTTTTAGATTGCATATTTTGGGTATACCAGTTTTTTTTTTTTTTTTTAATTGGGGGGGCTATTAGGACAAAAATTTAAAATTTCAATATATATATATATACACACACTAGGTTTTTTTTGGGGGGGGGGGGGGGGGGCAATGGCCCCCCTTCCCTACTGTAGCTCTATCCCTATCTCCAAGGCTTTTTTTTTTTTTTTTTAGTTGTGTCATAATCTAAAAATTGAAATGAATAGAAAATTATAACACTAGACAAAAAAAAGAAAGGAAAAAAAAAGAGCACGTGTGATGAGGCTCGTATTTAAGAATAGTTCATATTTTAAGTAGTGTTAATAGGGGTCTCAAAGGATGAGGCATATGCACAATAAGAGGATGGAGAAAAGCGTAAGAATATTTTGTAAAATTATTCTTTTTATATAGTGAAATAAATAGTCGCTCAGTCCCATGGATGCAGGTATACATTGTTGTCTGTTGAACCATGCAAAATCATGGTGTTGTTGTTCCTCTCTTTTATCTAGTATATTTTAACTATTGCATAGATAGAAAATCATCAATGATTAGAAAATAAATAAGCTGCTTATAAAAATACGGATAAAGTTTAGCTACAAAATTAATTGCAACCTAAAGCAACAACTTTACTCAATATCATTAACATTATTACATATTTAGAAAATCTAACCGCGCTGGATTGTACGTTCTTTACGCTTTTAATATACATGTCAAATTTTGTGTCAATAAAATATATTTATTATATGATTTATAAACTTATATTTTATGCAAAATTTTAAATTACAAAAAATTGTAAATTTAAACAATTTATTGATGACATAGTTATTGGTCTTTAATTTTCTTGAAATTTTGCAAGCATGAAAGATGTAAAAAGGAGATGTAATCCAATGATCGATTTATTAAAATTCACCTCCAATAAAAAGATATTAAAGTTGTAGTCTTAAGTTACAACTAATTTTGTAACTAAACTATATCCTAAAAATAATAAAATAATAAAATAAATAAAAAACGGTTCTCATTTTTTCTTCTTCTTTACTCAACAAGGGACTATCGTGGAAACAACTCAACAAGAAAATCCTCTTTTTTTCTTTTTATATTTTGGTTGTTCATGTATTTTTTAAAAAATAATTTTTGTACATGAACTACCACACTCTCTTTAGCCGTTTTTTACAAGATAAAAAAAACTTGCAGTAATTGAAATTTAAGGTTGTTGCTATTGCATAAGTTTTTGCTTCACCTCATGATATTAAAGTATGTTAATTTCTTGAGCTTAAAGCTTATATATGATATATAAAGAAGATGTATGGCTTTCATTATTTCAACATGGGCTCCTACTCAACATTTTTTAGTGTGAGCCACATGCACGCTGATAAGATTCGTTTAAAGTTTAAACTTGTTAAAATTTAAAATTTATTGCTTTATGAGTTTGTATATATACTTTTTTCTTTTTCTTTTTCTTTCATGGTATTGGATCTAGTTCATATTTAGGCATAGAGCACTTGACTAGAAGTAGAGCTAAGTCATGTTCGCATCATTGCAGCGTGCATGCATTGCATGATGTTTAGAAAAGTTATGTTTTAACTCGCAAAAAGTCATAGTTAACTATGACTTTTTCCTAATTACTTTTCCAAAAAGTTTCATATTTATTAAAATTTTAATTGTCCACTTTAACAATGTATCTTATCTCGCACTCTTCATTTCACAAAATATTCTAAAATATTTATTTTCCCAGCATATCTATCTCTTCCATTAACATTCCACTAATAATCCCAAAACAAATCATCCACACTAGATTAGTAGATTCATACAAGTACTCGCAGTCTAAAAAAGAAGCCAAATTACTACATTTCATATAATATGCTTAAATTATATTCTAAAATTTTCAAATTCATTAAAACTAATTCTTAAAATATTCAAAATCGATCAAATTAAAAAAATCAAAATAAGCATAATAAATTAAAAATATATACATGATGAGCCATGCTAGGTAAGATGGGTTGAAAATGGCAAATAAATAACAACTCAAACCTAACCAAACCCTAGCTAGGCTCAAAAATAAAATTCCACCCCCAACCCAACCCACCAACATACGAAACTCAGCTTGAGGTGTTGTGTTGGATTGAGTTTCGTTGGTGGGTTTGATGGACATTCTTAATCTTAACATTAGAATTTCATAAAAATAATTGCATACTTGAATTTTAGTTAATTACTCCAATGGGAACCGAATCTAGTTCATGAAAACGAGTTGTAGGGGAAAAAAAGACTGAAGGAAAACATTCGAAAGATATTAAGCATCTATCTATCTATACTGTATAACAAGATTCCTCTTTTTAGACTGAACTTTTATGTGGTTCAGAAATACCCCTAAACCCCATGTTTAACAGAGATAAAACTGAAAGATAACTAGGTAAAAATATATCTCTAACTTCACTTAAAATATCTACAAATTAAAATAGGACACTTTCCTACTAATCCATGTCTTCAAAACAAACTCATCCAAAAAAAAAAAAAACTTCTCTGTCCACTTTGAAAAAAAGTTAATTTTTTTTAATCAAACAGTTTAATCCCTCTTAATGACAACTCCTAGGCTTTTTTTTTTTTTTTTTTGAGTTGTGTCATAATCTAAAAATTGAAATGAATGAAAAATTATCTTGACCCAAAAAAAAAAAAAAGAACGTTTGCGATGAAGCTCGTGATATTATGTGGGATTTAATGGCTGCATCAATAACAATTACAAATGAAAGAAAGAAAGACCTTCAAAATGCTTGAGAGGTTTTAGGAACTAAAATTCAAAATTTGAAATGAAAATTACTCTAAATTTAAGAATATTTCATATTTTAAATAGTGTTAAAAGATGGTGGCTCATATTATTTGGGGGGGGGGGGGGGGGTGTTAATCTCTAGTTTAGGGGTCTCAGAGGATGAGGCGTATGCACAATAAGAGAATGGAGAAAAGCGTAAGAATACATGTTAATTTTCAATGTATCGAGTTATGAATTTTTTATGGGGATGGTATAAATATATATATTTTGTAAAATTATTCTTTTTACATAGTGAAATAAATAGTCGTTCACTCCCATGGATGCAGGTATACATTGTTGTCTGTTGAACCATGCAAAATCATGGTCCTCTTGTTCCTCTCTTTGATCTAGTACTAGTATATTTTAACTATTGCATAGATAGAAAATCCTCAATAATTAGAAAATAAATAAGCTGCTTATAGAAATAAGGATAAAGTTTAGTTATAAAATTAATTGTAACCTAAGGCAACAACCTTACTCAATATCATTAACATTACTACATATTGCAAAAATTTAACTGTTGGATTGTATGTTCTTTGCGCTTTTAATACACATGTTAAATTTTGTGTTAATAAAATATTATTTATTATATGATTTAAATTTTATATTTTATGCATAATTTTAAATAACAAAAGCTTGCAAATTTAAACAATTTATTGATAACATAGTTATTGGTCTTTAATTTTCTTGAAATTTTGCAAGCATGAAAGATGTAAAAAGATAATGTAATTTAATGGTGGATTTGTCAAAATTCACCTCCAATAAAAAGATTTTAAAGTTATAATCTTAAGTTACAACTAATTTTGTATCGAAACTATGTCCTAAAAATAATAAAATGGAAAAAAAGTGGTGCTCATTTTTTCTTCTTCTTTATTTGGAAGGTAATATCGTGGAAACAACTCTACAAGATAATTTTCTAGAGGTTGATGGTTCGTTTGGTAATATTGTTCTAGTAATGTTACTCGTATTTTTTGAAAATATATATGGGTGAAAATGTGGGTGGAAATTCATATAATATTGTTTAAACACTAAAAACTATTGTTCAAAACACCTTATCAAACGGCCCTGAATTTTACTATTTTTTCAACTAAAAGGAAGAAAAACATCATCATCTTCGTGTATCACATCGACAAAAGGTGGTGCACATTTCTCCAAGGGCGGTGCGGGTAGGGTCCCTTTGCTCAAACCGTTGACGGTGGTCTATCATCTATGAACAGATACTAGAAGGTTGCGATGCAAGCAGGTCTATATATATATATATATAATCCGCATTGTGGAAGTGGTGAGACATCACACTCCCAAAAACAAAACAAATGGCATTGCATTTGGTAATGCGAATTACTTTCTTACTTCTGCTCACATATGAGTTAGCAGAAGCAGCACCACCTGTAGCAAAATCCAATTGTAAAAGTAGCTGTGGAAATTTTAAAATTCCATACCCGTTTGGAATCGGACCCAACTGCTACATGGACAAGTGGTTCGAAGTTGTTTGCATTGGAACTGGCAGCTCTGCTAAAGCCTTCTTAACTAGAATTGAGAAGGAGGTGCTGCAAATCGACATTATGACCAAATTCCCGAGGAGCAACCATGCATATGGTCCTACGGTGAAGGTCCAAATGCCAACCTTTTATACGAAGAACTGTAACAGCACAGGAAATATGAGCCCTGTGAGCATTACAGGAAGTCCTTCTAACTTCTCTGCGTATTTTAATACATCCATTTCGGTTGGCTGCGACAACTTTGCAGCAATAAACGGAAAACCTCCCTCGGTTTTTGGGTGCAAGTCGAATCGCGCGACGGTAAACAAAAGTCTTGAGTTCCAATAGCTGCGAGACGAGGAGTGTTCCTTATGGCCTTCAAACTTTTAATGTTAAATTCAGAAGTTTAGAGGACAAAGAACCAATAAGAGAGAAATGCAATGTGCCAAAAATAGAAAGAGAGGAATGCAAATATGCCTTCCTAGTTGACCGATTTTGGTTGCGGAAAAGCAAACCACATCCCACTTCTGTGAAACATTCGGATCACGTTCCTGTGGGGTTGGACTGGGCGATATATAACTGGACCGCTAATTCAACTCAGTTGTTTGACTCCCTCAAACACAAACGCCAAGTCGAATGTAAACGGTAGCTGTTTTTTTGACTGTGCTCGGGGATACGAAGGAAATCCTTACCTTAATGGGAGTTGTGAAGGTAAGCTTAAAAACCATAGACAGCTCTAATTTTGCTTATTAGTCATCCATTTACATCACATTTACGTGCATAATTTCAACAAAAAAATCTAGTTCTACAAAAAAAAAAAAAAAACCACAGCTTTTACCATAATTTTTCATGTATTTAACTGTGAATAGAAGAAAAAATAATAGATTAATGTGAAAGTGACATAAAAATAATCATAGTTTACTACTAAGAGATTTATTCTAACTAGTTCTACACTCTTCTATCATTAAGTGAATAATGCTTTACTATCTATAAGTTATAGGGTTATAAACAACTAATAAAAGAAGCCAGAAAGTAACTGAGCTCATAGAGAAAGTACCACTAGGTCATCATGCATCAGAGTGTTAAAAATAGTCTTATAGGGAGAATCATAGAAAGAAAGGTGCCTCAGCCAGATGAGACAGAGAGAAATACCATGTCAATGCCATGTTGATTTTCTCAGAGAGAAACACCATCTAAATTAGGTTTTTTTTTTTTTTTTTTGGGGGGGGGGGGGGGGGGGGGGAATCTGACCCGTGAGATTAGACTGGTTTTATTTAATTTTATAGGGTAGGTCTAAAATTAGTTTATTGGAAAAAAATTTCTCTAGATTTTTATCGGTGATTTTGTGATTGGGCTTTTTTTTAAAGGCTTGCTAATTTGTTTTCTTGAATTTTAGATTAGTTGAATTTGATGGGCTTTTTCGTTTTGCTTAAGAGGGACAGTCATAGCGATGAATGATGATATTAAGGGGGCAAAGCCTAACTAGTCGTACACCCGTGATAAATTTTTTAAGATGGTCTCATTAAATATATATTTTTTATAATTATTATTATTTTTTAAGGTGGTCTCATTAAATATATTATTTTTATTTTTATTATTAATATTATTAACAATTGATTTTTCATTTTCTTTCAGGTTTAATAAAAGCCTTACAAATACCTTTTTTTTAACCTTTACATATTTATTTTTAAATTTGAATATTTACATATACTTTAAGTAAACTTTATATATTCCACTTCTTTGGATGTGTAAAATCATAAACTACTACTCCATAATAATAATAGTAACTAATTAGTTTTAGGATAAAGTTTAGTTACAAAATTGGTTATATTGCATTTAGTTTAATTGTCATTGGAAAAGAAAAAATTGTTTATATTTCATTAGTCAATACAAAATGTATTTGAATTTACTTGAAGAGCGTAAGGTATTATACCTAAGGAATCGTGCCTAAGTTTGGTGAGCTATATTTTAGCATATCTAAGGAATTGTATTAAACTTTGGTCTACTATGTTTTAGGAAATGTTTGAAAACATTTTTTTAAAAAAAAGTAGTTTGGTGAAGTATTTATTGTTGCTACACTTGTGTTGAGTCACATCAGCGGTCATGTCATCCACTTATTTCCAACATTTTTTCTCTCCTCTTTAATTATTTTTCTCCTATTAATTAATGACCTTACAATTACTCTTCCTCCAACATTTTCCCCACTTTTACCTTTTTATCTCTCTATTACCCTATACCTTAACCTTACAATTCATCTATCCCTTCATCTTCCTTTTATTTTGACTCTTCTTTTCCCCATTTTATTTATTATAAATATTTGCTTTTCTCTATTTCATTCAATCCGTATTTTTCCCACCTAAAAGGAGAATACTCTCTCTCCTCTCTCTCTCTCTCTCTCTCTCTGGTGAATTTTTAATTCTTTGTTGCACATCTAATTAGGTTGATGATTTTTTTTTTGAACTCTACATTGGGTTGATGCATTTGCTTTTATTTTAATTTGTTATCTTTTTAATTTTATTTTTTTTATTGTTAAATGTTATCCAATTATATAATGATGTAATGTTATTCTATTACGTAGCATAGCTTGGATAATTTGTTATTTACAATTATACATTTTCTTTTTAGTATTCTTCTACTCATATTATTTTTATATAATTTTGATATTTTTCTCACATTCTCTTTTAGAATATGTGATTAAAAATAAAAAAATGAGAGAAAATATAAATAATTTAATGATGTTAGGTTCTAAAGGTTTAGGTTTAAATGTTTAGAATCATATTTTGATTGTGTTGGCAAACAAGAACAAAACATGTCTACTCTATGTGTTAGGCAATGCTTAAAAGTGTTAGTTAAAATTTTCAAGTCCAGCTGACTGCAGAAAAAGGAAGAGCGTTTCTGCCTTGCTCGACCGATCAAGAAATTAGACTCGATTGATCAAAAATCGCAGGAATAGAAATTCTGCATATTTTTAAAATAGTCTCAAGCCCGCGAAAACATTTAGGGCTTCATCCCAACTTCTTCACATATAAAAGGGAAACCCTATCTATGTTTTCAGACTTTTGGAAGACTTATGTGTTACTCTTTGTGAGATCTGAGAGATTTTGTACCTTCTAACTACACAAGAATCTACTAGAGCAAGATCTACAATCAAGCATTGATAGAACATAGTTGCTACATCAAGATCATTATTGATAGTGATTTGAAACCTTTGAGTGGGATCTCAAAGTCACAAGCAAAGGTGCATGTGTTGGTGTAAATCCAAGAAGAGGAGTCAGCGAATTGGGAGCTTGCACGTGGTCATGTTAGTAAGTTACCACATGAGGTAGCAATAGATTTAGGGTTAAATCTGTTGTAAAAACTTCGATTCTCTTATAGTAGATTTTTTTTACCTTGAGGATAGTTAGGTCAAATCGTCCCTAAGTTTTTACTATGAAACGGTTCGTTTTATCATTTTTTTAAAGTTATCATATCATGGTGTTACTTACTTTTTTGCTGCTGTGCATGATATGATATATGCTTGTTTAACCTAGATCTAAATAATAAACCTAATAATCAACTTGGTTAGTTAATTAGGTTAAACAACCAGTTTTAAGGGGTCTAAACGAAGAAACAAATGATATGAAGGATGTGGCTAAATTTAAATGTCAAATAAAATAAGGTGAGAAGAAAAGAAAAGAAAAAGATATAACAATAAACACCAAATTATTCAAATCATGCTAGACAATAGAATAATTCTATATTCTTATATACTATTTTTAATTCTTTATATTGCAATAGGATAACATTTAACAATCAAATAGAACAAAAAAATTTCTTATATACTTTTTTTAATTCTATATAATGCAATAAGATAACATATAACAATCAAAGAGAACAATTGTAATATTTGAATGTGCCTATCAATTATTTGAGTAATATCAATTGTAAAGTTGTAATGAGATTTGATTAACATGACAATCTCGTTAAGAGAATGAGAAATTTAAATAATTAATTTTGAACTTAAAAAAATTTAGGGTCCGTTTGGATATAGCTGAAAACTGAAAACTGAAAACATTGTAGCAAAATAATTTTTAAATGTATGAATAGTGCTGCGGGACCCATTTTTAATTTTTTAAAAAAAAAAGTTGAAAAGTACATAAACAGTGCACCACTGTGCGGTTACTGTTCACGCACAGTGGTGAACAGTGCATCATGTCTGCTATTGAAATCTGTGCGCAAGGGAAGGGGAAAAAAAAAAAAAAAAAAAAAGGTCAGAAACGTGAAACGTAGACGCCAACCTCCCTATCCAAACCCACCCTTAGTTGTAGAAATAAAAAAGGAAAACATAACACACTATGACAAAAGTTTGAAGAATATAGATCACTTGAAAAAAATATATATCTCTTCTAAAAAAAGAATAATATCAATTAAATTCACCAATTTTTTCCAAAAAAAAAAAACTTAAAATAATAAAATGATATATTTGTAGAGGTAGAGAGGTGGAATTTTTTTTTAAAAAAAATAGTTCAATTTTTAGCGAGAACAAATTAGTTTTAATAAATTTTAGAAAATTAACCATTTATTCTACCACATCAATATTTATATATATATATAAGCAGAGACCTCATGCGGGAGTGCATGAGGTCTATATGAGTTCTTTGAAGTTTGTACTCCTCTTTATGATATGGGGTTGTTTCATTCCACTCTGAAATTAAACAATGCAGCATTTATGTTCAAACTTAATTCCTTTTAGAAAAAAACAATTCACTTATTTCTCTCTTTTAACTCTTAAGCTTCTTTCTCTCTCTTAACTCTTTAGTTCTTGCAAAAATTGAACTCTTTCAACTCCCCTTTCCATCAATATATAAATTTCTCTTCCCTTTTTTCCCTTTACTTATTTGTTTTCCTTTCTCATCCCTCAATTGTAGCCAAAAAAAAGTGTAAAGATTGATTGGTTGAGATTTTTATTGTAATTTTTGTAATTTATGACTTGGTCTTTGGGTAAGTGATATAAATATGTTACACGAGGATGTGATTAAGAAAATTTGTTGAATTTGGTACTCTGTAGACCTTAAGGAAAAGACAAGTTGATAAGTAATCGGGCTTTGTTGGGCAAGTAGAATGATCAATGAGGAAGAAGCTTAATAAAAAAATAAAAAAATCAAGCTCCTCCACCCATGTGCAATCGAAGCATAGACCTGTGTATCTATATGGATTGACTCACATTCAAAACATCAATTGAGGCCAAACTTTTGTAGGATTCGCATTGCAAAGATCCCAAGAGTAATTATATATTTTATTTTGAATCCATAATGTTTGATAAAATGCTTGAAAGAAAATTTATAAATTTTATTTCGGACTTGACAATTCTATTAATCATAATTGTTTGCTCTGTATTTAGTTGGGCATTAGAAATAGTTAAATTGGGATTAGTTTATTAAAGCACTTGCATATACATAGCTTGCATTCATTTTTTTTCCATGTTATATGCTAATTAATCGGTGTTGTCTGGTTCTCAAGGATTTGTTGGTCTCACCGTGTCTTCTTTATTGTTGCTTTTGCCAATTTTGGTTCTATGGTGTATCGACCTCTAACTAACACAGGTGAAAAAAATTAACTTACCTACGGGTAAGAAAGTTTTTATTATTTTTAAGTGAATAATTTGACAGCAAATTTTTAAAATAATCACCACAATCTACCCATATTCTATTTGTCCTACTTAATGGCAAAAACTCAGTTGCCAAAGATAAAAACAAAGAAAGAAACAAAGAGAACCACAAATGTACAAATTAAGAACTAAGTGGACAGAAAAAATTACGTGGTGTCATCATTATTTGAAGGTTAGCTTAGAATCTTTCTATATGAAAACCTGTCTTCTTCTTGGTATTTATAAAAGCACACCTTTATAAAATATGTTGAAGCATTTCTAGCTCAACCATCATTGAAAATACTTACTTTTTCATTTCATTGTACCATTGTTTGGGTATCATGGCCCAAGAGAGCCTTGACAAAATCAAATTGTGTTTGTTGCTTTGCCTTGACATGAATCACTAAGTGACTTTGACACTGCCATGGTTAAACTATTATTGAAGATGCTTGATAAGATAACGCCTTGGTTAGACATGTCATATGACAAGGGATAGGTTCAACCGTTCAACGAGTCTGATATGCACAATGAATGCTTGCAGTTAATTGGTTCACGATCAACTAATAATAGGGAACAAAATATGGCTATTTGCTCTAAGGTTTTTGCTATAATTGTAGGTGATTTTAGTAATAAAAATATCCATTTCCAAAACCACCTTATACTAAATCTTTCAGCATTATTCATACGTCGCACAGGCCACCTGCTAGTTACAGAGTAATTATATATTCTTACACATAGCGTGGGTTTGCAAATAGTAATATATAAAACTTCATACATTAAACCTTTTGCCAACCACCCTTGCCGATCTACCCATCCACAACCATAAACCTCCCATCTTTGTCATTGTCATCATCCACCACTATTGTCACCACCAACATTTTCCTTCCCTTAATTGCCATCATTGTTGGAGTTCTGGGGTGCAACTAAATGCTAGATTGTTAAACAAACATAGTGTTGAAATATTCACATGTTAGTGGTGTAGATAAGTGGTAAAGTCCCATATTAGATTATATTAATAAGAGTGAGTGGTTAATATGATATAATTTGACCAAAACTCAAACTTAAGTTTCTAGGTTAAGTCATGTCCCTTTTTTTTTAAAGAGTTTTAACTTATGGCATCCACTTTTAGTAATAGTTCTTTATAATCAGACTAAGATATTAATCAGTTTTTGGTGTAGACGGGAATTAAATCTCAGATCTCTTATTCAATCTTCAGAGACTTTATCAGTTGAGCTAACTAAAACTCACTTTAAGTAGTATCCCTGTACATTCTATCTTTCCAAAAAGTGGTTCAGTGCCATGATGTTTCAATTGGACAAGTATTCATTAGTGAAAAACTCTCATGTTTGCTCACCCATATTTGAGCAAAGGGCACTCTATTGGTGAGCAAATTAGACTTGATGGTGGTCTATGACACTTGGATTGCTATGAAAGACCAATAGAAACTCTCATGTTTGCTCACCCATATTTGAGTTAAGTGCACTCTATTGGTGAGCAAATTAGACTTGATGGTGATGTATGACACTTGGATTGCTATGAAAGACCAATAGAAGTGCTAAGTGGTAAAGTTCCACATTGGAAAATAATAACAAGAGTGGATGTGCTCAAAACCATATTTATAAAAGTTTAGGTCAAGTGATGGCGGGAGATATTATATTAATTCCTCAATTGAAGTCTCTCTAGATCTATTATCTCCCCAACAGAGAGAACATCTTTTAGTCAACAGAGAGAACATCTATTCTTGAGACTTTCATGTAGCTAAAACACAACATTTTAAAACAATTTTCTGTGTAGCTTGTTTGTGATTTATACGTGTAAATTGAATACATATCTTTTGTCAAAAAAGAAAAAATCTAAATTACTGATCATACAGATCGCATATGGCAAGCATGTGTAATTGGAATTGTTGGGTCCGAGAATGAACCATTGATTATCTGATTAGCAATCCATTGATTTGCAGCTTCAGTGTAATGAACGCCATCCCAGCTAATGTACAAGGAAGGATCTTCACAAGACCCAGCATATATTTCAGTACCATTAATCTTATCCTTATTCCCACACCACACATGCTTGTAATCCTCGTGATACCCACAGCAAATGTTTCTTGCATCCACAAATCCTGCAAAAAGGCCAACCATTTTTTCATTTTAAAAAGTTAGATTCTTGGCAGAGCTTCATTTTCATGTGACAAGTAACAAATATCATATTGGTATAGTGAAGGTCAGAAAGAAGGCATCAACTAGTGTCTGATTTAGCTAGCAACAGTATCATGGTAACAGCAAAATTGAAGTACTACCTTGCTTCTTTGCATTGCTAATTAGTTTGTACTTTGCCGCAAAGACATCCACATATGTTAATGCAGCATCAGGTAGCTGTTCCCTTAGTTTGATGACACGACTCTCAAGGTGCCAATTGAACTCTTTAGCCACATCATTTTGAGCTATGACACATCCATGCTCGTCAAGAATGCCAGGCATTGGTTGGTGGTAGTAGTGTAGGGTCAGTGGCAAGCAGCCAATGGGACCAGTGTTGTGTATCCAAAATGATCTTGCCCCTCCTTGGTACAGATGCTGAAAAAGATGGTTGACTTTTAGCCATAACACACAATAAACGTGTTTGATATGACTCGCATCTTGTTAAATCCAATTGATATATGACTTTGAACATTTTGTACAACTTACTTGAACTGCGGTAGCTAGCTGCTCAATTATGTCTGGGATTACTGCTTGAAACTGTTTATCACTCATTGTTCGAAAACCAGCAGCAATATCATTTTGGCCAATGTCAAATGTATAAAGAGCCTTAGAGAAGTCCTCAGGTCTTGGAAGATTTCTTCTGTGGAACTGTTCCTGGGCTGCATAAACAACAACAACAATGAACCTTTAGTCCCAAAATTATAGGAACTAGTCAAGGCTAGCCACACGTATTCTTTTCCATTATGCTATTCTATACAAAATCATACTTTCTGTTACTTCTTTATTGGCAAGTTCTTTTTTACTGATAATGTTATTTTTGGTTCCTCTATCTTTTTTCACACTCTCAACTTGAATCAACTCACTCTAATTCAATTGAACATATAATAAACTTAAAATAAAGGAGATGAAAATCAGAGAGGACTATTTTCTTTTAGCAGTTAATGTTTCATATTACTTTGGTTGTAGAGATTGCTGGTACGCGCCTTGAACTGGTCGAACTGCACAATCTGGATATCTAGAGAAAACGGGCTTACACCATTTAGAAAGAAGGATTCATTAAGCCGCCTAATGGTTGATCCACCAGTGGCAAAATTTGCACCATACCTGAAACTTGTTCCTATTGAGTTTAGGTATGCACTCAAGTATGGCAATCTAAGGGACTCGGCTGCATAAAAACACAATAAACTGATAAATTTTCTGTGAAATTTAGAAAAACAACCATTCTAGATATATGCTTGCAGGGCAGAGAACAAGTTGAAAATGCAAGATACCAATAAAGTCTATTAGAAGGCGCCCATCAGAGGCTCTTCCAACTGGCTGATGGAAAAAAGTCTCGCCGGACGGTTGCCCTGCTGGGTAGAATGCTGCTGATATCCCACCGGTGTCTGAATTGGAGTCTCCAAAGTTGTAAATTGCTGGAAAATCACAAGGTGATAAGCCAGTCATGTCTTCACCTAACACACTCAAAACCAAGAAAGCTAAACTCACAGCAATAATCACAACCTCCATTCTCGCTACACTAAAACTCTGACTCATAAGCTGGACACTGACACTTCTTACTGTCATAGTGATATAGACTCCCAGATGCTTAGTTATAGGCACACTCATCTTTATATAGGCAAAGAGAAATGAATATATATACACATATATACATGAGAATCATGTACATTTCCATTTCCAACAAGTGGAAAGAAAAATATTTATCTTTATTAAAAAAAAGGGAAATATTAAAAATTTATCTTTATTCCACGTCAGTAGTACTGCATACATTTGTTGTTTTCCTCTGCTGTTGCTAAACCCAACGTTCCCTTTTCTATAAGGCATCTCCAGCTACTTTTCTCAACTTCGTGCTGCAAAAAACGTTATTCTTGCATTATTATAGCTTGTCCATCTCGAATTTGGGAGTAATTATCCAGTACTTTTAGAGTAATATATTAACAGTGAATCTCACTAATTAAATTTATGGTAAGATTTACTATTCATATAAGAATATGACATATTGATCCAAGATTACTAATTCCAAATTTGGTGATTTTATCCACAAGATCCTAATTATCTCGCCTTACAGATCAGTTCCTTTGATGTCACAATAATGTTACTTGGTCTGCGTTTGCTATATGGTGTTGTATTTATTATCAAAACTTACAATTAATACATGATTTTTTATATAAAAAATAATAGAGTGTAATTATATATATATTGGAAAATACCACTTTTATGAATAGGTGGAACTCAGTCCATATAAATCTCTTATACAAAATCAAAATGGGGAATGGAAATGGAAAAAATGGAATGGCCCCTCCTAATTACATAACAAGATGGGGTAGTTCCATCCTAATTTCACAAAGAGTCCACTTCACAATTTTTTTTTTTTTTTTTTTTTTTTTTTTTTTTGCTAACCACAATATTTTAGTTTCTATAGAAGTACATGTTGATAACACTTTCATCTTCTATTCCGCTTAAAATGATAGCCTTTACATAATATTTTTATGTAGAAAAGGGGTAACTACATAAGCACAAAATATTATGCATTTTTTTTGTCACCATAAAACAAGTTAAGTTGTAACCCCCTAAAAAAAATATAAAAAAATAAAAAGAAGAAAATCTTAATTATGGACAAACTCAAAGCATTGTCCCATGTATATGACAATAATTAGTAGTATTTACCACGAAATCGGTGCAAAATCATATGGGGGGTTTAAAATAATTTGTTACAGTCCTTGAGTCCAAGAAATCATTGTTCAAACATTAACACAATACATCATAAAATCCAAGCTACCATCACGTATCTAGTTGTTATCATAATAATTTATATACTCTTACTGCAACTGTTGTATCACATGCCGCAGCTCTCTTTAACGTTTATAAAGCTAGATGTCTCAACTCTCAACCCAGAAGATATTTAACTGTCCGTTTGGGATCCGTTTATTTTGCTGAAATTAAAATTTTTTTTGTTAAAAATATTGTAAATAAAGATAAAAATTAGCTGAAATAGTATAGTAAAACCCATGAATAGTTGCAAAAATAAGTCAAATAGTAAAATAAATTGACAAAAATAATATTTACTAAACGGACACTAAATATAAATAAACAACACTTTTAATGAATAAAAAATCATGCTAGCTATTGAGACTTGCCATTAGATCCGGTTAGTAAATGTCATAAATATTACCAAAAACTTTGCAACTGAACTAAGACCTCTCAGTGTTTTAAACCGAGATATTTAAAGTTCAAATTCTCCATCTAAACTATCTATGTATAAAAATAAAAAATGGCATAGAGATTTCTTTTTCTTTTTTTTGAGAAAGTTTCAATCTATAGCGTCTGCTTCTGATGATAGCTCTTTATTATCAGACCAAGACACCAATCAGTTTTTGGTGTAGGCGGGAATCAAACCCCAGATCTTTTATACAACTATCAAAAACTTTACCAGCTGAGTTAACTAGAACCCACAAATGGCATAAAGATTATGATGTAGTTATCTTCTCCATAGATGGAACTATTATTTTATTTTGTAGATACTATTGACTAAAATCATTGTATTTCTGTATTCAAAAGTTATTAATATTCCTTGATTTTCGTCATAATCAAAGGCTCACAAAGATATACTAACATTTCCTTTCAAACTTTAAGTGGCAGGGAGGAAGTTAACTTGAGTTCTAGGAATTATTTTTCAATATGATAATTTTTTCATTAATTTATTAATTGTATTTCACCAATATAAAACACATTTTAAAGGGTTAGATATGTTGGCCGACTTCTTCATTCTTTACACCTTTTCCCTTAAAATCTGCCTACGATTATGATTAATGATGCAGACTTTTGGTAATGTTGCATAATAAGTGATGTCAAATCTTACTTACTCAGAATCAAATTTGTCAAAGTCATGCTCATGAACCATAGTTATCTTTGTCTACCATAAATTCTGCTTTTACTTCAAGCTTTGCCTATAATTATAGGGAACAAACATGCTTTGCATAAGACTCAATGTCAAAACTTTTTGGTTATTAGCAATCAAAGATGTATTTTCTCCTTTTACTTTAAGCTTTGCCTATAATTCTGGACAATAAACATGCTTTGCATAAGAATCAATGTACTTTTTTGTTAGCAATCAGAGTGCCCAACTATGTTAGCCCATGATTCAGTGACACCAAAACCCTCTATGATGAAATCAAACTACCAATAGAGTTGTTTCACATTTTCTTTAAGACATCTTTAGGATGGCATGTGGACACGTTTCTCTAAAAATTTGAGCTGTAGAAGAAGAAATGATATATTGCTTAATTGTTTGTTACTGCATTCAAATGGCAAGGTTGGAGTGGAAGCTCCAGGTGGATTTGAATAGTGTTCTTATTCAGGAGGAAGAGTTATGGGCACTGAAGTCTAGGGTAAACTAGAAATCGTCTAGGGTAAACTAGATGATTTCTAGGGACTGGAATACTTCATTTTATCATGTGTCCACCCTCATGAGAAGAAAGAGAAATTCTATCACTTCAATCATGTCCAAAGAAGGGGAATGGGTGCATGATGAGATGGAAGTCAAGGAAGTTATTAGGAATGGATTCTCGGAGCTCTATACATCTTTTCTCAGCTGTTCGACCCTTGAGATTCCTGCTGCGCCAAACTAGCAAGCTCGTCTTACTGATGAGGACTGAGATGGTATTGATAAGGCTATGTCCGAAGAAGAGATAAAGAGTGGGCTCTGGTCCCTCAAAGCGTTCAAAGCCCCTGGCCTAGATGGGCTTCATGCAGGTTTTTTCCAACGTTTTTGGTACATCGTGGGCATCTCAGTGAAGGAGGCAGTTAAGAAAATCTTTTCTAATATGGAAGTTCCTGAGGAAATTAACAGGACCCTTATTGCCCTTATTCCCGAGATTCCTAAACCAAAAACTCTCAGCAACTATCGTCCAATAAGCCTGTGCAATACGATATACAAGATAGTCTCAAAAATTCTGGTGGCTAGATTGAGACCCCTGCTTGGCAATCAAATCTCACTGCTTCAAACCGCATTTGTGCCAGGTAGAAGGGGAACAATAATGCTATTATTGCCCAAGAGCTCATTCATACTATCAGTAGGAGGAAGGGTAAGATTGGGTTCATGGCAATTAAAATTGATCTAGAAAAAGTGTACGATAAGCTCAAGTGGAGTTTCATCAGATTTATGCTTAACAGATTTAATCTCCCTCAGAGTCTTATAAAATTGGTTATGAGTTGTATCTCTACAATGTCCACCTTAATCTTGTTCAATGGGGAGACCTTGGATCCTATTTATCCCTCTAGAGGCATCAGGAAAGTTGACCGGTTATCTCCATACATTTTTATTCTATGCATGGAATTCCTAAGGCAGCTTGTTGAAGAGGAATGTAGCAAGAAAAGATGGAATCCAATTCGGGCTTCTAAGAGTGGATTGGCTTTCTCTCACCTCTTTTTTGCGGATAAGGTGGGAGACCATTTGAAGGACTTGCACAAAATTTTTGCAATCCTTAGGAAGTATAAATTGCGTTTAAATGCATCCAAGTGTTCATTTGGAGTAAGCTCAGGAAAGTTCCTCGGGTATATGATAACGCACCGGGGAATTGAAGTTAATCCTAATCAAATCAAGGCTATCTTAGGGTTGCATCCTCCTCGGAATCCTAAGGAGGTACAAAAGCTAGCTGGAATGTTTGCGGCATTGAATCGGTTTATATCACGGTCTGCAGATAGGTGCCGACCTTTTTACCGCCTCTTGCATAAATGGAAAGATTTCCAGTGGACAGATGAGTGCAACTTGGCTTTTGAGGATTTGAAACAATACTTGACGAATCCACCAATAGTATCACAGCCGGAAAAGGAAGAGGTGTTGTATGCCTATCTGGCTGTCACGGACTATGTTGTAAGTCTTGTCCTAATACAGAATGATAATGGGATACAAAAACCGATCTATTATATTAGTAAATCTTTGCAAGAGGCTGAGCGCCGATATTTACCTTTGGAAAAGGCTCTTCTAGCCGTTGTACATGCAACAAGGAAGCTTCCCCATTATTTTCAAGCTCATACAATAGTGGTGCTTACCCAATTGCCTCTACGGGCTATCATGAGGAAATCTGACTACACTGGTCGCATGGCAAAATGGGGAACTAAGCTTAGAGCCTATGATGTTAAGTATATGCCTCGGACGGCTATTAAAGGGAAGGTTCTTACCGATTTCATGGCTGAATTCACAGAAAGTGACACTATGCAAGAGGATGCTATGCTAGCCGTAATGTCTATTGGGCTTGAAAATGTCCCTCGTTGGGAAGTCTATATGGATGGGGTGTCAAATCGAAAGAGAGCCAGGATTGGAGTTGTGCTGATTACTCCTGAGAAGTTAGTTATGGAAAAATCATTAAGGCTTGGATTTATAGCCACTAATAATGAGGCCGAGTATGAAGCTCTCTTGGCAGGCACTCAAATGGTTAGGCATCTGGGAGGAGAAATAGTGGAGTTATATTGTGATTCCAGACTAGTTGTTGGACAAGTTAATGGAGAGTTTGAGGGAAGAGATGAAAGAATAAAAAATACCTCGAACGAGTCAAAGGGGTGTTAAGTCTGTTTAAGAGTTTCCAAGTACAACAAATTCCAAGAGGGCAGAACGCTCATGCCGACTCGTTGGCCACATGTTAGCCACATCTTTGGGCTCAAAGTTACCACGGACGGTAATGGTAGAGGACTTGTTGACCTCTAATCTTACTGGCATCTCGGTAGTCAGGGTTCACAGCATTCGTGTGGGCCCGAGCTAGATGGATCCAATCGTAACCTTCCTACAGTGCAGGGTGTTACTTGAAGATAAAGTGGAAGCCGAGAAGGTACGGAGAGGTGCCCCCCGATATTGGCTATCGGGGGAGCATAAGTTGTACAAACGTTCCTACTCAGGGCCATATTTGCTCTGCGTGCATCCTGAATCTGTTGAGCCTTTGTTGGAAGAGTTACATGAAGGGATATACGGAATTCATACGGGGGGAAGATTGTTAGCTCACAGGGCCATGTCTCAAGGATATTGGTGACCAAACATGCAGAAAGCCTCCCAAAAGTATGCAAGAAAGTGTGATCAGTGTCAAAGGTTTGCACCAAACATTCATCAACCAGGGGGTGTCTTAAATCCATTATCTAGCCCATGGCCTTTTGCAAAGTGGGGCTTGGATATCGTTGGACCATTTCCTCGGGCAATTGGTAATAGAAGATGGCTCTTAGTCGGCACAAATTATTTTACTAAGTGGCTGGAAGCCGAACCATTAGTCAATATCAGGGATGCAGACGCAAAGAAGTTTATTTGGAAGAATATCGTAACTCGCTTTGGAGTACCGCATACTTTGATTTCTGATAACGGACTTCAATTTGATAGCAAGGCTTTCCGTAGGTATTGTGCTGACTTGGGAATAAGGAATGGATACTCAACATCGGCCTATCCTCAAGGAAATGGTCAAGCCGAGGCTACAAATAAAGTTATTTTGGCAGGATTAAAGAGGCGTCTAGACAATGCTAAAGGAAGATGGGTAGAAGAGTTGCCTCATGTATTGTGGACTTATCGTACTACCCCCCGAAGATCAACAGGCGAGACACCCTTTTCAATGACATATGGAATGGAAGCAGTAATCCCATTGGAGTCAGGCTTTCCCACTTTGAAATCTGATCAGTATAATGATGTAAGTAACCAAGATATATTGTATGTTAGTTTGAATACCATTGAAGAAAAAAGGGAAGTAGCTAGTGTGAAAATGAGAAGCTACCAACAGAAACTCAAGCAAACATATGACAAGGGAGTAAAGTCAAGACCTTTCGTACCAGGAGATTTGGTATTAAGAAACGTGGTGGGGACAGCGAGAAATCCTGCCTGGGGTAAGTTAGGGCCTAATTGGAAAGGACCGTATAGAATTACATCTGTAGCAGGCGTAGGGGCTTATTGTTTAGAAGATTTAGATGGAAGGGTAGTTCATCGCCCTTGGAATGTAAATAACTTACGACATTATTACTATTAAAGAAAGAGCCTTCTTTTGTATCAAGTGTAGGCTCATTTTGTTCCATTAGTCTATGTATTTTCTTTTACTGTTATAAAAGTTTAAGTGTTAAACTGACCTTAGGCCTTGTTCGGCTCCTCGGGCCACAAGTCTAAGAGAAATTAACGACTTATACAAGTGTTAAACTGACCTTAGGCCTTGTTCGGCTCCTCGGGCCACAAGTCTAAGAGAAATTAACAACTTATAAAAAAATCAAGTGTAAAGTTGAATCTAGGCCTTGTACGACTCTTCGGGCCACAAGACTAAAAACTATTAACCTCCTAAAAGAAAAGTTAAGTGTTAACTTAGTCTTAGTGCTTAGCCAACTTCTCAAGTTATAAGTGCAAGACAAAAAATGAACACCGTTTGCTGTTGGTTTATGTTGCAAATTTGTTCATTATGATCCGTGTTATGTGTGCATGAAAATTTATTATTTGAGCAGTAAGGCATTGTACTTGGCAAATGAGCAAAAACAAAGTAAAGTATTTGAATATTGCGATACGTTAACATTAAACAATAAACATGGCACGGCCATTCATTCCTTTCGTTCAGTTTATAAAAAATAAAAATAATAAAAACACACAACAAAAAGAACAAAAAGAAAAACAACATAATTAAGTGCTTGTTTGTTTGTCTTTCTTTTTCTCTACTTCTCTCTCCTTTTTCTTCTTTTTTGCCTAACCCCCTTCCTTTGGATCGGCTTCATTTCCTTCATCCACTGGCTCAACATTAAGAGAAGGGTTTTCAGCTATTTCTTAGGCCTGGAGATAAACAGTAGATGGATCAGGATTAGGAGTAGTTGCAGCTGCAGGAGTGTCACTTGTAGGTTTAGGGGGAGCAGGAGCTAAGTGTAAAGCAGAGGGGTAGTAAACATTATCAGGAGCTCGAAGCTTAGAGTCAGTGGATACTCCAGCACTGTCTAAGGCCCGACCCCATACTTCTAAACAAAATGTACGAGCAACCCCTTTTAGTTGAGCGGTCAGGCTGTCAACAGCTTTCTTCATTCCAGCATCATATGCTGCTTGCTCAGCATCAGCCTTCTCCTGCTCCTTAGAGGCTAGTTCCTTCTGTGCTTGCTTAAGACGTACCACAGTAAGAGCAAGTCTATTTTGAGCTTGTTTTTGGGCTTCAAGAGCAAAATTAGCTTGCGATTCATAACTCTGCAAGGCAGACTCAGCGTTTTTGTGAGCTTTTTCTACCTCGGCTAGGCGAATGAGGGTCTCCTTCAAGTTTTGTTCAGCTTCGTTCTAAGCCCTCACAGCTACCTCGGCATTATGCTCAGCTTTCCTGGCTAAGTCCAAGGAATGGTCCACCCATTCCTCAGCCATGAATGAAGCCTGGACAGCCTATAATGCACATAAATTAAGAGAATTAGATGAGTAATGCTTTTAATAGAAATAAAGATAGAGTGATATAGAATTTAGAAAATACCTTAGCTAAATCCTGTTTCAAAGACAAAAAGACTTCTCTTTTCCGGAAAGACCGCAGTTCAGCCATATCCTCGGGAAGGCATAAGGCCTTTTCCAAGCATTCAGCCACCAAGCTTGAGCTTCCCTTTTTCGGGTCCCTAAGATTGGCATCATCAAGAACAGGGCTGCCTGAACTTAGGGTGAAGTTAGGGTGCCAAACCGATGCTTTCCTTATTGGTTCACTATTGGTGTCCTTGGAAGGCCCAATATGAGCGGGTTTCTTGGAAAAGGCTTTCCCTGCCCTAATATCTTTAGAAGAAGGGTCGGGGTTCTCTCCTTCTTCGATTTCTATGATGTTTTTGCTACTCTGACCCCTCTTTCTTTCTTTTTCCAGGACCTCGGAGGGAGGCGTACGTGTCACAGCGGGGGTGATTGGACGAGGAGGTACGGCCACGGCAGGGGAAGAACTGCCTGCATGTGCTCGTAGCAAGGCCAGTAGATCGGGTTCTTTCTCTTGGAAACCCATATCGCTAGTTGAAGGATGTGAATTACAAGGGGCATCTTCGCGGTAAAAAACTTCAAATCTTTTTCCGTTACCTCGGGATGACTAGGCTCGGGAGTTGAAGTTTTTTCTTCTACCACTAGATCAGCGGATTGCTCTTGGGGGTAAAGTAATTTGGCTGCGAGAGGGGTGGGAAGTTGTGCGTCTTGAGTTCCTACGGGAGGAGTTGCAGGTAGTAAAAAGCCGGGAACTGCAACGTCAATACGAGCTAGCCTGAGATCCCTAGCTCGAATTACGTTCTTCGGACTTTCAAATCGCTTGGTGGAAGGAGTGTAACCGAGGATGACGTGGGCTGCACAAAGTTGTCCTTCTCTATGTAAAAATATTTCTGACTAAAGAATTCGATTTAGATTTTCACGGTTCATTGCGGCTTTGTTTGGAGCGGTATGGTAGTCATCTGCAGTGAGAAAGCAAAACTGTTAGAAAGAATTAATCAATGTTAGGTCATAAAAAGAAGATGGTTATTCCTAATTGTTATGTCGGTCCTCGGGAACCCTACCTGGCACCCCATCTTAGGTAGGGCAGTGTAAGCCATCATGCCAATTCCCTGAGATGATGAGGTAATCCTCGTCCATGCCTTTGCTTGAGTCAGGCAAGCAGGAGATCAACCTAACGGCTGGGACCCTACACTTCATGTAATATTTGGTTTTGTCCCCTTTATGGCAATTGTACACCCAGTTTACATCATGCCAAGTCAAGTTGGTTCCCATTTTATGATTTAGGGCATCTACACATCCTAAAATCCTAAGGACACTGGGGGAACATTGGGCTGGGGTAAGTCTATAATTTATAAGAAAATCCCGGGTCACCCTACCCATGGGAATTTCCATTCCGCCTTCAATAAAGGCAATCATGGGAATTAAAACTAACTCGGGTGGCCATGATACAAGTAGACATTCTTCTTCCTCACAATATTGTTTGTCTACATCGTCAAGAATCTTATATTGGGTCTTAAAAGCGGCCTTAGCCTCATCTGTTTTTACTAGTTTAGCGTATCTATCCATTAACCCTTACGATAGGAAAAGAAAAGTAAACAAGCAAAAAAGAAACAAAAGGAGAGCAGACACACCTCTGAAGAATGCTTAAAATTGTTCCTCGGGAGGCCTTTTTTCCTTTAATCCTTCAAAACGCCAAAATGAACTTCAGCCACCTGAAGGTTTGCTTTTATAGGGGTAAAAAACAAAAAGAATAATGGAAGGGCGGTAATTTTCCCGCTCATAATTGAAATCGCCATCTAGGTCGTATGATACTCATCCAGCCGTTGAACGTGCGTAGGTAAGGAACTGTCTGACACCATAAATGCTCCATCGTGGACTACAAGGCGTCAGAAGCGTGTCATGGGCAGCGAAAAGACATCAGTACATGTGAAAGCAGAATGCACGTAAGAAGTGCACCCGAGAAGTTAAAACTTGGGTATTAAGTCGTGATTAATAACTCAAGTGTTAAGAGGCTGTTGTGAAGACCCGAAGATCCGAGGACTTGAGGGTCCAAATAGCTGAAGACCTGGAGACATACTGAAAGGTATAATGAGCAGAGGAGAATAAAAATAATCTGCCCGAAGATGAAGTGGGATAGCCAGGCAAAGGACGAAAGAGGAATTGATGATATATAAGGCATATTGCAAATATTCGGGTGAGGTTGGATAACTAAGAGCATTGCATTGAATGTTCTGTACCAACCATTTTGACCGCATTGAATAGGGGGTACCAGTTTTGTCCACTGCATTAATGTAGAAATGACCTGAACAGTACAAAGTACAGAGATAAGGCTTTTCTCCATTACCGACTACAAAGGAATGGACAGGTGTCAATAAAAGGGGTTAAGTAGATGGAAAGGTGTAAGGCTGAGATAATAAGGGCAAAAGGTATAAATAAGAAAAGGGGACGCTTTGTTGTTGCTACCCTCTCTATAAATTCATTGTATTTGGATCTTTACTCATAAAACTTGGTGTGGCTGTTAAGTTTGTTATATGATTTATGGTCCTTACATGCATAATAACAATAATTAGAAGAATATGAATCACCTCAAAAAAGAATAAGATCAATAAAAAGAACCAAAGATCATAAAATTAAATTTTGTAAAAATAGAAAGATATAAATTACTTTTAGAAATTATTTAATTTTAGGAAAAATAAATTATTTACAATAAAATTTAGAAAATAAATTATACATTATACTATATTTCAAAATAATTGTATATTCTCATGCATCACGTGAGTTTGCGACTAGTTTACATTTTTTTTTAATCCACTAAATTTAAATTTTATCATTTAAATTTGTTCACTTTGACAACATTATCAATGTGTGGAAAATGCTATAAGATCTCCTAAAACAACATTGTTTCACATTTAAAACATTAAAAAATATAAATAAAATGACTTCTTTTCACATTTATAGTATTAAAAATTATTTAAAATGACTCCATTTAAGAGATTCAACAATGTTTTTCAAATGGCAATGGATTGAGACTAAAACCATTGTGTGATTTTTAATATAAATTTTTCCATATAAGCAAGAAGCCAAGAATTATAACTACTTAGTTATGGAAGGATTAATTTGGTGTAATTACAAAATTGAAGGACAAAAATAAATATTTTAAATTTCAGTGACTAAAAATATATTTTTGCCAATAAAAAGTAATTCAAGACGACATGTCGTTTTTCTACGCCTAACAAATACATACAATACAAACCTTCCCTTTTCAATACACAAACACTAGGGTTTTTCAGCACCGTACCAATGGCGACGAACAGCGAAGAAGACAAGGCATCGAAGACGAAGAAGGAAGGAGCGAGCCTGTTGGGCGCACCGAGCTTCACAAAGCTCGATAATGGCCGATTCAAGTGCGTGGAGACCGGTCACGAAATGCTCGCCAAAGACAAGGACTCCTACTCTAACTCAAAACGGTGCCGTCTGGGTCTCATCGACTTCGCTTTGTCCAAAAACAAACCCCCTCTCAATATCTTCAAGCAAGACCCCCTCTCTCGGTACCAAAAAGCTCCCATCTCTCTCTCTCTCAAAGCCCATGTTGTTATTTTGAGCTATTGAATTGAAAGCTATTATCTTTCTCTCTTTTTTAATGCAAATTGAAATGGGTATTGGTTAATTTAACTTGATTGTGTTCTTTTTCTGAAGAATTAAGGTTAATAAGAAAAAAATTGAATATGGGTTTGTGATAATTTATATTGGGTGTTTTTTTAAAAAAAATTTTGATCCATATATGTTGGAAAATTTAGCATTCTAGATATTTACTTTGATTTTTGTGGGTATGCTGATGCCATTATCCATTTGATCATTTTTGTAGCTCAAAGTTGATATGTAAGCTGACAGGGGATACCATTAATAAGTCTGAGGAACATATATGGAAGCACATCAATGGGAAACGATTCCTCAATAAACTAGGTTTGTGTTTTTTTGTTCAGTTCTTTTCGTTGTGATTGTTTATGATCAGTTATCTTGATGAATTATTAAAGTATTTGCCTTTAGATTTTCAAGTTTTAATAAATTATATGTTCCAAGGTTGCCTAAGATTATAATATGGACTTTCTTTAATAGAGGAAAAGGAAACAGAGAAGCCAGCCTCAAATGGAACAGTAGAAGAGAAAGTTGAGCAGAAGCCCGAAAAGGCTTCAAAGCAAAGTACAGATGGTTTGAAGAAGAAGAAGAAGCAGAAGGAGAAGAAGAAAAAGAAGAAGGAGAAGGAGAAGGAAGTTGAAGAGATTATCTCTGAAGTTAGGAATATGTCTGATAATGACAGTGATGCAGAAGAAGATAATTTCTGGATGCCTCCGGTGGGAGATCGTGGGATTTTGATGATGGAGGAGATCGATGGGGTTCTGGTTCAGAGTCAGGGCAGGAAAGTGATGAGGTTAATGAAACAGGTATGTTTTGCCTCTATTTCAAACTTAATTATGTTACTTTGTAATAGATGAGTTACTTATGCATGCTGTGAATAATGGTCCTTCACGTAAATTACTTTGGATGGTAAATCAAACATTTGTCTACTAGTTTGGACTTGTTCATTGTTGAATTGGGAGCAAGACTAAAAAAGAAAATAGTTCTGTTGAACAGGCTAGGATATAAAAGATTATGATGATGAATATAAGGACTTAGAAATAATCTTGCCAAACCAGACAATGAGAAATGACTGCATGATTCTTTGAAAAGTTCCAAAGTTAATGAATAATCACAAGGGTAGCACAATCTATTGGGGACCACGTCTCATGAAGCAGATGTCATTAATATAAATCTCCCCTTTCCCTTCCCCTTGGGGCCAAAATTTACTATAAAAAATTTATTAAAAAAAAAAAAAGGGTTCAAAAATTGATGAACACTTGTGTCTTCATCAAATTCTGGAAGTAAGTTCTAATGACTTTGCTGCAACTACATGGCCAAATAATCTTTCTTTATGGTAGAATACTAGAACTCATTACATCAATCAATCTCCTCCAAGTTCCAAGTGAGAATTTACAAAGTCAAGGTCACTTAGTTGTATATATGCTAGACATATTTGGCAAAGTTAATTGTGGTCTAACCCTGCTTAGTATACTTGCTCGAGGGAAATATGTCTAACCCTGTTCATTACATCCTTCTCATCCCTGCTTTTGCTTATATTTTTTGTTTATTTATTTATTCATTTTAGGATTGGTAAGTTGTACACACCACCCATGTCTTGAATCCACGACCTAGAGCTTATTGGCTCACTTGTTGCTAAAAGTCATCTAGTCCAATGTGAAGTTGTCTTAGTTGATTATCTTTGTCTGGATAACATCGGAGCATATTTTGTTTGACTTCCAGTTGCCTATAGCCAAACCACTGCAAATCATTTATGAAAGTTTCTTTTTCAGGTAGTTTATTGAATTCTAGAAATCTCTCTCTCTCTCTGTTACTGAATTTGATGGTATATCATATTATCAGATGATCCAGCTGAAGAGGGCGAGCAGGAGACAGAAGAAGGCATATCATTATTATCAGATGGTCCAGCTGAAGAGGTTGAGCAGGAGACAGAAGAACTCTCTACACGGTATCTTCCCTCATCATGTGTATCTGAATCATTTTATTTTTCATTGACATGCAATGTTTTTCGCCGCCGTGGGTCTTATCCTTTTTTTATTGGCTATGCAGGGCAAAAAGAATGTCCATAGAAATTGGACCCAGTAGTTTTGCTTCAAGGAAGAAGAAGAGTAAGAAGAATCACATAAATTAATCTTTATTCAACAGAATTTAGGTGCCAGTAATTCATTGCAAAATGAAGTTTTTCCCCTTGTAGTCAATTAAATTAACTTCGTTCGGTAGCTTGTATGAAGATAATAAAAATAATTACTCTATACACTAAAATTTTGTTAGCATTATATTTAATGGAGTTACTGTTAATTGTGCATTTTTCTCTCCTCTTGTTCCCCCTTTAATTGTACACTTTTTGAACATACTTCCTTGGTTAGGGAATCGAAATTCCTACCCATGTAAGAATGTAATTAAACTGAGGAGGTTAGGGATGGTATCGCCTTAGATAGGCTAGGATGAAGTAAATAGATGTTGATTGCAATTATTTGAAAATGACAATAGGAGCAAATGGAACAAAAAAGTGACCAATCGGGTTCTGCAAGGTGAAGTATTTTTTTATCTGGCTCCTGAGTAGAATGCTCTTTGGCTACAAACAATCTTTTGATCATATACAGAATATTAGAATAGGTAACTATCAATTCATTAACATTATGTTGTGCCAATTTTTGTGCCCAACCATAGATGCACAATCAAACCATCCAAGAACAGACCAATATTTGACTAAAAACCAAAAAAAAACCAACAACAACAACACTACCTACATGTCATTGACTTCCTTCCTTTGAAAACTTGGCCAAAGCCTCGGATTAATTCTGTCAACTCTGGTATCGGATTAGTTCTTTCACAATCATGATGGCTGCATGGACTTCTATACTAGCATGCCAGATTTGTTCCAAACTGAATGTACTGGTACCCCAATCACTTGAAGCAACATTTGTAGATTTACCAAAAGTCTTTTCCCATTTTGGATATTTAAAAACAAACTTGAACAAATCTGGCAAACTATAAGCACTTAAAATAGGCTTCTTTTGAACAGCAGCCGCAAAAGGACCCAACTCAATCACATTCCTACATTGAACCCCATAATCCCTTTGAAGATCACTGAGGTTGTGTTTGATGCTCATTCCAACGAATGTTACATCTGAAAGGTTAAGAAACTTGGCAAGGGAAGTGGGTATTTTCTTGAAGAGTGTAAGGTGGACAAGGAGGCAATCATTTTCTGAACATAGTTTCAACAATGCAACTTTGTCACTGACTAACCCATCACTAGTTGAACTGAATGACTTCTCTGTATCCAAACCCACAACTCTCTCAAAGTTTTGACCTACATTGTTTTTTCTGATTCCTCTACATTAAAAGTAGATAATAGAAACTTAAGGCCTTCTTCCAGCGCTGACTCATGGGTTATGACAGTTGTTCTGATGTCTCTGGCTCCTAAGTTAAATGTATAAGACTTGGACATCTCTTAAAAAGAAGAGAAAAAAAAACTAAGGATAGAAGAAAATGAGAAACTAGATTAAATTGCATTGTGTGCACTACCAAATACTACTAGTGGGCCTAAGAGGTATTTGGGCTCACGGTCTATTTGTATAGTAGGCTTTTGGATTTCCTACTATGGGTGATGCTGTGCTTGGCTAGCCCAGCTCTGTAGTTTACCCTTACTCTGGTACCTTCCTTCCTTTTCCTAGACGATGACTCTTTAGTTCTACGACTTTTTTCCCAGAATTGCTAACCCCCTCACCCCTGTTTCCTTTGCCTATTTATAGAACAAGGTAGTGGGGTTGGCACGATCATTTTCCTGGTTAGTGGAGGGAGCGGTCCAATGTCATTACCTTTGAGTGGGTGCTTTAAATGCGAATGAGATAAGATGAAAATGGCATTAGAACTAGTTCCACCATTGGGTCTGTTGCTCGGCCGAGATGTTCCCTAGGTAGTGAAAAAGAGGTCCAATATTGTCGCTCCTGAGTGGGCGTTTGGTAGTGGGTAGAGTGTGGTAGTAGGTAGAGTGTGGTAGTGGCATTGGAACTAGCTCCACCGTTGGTCTGTTGCTCGGCCGAAATGTTCCCAAGGTGGAACCGTGCTCTCTAAGCCATGGCTGTTCGGGTAGACTAATCATCGAGATGATGAAAACTCTCGTTGCCGACCATGTAATAAACGTCTTCAACTTTAGGCCTCGAGGTTTCAAGGAGCACCTAAGCTTATCCAAAATGAGATCGTGCATTTGGCCGACACTAGATTTCATACTATGGCGTTAGCATAAAAGGCTTTCATGACCATCTGGGCTTTGAAGAGGGGGACGCCCGCACACATTGAAAACACAAGACAAGTGGTCAGTGGTGGCTACTTATAGTTATATGATATGAACCAATCCATTCTTATCATCTAGTGCTAAATAACTCTGCTTCTTCGGCTGTAGCAATGCTAGAATTCCAAGATATAGTAGGTTGGTTTTATGGGATACATTCAAAGTAAGTTGGGCTATACGTGAACCTTTGAAGAGCAACTCCAAGAGTCACCTCCTGGTATACCGTGTGGTTATGAGAAATGAAAATAATTTATTCAGGTTACAATTATCTCTTTCTTCTTTTTCTCCACTTGTTTCTGATGGTACATTGATTGAATTTAGATTGTAATGCGGTGTACCATTATGATCTCCTAGAAAACTCGGGATGCGACACCTTCATGCGCTGTAATGTATCTCATTCCTTGCATGCAATTTCAGTAAAAATCAGGATATTTGTTTTTCTCACACTGGTAGTAAAAACTAAACAGCATTAACATTATCAAGGCTCATAAGCACTATTATAATTTTTATGCTTTGTGCTTACACGATCATGTGGAATGTCTTTTGTTATTAAAAAAAATATATGAGGAATGTCTTTTGATTCTCTATAATAAAAAAAATTATTAATAATTTTTTTTTTTTTTTTTTTAAAAAAAAGCAGGGAGGGGAGGACCCATTGTCATCGTCATGGGTCGTCGAGAGTCATTTTGCATGAGAAAAATATATTGGAGAATAAATTTCAATTTAAGCTTATAGCATTTATATCAAATGTAATTTACTTTTCCAACAATTAATTAATTATAGCGTTTATGTCTTACCTTCAAAGTAATTTCCAAAAACTTTTTCCCAAAATCTCATGCCAAATATTCAAGTTATCGTTCTAATATAGTTAGTCATACAAATGTATTCAAAACCAATTACCATCGAAAGATGCGCATTGTGGGGTGCCTAACATATTTTCCATATGTAATTGAGCTCCTGAGTCCATGTCCTCCGCTTCAAATTTTATTTTTATTTTTATTTAGCTTAGGAGCCCTTAGGACCTTCTTTAGCTAATTTAAAAATAAAATCAATCAGACATATGTGACCAATCGCGCTAAGAAAACTAACAGTTGTTGGTGATTTCATTAAAATGAACAAAAGATAAAAGGGCATGAAATCTTCTATACGTCTGGCATAAATGTGGGGTCCACATATCAATCTCACATAAGTTTTGTACATCAAGTGTATAAAATATTTTCCCTAAAACGGCACTCTCATGCACACACATCATCCCAAGTATCACACACAAATTATCACACAACCATATGCTTGTTGTCAAGGCCTGTAAGAAAAAGTTGAGTGTGGGGTTCATGCCATTAAGTTATGGATAAAAAATGCTGATGGGGCTAACGGCCCAAATAAAAAATTATTCTAGTGCCAATTAGGATGCCATATTTAATGCCACACGTTCTAAAAAAACCCAATCCATGTGTAAACAACACATATTTTCTATCTCATTTTCTCATGGTTTCTCTGGAAATGATCGCTTACAGAAGGGGAATTATGTTAAACCGCAGCCAACAAGAAAAAAAAAATCTCATTTTCTTGGCATCCAGTAAAGCCAAGAACCCAAAACAGGCCATTTGATTTTAACTTTTTTCAAAGAGCAGTACCTAACAGTAACGCACACTATAACAATCCAGTATAATTCAATCTTTATGAAGAAAGCAAACAAATAGAAAAAACAAAATAGAAGCTTTGCCATCTAAAGTCTGAACACATTGCCAAGAATATGAGATTTTCATGGTGGCTGGAGTTTAATTCTTGGTTACGATTTATGAGTTTCTTTTTTGCAAGTGTTTGTTTCTAGAGAAAGTGTAAAGAGAAGAAAAATAGATTGAAAGTATTCAGTGGCAGCTCCAAACATATTTTTTAGGGGGTCATTCAAATTTATGAAGTTGACAATGACCTTTTTGTAAAGAATATTTTCTTATTTCATCTTGATTATTAGGATGACAAAATGAGATGTTTCGCAATCTATGATTCAAATGAATATTTTTCAAGTCAACATAAGTTCTTTTAAATAATAAATCTTAGATAGGAGATGAATCTTGTGATTTACGTGATTTCTTTATAAAAAATTATTTGTAATACAGCAAGAGAATAAATGATAAACTATAAGTTTATTGAGCATATTGTTCCTTAGTATATTGAAGATTAGTGTTGTTAAAATTAAATCTTGGTATTTCTCAAAAAAAAATAAATAAATAAATCTTGGAAATCATCAATTGTCTCTTACTATTATAACAAAGTCATTAATTATGATTTTTAAGTGAACTTTAATTATTATTGCTTAGAATATTTTAATTTATTATTTATTAGTTTTGGTCTTAACTCTTTTCAATTATTTTATTCAACAATTCAACTCAACTTTGACAACTTAATAGTCTTTATAATTTATTAAGAATAATTTTTTTGTGTCTTTTGCATTAATCTATCAAGATTTCAACGCCATAATATAATCATTAAAAATAAAACAAAAATTGGCTTCACTTCCCAGTTTAACAGTTCCTACTATTTACACTTTACTGCCCACTTAATTATTTTTTTTCCTGAGATTTAGGATCAACAAATTACTACTTTTTGTTGTTAGGCTTGCTATTTTTTTTTATATCAAATTTTAGATCAAATTGGTTTTTTGTTCTTGTTGTTGTTTTTTTTTTTTTAAATAGAAATGCCAAGATACATGTTGGTGTTGAATTGATTTGTTATTGGGTTTATTTAAGGGGTTCAAAATTTCAATTTAGGGTGATCAAAACAAAAAATTTAAAAAATATTATTATATGTAAAAAAATTAAATAAATAAAAAACCAAAAGTCAGGGGGTTCACCACTGAAAGTATTTTGTACATGTGGATTGGGTTTTTTGTTTAGTCCATGTGGCAGTCCAGATGACATGAGAATAATTTTTTATTTGGGCTATTAGTCATGTCAATATTTTTCACCTGTAACTTAATGACATGAACCATTTTGACACAATACATAAATGTTAGAGACTAAATTAATACATTTGAAATGTTTAGAGACCAAATTAACACATGCTGCAAAGATTAGGAACTAAATATATAATTTGTCCATTAATTTAATACTTTATTAGGCTCACGCAAAGTCTCAATATCAGTAATACAAGATAAACTTGGAAAGCAAACACAGGAGAGGATAGGGTTCATGGCGTTTTTACAGGTGGTGGACCAAATGGACCGCAATGTTTATCACATTCCGCTCTGTCTAGGTAGCATATTGTCTTGCAACACCACACATTCATGAGCTTTGCAGCTGGTTTGCAGAATGAAATATATATTTTGCTGCCCCCAAGTGCAGCAGCCCTCCCATCTAAATTGGCAGCATCATTCCCTTTGTAGCTAATGCCACTGTTTTGGTTGCCTGCTCATGTCATATTGAAAAAAGTAGAGCAAAGTTACATCAACATAATTATTATAATGCAATAGATAAGCTATAGGCTAAACGACAGGAATTTAATGACCTGATTTTACTTTAAACTAGTATTATGTTTGTGTGATGCATGAACATGATACTAGTTTAATATGCATTGAGTCACTTTGCGCAAACATGGTATATAGTATGTAAACTTTACTATATTAAAACATAAAATTATATATATATATATATATATATATATATATATATATATATATATATATATATAATCTTAATAATTACTGATAATACTAAGTTGCTCTTGTTGCAAATAGAAGATAACTACTTGGTGCAACCGCGCGCAACTTGGAGGACTCAATAGAGTTTAACCTAAAGTAAATTATCTTAGTAATATCTGATAATGTAAACACTTATTTTATTTTATTTGTTTGGAGATAATAGATAGAGATAATGTAAATACTTATTGCAAAGCAAAAATAACCGTTTGGTGCTATCACAACTTGTGGGACCCAAATTTATTATATAATATTTTATTTGTTACAATATCACATTATAAAATAAATATGGTATAAACATTTTTTTTATGAGATGACTTTATTTCTATCAAGGGGAAAAAAGATTGCATTCTTTAAGAGGAAGAAAGTCATAAGCTTTAAAAATGAACAAAAGATAAAATGGCGTAATCATGCGCACACTTCATCACAAATGTCATACTCAAATATTGATAATTAATTTCCAAATTTACGAGCCGAAGCCTCTGAAACTTTCATAATTTTTCATATCAGCATAATATTTAAATAAAATTATTATTTTATAAATCTTTGTAAGTCATTGCACGTTTAAGTAACGATTTCTTCATCAAATTGTAACACAAATTGAAGTTATACAAAAACAAATCATGCAATGATGTAATTTTTAAAAATTTTTTTATAAAATTATTTTAGTCTACCTCACAAATAGATAAGTTTCCGTGCATAGCACGGATTAGCGATTAGTTTATAATAAAGTGGATCCGTAAATAATAAACTCATGAGCCATTTTTTTTTATAATGAATAAACTCAGGATTCAAAAACACAAAATTGAAAGTATATGGGGTGTGTTTGCCGTTGATGCTAATTCTAGATGATATTTTTGCATTTTAGTCAAATGTTATAGCTTGGCCTAGCTTTTTTTTTTTTTTTTTTTTTGACTCAACCAATATATATGAATGTGATGAAGAATGAAAGAGAAATTGACATACTTACATTCATGAAGAGCAAAGAGAGCAGCAAAGGCAACGCAGAATAGAGCCCAACGAAATACAATACTCTTTATCTCCATTGATATTAAAGAAAGAGAAGTATCGGTCATATTCATATCTTAGTTGGAGAACCAACTCAGGCTTATATACTGCCAGTCTATAATCAGGGACAATGTTACATTGGGGTTAAGGGGGCATGGCCCCACAAACTTTTATTATTTTATATACGTAAATTCGCATAAATAAATTTTTTTTATGAGTTTAACTTCCCAAAATAATATGAATTCGCCCCCCTAAGAAATATAGTCTTCTAACTTCTAAGTTACATAAAAATAAAAATGGTAGTGTCTCAGAATCTAACATATACAAATAGAATATAATATAATTTTTATATAAAAGTTCTAATTAAATTCATTAATTTTTTGAAATTATTACATGAAAATTCTTATGTGGTTCTAAACTACTTCTAATACAATTAATAATAACAAGATTACAAATAGATTGTACAAATTTTATAAAAGTCCCATTCAAATTCATTAATTTTTGTGAAAAAATACATGAAAATTCTTAAGTGATTCTTATTTATATAATTTTATTTTTAAGGCATGTGGCTAAAGAAAATTTATTGTTCAATCCAAAATAAAACACTTATTTAATAGGAACACTCAAATATTGTTTCTTTAATTTCTTATTATTTTTTCTTATTTTATAGTATATTTTTATTAGCAAAAATCTAAAACTGACTTTCTAATTTTCAACTTTTTTCATTTCAGTCCTCTAACTTTCAATTTTTGTCAATCTAATATTCTGTTAGAGCTTAGTTAGCTGCTGCCGTTAAGGGTGTTGAAACGACGCCGTTTTGACTTCTTGTCTTCTTCTTCTTTTTTATAAATTTTGGAATTAAAAATTAATAATTAAAAAAAACATTTAAGGGGAACGTCAACCAAGAAGAAAGAAGAACACGACACCCAAACTAAAATGAAAACAAAGAAGAAAGAACATGACACCGAAACCCTAACTGAGAAATAAAGGAGCTAAATTAAATTTGGGTGCATTTTAACAGCCACAAAAGTCATGCAGCCAAACCATATTTTCAGAAAGCTTCGTTGATCATCCAAGCCCAGAAACACGATGGGTATTTTGTTAGTTTTGTATACTGCCTCAACATATGACCAAAAAGGTCATGAAACATATCAAGGAGCTACCAATGAAAAGCCAAGCAAGCTTCAATCAAGCCTATACATGTTGTCTTAATTCAGAAAACAAGCACATCATGGATATCAAACTAGATCACGTGATGACAACCACCAATGGTTGATGTAGCATGAATCAGTGTAAATGGGTACTTGACAAAAATAGAAAATTAGATAACTGAAATGACAAAACTAAAAATTACAGGGCTAAAATGAAAAGGGCTGAAAGTTAGAGGGTTAATTTTGGATTTTTGCCTTTTTTTTATTTTTGGGTCAAGAAAGAGTGCAAAGTCACACAAGGTATCAATTGGAAAAAAAATCAAGTTTAATAAAAATGATTTTATCTTTAAAAATATATTTTCTCATTTTTACTCTATATATAAATATTAATTGTGATAATTATAATAGTTGTTAATAACTATTTATTATGATTGTATTTGTATATGAAATTTGATAATTATGGTAGTTATTAATAGGTATTTATTATGTTTATTTTTTTATATGGAACTATTAAATATATATTTATGATACTTATTATGAAATTTAATGTGCATTTATTATTGTTTAATGGTAGTCATTAATGTGTATTTATTATTGTTTTTTTTTTATTTAAAATACTAAGTACTTTAACAGAGAGAGGGGAAGAATGTCTTAAAGAAATTTACAGTGGTATATATTCAAGTAGCCTAACTCTTAGATACTCAGCATAAGTTTTAAACCTCTTTAACTCACACTCTTTTTTTTCTTTTTCTTTTTTTTTATATGAATTATTAAATATGAAATTTGATAATTATGATAGTTATTAATAGTTATTTATTGACAAGAGCTCTTATAACTTACTAGAAAAAAGTATATTTATTCCAAGTAAGGATGGTGTGTTGAAAAACCCATGAGTAGAGTTCCAGTACATTTTATGGATCCATTGTGACCCAAATTGTCATTGATATCCAAGCTTTAAAGAAAGTTTAAGACATGGTAGACAGGTAGAGAGACAATTGGTTATTATAAAGTTGATATGAACCCAATATATATATATAGTTTTTTTTTTTTTTTTGAGAAACACACGCGCGCGCGCGCGCACGCACACACACACACATATATATATATATAGTTATGTGCTATAAAAGACTGTTACTAAAAATAAAAACACTAAGTGTGACAAATAAGTAAGATATCCTATTAGAACCCAATTTTATATGTATTATATCATATTATATGATATTTTAAGATTTTTTTATTATATTTTTTTATCTTGTGATTGGTTTTCTAATATTTAATTCTGTGAATTAAATATTCCAAAACTACTATCGTTTTAGCTCCAAAAAAAAAATCTGTATACTGATACGATAAGGGAGGAGCCCAAATTCACTACTTCTTTCTTTCTTGAAAACAAAGAAATAATAATAATAAGGTTTATGCATATATTTTGCATAATTTTTACCTCACAAACAACTCATTGGTGAGGGGTAGGATTTAGGAGCCTCCATCCTTTACAATCCTTTACTTCATAATAGACTTATATGGATAATAAAACTGGAGGGCAACTCATCATGAGGAGAGGATGGGGTTTCATGGCGATGAAGGAGGTCTTGGACCAAATGGACCGCAAGTTTTATCACATTCTAGTCTGTCAGAGGCGCATAACCCCCCCTTGCAACACCACAAACCGCGCTTATTTAATTTGCAGAATGAAATATAAAAATCTGGATGATCAGTTCCTTTGTAGCTAATGCCATTGTCTGTGTTGCCTGCTCATTGTCATCATATTGAAAAAATGTTAGAGCAAAGTTACATCAACATAAATATTATAATGCAATAGATTAGATATGGGCTAAACTAACGGGAGTTTAATGACATGAGTTTACTTTAAACTAGTATAATATCTGTGTGATGCACAAATACATTAAAAATTGAGAAATTTTAAGTGATAGGTTATTATAGGCAAAATTGATAGACAAAAATGTAATTTTAATAGTGAGTTCAAATTAGAACTAATAACAACTTACCACTTAGGATTTGTTATGAAAGACTGAAAATATTGTAGACTTAGTACTTCTTTTAAAAATTATATATATGTAAATAAATCAAAACTATATTATTAATTATTAAGTCATATAAAAGTTGATAGGGTTTTATTTTTAGTTAGTTTAACTATCTTAGTAATTAATTAGTCACATGACAAAAATACATTAATTTTATATGTAATAATATATCTTGAGTCAGTTCATACAAACAAGGTATATGGTATGCAAAATTTACTATATTAAAACATAAAATTTTGATATATAATCTTAACAATTACTAAAAGTATAGATATTTGTTGCAAAAAGAAGATAACTACTTGGCACAACTGCTACTTCAAAGACATGATTGAGTTTAATCTAAAGTAAATTGTCTTAGTAATCGCTGATAATGTAACCTAAGCATATCAACCTATATGTTCCTAATAATTCGTAAGTAAATCTCTTTAATAGAAGTCTTCTTTTATAGAGAGAGTGAATTTTTCAAAGTGAGATTTGTTTTTTAAAGTCTGATTAAATTTTTTTTCATTTCATTTTTATTTAAAAATGAATTTTTAATTTTATCAACATTTACTGAAAAATGAAAATTTATTTATTTATTATTTTCATAATGTGTTTGCAATTGATGCAAATCCTAGCGTTGTTTTTACATTTTGGTCGTATATTTGATTTGGCCCCCTTGAGGGAAATTACTGGTTCCCCCAAAACATATGAATCTGATGAAGACGAAAACGATGTTGACATACTTACATTCATGAAGAGCTAAGAGGGCAGCAACGACAATGCAGAATAGTGCCAAACGAAATGAAATACTCTTTGTCGCCATGGATTTTATCAAGAAATAAGACTTTGGAAAAATATGTTCTGAATAATTAATTGAATGTACAAGATCTGCTTTTTTTACACAGTAGATATGGAAAACAAAAATAACTGAAATCCAAACTATGCAGATCAGATCACCCACCTAAGGACTCAAATTATTAACTAACGCGTGCTACAGGTTTTAAAGTCTATATTTTTAGGTTGGCAATCATGAACAAATGTAACCTTTTATAACTTAGTTTAACTGGTTGTTTAGTGTTGAATTATTCTATGGAACATGACAAATTAAGTTCAAAGCAGTTGAAAACTCAAGAAATTAGAAAATTGAACCACTGTCTACTGGAAAGTTGCATTTTGACTGCAACTTGATGGGTCAAAATCCACTTATCTCTACCAGTCGAACTGCAGATATATAACTAAATTCAAACAAGTTGGGAGGGTTCTAGTTACTAGTTAGTGGTCACCACTTCAAACAATAAACAAATGAAATGAAATAAAAACAATATTTCCAATTAAACTTTGTCCAATATGAAATCATAGCCACACATTGATCGAGATTTCAGATTCGTTAATAAAGATGGATGAGAATATAAAAAGTGATAACAATTTTTCAGTCTTTCATGAGAAATGTTTTTTGTTGTTGACAGAGTCAACATAACAGATTTGGAGTCGAGGGAGCACTTGATGTTGAGACAGTTGAGGACGAGGTAGGATAAAATAATATTGTATTGGTACTTGATGTAGTCATTAAACCGATATTGGCACTCCTTTAGAAATGTAACAGAAAAAAAAAATGCTGGGTTATACCGACCTGTATTGGGCATATTTTGGGTGCATTCAGCCAGTACTGGCATTTTGGCTGGTACAATAAAAAAAATTAAAAAAAATACTAAAACTTGAATTTTTTTTTTTTACATAAATAAAAACATGTTATTGAAGCTAATATATTGGTTAATGTACTTAGACTAACATTTAGGCTAATAAAATATGTGGATTTTTTTTTTTTTTTGTTAATAAACATAAAAATTCATAAATTCATGCCTACTGTAAGGACACAAGTCGAACCTCTGATCCATAATCAAAAGGGAATGGGCTTGAAAGGCCTTTTACAATAAATTTGTAGAAAGTGGGCCTGAAATCTAGATTTCAAGGGTGGTTTAAACAACAAAGAAAGAACGGGCCTCGGGCCCAATGGCATAAACAAGGAGTTAACTGTAAGAATATGAATGAAAGCTCCTCCTCGGACACAATCCGAGGATAGTTTATAGTATTGCTTCTCAAGGTTGATTACAATTATGGATCGTCAGATTATCATATACTATTCTTTCTTTTTTTCAAGAAAAAACCTCCCCTCTTCCAAAGATCTTTTCTCTTATTTATACTTCCTCTTCCTTCCCTTATCATCTTCCACCTCGTGGTTATAACGTTGGTTTTAGATACTTGTCCCATCAAATTTCCCCGAAGTCCTCTAGGGTTAGGAACCAAGTTCCAAACCTTATGCTCAAGTCCCATTTCTCCATTAATGCAGTCAGTATATCAATTACAGAGTCTTTAATGTGTGGGCGGTGGTAGCAACTTTACCTTAGATATTCCACCGCTCTTTCTATTGTCCTCCACGTGTACCGTGTCTTCCCGTAGCCATAGGATTTTCTATAACATAGCCTGGGGATATTAAACCTCTCTTCCTATGACCTCGGCTTCAATATCCTCGGACATAATTGTTCACACATTATCACATCTTTACTTGGCATTTTCTTTACGAGGTACATTCATGTACTCCTAGATCATTTGATATCCTCAGATTGGGTTTTTAGCCTAAGAGACTTTGTTGGACCATCCTTTGTAAGTTACTGGGCCCAATGCCCCTACACTTACATAATTAAATACAAACATATATATATATATATATATGTGTGTGTGTGTGTGTATATATGCGTGTGTGTATAAAAATATATAAATAGCAGTAATTCTGAAACAGTACACCAGTATCAAACAATATTGAAACATTTTGTTCTCCTGACCAAATCGAAATAGCATTGGGTACAAAATTGACTCTCTTGGGACAAGGTTGATCTCTTTGTTAGAGATGAGGATAGAACTGGAAGGTGTTGAGAAGCTTGGAGGCTTCGTCATCTCTAGAGCCAATGCTTTAGTAGGCAATTCGACTTATTCGCTCCTACGAGACTTCACACAAATGACAGTAATTTTAAAAATCTCTTCTTCTTTTTTTCTTCTAGTTTGTTTGGATTCTATTTGGATGCAAAGAAAATGAGTTTTTTTTTTCTTGGTGGCTAGGGCTTAATTTTTTGTTATGACATATGAGTTTCTTTTTGCAAGTGTTTGTTTCGAAAGAAAGTGCAAAGAGAAAGTGTAAAGAGAAGAAAAATGAGATTGAAAGTATACTGTACAGGTGGATTGGGCTTTTTTTTTTCTTCCCTTTTTTTTGTTCAGTCTACATTGCAATCTAGGTGGCATGAGAATAATTTTTTATTTGGATTGTTAGCCACTTCAACATTTTTAATCCATAACTTAACCACAAGAACCATTTTGATATAACACTTGAAGAGTAGGGACTAAATTAACACATTTGAAACATTATGAACCAAATTGACATATAGTACAAAGATTATGGACTAAATATGTAATTGAGTCCTTAATTTAATACTTTATTAAATTAACTATCGGAATATATATAGTATGCAAACTTTACTATATTAAAACATAAAATTATGATACAAAATCTTAATAATTATCATAAAATTATGCTATAAAATCTTAATAATTATTGAATGTGTAGACACTTGTTGCAAATAGAAGATAATTACTTGGTGCAATCGCAAGTTCAAGGACTCAATAAAGTTTAATCTAAAATAAATTATCTTAGTAATTACTGATAATGTAAATAATTATTGCAAAGAGAAAACAACTTGTGAGACCCAATGTTTATTATATAATATATGATATGTTATGATATCATACTATAAAAATGATGTGATATAAACATAAAGGGGTTTTATGAGATGACATTATATCTATCAAGGGTAAAAAAAAGATTGCATTCTTTAAAAGAGGAAGAAAGTGATAAGCGTTGAAAATGAACAAAAGATAAAAGGGCACAATCACGCACACACATCATCCCAGGTGTCATACGCAAATCATCACACACAACTATACTTGTGTTGTCTAGGCCTCTAAGAAAAGGTCGTGTGTGTAGGTTTCACCCTAAAACCCAGTGTCAAGATCTTCTAAAATTAATTTAGTACTTTATTAGGTTCTTGCAATATCAGTACTACAAAATAAAATTGGAAGGTAACTCAGGAGAGGATGGGGTTCATGGCGTTTTTACAGGTGGTGGACCGAATGGACCGCAATGTTTATCACATGCTGCTCTCTCTACGTCGCAAATTCTTTTGCAACATCACACATTGTAATCTTTATCTAGTTTGCAGAATGAAATACATATTTTGTTATCCCTAATTGCATCAGCTCTCCCATCTAAATTTCCCTTTGTAGCTAATGTCATTGTTTTGGTTGCCTGCTCATGCCATATTGAAAAAATAGAGCAAAGTTACATGAACATATATAAATATTAATGCAATAAATGGGCTAAACAACGAGAGTTCTCTGTTAAGATGCATGGATTTGCATGTATATATAATTAAGCCAAGTTAACTTTCTGAATTTGGTAGTATTTCATAATCATCCTCCTCTTTTCTTACAAAAATAGAGTTGGTGCATGAGTCTTGACCAAAGCCTACCTTCAACCTTTGGCTAGGTAACCCTCATAAGCAAATATAAGTAAATTTAACCATTTGCCTTAAAATTTGTGTTTTCTGTGTTCATCAATGAGCATTTGAAAAAGGGTAACAAAAAGAAGGTCATGTTTGAACGAACATGCTCTATATTGCTTGTTTGATCTAGTAGATAACCTATAGTACTTGTGAATCCAAAGTTTGCTTTGCCATTTGTGTTGTGGTTGGAAAAATGCGCGCGCACACACACACACACGTGTGTATATAAAAACCATCAAGATTTTAATAGTATAGTAACCACTATAATCATGCTTAGATTAACAAAGTTAAGTGATCTTTGATCTTGTTAAGGCCTATATTAGCAATCTGACTGCTTGGAGAGTAAAATTTTAAATTAGCAATAGCAAACCTGCATATAAATGAAAATTACTAATGCTTTAACAAGGAGATAATGTAATATCACTGCTGATATGGTTATCATTTACCTTTAGTAGCTTTATACTTCTGTTGGTATGTTTTAATAAATTTTTTTTTTTTTTTTTTTTTACAAAATTTACTATGGAATATTATACGATATTTAAATTAGAAATCTAATGTTTTTTTTTTTTGGTTGAGAAACTAAATAATGGGATATAAAAAAATTTTGATCCTTTTAACACTACAAAATTTCAAGCCAAACAAAAAAGCATGTAGTGTAACAAGAACACATATATGATGTATCTAAAGCAAACACAGAAAAAATAAATAAATCTGGAGCATTAATAAATAAAAAAAATTATTTTGATCTTTTAAAAGCAAGCAGATTGAGAACGAGTACCTACCTTCAAATTAAGGTTGAGCAGTGGCACGAGGTTTTAAGAGTGAGAGTTTGTGATGAGGTTGAGCAGTGGCGCGGCACGAGGTTTGAAGGAGAGTGAGAGTAAGGGACTGTGAGGACTCGGAGTGGCGCGAGATTTGAAGAGTGAGGGTTTGAAGAGTGATGAGGTTAAGCAGTGGTGCGACGCGAGGTTTGAAGGAGAGTGAGAGTGAGGGTTTGAAGAGTGAGAGTGAGAGTTTGAAGAGTGATGAGGGGCGCAAGGTTTGAAGAGTGAAAGTGAGGGACTGTGAGGACTCGGAGTGGCGCGAGGTTTGAAGAGTGAGGAGGGTATGAAGAGCGAGAGACTCGGTGTGTTTGGGTTTGAGTGTATTTGAGTTAGTTGTTAAATGTGATGGCTGAAATGAAATCGAGTTTAGAGGGCTCGGCTTCCATCAAACTAAATTGAGTCTAAAGGACTCGATTTTTGTGACCCAAAACCGAGTGCATTGAACTCGATTTCTAGGCGTACGTGCACACTTTTGTCCACCTCAGCTAATGGCAGAACAGGAAAATCGAGTGCAATATACTCGATTTACAAGCCCAAAATCGAGTTCAAAGGACTCAATTTGTTAGAAACCAAATTTGTTTGAAACGTTGGCTAACTAATAATATTATTTAGATTTTATAGTTATTTTTTAAAAAAAAATCCATTTTTCAGTTGTATCCTATGATCTAGATAACACGATACCCTTGCCTGGACTTTTTTTATATACCTAAGAAGCTGTGACCTCTGAAGAATGTCTGATTTCATATGTTTGAACAATCTTCGTTGAGCTTTGAGAATGTTGACTATGTGTGAATTTTTTTTTTTTTAATTTTAAGGTTAGCATTGTGTAAGTGGGAATTTATAGATAAAGATCTGATTTACTTTCTTTCTCTGGAGCTACGATTAGGGGTGTCCACGGGTCGGTTCGGGTCGGGTTTGTGCCCAACCTGAGACCGACCCAATAGAATCGGGTTGAGCAAATACTGACCCGCCGCCGACTGGCGAGGGAGTCGGATCGGTGCAATCGGTTTTGCACCGGAAGCACGGTTGGTTTGGTCGGAACCGTCCATGGTGAAAATTCCTGCCATAATCGTTGATTTCATGCGAAAAAACATCAAATCTGACGGAGATCTCACCAGATCCGGTGAGATCTCGCTAGATCCGGTGAGATCTCACTAGATTTGGACAAAATATCACCCAATCTACTTGATAAGTCACCGAAATATGAAAATTTGTTGCCAAAATCTGAAAATTTGAAGTCAAAATCTGGAAATTTAAGGCCGGAATCTGGAAAATGTCACCGCATTTTGGAGAAAGTCACCGGAATCTGGAATTTTTTTCTAGAAATACTTAGTGCATCGATCGGATCGGGTTTTTTCGGGTTCTGGAGAGGAAAATCGAGACCGATCCACCGCCGTCGGTTTTTGGAACAAAAGACCCGCCGCCGACCGGTGACTTGATCGGGTCGGAAGGTTTTCGAGTCGGATCCTTCGGGTGGGTCAGATCTCCAGATTGGATGGACAGCCTTAGCTACGATGCCACTCGATACCAAAGGTACATATTTTGTTTTATATTTTTACTTTTTAAATTAAACTAGGTTTCTAACGTTTACTCATAATTCATAGTCTTAAATACACTTTGAATAAAATTGATAAAAGCCCCTTTCTAAAAAACATATACAAGTTTTGTAGGAATTTTTTTTTTTTTATATACAAGATAGAATTTCTACTCTAATCTAATCTAAGTGTATATGTGTGTGAAGCTCCCTCCTGAAGACTTAAACTCTGACCCTTACCCCCCATACCCCACAAACATTTATACTTATGGAGTGACCACCACACCAAGAGTGTGCGGTGGTAACTTTGTGGGAAGTTTTAGAAAGATAAAGAATGCACCTGTTTCATGAGTTGTTAACAATTTTATTATAATGCTACCCTCATAAATTAGGTTCCATCCTGTTGTAGGTACTTTATTTCTTCAATCTCTGAGTCCTCACCTCATTGTCTGGGCTTATTTCTTCCTTTCTTTTGTGCATGAATCAGACTTCAATTCAACAAATTACGATACTAAAACTACAGTAGCAGTACAACACACTAGCCACTAAAGCTACAAATTAACTAACATTTGATTGTGCCAAATCTAGAATAGTTCACTATAAATTCATGAACATTATATTGTGCCAAATGTTGAATAGTTCACTATAAATTCATTAACATAATATTGTGCCAAATTTTGTGCCGAACTTTAGATACATAATCAAACCATCCCAACAATGACACCAACATTTTATTCAAACAATAATAATAATAATAGACTTTTATTTATATCTATATATCTATATATATATATATATATATATATGTGTGTGTGTGTGTGTGTGTGTGTGTGTGTACATATGGGTAATAAAATCGGAAGGCAACTGGATCGATCAGGAAGGGGTTCAATTTGGTGGTTGTGGACCAGCTGGACCACAACGACTTTCACATTCTTCACTGCTAAAGTAGCATTGCGTCTCGCAACACCACACACTCTGACTGTGACGGCAGAATGTAAGAACTATCTCGGGATGATAATTTCCTTTGTCGCTAACGCCCTTGTAACGGCCTGCTCATGTCATATAGAAAAAATTAGAGCAAAGTTACATCTACACACACACATATATAAAAATTTTATTGCGATAGATAAGCCATGGAGTTTAATTAATGACTTGATTTTACTTTAAACTAGTATTATGTTTGTGTAGAGGAGGCCAAGATTAAAAGACAATAATAATAAAAAATAACTTAATATTTTTAATCAATATTAATAACAAAATTATAAACAAACGGTAATTGTAATACAAAATCTATTAAAATTAAACAATTGTAAAACATCTAATTCATAATTAATGACGATTAATTATCAAAGTAAGAAATTAATCTATGTACATAAAGTTTAGAAATCTAATTTGATTCTTCAAAAAAAATTGAGAAAATAAAATTTCAAATTTTCTCTATTCTTCTAGTTATGTAAAATTTTGGATTTACAGTAAAAACTCAAATTTTGAAACTTTGAAAATGCAGGAGATGATGGAGAAAAAAGCAAGGACATTTTAATGCTTTAGTATCGTATAAGACATTATTATTATTATTATTATTATTATTATTGTAAGGGCCTGAGAAGTCACAAACTTGTTTAACTCTCACTTGTTCGTTTCTTGATCAAAAATCCTTATACAATACATTTGGTAGAGAGGGTCCAACAACAAAAAGTCCTCTTCTTAGTCTTTTGATTCCTATTTATATTATTTTTGCTCTCATCATAGCCCTACACCTTGTAATCTGCGGTCCTTTTCCCATGACACCTGTCCGTCGGCAATGGAGCAAGATTCTACTTTGCGTTCCGCACTATTCAGGTCATGTCCACATTAATGCGACGGATAAAGGTGATGCTTGCTAATTAATGCGGCCAGGATGGTTGTTGCCGAGCATTTAATGCAACCTTCCAAATCAGCCTACTACATCCAGATATTTGTAACATGTTCCTTACGTAGTTATCGTCCATGTCACCTCATCTCCGGGCACACCCAGAGAGACCTCATCTTGCATACTAAATGTTGGCCTTCCTTTCTTCGGGTCCTCGGGCTCTTAGGTCCTCGGGTCCCCACAATTATTATTATTAAGACAATTTAGAAAGTTACTTATGCCTTTAAAAATGTCAAAAATACCCTTAATCTAATTAGATAATCTTTATTCTTAAAAAATTAAAAAATAGTGTTAAAATTGTAATTCAATCAAATTCAAAAAAAAAATACCAGATAAACTTTTTTTCTAAAAATTAGCACACTCTCTATTTGAATATATCTCAGGCACGTTTAATACAATAATACTAAACTTAGCAATTTACTTATTTTCAAATCCTAAATTTTAGATTAGATTAGATAAATTCAAATTGAAAAATTACATTAGACTCAAAATAATAATAATAAAAGAGTCTTATTGCATGTACGAGGCGCTTGTGATGAGGCTAGTTATTATTATTATTATTTTGTGTAACTTGAGTTCCATGGGCTGAACTTGAAATGTAAAGAATTTTAAAAAAAAAAAAGTGAATATTGGTCAAAAGTGTAAGTAGCTTTAACAAGTTTGGTGGCATCTATTTTGTGTTAGGCTTATTGGTTTTTTCTTTTTCTTTTCTTAGAAATAGTTTTAATTTATAGTGTCTATTTCTAACAATAGCTTTTTATCATTAAACCTAGACATCAATCGATTTTTAGTGTAAGCAAGTATTGAACCTTAGATCTCTTATTTATCCATAAGAGACTTTACGAGTTAAGCTCTTTAAAGTGTAAGGAGTTGTTTTAGTAACACCAAAAATTCTCACAATATTTTTACAATAAATTAAAGTGTTAGTATATCATTGGTCAATAAATTAAAGTGTTAGTATATCATTGGTCAAAATAAAAGAAAATAAAATAAATTATTTTGACATTCATCTCAACTAAAAACAATAGTATTGTGAAAATATCATGAGATTTTTTTGTTTTTTATTATGCATTTCATGTGTACAGTTTGTTTAGGGAAAATATTTCTTTGTTAATATTCCAAGTTGCAGGTTGTTACAAGTTGTTATTGGTAGAGCAAAAAAGTAATTTCAGTAATAAGTTCAAATTATAACTAATAACAATTTACTATCTATAATTTGTTGTGAAAATGTTATATATAACATTTCTCTAATAATTATTAAGTCTCTTAAAACATTACTATTTACTAACTTACATTCATGAAGAGGAAAGAGGGCAGCAACGATAATGCAGAGTAGGGCCAAACGAAATGCAATGCTCTTTGTCGCCATGGATATTATCTAGATATAAGACTTTTGAAAAATATGGTCCGATTAATTAATTGAATGTACAAGATCTGCTTTATATGCACAGCAGATATGGAAAACAAAAATAACTGAAATCCAAACAATGCGTATTACCAGAGGACTCTAACTAACTAATTGTACATACCTCATTTAACACCCATACTTAATTTAGTCTTAAAATATACGTCATTTCACATATCCAAAAATATGATTGTAATTGAGTCCCCAACTCATTAATCACATTTCATAAAAATGATCTTGAGTTTTCAACTATCACAACAATACATTCTGTTTCTCAATCAAACGGTTGGATCGCAAGATCAAGTTCTAACAATTAACATGCAATTTATTGGGTGAGAATAATCACACAAAATTAATGGAAGTTCATTTTGATTGATCACTAATTAAAATTAATTAAAGAAATTTTGTGATTGGTTGAGTTGGTCTAAAAATGTGGCCTGTTGTATGGGATTAGAATAAAATAACTGATAAGATTTGAAAATTGTCAAATAACATGATTTTTAAGTAATTATCTTCCAACTACACGATTACTTGTAACTATCTCAAAAAAAATTGAGAATTATATACTTATTAATAAATATTTATTATGATTATTTATACTATTAATAAGAGGATTCCTCTCTTTGAAGTGGACTTTTATGTGTTTCAAAAATACAATTAAATCTTACGTTTAAGATGAAAAAAACTTGAGGACAACCCCACAAAAATATATCTCCAACTCCACTTAAAATGTCTACATAATAGGGTACTCTTCTACTAATCCATATCTTCAAAATAAACTTATCAAAAATTTAAAAAATAAAAAATAAAAACTCATTGCACGTACAATGCGCATATGATGATAGTTATTAATATGGAGTTATTACAGTTGTGTTTTCCAATTACCAAAAGATATTTACATGATTGACCAAGCTTTTACAATAAAGGAAAAAAGTTAACAAATACTGACATTGGTTTAAGAAATATCTTTAGAAACTTTTCATGGGGAAAAAAAAAAAGACAAAAAGTGATCAAAACTTTCTTTAAATTAAGTGTTAATAAATGTCATAAACTTACTCATTAACCGGATCCTATAACAAACACAAGCAAACAAATGGAGCATTAGAGGAAGAAAAACAATTGAAAACATGGTTAACCAAAAGCGTCAATTTAAATTTTTTATAAAAAATAAAAATCATTAAAATAATTGTTAGCAACCAAGAGTCTTGTAATTTAATTAGCACCTCTTGAAGTTTCTAACGTTAAGGTTCTAGGGTTCAAATCCCTCCTCCCCCATTATTACTATCAAATTATAAAGAAAAAAAATGGTAGCAGAGTTGAAGCAAAAGCCAAGGAGACTCACTAGCTGTCAATAGGGGTGTCTACAAGTCGGGCCGAGTCAGGTTTGTGCCCAACCCGGACTCGAACCAACCTTCTCAAGTGGGGAAAATTTCGACCCACAACTGACTCGTGGGAAGTTTCAGATCAATCGGATCGGGTCATATCGGGTTTCAAGTTGAAATCAGTCGATTTCGGGTTTTGTGATTTCACTGGATTTTGGTCGAAATCTTGCCGAATCTCGTCAGATATGGTCGAATCTAACAAGATTTGGCCAATATTCCTTCATATCTATGGAAATCTGGCCGAGATTTGGCTGAAATCTAACGAGATATGGCCGAGTTAGAGTCAAGCTTACCGGAGTTTGAGTAGATCTAGGCTAGATTCGTCGGATTTAAGCATATTTGAGTGAGGATTTGAGCGAATTTGAGGAAAGGAAGGCCAAACGTGGCCGGATCAGAGCTGAGAAGCCCAAACCTTGCCGGATCGAAGCTGAGAAGCCCAAACGTTGTCGGATTTCAGCTTCTTTTTGAGGTTTTGTCGGGCGGGTCGAGTAGATCGGGTTTTTGAGGACGAAACCCGTCACTCGACCAGCCGGGGTCGAGTTCTGAAGACTGGATCCGTCACCGACTCGTTGCAGGTGTCGGTCCGACTGTGACGGGTCAGTTCCGATCGGGCTGATCGGGTCCTACGGGTCTTCGAGTACTCTGGACAGCCCTAGCTGTCAATGTGTTGACCTCCTTACTTTTCTTATGTTTCGATCACCTTCCCATGAATCCCCCTTTCTTCACAGCCCACAAAGATAAAAATGGAAGGCTAGTACTAACAATTCACCACGAAAGAAATGACTAGCTAAACCAAGATTTTGATTAATTATTAATATCTATACTACTATTTAAGGGGCTTCCAAATTGGTTTTCCAAATGTGGATTCTAAGTCTTGGATATCTCAAACTATCTCTTCTCGGCTCACTTATAAGTTTTCAATTAAAGGGGATAAATTTGTAAAATAAAACCCCACAAGCCCGTAAATTTTAAGCATTTCTTCTTCTATTCTTTATCTAAAATACCATTTTTATTTAGAATTCAAATTTTAAAGCCCTCCTGAAAGTTTGAAACATAACTTGCGCATAAATGCCCAAGAAAATTGCTAAAAATTAAGACTTTATCCCTATCTGAATACACAACTCACACAATGATTACCATTTACCAAGTTCTATTTACCAAATGGCAAATGTTCCAACTCTCTATGGTACCGAAAATTTCTTCCTCTTCAGGTTCTCTCACTCTCAGAAGATGAGAAGAATGGTCCAACAGCTTCCTTCCAAAACAGTCTTTCTCACCAAGGTCTTGCCGTTAAGGACATGCCTATGCTTTTTAATGACATAAAAAAATAAAATAAAAATAGAATGTTGACTATGTGTGATTTTTTTTTCTAAGGTTAGCATTGTGTAAGTGGGAATTTATAGATAAAGATCTGATTTACTTACTTGATCTACGATACCTCTGGCCAAAGGTGCATATTTTGTTTTACTAATAGTCCTAATTCTTAGTCTTAAACTAGGTTTCTAACATTTACTAATAATTCCTAGTCTTAAATAAACTTTGAATAGAATTGATAAAAGCCTCTTTCTAAAAAGAGAAGTGCTATGTTCACAATATTTTCACAACATTTTTACTACAAATCATAGGTGGTTAATTATTATTGGTTATAATTTAAATCTATCATTAAAATTACTTTTTTGCCCTACCAATAACAACCTATAATAACCTGCCACTTAAAATTTGTTATGAAAATGCTGTAAACATATCATTTCTCTTCTAAAAAAACATTTTACAAGTTTTGTAAAATGCTACCCTCATAAATTAGGTTCCATCTTGTTGTAGGTCCTTTACTTCTTCAATCTCAGACTCAGAGTTCTCAGTGTCTGGGATTATTTCTTCCTTTCTATTGTGCATGAATCAGACTTCAATTCAACAAATTACAATATTAAAACTACAGTAGCAGTACAACACACTAGCCAATAAAGCTATAAATTCGCTAACATTAAATTGTGCCAAATGTTGAAGAGTTCACTATAAATTAATTAACATTATATTGTGTCAAATTTTGTGCCGAACTTTAGATACATAAACCATCCAATAATGATACCAACATTTTACTCAAACAAAAATAATAATAATAATAATAATAATAATAATAATAATAATAATAATAAAAGAGCAAAATACTATACAACAACAACAACAATAGCAACATGTCATCAACTTCCTTTGAAAACTTAGACAAAGCCTAGATTAATCCTCTCAGCTGTAGAATCTTCGAAGTTCTTTCACAATCATGATGGTTGCATGAACTTCTATACTAGCATGGGAGATTTGTTCCAAACTTAATGCACTGGTACCCCAATCACTTAAAGCAACATTGGTAGATTTACCAGAAGTCTTTTCCCATCTAGGATATTTAAAAACAAACTTGAACAAATCTGGCAGACTGTAAGCACTTGCAATAGGCTTCTTTTGAACAGCAGCAGCAAAAGGTCCCAGCTCTATCACACTTCTACATTGAATCCCATAATCTCTTTGAAGATCACTGAGGTTGTGTTTGATGCTCATTCCAACAAAGGTTACATCTGAAAGGTTAAGAAATTTGGCCAGGGAAGTGGGTATTTTTTTGAAGTGTGTAAGGTGGACAAGGAGGCAATCATTTTCTGAACATACTTTCAACAATGCAACTTTGTCACTGGCTAACCCATCACTAGTTGAACTGAATGACTTCTCTATATCTAAACCCACAACTCTCTCAAAGTTTTGACCTACATTGTTTTTCTCTGATTCCTCTGCGTTAAAAGTAGATAAAAGGAACTTAAGGCCTTCTTCCACCGCTGACTCCTGGGTTATGACAGTTGTTCTAATCTCTCTAGCCCCTAGGTTAAAGGTATAAGACTTGGACATCTCTTAAAAAGAAGCGAAGAAAAAACCAAGTAATGAGAAACTAGATTAAATTGCATTGAACCCACAAGATAAGTAGCGGCTACTTATAGTTCTATGAACCAAGCCACTCTTTATCTACTGAATAACTCTGCTTCTTCGGTTGTAGCAACATTAGAATTCCAAGATATAGTATCTTGGTTATGGGAAACATTCAATATAAATTGGGAAGCTACACTATCTTTGCCTACTATACATGAACCTTTGAAGAGCAAAACCAAGAGCCACCTCTTGGTATACCATATGGTTATGATAAATGAATATAATTTAGGGTCTTGTTAACAAGTATCCTAAAGACAATTTTTCATAAATCATTTTAGGATACCTCTGACACCACTTTTATAGAAAAATATGAAAATTATTAAAAAAAAAAACATTAATTAGTTACTTTTTTTCCCATAAAAAGTTTTAAAAAATATATCCTAAACTAATGCTCTTAGAGCATCTCCAGCAGATTCACCAAATTTTTGTACTGTTTGGAGAATGAACAGTGACATTTAGTTTTTACTACCTACTTTTTCAAATACATTTTTCAACAGATTATCTATCATTTTCTTCATCTCATTTAAATATTATTTTTTCATTCATTCTTTTTTTTTTTATCATCATTTATTCTTTTTTTAACTATATTTTTAAATAAGAAGTGTTACGTCCACAACATTTTACGTAATACTTTCACAACAAAATTTATGTGAAAAGTTGTTCCTAGTTCTAATATGAACCCACTACTAAAATTATTTTTTTACTCGCCAATATTAACTAATAACAATCTGCTACTTAAAATTTATTGTGAAAATACTGTGGTAGAATTTCTCAATTAAGATTTTTATTCTTTATATTATTTTTCTTTATTTCTTTCATTTCATTCTCCTCCACACACATGTCCATTGCCACTGTCCTATCTCTAACCCCCTTCTTTTATTTTCTTTTTCACCTCAAGAACATTCCAGCAAGTAAAAATTACTTCACATCAAAGAAGAGAGAGAAAAAAAAAACAAAAAAAGCTTGGTCAGATCGCCTAAAGGACAAAGCCAGTGGAGATCGGTGTTCACCAAGTAGCACTACCAGGTCCGCCACCCCACTACCGCTCGTCCTCCTCCCCACCACTAGGCTGGGTCAAATCGGCTTGTTCTTTTTTGTTTTTTTTTTTTTTTTTTTCATATTTGCTTGTTTTGTGAGAAGCAACAGAGAGAGAAAAAAAAATCCAGAGGAGAGAGAAAGAATTGATATAATAGTAACTGGTATGATTTTTTAATCAAAATAATTCAATTGCTAATATACAGTAACCCATCAAAGTTGATGAGCTACTGTTCATAAGCCAAAAAAAAATTGGGATTTAGAGAATCCAGGGGGGAGCATTTTTTGGGTTTCATTCTCTATTATAGAGAGAATTTTGGATTTAGCTACACCGTTAGAGATGCTCTTAGGGCATCCATTAACTTTTCCCTATAGGATAACTGGTTACAATAATTGCTTTCTTCTTTCTACCCACTTATTTTTTATAGTACTTGATTGAATTTATATTGTACCCCAGTGTATCATTATGATCTCCTGGCAAAAATTTCTTAGACCATTCACAACAAAGATATCAAAAAATATAGCCTTTAACAACTCACTTTTAAATACACCTAATATTAAAGTTCTATTTTAACACACAACACATTAAAATAATATAAACAACCCAATTAAATAAATATAATAAACCTAACAAATTCATTTCACCCTAACCTTTCTCTCTCTCTCCTCCTTTATCCTCTCCCTCTCTCTCTCCTCTCTCATCCTCTCCACCTATTCTATCCCTCTCTTCATCTCTCTCTCATGCACCACCACACAAAGCCACCATCGTAACCCACTACCACCACCAACCACAACAAGCCTCTGCCACCATCAACCACTACCCACGACCACCCAATTAAACAACCCACAACCCTCAAAACCTAGCAACCCACAAAATCACAATCCAACCCCCAATCACCACAAATCACAAACCCACAACAGATCAATTAGAGTAGAAAGAAGTGTCAACAGCAAATCAGTTAGAGTAGAGGAGAACACTAGAGAAGAAGTGGCAGTGGGAAGGTCGCCATGAAGCATCAACGACAATTCACTTTCCCTTCGGCTTTGACTTCTTTATCCATGAGAGAGAGAGAGAGAGATATGAAAGATTAGAGTTTTAAAGTTTTGGAGATGGAGGGGTTGGAGCCGAAGCCACCATGTGAGAAGAGAGAGCTGAGTGTGACAGAGGCACATGAGAGAGAGAGAGAGAGAGAGAGAGAGAAGGAAGAAGAGAGAAGTGAGGCATGGATCAGAGAGAGAGAGAAATAAATTAATGAAAAAAATGTAGGAACTTGCTACAATAACTTGTTACCAAGTTGCTAAAAAATTTTAAGTTTAGCACCCTTGTAAAGGCTTTTTTTGGTGTTTTCAGTTGTTAAAAACTGCTTCCGTGTGAATGATCTCATGCTGTAATGAACCTCATTCCTCGCATGCAATTTATAAGAAGGTAAAAATCAGGATATTTGTTTTTTCTCACACTGGTAGTAAGCCCTAGACAGCACTAATATTATCAAGGTTCATAAGCACTTATATTATTTATATGCTTCGTGCATGCATGATAATGTGAAATGTATTTTCCGTTACTTCCCAAAAAGATTAATACTTCATTAATGTTGATAGGAATCAAGGCGTACGGTAATTTATCTTTTGAATCTCGCTTGGACCATCCTCTAGTTAGAGGGGAGAAAAGTGTGGACCATATTCGTGAGCTCCTCATAACTCCATAGCCCAAAGAGTCCAAATCTTCTGTCTCACTTTTCCTGCTCCACTCTATACTCCACCAATAAAAACTTGCCACGTATTCACCACATTAATTAAATAATACTATTAATTAATTACGGTAGCATTAATAAGTCAATTAATGATAGTATTTAATTAATGCGGTGAACACGTGGCAAGTCTTTATTGGTGGAGTACAGAGTGGAGCAGGAAAAGTGAGACAGAAGATTTAAGGCCATTTTCCAAAGTGCAATATGCAATTAAAAACTCAAATTCCATAAATCATATTGCTCAATATCAATTTTTTAAAATCTAATTCTGATATGGTATGGTCCATACTCCATAGTCTCTTCAGTTGGAGCCATGGATTAAGTAAAATTCACACAGGATACACAGGATATATGAAAGAATAAATCAAGGTTATAAGTCATATGAGGAGTATCTATAGGCTTATATAACAATTTCCACATTAATCTTGGCAACAATTTTAATCACGAAAACTCACATCCCAATAAATATAAAATAAATTATCTAGCTTACGCAGGTATGCTTCTACTTGTCATGGATGGTAATGGTTGTCACTCTTTACAGCTACGTGTCTCTGTATGGTTGCACATTCTGCAAACTGATTGTTTCTATATATGCTGTAGTCCCATTTTCACCTCGGCGCAAATTAAGTAGTGATCGCAAAGAGCAACTGAAAGCAATTTCCATGCTCCCGGCACTGCAAACTTTCTGTTCAGTTGTGGCTTAGATGCTCCCAACAGTGCAGACTCACATGCCTTGTAAAAGGAAATAACTTCATCAGAAAGTAACAAAGGACTTCTAGAGAAAATTTGCACTCGATAGATTAAATCATTTTCTTTTGTTTCACCATTCCAAAGTTGTATTTAGTAAGAATATTAGTAACAACACCAAAATTTCTGATATACATGCATCATCTTCCAACAATGTTTCATAATCTGACTGCTCAAAATTGAAATTTGTTATCAAATGATTGTTCAGAATATTATATATTTTCAATTCTTAACCCAACCTAATTTGCTAATGTACACATGAAATGCAAATGAATTGGCATAAAAATTTCACATGATGATCTAAAGATATGAGCAAGTGACTTAGATATCATGACCAAACAACTGTCATGTGCTTGAAGAAACAGAAATGCAGAGCACACACCTGGCTGGCTGGACGCACAAAAGAATTTACATTGTCATAATCCTGTCATCCCACAACTTTTTTCTTGCAATCAAAACTCTTTCTTCAGTTGAGGAGAGAGCATCAACCCTTGGTTCTACTTCTGATACCCAGCCATCCCACCTTAAGGCAGTCAGAAATTTCCGAATATAGTTTATGGTTGAGGGTTTGTCTCTAATGATGACAAAACCATCTGGCCGTAGAATTCGATCCATTTCAATTAGTAGATCTTCTACGCCACACCCACGCTCATCAATATCTGAAAATAATGTCCAGGCATGCAGAAGATCATATGTCCGTGGATATGTAGAAAATGCTTCACACCTACAAAAGACAAATTTGTGAAACAGAGTAAAGTGTCAAAAACAGGAAAAGTTGAAGCAACATAGAAAAAAAAATTGTTATGCTTCCTGTGCACAATATTAGGTACAAACATAGTTCCACGTATGATGGGAATTTAAAAACATACCAGTCATGAACAGTTCCAATTAAGCCTCGATCATATATAATCTTTAATCTGGCAAATGCATTGACAGGAGCAACATTCATCACCCAGACATCTTTATCACTAAGGGCAGCAGCAAATCCACCAAGATTTGAGTTCATATCCATGACATTTCTAATGGAATTCTTCTGGATAACAGATTTCATCTGCTTCCAGTATTCAGTCACTCTAAAATGCCAAATGCTCTGCATTATATAAACTTCTAATTCATATAAGGTTGAACATCACTCATAAAGATAAAAAACTGACAGTATCATGCAGCAATCTATTGTAATTTGAGAAACATACAGTGTCCTCTTGAAATTCCTCACGTCTCACACCAATTTCATCCAGGCGAGGTGGTGCAGCAGAAAGTCTTTGTGGCCAAGGAACTAGTCCGCTTCCCTTTTCCTTGTGCATCTCTGTTTTATCAAAAAAAGTCATAGAAGTTTAAGAACAAAGAAGTAAATGAAAAACCAAAATCCCCACCAGAACAACATAAAACTGTTAACACAGAATGAATAGCCAAAATACAGTGTATTAACCTATCTGCCATTAGGGAGTAAAAAGGGAGGAGGTGAAAAAGGATAACAATCAGCATGCTCAGCAAAACATAGTGAAAACCTGAGGATCCTGACCAAAGAAGTAAGCTAGTATTTCTAATTGTGTTTGCATCTGCCTCACTTTTGAATGGAAGGATCTCAACTATTTGTGAATACTATCCAGCCACTCATTGAAAATTAAAACTTACAACTATTTAATGGAGATTATCAGCACTACTAGCAATCTTTTTTAATACAAATTCCTAAGACCTGCATATCACCTCATAAAGAGAAAAATGCAAGCAGAGGTCCTAGCCATGACTTCAGATAATCAGAAAGAAATAACATAAACTGCCTGATGTCTATGAGCTAAGCATTAACACTGAAGGTCAACACGGAATTTCTAGAACCTACCACGTCACGTTTTTCTGTAGTGCAGTGCATTTTAAAGTCAAATCACACATACAGAATTGGATTCTCATAGAAAATATGAGACAAAGCAAATTAATGGAGAATCATGCATTTATAAATATAATTTCATAATTAATCACCTTCTCTTGGTGAATTTAAATTTTTCTACAGTATAATAATCACAGTAATATATCTCATTCATTGTTATAAAATCAATGATTAGAGAGCTAACTGATGTAGCTGTGTATCTGATTCACATACATTGCCAGGAAGCTATCAATGTCACCAACCTCTTGCTTTTTACAGTATGTTAGTCACAGTAATATATTTCATCCATTGTTGTGAGATCAATAATTAGAGAGCTAACAGATGCAGTTGTGTATCTAATTCAGATGCATTGCCAAGAAGCTATCAATGTCACCAATAGCTTCAAATAAATTTTCACCATGTAATTCCGTTTCTCAGAGTGGTGGAAATCCTTCAGGTTCTAAATTTCTGATTCACAAAATTAAACTAGTTTCACTATAGTACCAAAAGCATCAAATCCACTGAACATTAAATGTAATGCCTACCCATACAAATGCTAGATTATGAGAATAAAGACAACAATTCCACCAAACACCACAAACATCAATGAATTGGCAGATTACATATTAATGCTACTTACTCTTAGAGTATGGGGAGATGCATGCCTTCATGGACACATTCCAAGTTGCATCTGGGTCATCATCAGAACTGCACAAAGGGGGCAACGTCCCACGTTCTCTCTTTAAGTAACAGCTATTCGTCAATGGCTTTGCCCATATAACAGTCTGGTCTTGCTTCACAACAAGTCTCCAGCACATTCTTCTAAGAAGATTGCACATAGCATTCCAGATCCTCCGATTTTCTAGATCATGAGCATATGCTTCAGGAGAAGAGTATACAAAATACCCTCCTGGTCTTAGTAGTCTGTCAAGTTCTAATAAGAGAATTCCATCTCTTTGAAGCCAATCAATTCGACATCGTGAACAATGAACCAGTTCAAATGATCTGCTCGGATAAGGAAGTCTTTTTGTTGCCAAGACACCAAGAGTTGCTGGAATTCCTCTCTCTAGTGCAAATTGTATTTGATTCTCATGTACATCATTAGGAGCAAGAGACATAGCAATAATGTTGAGGGGAAGAAGATAGGCTCCAAAACTTGCAACACCACAACCCACATCAAGAACATTTCGAATATTTCCGCCATTGTGGAGTTTATCACCAGAAAACTTAAGCATCTATACCAATATATTCATAGAATTAACATTAAAAAAGAGTCACTTGGATTACATTATGCTTCATTAATTACCAATTTATAAGATTTAAAACAAATTTACGAAAACAAAATCAAATTACCATTGAGAACTAAAATGTTATTAATGGGACTCAAGTAAACAGCCTTGAGAGTAACATATACCTTAGCAAGAGCAATGATGTACTTATCAGCTCCATCGTGGAAATGAGTACCTCCACCAGGAAAATTTATCTTGTCCCCATTAACAACCATCCAATTCTGATCTGATTTCTCTTGTGCAAGATGTGTGGGGTATATTTGCCTTCCACACTTCGTCCCTACTCACCGGCCATCTAATAGGGATCTGAAGCACTAGTAACAAATTTTGTCGGAATCAAGAACTAAAAATGAACCCAATCTAAACAATACTTCTACATGAGCAATGCCAGCCACCAACCTTGTAACCAGATGGGGGTGGAACTAGACAGTTATACCGACGCTCTGGAGGCGGGCAATGACGCTCATAGTGCTCCATTAACGACAAATTCAGCTTCAATTTCAGTTGGTAGATAAGGTTCCTATCTAAACAAGGTATCAACTCCGAAAACCTCAAATCACAGATCTGAAACAACATCATTTCCACCATATCAAAAAATATATAATATAAAAAATAAAAGCACTTTAACAATACCCTTTTGCAGCACAACCCAAAAACAAAAATCAATTGAAACAATTAGTTGCATTTACTTATGCTGCTTACCCAAGTCCCAAATCAAAAAATTATGAACAGCATAATTAGGCTAATGCACTAATGGTACTTATTCTTGTACTTATTGCCATTAATTGCATATGGGGTTTCTTATTTCTCACATGAAAGCCAACAAATTATTCACAAACAGTTCAATTAATACAATTTGCAACAAAGAATTACAAATTTTTTCACAAACCCATTAACTAAAAAATGGAAAAATTGAAATTAAACATAAAAATAGAAAGCATTACGTACAGGGATGCTTCTGGGGGCCTCGGGATTTAGGTCCTGGGCTTGAAGGAAATCATCGACATCATGGGTTTGGTTAACCGGGTCGGATCCGAGGAATCCGGAAGCTTCTTGGTCGGATCTACGCGATCCCGGAGCTAAAAAAGATACGAGGTACAAGCAGACAAGACCGAGAAACACGATGAGTCCGATGAGAAAGTAGTTGAGTAGCTTGGTGGTGGAACTGTGCTCGGCCTTGTGCTTCATTTTTTTTTTTTTTTTTTTTTTTTTGGGATCCGACCCGAACTTAGTTTGGACTTTGGAACATAAACCTAGTACTAAAAACCCTTTTTAGTATTTGGCTCGTAGAGTTTAAGGAGAGAGATAAGGAGAGAGAGTGTGTCGGATTTGAGGCAGAGAGAGGTCGAGAGTCGAGACACGAGAACTGTGTCTGTACCTATTTGCCTGTGCTGGTGTTTTCGCGGGAGAGAGAGAGAGATACAGATTGGGTGTGTGCGTGTGTAGGGACTGGTTCTTGGGTACATCGTTGATTTGCCTTTGCGGTCACGGCATCAAACGCATTTCCCGAGTTTGACTGTTTTTAGTGTTAACTTCTACACACAATAGACGACGTAGAGTACAACTTTTCGCATACTCGATTGACTTTATTGTTGTTTTTTTTTTTTTTTTTCGGATTCCATCTTGTTCAATACTTGAAATTCAATTAGAAATCTCAATCTACACGAAAAAAATAATTCAATTACATTGCTTCTTTTGTCCTTTTCAGAAGGAAAAAAAAAAAAAAACATTGCTTCTTTTTGTTTTTTTCCCTTAAGGTGGGTGTTTATAGCTATTTTAGAATCTAATCATTCTTTCTGTAGTTCGTTTTTTTATGGGTAGAGAGTGAAATTTTAAACCGATCGCAAATTACCTATGTATTACGTTGAAATGACTAATTACATAGTATCATGTGTCACGTTATGGGTCTCGCCGTTGCTTTTCTTAGACTGGTAGATACTTGCCAAGTGTCACTATGAATGAAAATTATAAAGAATGTTCAAGAGCCAATCGTGTGCCAAAATTTTAATTTAAGCAAACACAAACTTATTAATCACATGTTACCACTAGTTACTAACCCGTGTGATGCATAGGAATAACTACTAATTGAGTTTTAAGGGAGAAAAATCCATTATGTTTTAGTTTGAGTAGTAAGTAAAAATGCATGAAATAAAAAATAAAAATAAAAAAAAAGATATTAAAAGAAATAGTACAAAGTTTTATTAGTTAGGTAGAAGAAGTAATATTATTTTCTTTTTTAATTTTTTGTGGGAAGGCATAAGAGACAAAATGTTGCGTGTCTAGTTTAGTTTGTGATGTGTAAGGATTCAAAAAATAAAGGTCCAAGCCCATTTAGATCAGTGGTACATTATCCTTTGAATTAGGCCCAAACAATAGAATGTTGAAAGAGAGTGAGAAACTAATTCAAGTGCAATTCTAAACTAAGGCCAAGTTTAAGGTCGAAAAGTCCAAAGTAACAGAAAGGCATAGTTTAAATAACAATTGGGGATAATGACCTCCTCGGGCAAATCCGAGGATCAATTTCTTATATATATAGTTCAGGTTTTACACCAGGCTATTCACTGTTCTCTTTACTATTCTTTGAAAATGTTCATCTCCTTTTTTTGGTGGATTCCTTTCCTTTTATGGCATTTTTTCATGTATCTCAATCCTCCACCTATACATACCCAGGCATTTTTCAATATACTTGTTTCATCAAGACTCTGCAGAAGGTGGTAGAAGGAGATGCTAGCTGTGAAGTTACTGTTCAAGGGTCATTTCCACATTAATACAGCTGATAAGGTTGGTGGAGGACATTGAATGCAGAGGTGGGAGGTATACCCTTCAAGAACCTTCCTCCCACCATCCTTGTCCTCGCTGCTATCTCTTCTCCTCTCCTTGGGCCTTTAAGGGATAACAGTTGTCCTGATACTATTACTCTCCTCTGTTAAATGAAGTCCTCAGAATTCATTTTCCCTCCTTTGCCTAGGTTCTAAAGATTATTCCTCGATTAAGACTCCTTGGTCCTTGGACTCTACATAGTTGTAATATATATACCAAAAGGTGCCTATTGAAATGTCATATCCCTTCAAATTTGATATACCAAAAGATATCTATTGAAATGTCATAACTCTTTATATTGGATATACGAAAAGATGCTTATTAACCAAAAAAATGTCTATTGAATGAAAAGATGCATATTGGCTGAAAATGTGCCTATTAAATGAAAAATGTGTCTATCGACTGTAAAGGTGCCTATTAAATAAAAATGTGTTTATTGATAGAAGTTAATTGGAAAAAAAAAATGCACAACTATTCGGTGTTTATTTAATATATACGTAGTATTAATTTATATAGCCATGTATAGCATTTTTAAATGTATACTTAAATGTTTATTTAAGTATACATTTAAAAACGTCATGTGTGAAACGCTATTTAAATTATGACATGTGTTGCTAATAAATTTTTTATAAAAAAAAAATCATTTGTTCTTAAGACTTTTATAAATGTAGACATTCATCATTCTCATATTGTTGCTATTGCAATTGCTTATGAGAGTTATTTGCTTTCCTTCTCTTTATATTTATGAGAGAGAGAGAGAGAGAGAGAGAGAGAGAGAGAGCTTCCTTGATCCTGATGGCTTCAAATTGCAAAGCAGATTTTTTTTTCAATCCAAATAAATTGATGAAAAGAAAAAATATTGAATCAATCAACATATGTAGCAAGCTTACGTATCACTTAATGAACTCATCAACGCATACATTAATAGAATAGGAGTCAATCCATACAAATCCTTAACATAAAAAAGAGGGGAGCATAATTTTTACACTTTAGAGGGAAATCAAGATTATCCCAAACTAATTAGGGGTGCAATCTACACTTTAGTTTTTAATAAGTTTTGCTGCAGTACGCATTTTGTTTATATTTTAAATTGTTTTATAGTACCATTATACACTTAACATAAAAGGAATACAGTATCTATAAACAAACCAAATAAAAATAAAAACTTTAATAGTTATATTTTTATTCATTTTCTTTGAAAATAAATTTCTAACTTCGTCACCTGTAACTAGTCTTGTTACATAGAAGTAGAAGAGAAGGGTTGGTCTCCATGGTAACAAGGTCGATCTCCACAAAGTCAAAAGTATTCACGCTTAAGCAAAAGGGTCAATCTCCACGGCAGACGATTTTGGGGCATCAACGGCAGGCTGAGTAGCAAAAGGCGGCAGAGTTTGTACCTCCCTGGAAAGTTGAACTCCAAAAGTTAATGGGGGTAGTGGGGCTGTGTGTAGCGTGGCATCGAAGGTGCTAGTGACTTCTAGGTCAATTGCCTCCACATGGGAGTCTATTTCCTGCACCAGCTCCTTCATGCTAGGAGTATCCTCTTCGTCACTAGCACTAGAAGGATTTTGAACAAGAAGAGGCTCGGGGAAGGGTATCTACTCGGGATGCCTCAGCAGAGAGTCATCCGACACCCCCATGGCTTGAAGAGCAACCATCCAACCTTCCTCAAACTCGAGTTTCTGCGCTTGGTGGACAATTGGCTAGATAGAATTCTAAGCGCACGTGAAGCCAACGTTATACCATTTGTCTTCGCAAGCTTCAAGGGCCGCCTTCAAATCTACTATTTCATCAACTTGTGCCAAGTTGAGGCTCTCTACTTTTGCTTACTTAAGCTCTGTCCCGCCCAATTTCACATCCAGATCTGTCAACATCTGCTTTGCCAGAGCCCGAGCCTTCTCGAAATCCTTAGCCTTTCTCTTGGCAGCCTCGCTCTTGTCCTTTGCAGTGGCCACGACAACGTCTTTCAAGACCCTCTCGGTCAGCATCTTCAACCGCTTCCTTCAACCATTCATCTATCAAGTAAGCCAGTTGTGCGGCCTGATGACACGATAACAATACGTGTGAGGGGGAAAGGTAAAAGTGTGTTAGTTCAGGGAGAAACAAGTAAAGAATATTACCATTATAGTATGCCACTGCAGCCGGGTAGCTAAGGACCCATCAGTGCCACCCGAGAAGAAATGCACATCCTCAAGCAAAAGAGGACCCTATGCCAAGCTCTAAGCAATTCGCCCTTCCTCATCTTTAGCCCAAGTCCTGACACTGGCTGTCGCAAGAAGAGGCTCATTCCTAAGCCTAAAGATGGTCCGCCAACCTACTTCTGGACAGGAGGATGATCCCACATTGGACCCTACTTGTGCAGTAGGCCGGGTGGCGCCAGCAGGCTCTCGGATAACTATCTCCCTTGATGCTCGGGTAGGTGGAGTTTTCGGAGGAGCATCCCCTGAACCCTTAGATGGTTAGTCGGTTGTACGCTGCCTTTTCCCAGTACAGACGAGAGGGGGGGAGGGGGAGTTTTACTCCTGCCTTGGGGTAGTTGCTACTGCATAGACGGACGAGCATTGGGCACAAATGATCCAGGGTCATTGTTCGTTTGACCACCATTTCACCCTCACCTTGGCTAGCTTTTGCTTCTGAAGAATTTACTGACTCAACTGTTTAAACTGGGGCTTCAGGCTCCTCAATGGACTTTACAGCTTTGAGAGACAAGATTTGCCAAATCGTCCCTTATAGATACCAATGACTCCGCGCTAGTAAACCGAGGGCCAAAATCCCAAACTTCACCAGCAGTTAACTTAGGGGGAAGAAGATTGGAGTGCCGCACGTCAATGTACGGCAACAAAGGACTATCCACCAGTAAGGCTTGTCCAAAGGGCTGCCAAGTGGAGCAAACTAGAGTGCAGCCAAGTATAAGATGGGACGCTCGAAGCTGCCCATTAGAATTCACAGATATCTCTGATTGTAGCACGAAATTCAAATCTCTTACATATACTACTCTAATGTCCAGTTTAAACATTTTGTCGACTGCACCAAAATAATATGAAAACTAGTTAGTGCCTGTTTGAACAAAATAATCATGGGTAAAACATGATTAAAAACAATTAAAAGTGCTTGGTATCGACCAATGTCATGCGGTGAAAGTGGGCAAGTGAGCTCGTCAGTAAGCCAATTGCTGCTCACCCGAATGTATTCCCCTGCTAAATTTCTATTACAATCAAGAAGGCACGATATGAACCGTACCCGTACATCCCTAGCCTTTAAGTAATAGTTAGATCTAATGTTGCCACACAACTGTACATAAAGTTTATGTTGTGGTGGTTTAGCTGTAACTCGTGTATCAGGTTTAATCTACTAACACAACTTACGACTTGGTAAAAATTAGAAGGAAGTTAGTCAGGGCACAAACCATAAAACCTAAAGGTACTAAGTATGAGATGGTCCATGAGAAATCTAACCCCTCCCTCTAAAATAGCCATCAAAGGAAAGAACAATGTGTTAGAACCAGAACGTTGCTGGAGAGCAATGTCACCCTTATGACAATAAGCCACAACCACATCTCTAGAAATATCATAAACTTCTCTAAAGTTAGCCAAAGACGCTCCAGTAAAAAGAAGATGTAACTATCCCATTCTTTGACTCTAGAGTGAGGGGAAAAAATCCAAAAAGAGAACGAAAGAGTAGAAAAACTTACTATGGGCTCTAGGAATTGATGATCTTGGTTGAAGAATCTATGCAAGGGAGAAGTATGCGGCAAAGAGAAAGTTAAAGAGAGGAAGTAAAAATGGTATGAAGAGTCAGAATGAACTATTTATAAGGCTAAAGCATTTAATGAAGAAGAGAGCGGGAAATTCTTTTTAAATTCCTTTTGTGACTCCCACACGCGTGGCCTCGGTTCAAGAACCGTCAGGTCATGATTACGATTAGATGTGACAGCCTGGCAGAATGCCCCTTTTGAGAGGGCATTAATAACCATCTTGTTCATTTAATGGCGGACGGTTAAGCTTCCCAAGGAACTTTTAGCACCTACTGGATTGTCCTTGATTCATTCCCGATAACCGGACCCGAATTAAGGGGGGCTATTGTACAAGATAGGATCCCAAGCCCATTGGGGCCTTGGGCCTTGGCTCAAACACTACCTCAGGCCATAACCAGGCCCAACTCACATAGTAAGCCTAATATATTTCATATATCTAATGGACAAGCCTACATTGGTCATTTATGACTTGATCGAGAATGCGCCCCTAAACGGCCTATGTCCTCAGCAGCTTGGTACTATCTTGGGGAGTATCACTGCCGAACAATCTTTCAGATGTGGGATCTAATTTCAATGCCATTATCATTGCTTCCAACGGAGCATATTCATCATCAAGAATAATCAAGTTGGACCCCATCCACACGAGTGAGACCAGAGACTAATCATGAGCTTTCCACCAACCTCAGGCTATAAATAGAAATGAGGGAGTAGGGAGAAGGGGTTGGCAATTCTAAGAAGAAAATAGGGAGTTGAGGAGAGGGAAAGAACTAGTATCACCAAGTGGGAGAGCAACTCAGAGGAGAAAAAGGGGGAGTTGGAGAGAACCAAAGGTTGTCATTGGGTCACTTGGAAAGGAACTACTTTTAGTAGGAAACATTTAGCCCATCATACAAATAAACTTAAAGCCTAGTTCTAAGCCCAGTCCACTAAGTAGAATTTGGGTACGTAAAGGATGGCACATCATTGGAAACTCACCTACATACATCTGTAGAATCCAAACTTGAATATTAACAAACCACCTTTATTCCATTCGACTAATTTCCTTACTAGACTCCATAGGTTGTCATCTCTAGTGTTGTCCATATTGAAAAACTTTCACATCGATATCATCTACGATCAATAAGTGGACCATGAGCCTTTTTCATATGAATATTTATCACTTCATTTTCACAACACCTCTTGTGTCCAGTAATAAGAGATACTGTTTTCTTGTTATATACATTGTCAACTTAAAGTGTGAGGTCTAAGGAGGATTTTCATATTTAATAACTTCTACACTCTTACTAAAAAACAAACGTCTACACTATGTTGGTAATTGGTAAACATGGAAGGAGAATAAAGAAATGTTTGGAAAATTGAAGGGAAGAAAGTAAAGAGCATTATTTAAATTATATTTAATAACTTCTACGCTATGTTGGGTAAATACGGTAGGAGAATAAAGAATTTAGATGGGGTAAAAAAAAACTATCAAAGAAAGGACCATGTTTGTTAAAGGGTTTTTGGCCCATATCCTTTACGCTAGTATACATGTGTCACCTAACTTTTTGATATTATGTTAAATGGACTCTTGCCGTCAAGTGATGGATTAAAATGTTGAGGAAAATAACAGCTAAAGTCAAAATATAATTTTCTTAGAACTTGAACTGCCACATGGCCTAGACTTAAAAAAAGAAAAAGAAAAACAGGTGCACGTACGTGTAAACACATCCTCCAATCTGATTTTTTCTTTTTGCACTTTCTCACCTTTCATGTAAGCTTTCCTCGGAAACAAACACACATAAAAAAATTTGTCTCATCCAAACTTGCGGGCACCAAAGAGGCAAAGAATACATATTTAGCCATCAGGTAAACACATTTGCTTTACTATCCTTGATATATATATCTCAGATTTTGGTTCTAATACTGATGTTTCAACTGGGAATTGTTTCCAAGTCAAAAGAATTGGATCTTCTAGACAGGTAAATGGAAGATGGAAAACTGGTTGGACCAAGTTGGTCAGGGCTAAAAGTCTAAAATTTTAAGCAATTTTGTGCCTTCTATGATGACCCAGTGACTTTAATATTTGGAATTGGAATCACTTTTTGATTTCGATCCAAAACAAAAAGAGGATGATGGGAAAAGAGAATTTACCTAATTAACACGTCTTCATTCTAAAATATCTTTAATTTCTCTTCTTCTAGTTTCTTCTTTGGTGGCTGCAAGTTTGGCGGCGAGGTTTATGATGGTCGACTTCAAATCTAGTAGCCCAGTAGGTCGACGGTTGATGATGGATATTGAGTTTGGGGACAACTGATGCGTTATATTTTAACGATTTGGCATTTGTTTAGTGGGCTAGCTGACCACATTGTGGAGATCTTTACACGTGCACTTTTTCATTTTAAAGTTTAGGCCATGTGGTGGTTCAAGTGGCAATCAACGTGTGAAGAATTATATTTTATCTTGGTTGTTAGCCACGTCAAATAAGGACCAATTTAACACAATATCAAAAGATTATGGACTAAATTGACACATTCACAAGGTCAGAGACCAAATTAACATATAACCTAAAGGTTAAGGATCAAATATGTAATTTACCCTTTGTTAAAGATGTAGTTGTATGGGCTAAAATCCAAAGGGCCCAAAAAGAAATTTGGCTTGGACCAAAGTCTACCACAATCAAATTTATAAAGGTAAGCTTTTGAACCAGCAGTTGAACTTGAAACAACAAATTCTCACAAGAGAATGATAATAAACAGCATGTGGAACTAAAGCTAGTAATGAATCATATTTTTCTTTATTTCTTCTTCCTCATAATGGCCGAGGAGCCTTTACACTTAATCAAATACCAAATTTCACTCTTGTTTAGAGTTTTCTCTCTTTTTTTCTCTTCTCCGGGTCCAATCCCTGTACATTAAGGATCTTTTTCTTTTTATAGTCCCATTGCTTCAATTCTAGTCTTCCACCTAGATGGTTGATTGCTTTTTTCATGGATACTTGTTTTATCCTTCTTCTTCCTTACTTTTGAGGTTGTGTTAGGCAGGTAACAAGTTGTGTGGTACTGTTCAAGTGTCATTCAATCATTAATGCGATATGCCTAGTTGGTGTAATGCATTTAATGCGAAGATAATGGTAACATCACCAAGAAGTTTCCCTAAATTCTTAACCACCCTCGTTATTGTTACCTTCCTCAGATTAGTACCCTCGGTTTAGTTAAAAGAACCTATCAGCTTCTTTGGGCTATTCTTCTTCGAGCACCTTGCTCTGAAATTTTTTTTCTTCGGTCAAATCTTCTTTTTGGTCTACCTGGGCTCACTTAAATTAGGTGAGTTGTCAATATGTGAAACTCTCTCCTAGAGACTTGAGCCCTAACCCTAACCCTAACCCTCCATACCTCAATACCCTCAGTTTAGTCAAAAGAACCTATCAACTTTTTGGACTATTCTTCTCCGAGCACCTTCCTTAGAAGAATTATTTCTTCGGTCAACTCTTCTTTTTGGTCTACCTGGGCTCACTTAAATTAAGTGAGTTATCGGTGTATGAAATTCTCTCCTAGAGACTTGAGCTCTAACCTTTAACCTCTATACCTCACAAACACTTATACTTGTAAAGTAATCACCGCATCAAAAGCGCGCAGTGTTAATTTTATTATAAAAATACTAAAAATTGACGTGCAATCGAATGTGATTATTGCCACATTAACAACATAATAGAATATATTTTTATTATTTGAAAATCGGTTACCAAACATCTTTAACAACTTTAAAGCACTTTAGCATTGATTTACATCTTTAAAAAACTTTAAAGTACTTTTTTTTTAGCTGAATGACAACTTTAAAGTACTTAAGCATTGATTTTTTTTATTTTTATAATCAAGTATTTAGTGTGGGTTTGAGTTAGAATAAAAAATTAAAATTATTTCACTATTTAGTTTATTTTTGTTATTATTTATAGGTCTTATTGCATTTTTTGGTATTATTTACTATATTATTTCAACTAACTTTTACCTTTATCTATAGTACTTTTAACAATAATTTTTAAATTTCAACAAAATAAGTAGTATTTAAACACATCCTTAAGCAATGATTTTTATCCAACATCGTGGAGGGATTATTTTTTCAGCCCATTTCCTCTAGACATTAAGGCCTAGCCCATTCGGTTGGGACAATGTCAACACTTTACAAAAGAAATGCCTACTTGGGCCAAAAATGAACGAATGGCACTGTAGCTCCATTCAGGCTGAGGAGGGATAGACGAAACAAGGACCCACAATCTTAGTGTGTGTTTAGGTATAACTTATTTTTAATAGCTTATTTGAATATATAAGACAAAAAGCAAAAAAACGAGCTTATTTTTAAAATGTTAAGAGTTATTATATATTTAAAATAATGCCAAAGCTAAAAGCTATTGCTAAACGAGATAAATTTAAACCTCTTTATCCCCAAAAGTTGACAATTAAACCTCTAAATCTAAAACTCCCCTTCTTATAGCAATGGCAATATCAGTAGGACACAAAGCCCCTCTGTATTAGCAAATGAACCAATTCAAACTTTAGTAGCTCTTTCTCATTTTTTACATAGGATATTTGACAAGACTCACAGATTTAAAAACAGAGAGATAGAAGAGAATTTGCCCTTGGTTTTCTTCTCTAGAACATGCTGAAGGCTTATTGTTCATAGTCATAGGTCAAAAGGAAGACACAAATAGGTTCTCTGCGTGATCTTCAACATGGGAAATGTGAATAATTAACACCATTGATCTGGTGCAGCCAGGATATTCTACTAAATACCAAAAAAAATTTAAAAAATAAATGTTTAAATTTTGTTTCATTTCTATTTCACACGGCTCAAAAAGGATCACGTGAAAGGTAAACTATTTAATATTTATGAAAGTTCAACATGGGAATATGTTTCACAATTTTGTTGAGTATTTTAGTATTATCCAATGCACCGAGACTTATGAAAAATTTTTCCAAGAAGAAATTAATTTATACCACCGTCAATGTATTCTCTAATCTTAAAATCTGCACGCAATCTTAAAATATTTATTCTCTTTATGACTGGACCATTTCAAATAATGTTTATCTTTAACTCAAAGTTTTAGATTAAGATTTTTTTTTTTTGGGAGAAACTTTTAGACTAAGATTTAATAGAAAAGAAACAGAAATAACTAAAGAATGATACAGAAAGATAGTTTGCTTTTCAAACAAAATTGCAGCCGTATGTGTAACATAACTACTCCAACAATTGCTTAATCCTTGTCTTGCAATTTTTCGTTTTTCCTTTCTCTTTTGAGAATTGAGATAGCCTTCACCTGCATTTTCTATTCAACATTTGGCATCTTCACATGGAAACTTTCAGGTCAATATATACTATATTTGTAATACTTTTTCTTTTCTTTTTTTCCAGAACGGAATTTTGCAGGACCAGGACAAACACGGAAAAGAAAATTATGGTCAATCTTAAACTCTCTACCTTAATTTATGAGAACACCAAGGGCGGAACTATAAATTTTCGCTTGGGGGCCAACCATTATTTTTATAGGCTATACCTTTAAAAATGTTTAATAGTTATAATTATTATAAAGGATTAAAAATATATATATATATACTGGCGGGATCGTATATTACATATTTTGTAATTAACACTTAACTTGAGATTAATTTGCCATGTTCTTTCTTCTATATAAAAAATAATAATAATTCCATGTTCATGCCACCAACAAAAAATCAATATTAAAAGGTGAAAAATATATAAATAGTCCCCAAAATTTGAGTCTAGTTCCATTTTAGTCTTTAGCACATGAAAGTTGAAAAGTTATTTATCTATGTATAATTCCATAGTTAGAGATTTAAAATTTAAATCTTTAATATATCAGGTGTCAACTAATTTAATTACAAAGTTTTTTGCGATTTTTTTTTTAAATTTATCTTTTATCTGTTCTTAATAAATTGTGAAGGTACTAAGCAAAGTTGTAAAGTTCTTTGAAAAGCATAGTTGGAGTGGATAACTCATAGCCTCCTTTTTTCCAGATAACTCAGTCTTCCTTTTCTTTTTCTTTTTTCAAAAGTTATCCTTTTTTTTTTTTTTTTTGAGAAACACACACGTGGTGCGCACATATATATATATAGAGTCAGTTTAAATAGAAGTTATTTTGCTAAAATTGAAAACTAAAAATATTGTAGTAAAATAATTTTTAAATGTGTGAATAGTATCGTGAGACATATTTTTAATAAAAAAGTTGTTGAAAAGTGAAATTTGTGGGACTCTTGAACAGTGTATTCGTACACTATTCACTACTGAAAAGTCAAAACATGCTACTGGATAAAAAAAAAAAAAAAAAAAGGACGCGCAAACGTAGATCCAAACGCCCTTATAGGAGAAGGGGGAATTTCAAAAGTTATCTTCATTGAAATGAGGAACCTATTGACTAGCCCAAAATTTATGAATCAAACATATATTTTTGTCAAAATTAAAATATTTAAAACTAATTGTGGTGAACAATTCAAATGAATATAAATTAGTATTAACCGGCCTATTTGATGGTAGAATGAACATTTTAAATATTGACTACAGTTTTATAATTTGAGATGACTATCAGAAATGACCTTATAATTTCAGCAAAATATAATAATGCTATTAGACATATAACAATTTTTTTTTATGGAAGAATAATGTAGAACAAATTTTACTACACTAGTTGTTAATCTGTGCAAAACATAAGAAGGTATGGAAAAAAAATTATATAGAGTTATTTTAATTGATAAGTATTGAATATTTTCAATAAAAAAAATCTTAAATTAGAGAAATAGTAAAAGAAAATATCTAATTTGATTAAATTTATTTAGGAAATATCAAATCTAATTTAATAAGAATTTGTTTAGTATTAAGGTGTTTATGAGTAATCTAAAAAACGACTGTGAAATTGAAAGTATATTACAAGGAAGAAAAATAAAATTATGGGTTTTGGAATACTTATGTGGTAACTTTAGAAAAAACAAAAACAGTTAGAAACTTTCATTCAATTTGTATATATGAATGGAATAGAACTCTTATTATTAGTTATATCTTATCTTATATATTCACTATTATTAAACTTTATTGTTTTGTTTGAAATGATTTTTTTTTTTTTTTTTTGCAGTTCTTAATAAATTGTGAGGGCACTAAGTAAAGTTGTAAAGTTCTTTGAAAAGCATGTTGGATAACTCATAGTCTCCTTTTTTTTTTTTTAGATAACTCTATCTTTCTTTTATTTTTCTTTTTACAAAAGTTATCCTCATCGAAATGAGGAACCTATGACTAACCAAAATTTATGGATCAAACATATATTTTTGTCAAAATTAAAATATTTAAAACTAATTGTGATGAACAATTCAAATGAACATGAATTGGTATTAACCGGTCTATTTGACGTAAGAATGAACATTGTAAATATTTGACTACAGTTTTATAATTTAAGATGACCATCAGAAATGGCATTATAATTGCGGCAAAATATAATAATGCTAGTAGACATATAATAAATTTTTTTTGGGTAGTATAATATATAACAAATTTGACTGCACTAGTTGTTAATCCGTGCAAAACATAAGAAGGTATGGAAAAAAAATATTTTCATAGAGTTATTTAATTGATAAGTATTGAATATTCTCAATAAAAAAAAAATCTTAAATAAGAGAATTTTTCTCTTTTTCCTTTTTGAGAATTAGTATAAAAGAAAATATCTAATTTGATTAAATTTATTAGGAAATATCAAATCAAATTTAATAAGAATTTGTTTAGTGTTAAGTTGCTTATTGTTGGGTTAGGATAGCTTGACCCCACTTGATTAATTTAATTATTCAAATTGATTAATTAGGTCAAATTACATGCAAATCGTGGAAGCATCAATAAATCACCAAATAAACTAATATGTAGTGGAAAATAAATTAACACAGTGATTTGTTGACAAATGGGAAAAACCTTTTGCAGGACAAAAACTCTATCAGGTGAATTTAAAGTTACTACTCCTAAGAATTCACTAATCAATAATCAAGCGGTTACAAATATGATGAATCTTATCACTACTTTGGACTATCTCAAAATATCAATCTACAGTTGAACCTTCGCTCCAATACTCAATTGGACTGGATCTTGTAGTAGCCTTCTCTCCTTTGATGCAAAAATCTTCAATTTGTGACTGATTCCTTTACACGAATCTCAGTACATGAGGGGCTATGGGTTGCTGGGTTTTGTGTGTTGTGCTGCGATGGTGGCAACGTTGATTTAGTGGCGGCAGTGGCAGTGAGGCATGGATGGATTGCTGGGCTCTTTTCGGCGGTCTATTTTGTCTCTAGAATATGCTTGGTGTGTTTGTGTATGACTTTTGTAGTAAGGCATGGATTGATTTTTGTCTTTTGAGTTCGAATGGGATGGATTCTTATGGGGTTTGGGTTGGATTTGGATTGATTGGTTTGGGTTAGTGTGGTGGACATTGGTGGTGGCATGGTGGTGATTGGGTTGTTTTTGCTATGGATTTGCTGGGTTTTGTTTTTTTTTTTTTTTAATTTAGGTTTTTGGTCCTGGTGGGATTTTGGTGAGTAATGGGCAGTGGTGGCGTGGTGGTGACTGGATTGTTGGTTTTTTTTTTTAATGGGTTTGCTAAGTTTTTGGTGGGTATTTGCTCTGTGTGTGTGTGTTTTTTTTTTATTATTATTATTATTATTATTATTATTATTTTTTATATAATTTGGGTTTTTGGTTCTAGTGAGATTTTGGTGGGTAATGGGCAATGGTGGCATGGTGGGCATGGTGGTGGCGAACTGGTGACTTGGTTGTTGAGAGAGGGATAGAGAGGCAAAGACAAAAATGAGAGAGAGAGGAGAGATAAATAATTTGTTTATTATATTATTGTATAATTTATATTATTTCAATGTGTTGTATTGTAAAATAAAAATTGAGATGTTGAGAGTATTGTAAAATGATATGGTACAATAGATAAAATAACTTTTGATATAGTAAAACAGAATAGTTTGAAGATATGAGATGTGGATGCTCTTATTATTAGTTATATCTTATCTTATATATTCACTTTTATTAAACTTTATTGTTTTGTTTGAAGTGATTTTCCTAAGAAAAAATAAAAAAAGAATGGAAAAAGTTTTGAAAAAGAGAAGTGTTATGTTCACAGTAAATTATAATAAGTTGTTATTGTTCTGATTTGAATCAACAACTTAAATTACTTTTTCGCTCAACCATAAGAATCAATAACAACTTGCTATTTAAGATTTGTTTTAAAAATGTTGCGAAAATATTGTGTACATAGCACTTTTCTTTAAGATAATGGTTAAAAGACAATTTGAAATAAAATAAAAAAGATAAAGGATAAAATAGTCTAATTGAAAACAAATCTCCTAAATATATATATATATATATATATATATATTTGGTAATACTCCCAAATATACCTAACTTCATACCTATAAATCATCATCATCTTCTTTTTTTATGGGACCTATAAATCACCTCTAATTATTAACTATAAATCATCTTTAATTTTTTGCCAATTTTGGTCTGGTTTCTGAAAAAAAAATAAAACTATGAAACTTTCAAAACTCTTTGACATCTAATAAATTACTCATCTTGATAAATTATTTATCTTTGAACGAAAAGAATATTACATAGCTGTATGCGAAGCTAGTATGGATCATAGATAAACATGAAAAGTGATTTACCAACTTTTAAATATAAAAAAAATCATTATTTAAAATTTATTTATTACGCCATTAACAACTTGTTAGTCTTTTTATAATAAAAAAATGATAATAAAACAAAAAAAAAATTTAAGATATCTTTTGATAAAAGGTAAAAAAAATCTAAGAATTTTATTTATTATATTATTATTAATATGATAACATCTTTATCAACCAATTTTTATATAATAATAAAACAAACACCACCAAAACAAAAAAGAAATTTATAAACACAAAAAATATTGAAAAAAAATTCATACATGTTAATCTTATATATTATTAGTGATGTGATGTTACTCAATATGAAAATGATTAAAAATTTATCAACTCAATTGTAAAAAAATATAGCTAAATTTATGTATATGTAGAAATATTCCATTAACGAAAGATTCTCCGACATAAAAACATTAATTTAAAAACTATTTTTAAAAATTTTATAAAAAAAATAATTAATTTTTTAATGACTTAATATTATTTTTAAGATAATAATACAATTACAAATCATTTTATAACATTTTTATAAACAGTTAATATTACCAATTTTTTATTAATTTTTATTTAAATTTACTATTAACCTTACTTTTTTTTATTTTTTTTTATCAATTACTTAACATTTGGTAAGATATATTTTAAAAAAATTGTATTTTTAACATTAGATACTTATCAAATCATTAACGACGCCGTCGGCTATGTCAAACAAAAGACAGTGATGTAACTAAACCCACTCTGTCACGCTTTGGCCATGCTAACAACACCTGTTTGTTTCCCTATCCACACAATCAATCGACCAAATCATTAGCCTAAAAAAAGGGATCAATCTGGATTCCTCTTTTGATTTGCAAGCAAAATAATTGTATTTGTACCACTCACAGAGACGACCATAACAGCATCTCGCGAAATTTCCATGTGCTGCTGCAACAACAACAACAACAAAAAAGCGAGGGAATCTGGTTTAAAATTTCAAAAAGAAAAAAGCTTTTGGACTTTTTGAGGTTATTCCTTTTTGAAATTTGAAATTTAAACAAAGAAAGAAAGAAATTTCAGAGATTCCTGATTCTCTTAACGTTCGAAGAAGAAAGAGTAGTTCGAAGCCACTCTGCTAGTGCATAGAAAGGAAAGACAATGGTACAAGGTATTCTCTGTTTCTGTTTCTCTCTATATATCGTGTGCCACTGCAAACAAGATCTCCAACCAATGCTGTGTGTCTTTTGCAGTGTTTCTCGCCGACCCATTTTTGGCTGTTCTGTTTCTATATTAAGAGATTGCTGTTGTTAGTAACAAACTCCCCTGTGATTTCGTTTACTCTTTATGTGTTTTTTCTTCTTTTTGGGATTTCTTTAATTTTGTTTGCTCTATTTGTTTTCTTTTCTTATTTTTTTGGGAATTCTGATAAAATTTACGTAACGATATTGTTTTCTGTTTGAGCCTTGTTGTGTTTATGGTGTTTTGTATGTGACTTAAGGTGGAGGGTTTTACTCTCTTACTTCTTCTAAAAGTCAGTTACGTAATAAAAGTCGTATACAAATGTCGTACGTTAAAGGAACCGCCTTTGATTATTACTAACTTTTTTTTTTTTTTTTTTTCTATATAAACAGCAAACGGCGTTCACTAGAAGATTTCTTTGGTCGGTCTTGCTTTCTATAAGTTACATAAACACCTTTTTTTTTTTTTTTGGGTGGTTTATTAGTGTTTTGCATTGTGAAAAAAAAAAAGTAGGCAAATTTGGGAGTTGGTTTATCTGCTTCTTTCTTGCATTGTGAAAAGAAAAGAAGTAGGCAGATTTGGGGGTGTGTTATTGTGTATTTCTTTGGTGGGTCTTGCTTTTTAGGTGTTGGTTTGGTTTGGTCTATTAGTTTATTGCATCTTGAAAGACAAGAATTAGGCGGATTTCTGGTTGTTATTGAATTTGGGATTTTTTTTGGTTGGCTTGCATTGTTAAGAAATTTTTGGTAATCTATTCTTTGTAGAGAATTGAGTGAATGGGTGGTAAGAGTTCAAAGGACGGGAGTTTGAGCCAAACTTCATCTATCCGTTCGACCGGTTCTTCTTCTTCTAATGCGTGGGGTGGATTATATCAGTCTCCATTTGACCAAGAAAGTCAGAACTATGCGCCGCCCCAACAATCATATACGCAGGAGTATTATGCTCCTGCCCAAGACTATGGTTCACAAAATTATGGTGTTGGTGTTGGTGCCGAGAACTTTGATCACATAAGGAGACTAGACAGGAGGTATTCAAGAATTGCCGATAATTTCAAATCATTGGAGCAGGTACTTATACTATCACCAAGCTTAGGAAAGGATATGGTAGTCTACTTTTAACATTTAATAACTTTGCTGCTTGAAACTGTGGTATGTTGTATGGAGTGGTAGTATTTGTTTAGGGCTTTGAAACAATTAAGGAAAACAATCTTTTTTTATTTTTACTTTAGGAAGATATTGTTCATTTTGCATGCATATGAAATCACTAATTTTCCTTATTGTGTCAATTTAGAATTGTTTAATTAGGTAATTGGATAGTTGGAATAATTTTGGAACATGGTCAATTAGTGATTCTTTTGTCTTAGGTAATTTTGGAACATGGTCCATTGCATATGGTTAACATATATCGTGTTTTATTTATAAGTCCAACTATTTTAGTTTATTAGTTCAAGTTAAAAGGATTCCAGTAATTCATGGAATTGGGTAGAAGCTCAACTGGTTGGCACCTCTTGGTGTCATCCACGGTTCAAATCCCCCTCCCCCAATTATAGAATTAAAAAAAAAAGTTAATGATGCTTTATTTTAACTTGGGTGACCCTCTTATTTTAGAGGTATACTCCTTGTATACTTGGGTGACCCTCTTATTTAAAGAGCCTTTCTTTTTCACTTTTATTTTATTGTTGAATTGTTCTGGCTTGTCCTACATCACTTAAAGATCCACCAATCATTTGATGTTGATCTTTTAGGCGTGTGACAACATAGTGATGATTTTCATGTGTCCATGTAAGCTTTAGTTGTAAATGATGCTTTTCAAATTATAATGATTCTATAATCTTACTTATATTAACAATGAGTTAAATACAATATTTCTACCTTGCCTTGCAGGTGACTGAGGCTCTTGCACGTGCTGGCCTTGAGTCTTCCAATCTTATTGTTGGCATTGATTTCACAAAAAGCAATGAGTGGACAGGTTAAGCCTTATTTCCAATGTAATGCAATATAGGTTGTGTGTTGTAATGGAACTTTCTGAACTTGGTTTCATGAATAGGTGCAAAATCATTCCAGAAACGAAGTTTGCATCATATTGGAGGTGGCTTAAATCCCTATGAACAAGCTATATCCATTATTGGGAAGACATTGTCTGCATTTGATGAGGACAACCTGATTCCATGTTTTGGATTTGGAGATGGTAATTTTTTTTTTTAATAATTTAGTTAGTTCATTTTTTTAATCATCCTCCTCCTTATCTCTACTATATTTATATCATTATAACTATCATTGAAATTTGGGAATGATAAGGATTACTTTCATCCCCTGACAGCATCAACACACGATAGAGATGTATTCAGTTTCTACCCAGATGGGAGATTTTGTAATGGATTTGAGGAAGTGTTGAGGCGCTACAGGGAAATAGTACCAAAATTACGACTTGCAGGTTTTAATTTGTTTTCACCATAGTTTTGATTTAGTTTGACATAATTCTCATATTAGTTTTGTAATTTATACAAGTCCTATTTTGTTGTAGGACCAACTTCGTTTGCACCTGTAATTGAGATGGCCATGACCATCGTGGAGCAGAGTGGGGGCCAATATCATGTGTTAGTAATAATTGCAGATGGACAGGTATTTTGCATCTTGTATGAATGCTATCATAATCATGTAAGCTTAAGGGTAGAATGTTGATGCAACATATTTGGAACATTAAGGGTCCGTTTGGATAGAACTTATTGCTGAAAACTGAAAACTGAAAACACTGTAGCAAAATAATTTTTAAATGTGTAAATAGTACTGCGGGACCCATTTTTAATAAAAAATTGCTAAAAAGTACATGAACAGTGCGCGCACAGTGCGCGCTTGTCCCCCCCGCAGCAGAAGAAAAAAAAAAAAAAAAAAAAAAACAAAACAAAACGCAGACGCAACATAATAAGCTGGATCCAAACCAGCACTAAGTAGATTTGCTAAGTTCTGAAAAGAAATTAAATTAAATTGTCTTCAAAATTGCAAGTTTTACGTTGAAATCTAGTTAAAATACTTGTACTTGGTGCATGAGATTGGTCACTTGATCATTGTGTCAGATGGCAAGATCCGGTGCAATGATGTCTATGAGAACATCTGTATACACAATTTCAATGAACTACAAGTAGAGGGCTAGGGCCAGAGAAAGTGCAAGTGATGTCTGTGAGAAATGCTCTTGTTTGTAATAATTGCAGATGGACAGGTATTTTGCATCTTATATGAATATTATCATAGTTGAGTAAGTTGAGGGGTAGAATGCCAATACGACTAGAAAATTAAATTAGCTTGTCATCTAAATTGCAAGTTTCACATTGAAATTTAGTTTAAATACTCATACTTAGTGTATGAGATTGAGATTGGTCATATGATCATTGTATCAGATGACATGAAATAAGTGCAATGATGTTAATGAGAATATCTGTATACACAATTTCAATGTACTACAAGTAGAGGGCTAGGACTAGAGAATGTGCAAGTGATGTTGGTGAGAAATGCTCTAGAGTAGAACTTAACAATAAATAAAATTGCATGGTGGAGCTGAATATTAAATATAGGTTCATGTGCTGATACCGAGCTTTGATAAGTGGATATTGGGTTTAAACACAATCAATTTTAATTTGTAAACTTAATTTGTAGGTTAGCGTGTATGTTTTCAAGTAATATGGTTGACAAATTTTCAGAGTAATTTATTTGTTTATCACATAATGTTTGGACGTTATTTAGTAACATTTTGTATATATGATGCAGAGGAACCTGCTATCTTACAAGTTTTTTAGTTAACTGCAATTCTAGCATTTGTCGTGTGCTTGGACCCTTTTCATGTGTCTAGTTGGAAGTTTTGGGATTGCTGTTTTCCTTAATTTCAGTTATTGCCACTTTCTTGGACCTTGCCATGTGTTAGGTCGAAAGTTTTGGGATACCCTAATTTTTCCTTTATTGAAGTTTTCAGACAATAATGTGTAATTGTTAACTTCATTTCATAATTATCTTATATAAAAAGCTGCATTTGTCATTATTGTTATGAATGCTGCGTTGAATCTTGGTATTGAGGTTTAGTTCAATTGGCTTGTGCTTATGCTGATATTGGAAAAAAAATGCTTTTCCCAATGTTGGAAGGGAATGTCCAAACGTTGATAACTGCATAAGAAGGAACTTCATTTGGTTATTCTACATGTCATCATTCTTGCAATGCAAAAATGATTTATTTTCATTTAAGAGTATCTTCTTGTAATGCCGTTATTTCTCTATTGATTATCTTACTTAAATTGATGGTTACCCTAGGTAACAAGAAGTGTTGATACTGAGCATGGAAAGCTAAGTCCGCAAGAGCAGAAGACTGTCGATGCCATTGTTGAAGCAAGGTGAATATGGGGCAATTTATTTACTCCAATGCTTTTTGGCCAGTTGTCTTCTTGTCTTATATGCTTTTTTTTTTTTCTCCAGCAAGTTTCCTTTGTCAATCATATTAGTTGGAGTTGGAGATGGACCTTGGGACATGATGAAGGAATTTGATGACAATATTCCTGCTAGGGAATTTGATAATTTTCAAGTAAGTCTCAGTTGGCATTTAGAATTTTTAAAATTTTATTGTTTGTATCTTCATGTATATTGTCATTGGAAAATTCTTGACTGGAAATTGTTTTGCTATATTGCTTTTCTTCAGTTTGTGAATTTTACAGAAATTATGTCAAAAAATGTTGCTCCATCTCGAAAGGAGACAGAATTTGCTCTTACAGCCTTGATGGAAATTCCTTCTCAGTATAAGGCAACTATAGAGCTTAATATATTAGGGTAAGTCAATAATTTTCTCTAATTGTTTTTGTTCGAGAATTTTGAACCCTTTTTTTTTTGTTTTTCTTAATTATTTTTTAAGACTTGCCATTTCTTTTTACTTTTGAAATAGTGGTCAGAAGGGCACTTCTCCCGGGAGGGTTCCCCTACCCACACCTATCTATGGTACAACATCTTCCAGCAGTTCCAGCAGCTTGAAACCTTCTTATTCTTCCAGCAGTTATGAACCGACACCGATCTATGGTACAACATCTTCCAGCAGCTTGAAACCTCCTTATTCTTCCAGCAGTTATGCACCGAGTGTTCCTCCTTATCATGAAGATATTAATCCTATGAGCACAGCTCCACCTGTGAGCACAGCTCCACCTGTGAGCACCACTCCACCTGTGAGCACAGCTCCACCTGTTTCTAATTCCACATATGAATACCAGGTATTAGGCTTATTCCTTCTAGAAAGTGCTGTTGCTTGATATTTGGTTACAAAAAGGAGAAAATTCTAGTTGAAAGATGAATAGAGAACTGTTGGTACTTCGTATAGCATATGCTCAATAGTAAACTCGTGTTAAAAGAGAAGTGCACCATGCTTTCCTTTTTAGTTAACAGCTAAAATTGTGTCATATGGAATCGGCTTATGATCTCTCATTTGAGAGATTTAGATGAATTTACTAAAGCTACACTGTGATCTACAATATATGGTGTACTGTATAGGATATCCAATTCCACACACTTCATACGGGAACTTCTTTGTTCTAAATATAGTGACAAAAAGTTATATTGGTCAATATGATACAAAAGTAGAAGTTCAATAAAAATTCTAGGTTAGCCATACCTCTAAGAGGAGGAAGTGTTATTTGGATTGAAGATAATTTTTTCCTTTTAGTTAATACTCTTTTGTTGGTTAATAAAACTGCATGAGGATTAAGAAATGGCATGTTTAGATTTACTCTATCCCTGCTTTCTTACCATTTCAATTGTGTTGGTCATAGCAATACATGGTCCAATTAGCAGTAACACAAATAATTTGTTATCTTTGATTGCCTGTGGCATATTTTGCTAGGATGCCTGGGTTGTTCAGTATGTGTGCATGCGTTAACAAGAACTGCATTAACTGTAATGTAATTTTGTTTGTTGGTCAAGAGATAGTATTGACATTGATCATGGTTTTGGACAGCTTTGCCCCATTTGCCTTAGTAACGTCAAGAACATGGCCTATGGTTGTGGACACCAGGTAATTTTTCCTCTTCCATTTGCTCATTCTCTTCAGAAGAGATAAGTGGGGGAAATGTATTAACATTTAACAAATTTCTTCTATAAATGTCTTTGTATGCAGACATGTTGCGATTGTGGAGAAGACCTTGAGATATGCCCAATATGTAGGAGGAAAATTGAAACCAGAATAAGGCTCTACTAAATAGTGTTTCTATTTCCTTCCAAATTTGTTTTCATGCACGAAATTCTTTGTAGTTAGTCAATTTCATCATCCTTTGTAATTAAACCTTTTGGATTTTAGCTTTTTAGATTTCTAAATAATGATGTTAAATTGATTTATCAATGCCAGAAAAGCTATAAAATTGGTTTGTATCACCTTGGATTCTCAACCATTTTCCAGATTCATTCACAACAAATTTATAAAAATATCTTTAGTACACGTCTATGCCATCATAGTGTTTGATTGCTGTCATGTTCTCACCAACTGTATGGTCCATTATGTTTCTGCATCTAGAGTGGAATCTACGCAATTTCTTCATGTAGTGTCGGGAGACTTAGGATCCATTTAGCCAATATTATGGATCATATGTTTCACCAGGAGTTGCACGACCTTGGGGAGTACTTAGACATTACAAAAAGAGAAGGAACCAAGGGAATTACCACCCCTTTGATTCTAAATTATTGTACATCTTACAAATTTGAATATTTTAAAAGAAAAATAATATTTATTTGACATAATTTTTTTTTTTAGTTATCAATAATATAATATCCTTTAACTCAAAAATAATATAATATCCAGAAAATGGTATTGACACAAGCTAAAGTTTTATGGGCTGTCCAAATTGAGAGACGATGGAGAGAGAGAGAGAGTAAAAAAGAGTAGATTAGAGTTGGTCAGATATTAATTCGTGAACTAGATCAAGCTCACACTGACCGTCTATTTTGATAGAAAAAACGATGTTTCATCTACTATTTTTCTTAGCCAAACCAATGTTTGATTGATTTCAATCAACCTCACTAATGCTTTAGAATAATTTGAAAAAGACCTCCCCATACATGTGAAAGCCCCACCCATAACAGATCGCGTAAGTCTCAGTTCCCTCGAGTTAGAACTGAAAAGATATGAGAAGCTGTGCATCACTCCGTATATCATGTGGGAAATTAAATCTTGAAAATGAACAATATCTCCTCATCTTTTCAGGAAAACGGGGACCTTCATTTCAGCATCACTGAAAACAGCCCCACAACTAAATTAATACTCATGTTTAAGAAAGTTGACATGTGCCATTCTTCATTTTCTTTTTCTTTTTCTTTTTTAATCTCCTCAGATTTTGAGTATGAAAACCTCTAACTATTATTTTGGAGCTGCATTACATTTTTCTCCTTATAATTATTTGGTGTCTGTAACAGAAAATTGTTTACATCCGTAAGTATAATCAACTGTTGGATGAATTTTATGCACTGGCGTTGAAAAAAAAAAAAAACCCAACTGTCTAGTGTAATTTGTGAAGGTCAGCATTCAATGGCTTTGGCAGGAAAAAAAAAAAAAAAAAAAAAAATCTTACGGACGTAGAGATGGTTGTTGATGAATACTCTATGGGTTTTTTTGACCCCTAGGCCCTGATCCCCACCACCTGATTACAGTCAATAATTGTCTAATTGTGTATTCATTTATGAATGACTTATCTTACTTTTCGTTGAAAATATTATAAATAAAATATGAAAGATTAAGAGCTAAAAATAAATAAATAGGGGATTTTGTGAGACTCACAAATAGTAGGAAAAATAAACAATAAATTGGGGTATAAATGCATCCCAAATGGGCACAAGTATTTGTTTGCCTCCATCTTATTCAACAAGTTTTTAACTTTTAGTTTTTATTTATAATTTTTTAAAACTTCACATAAAAAAAAAAAATCAAAATTTCAAAGAATAAGTATACTTTAGCATACTTTTAGCCAAAAAAAAAAGAAGAAGCTAAATAAGCTGATACTAAATACACACTAAAAATCTCATTATTAGTCAAACTATTTTTTATATAAACCAACTTTGGATGTCTGTTTATTTGATTTTCTTTCTTTTATTCATTGACTTTATCATAGATGTACTTATGTGTCACTTATAATTGGATTACATCATTTACGAATGAGTTCATTGTTAATATACTTGATGAAAAGTAATTAAATCATTAATTAAAATGTGTAAATTGTGAGGAAATGTGTTTAGAATATAAGCACCTTATTATTATTTATATATTTATGAAGAATATGAGCATAGGCATAGCATTTATTTATTTATTGTTTGGTTGACAAAAGTGAGTATGCATCTATCTATTTTTTAGCTGGATATATATCTATCTATTTGTTTGTTTTTGACAAAAGATAGCAAGTCCGTGTGGTAGTCATATTCTCTCTTGTAACTTGTGACTTCCTTTGTCATTAATAGTTTTTGGTACCACTAGGCAACCTTCACCAGCTTCCTCTCTCGCATTTAATTTATTCAACAGCTTCTGAAAACCAACCCTTCTTTCCTTCTTGTAATTATTAATATATAGCACGTATTTGATAAGAAGACCAACTACTAGTGTATAATTAGAGCTGGACTACTCTCTGAACGGAAATAAAAGGACTGGCTATACTTTCTCCTCAACATACATACACTAGGGTTGTCTTTATTTTTTGTTTCTAAAATTTTAGCCATGTCTGTCACTGAGATGACCTCACTAACCAAGTTTCTTCCTTACCAAAGACTTGGACATGATGATGGTTTTGATGATGAAGAAATTGGGGAGAGGTATGTTGGGAAATCAAGGAGCTGGTTCAGGTCCAAAAGGGTGCCTATAAGGAGGAGATTCAAGCTTAAAGTTCCAAGCTTGAGAAGGTTCTTGAGGAGGAAAGTTAGGCTGTTGTCTTCAGTGAGACTCTCATTTGCTAAGGCTTTGAAGAGATTCAAGGAAAGTCAGGCTCATTTTGGTGATATTTTTGCTGGCAATTACTTGTTCGTACAGATCAACCCTACCTCATTGAAGTGCCGTAAGAAAGGTCATGATCTTAATGGCTTGTCCTCAAGGTACTCTATTTCAAAAGTTGCTTAATGGGTTTTCATTGGATTTACATGTCCTTGATCATAAGTGATCCTGTAATGCATTGTAATATGGTTTGTAATTCGTTTAAGAATGATCTTGCTTTTTAGGTTTATGTTATCATTTTCTTTTCCAAATACTACGTAGAAAGGTTGGTATTGTATCTGCACCCTGCTCTTGCACTAGTCTTGCACATCTAAACCAGTGTTTGTTACTCTTAATCTCAAGCTTATTTTTTAAGCAAACTTAGGTAACTTCTCTGAAGTTTTTTTTATATATTTTAAGTACAGCTAATTTTTACTTCAACTTATTTAATAATCCAATGAATGTAAAACGTGGAAGAAAATGAACACTAATATGAAGGGGTGTGGGGGTAAGGGCGGGGTTCAAGTGAGTTTTACGCACATATACACTTAGGTTAAATTAGAGTAAAAATTTTATCTTATATATATATATGTATAAAAAAGAATTAAAAATGAAAATTTATTAAGGTCACAATGAATGTTATTTTCTTCTCTTTCTTCTTGTTGGCATTAAGGTTTTTCTTTATTATTATTATTATTATTTTCTTTTTAGAGTGTTGAAAAATCACAATCAGTTCATGTGGCATTTCGAATGAGTTTAATTGTTAGAAAATTCTTGGAAACCAATTCAGTATTAGTTTGTGCTAAATGTAATTTTGGAAGTGGCAAATGGTAGAACATCATCAACAATGGTTAGGAGAAAAGAGAAGCATATGCAATTAGTATGGTAATAACCAAAACAACTAGAAATCAAGCAGCATATAATGGAGTCATTTGGAATCTTCAGAATTCTAATCAGTATAAGTGAAGGATAACAGATTCTAATTGTCATTTATGCAGTTCTCTGGCCAAAAAAAGTAGAAAAAGAAATATTAGTTACAAATTCAGAGTGGTAGCTAGCCACATAAATCATCAGTTGGTGACTGGTCACGGATATGGGGTAGAGCAATGAGCAAGATGTTATTGCAGTTGGAAAAGTGGAACTTTCTCTTGCTGGTGGCATTTGCAGGAGAAAAAAAAAAAAAGGCCAACTAATCAATTAAATGAAACCATAAAAGAAAGCACTATAATGAACATGCATGAAGCAATAAAATTTAATGGAAGGCCCGGATGTGTAGGTGCATTCATTCAGACTGTGAGAGTTAAAGGCTGTGTAATGATCTAATAAAAAAAAAAAAAAACCATATATAAAACTGAACTCTTTTTTTATTTTATTTTTAGACGGTCCAATAGTTGGGAGGGGAGGTGCCAATCTAAAACGTAAATTTATTTTATAATTGTTTAAGTTTACAAGTTATGATTAATGCTAATTAAAGTAATATTAATGGTGAATTTATAAGAAAGCAATGTCTTTAACGTTACTATTTGAAAATATCTCTTTAGGCCTTAAAAGTCGTTTCAAATTAAACTCTACAATATTTTTCCAAAATTTTTGAATTAGATTCTACAATTTTAAGGGGAAAAAAAAGTTTTAATTTAAACCCAGAACCCATTATGTGTGATGATGCCGTTGATGAAAAATACTTCAGTAAAATAATTTTCATAAACGATAGATGATTGTATCAAAATAATCACACTAAATCATTTTGTTTAAGCACTTTTCCTCAAGAAAGTTATCGTAAATAGGTGTATAGTTGATTATCAAAAAAATAAAAACTAAAATAATTAATAGGTGTATCGTTTGAAACTTCGAGTTAAACATTTTTTTAATATGCAGGGCTTAATTTGAACCTTATAATTTAATTTGAAACTAATCCTACACTATACACGCACACACACACACATAACAGTGCAAAATTATATCTTCATCATCTCCAACATTAATATTTCTTCTAGACATTCAAGTTTTTTGGATTTATTAAAAAAATAAAAATTATATGGTCATTTAATACTTTATTCATAATTATAAATTTAAAAAGAAAAAAAAAAATCAAATGTCCAACTAAAATGTTTAAGTGCGGTCCAAATTTTGTATGAGAGTAAGAGAATAAAAAAAAACAATCATGAACATGTCAACTTATTGGGTTCAACTTTATACTAAAAAACAGTCCCAACAACTTGTTACACTCAAGTAAAAGCAGAAATTTGAACAAAAATATCCAATTTAAATGTACATGTCTATGTATTATCCAATACATGTGACTTATATATATATATATATATATATACACACGATACATGTGATTTATATAATAATCATATGTATCATACTATTTATGAATATGGTTGATACGTTGACACTTTTTTTACTTTTTTCACTCAATCGATACATATTGTAGTTTTACCTAAAAATAACCAATAGGACAGTGAAGCTCAATCTCTATTTATTGGTTCAGATTTCAATTAGGTTCTTATGGAATGAGTACATGCCTGCAACTCATTGCTGTATACAAGAATAGAAAGTGGAAGGAAAGGGGCAAGAAGCCAAGAACTAAGAAGCAGCCAACACATTGATGCTTTACTTGAAGAAATATCAAAATACTACAATGTCCTTATTCCTCATGTTTCTCATTCTAAAACTTGATTATAACTGTGTATGAAGCTAAGAACAATACAGAGACCATTATAAATTCTACATTATCTTTGATACACCAGAGGATTAGGCCTGCACAAATCCTTGTAGTTGTATCACTTGCATCAAAACATAAATAATATAACCAAAAAATCCATGCAAAGACTCTCTAATGAATCTTTCGTTATCATCCAACTAAGGTCGTCGAGGTCCTGGTCCAGACCTTTGGCGAAGGTTGTCATAAGTCTTAGAAACTAGTAATAATCTCGGATCATCTTCGGGTATTTCACGTTCCTGAATCCAGAACAAAATGGGACACAGTTACGAATATGCACATAATGGGAATCAGTAACGGATATGCACATAATTCAAATATGAAGAGAAATCTGGCCATATGAGGGCCAGCATGGCCAGACATTGTAGCAATTGCAGGCACTTGGATGCATCCAGAAGACCAGGACTGGAATTTGACGGCTTAGACAATATTGTTATTGATTGTAAAAATAACTAGCTGCACTTGCTGCTATGAAGCATTAAAACTTCCGGTTGTGTTGTGCTGGAAACAATCTGTCATTGCTAACTTTTTGGACCTCAAAAAAAAATCCCTCACACATGACAATAAATGATGTCTATTCCCTCTTCTGGCTTAGTCTTCAATGCTCAAACAACACTTTCTAGCCCAGCACTAGCAGTCTAGCACAATTAACTTAAATGTTGCTCTCCAAACAAATACTCAAACAGTAGTTTTAGGCTCCTTTTGTTAAAGATTTCAAATTGTGTTCAAAGTTTTCAAACAATATGAAACACAATAGATTCTAAGTGACATCCAGAGTAATTTGCAGTCTAACAGCTAAGTAATACCATTGTTGAAACAGATATGGTAAGAAAATCACTCATGAGAATTTACTATTTCTTAAGCATTATCTGGGCAAGAAACTCACTTTCAAGCCCTTGTAATATGCTTCCACAGCAGGAAGTGAAGGAATAAATTTGCGAGCTTGCATCAGATCCCATATATAGTTAGCAGTAGTATATCCACCAGTCTGCAAGGATATATTATAATTTAGTTGGAAAATAGACAGTATAAACCAAAATATACAGGCTAGGAAGAATGATAAAGAATCATATAGAGCCAGGACAAATAACAAAATCTCTCCTTCTCCCTAGCAACCACAGCGATCTAATCAAGTAATTAAACAAGGTATTACGTACTTTTTCACCAGAAGCTAAAAGGAGGAGATCACTCCCCATTTTTGGGCTCAAGAAGAAGTCCCTGGAATTCATGTTTACCTGCATAAGAAAATGTAGAACCGCAGATAGGGTTAAAACAATCAAGACAATGAATCAGGAACTGTAAGAAGCTACATAACAACCATACCAGCGTGTCTTGAGCAAGTTGCATTCCCTTGGGAGTATGCCCAACCATGGCTCCCTCTACAAGTGTCTACAACCACATAAATCTCAGTAATTTAATGTCTGTATAATACAATTATATCTTGATATGACTGTACATTACATAAACATGAAATCCACTTTCAACCGGCTCAAAGTAACCAAATGATTGTCCCTGACAAACATGAATAGAAACATCTACGTTGTCCCCCCAAGGAGCTTTTTTCTTTTCAATAACAAACTGTATATCATTAAAATAGCACCCCCCCCAAAACAAAAGCACTATCCTAGTACACAGAGAGGATGAAAAGAAAGAGCCAAAAGGGGAAAAAAAATATTGAAAAATACATCTACACAGCAAAGTAACGAGAAAACCATTGGGATGGAGGAAATTTATAATGGGAAAAAATATTCTAAGAAAAGCTGATCATCACACAGTTACTCTGATAAACTTTTTTGATTAGTATAAATTACCCTGATAACTTAATGCAGTATCAACAGCAAAGTGATACGTTCATTGGGTTGTCTAAAACCAAGAACAATGTAAAATAGTAAATCCAAATTTTTGTCAAGATCATATAAAAAAGGTAACAGCGTTCAGATATTAAGAATTAATATATTCATTCATAAATTTCCCTTAAAATTTTATTCTAATTTCTTGGGAAGTAGCATACTCATCTTGTCTATCTATTCATTAATTTTTAAAAGAATTTTTATTATTTACTGAAAGAAAAGATATATGACTTAGCACATTGCAGAAATTGTATTGGTTTAAAAACTCACCACATATAGTTCCACTATAGGCGGCTTCCCTGAATTCATGTAGTCTTCAAAAGTTTTGAGGCCACGATCGATGTCCCCAGAATGTAGATAGCACCTGCAAATAAATGTTAGTTTAAGGCAATACAGAAATATGTAAGTGATATGGCCAAAAAGAAAGGTCAAGTAAGATATGATGAAAGCAAAATAAAAGAATATAACATCAGGAGCATCGTCTAGTAAATAGAGAGTATTCCAGAACACACACACACACAAAATACAAAATGGCAAGGTGGATAGAACGTAATGTCCAGAGAAATCAGGTTAATAGAGAGATTCCAGAATAGAGTCAACAGACACAGACAGACCTAACCAGAGTTTACAAGGAATGGAAGAAAATAGAAAAGCCTACCTTACAAAGATATAGATCAGTGGAACTTCTGAAGATGCAACCAAAAAAAAGATTAAGCTTTGGCTCATTGCAAAGGACCTATAAAGTGATGGCTGAATTGCAAATGTTATTAGCCATGACAAACTTACTTGGCAGTGCTGCTGGTCCTGAGTTATGTTTTTATTTTTCTCTTTAACAAAATATCATACTGCAAACCACATCCCATTCAAGAATATCCCTGGGCAAGTGAGATTTGTAAAACCAAAGATATTCATCCATAGAATTGCTCTAAGCTCATCATCCAGACCATACAGTTTTTGCTTTTGCTTTTCTTTTTTTAATAAAAAAAATTCTAAGTAACATGAAGCAGCTACTGGTGAGAGATACCAATTTCATGATACAATCAGCAGGGCAGTTAGCTTACATGTAAGTTCACCTTCACATCGATAACCAAAAATAATTTTCTTCCACTTTGTTATCATATAGGCATACATAATTTTTTTACCAATTCAGCTTGACTCAAATGGACTGGCAATGCTCTAGCTTAACCAAATCAGACAAACACATATTCTATATGTATTGGCCACTTTAGGGGCATGACTTGTTGCAGTTTACATATGCAGATACACTCTTTTTGATAATTATAACCAAAATTATATTTCTTCTAGTTTTGTTATCATAGAAGTGTAGCATATTAGATTCTCAATTTAAAAAAAGAAGAAAGTGTAGCATATATGTCGGTCAATTAAAATAAACTCAAATGGATTAGAAATATCCTTACATAATCAAATAACACACACACACACACACACACACTCACATCCCACTCCAGCTCAGATTGCACACAAACAAAAAATATGCATTGGCCAGTCAGGAGTATCAATTGTTGCATTTTACAAGAAATATCTAATGCACACAACAAGAGAATCGCAAATCATTAACATCAAAATGGGTTGCAGATTAAGTAGGCTTCTGCACCAAATGTTCCATGGCCAGGATGCCCATATTGAGTAGTTATCAGGAAGGTCATGTAAATACAGATTCTAAACCTTATATAAAATTAGTGAATCTGTGATAGCTGCATCTCTTAATGATTTACATGCAAAGGTTTTTTTTCACACTTTTTTTTTTTTTTGGCTCCTTTTTAGGCCAGTGTTGCACAGAGAAGAACAGATCAACTAAACTAAGAGACAAATCTATTCTCACTTAAAATGCAAGTATGAACCACAAGTGAAAATGCACACATGCACTAAGAATTGAACTTTTCGGTCATAATCTTAATATCAATGAATACATCTGTACAAATAAACATATATCATGTATGTATACATGTATTTGCTACATCCATGGTAGTCCATAGCTCATTTAAGCAAGAAATACTTTGAAATTATTCATCAACAACTATTTACCTCATAGTTTGCATCACAATAAAGACATCAGGAGTATTTCCATTACTCTTTAGCATCTCCAACAAAGTTTCCATCACCTACCATGGTCATTAAAAAAGCACCCATATAAAAGCAGAAAATTACTTTATAGCATTTAACAGAAAATTCTCTTAATTCTTAGATATTAAGCAACAGAAAAATAAATGCAAATTAAGCAATTAATGAGTTGAAGCTTCTCTTCTTTCAGACTTTGTTTGGATGGGTAAATGCTTCGGCTATTTTAACTTTCAACTCTCCGCCTGATCTGCTTGATTTTTATACTTTCCTTGTTATTTAATTTTTTTCAGTTTGCCTCTTAGTACGCTGCCTGTGTGCTTTGCTTTCTTTGTAATTTCTTTTAGCTTTTTTCAATGAAATTTATTACTTGTAAAAAAATATATCACTAAACCCAGCAATAAAGAAAATATTATGTTATAAGGACTTCTACATTAGGGATTCAAAATAACAATCTTTTCCTGGTCTTCTGTGTCTGTATATAATTCATACAAACTAACAAATGAAATAGGTGACAGAAGGTCATGAGAACATATTATTCAGACAAAAGCAAGGCTTGAGCTTGCTTATCCCAAAAAAAAAAGAAAAAGAAAAAGAGAGAGAGTAAGGCTTGAGCTATTCATTTGCAGCCATGATGACAAAACCTTTCAAAATTAAAAGCTTTACAGCGGCATTGCCCTTCTTCACTCACATTTTATTGCTGGATCAGGCTAAGATCTCATACTGATGGGGATCTACTAATCAAATGCAGCCTCTCTCGGGAAACATAGCCCAATTTTTCTTCAATCTTATGATTTTGGATTTCTTAGACCCAGAATATGAACTATTTTAATCAGAACTTGCCTGAATAAGTTCCTTTTGTTTTACTGATGAAAAAATAATTGTGAAAAGGGGAAAAAGGCTCAAATGTACTAGAGTATCAAGAATGTCAACTAATTTGATGGAGGTAACAAGGTTTTAAACTTTGTTCAGATAAGTAACATGTCAACTGCAAAGTTTCAATCTAATTTTACAGCTGGTTTTTCCCAAGTAAAGATTTGTATCATAAGCATTGGCTCATCATCACATATTGTGCTATCCACCTTGTCAGACAAGATATTGTTTTCCCTTGTTGGTAAGTTGCACGCACACTGGTCTTGAAACCATGGCGGCATGACCTCACCCTTCCACCTTACTCTTACAAGGGGAGAAGGTACTAGGCTACACGCAATTCACAAGTGTGCGCATCGTTGAAGTAAAGTCCACATTTTTCAAATATAATGAATAACAACCTCTAATATTCATAACATATAATAAAAGAATTAATATATCAAAATAGTAATATACTTTGTTTTAAGCTCAAATGGATATGGCATAGCATAATAAAATTTTCAAATTTTAAATAAATTATTTCAATTTTGAAATAGAGAATTTGTAAACAATTAGCAATGAACAATATGATCACATTAAATTTACAATTAAAATTTATACAATACTTATCTTTTGTGCTTTATAAAAATACATAATCATGATAGCTATGATCAAAATGAAGTATTTGGTTCAATCAAAATATATACCAAAGGCCAAAACCAAAAAGCAAAAGAATGATAAAATTATAATTGTTCTTGTCTTTTGATATACAACAATAAAAAAGCCTTAGTCCCAAAATGTCGGGGTCGGCTATGGATCTTCAACAAATTAGTTAGGGTCAACCACGTGTGTTCTTTTCTTCTATTCTATTCTATCTAAAGTCATACTCTCTATTACTTCCTTAATTGACACGTCCTTTTTTTTTCTTCTACTAATGTTATTTTTTGTCTTCCTCTACCTCTTTTCGTTCCCTTAACTAGAATCAATCCACTCTTTCATACTAGTGCATTAATTGCTCTCCTTTCAACATGACCAAACCATCTCAAGTGACTTTTCCTCATCTTTTCATCAATAGGGGCTATCCCAATCTTTAAGTGGATTTCCTTATTTTGAATCATATTTTTCCTTATACTTTCACTCACCCATCTTAACATTTTCATTTCAACTACACTCATTTTATGAATATGTTGCCTCTTAAAAGTTCAACATTCAGTACCATAACGCACAGTTGGTCATAGTTTTACAAAAATTTCCCTTTAACTTAATAGATATTCTACGATCAGACAATACTCCTAATGTGGTTCTCCACTTCATCCACGCTGCTCTTGTCTAGATGCATCCACTAAAACTACATTGTTCTTGTCTTTTGATATGTAAACAAAAAATTGTGTGAACACTTTAAGAATACTGTTTGTATAATGATTTAGTGGTCTATGTCATTTCCTTCACAATTAAGTGATTAATTATAACGATTCAAATATTTTCAGCAAAAAAAGAAGAAGGAATGCCTAGGCATGCTTTTGTGATTCTTCAAAAAACACCAAAAACATGTTCACTTGAGACAAGCTTCATTAGACAAGATTTTTTTTGGCCAACAATGTGCTTAGGCTTTAAGCTTTAAGCATGCTTTTTAACAACATAGGGAGAACGTTTGAGCTGGCACTCATTGGCTTGTCAGACAAGTGATTTATGTTGTCAGTACCCAAATTTGTAAGAATAGTCACACACATGCATAGGAGTTGGAAGAATTTGATTTTTCATAACAAGTAAAATCAAGACATAAGCAGAGATGTCAACTAGTACCTCTACATTCTTGAGATCTGCACAAGCATGAAGTGCAACATGATAAATAGTCAGCTGCCTATTTATAAAGCCTCCACGCCTATAAGCATATTCAGCAGTGGGTATATTATACATTTCTTCTTCTGAAACACCCATCATCACATTTTCAGCAGTAGCGCCAGTTGAATCAACTGCCAAAGAGTCCTTAGACCGCTCAACAAACTCAATGACCTTTCCACAAAAGTGAAATATTAGAAAACTCTTAAAGGAATGATAAGACAATACAAACTAATTAAAGCAGAGAAACATAGTTGGAATTACTTTGGTGGCAAAATCATCTGCTACAGGTGTCTTGTTCTTGTGTGCAGCTATAAGTCCTGCATAGCAGAATTTGTTCAACCCAACACCAGCGGCAGTCATATCACGAACAATTGCATACCTATCATGTTAAAGTGTAGCTTATAATTTTGTAGGAAAAAATGTACCAAGGTAGGCCAATATGAAAACTCATAGCAAGAAGTAACATACACTCGATCTAATCGGCCTGCCGCAGCACATGCATTAAGTAGACAGACAAAAGTTTGGGCATTGGGCTTTACTTCAGATTTCTTCATTTCTTCCAAAATCTTTTATTCAAATAGCAAACATTATTAAGAAAACAGTCTGATTAAGCTTCAAATGACAAATGAAATAATGTATTCATTACAAATTGATGCTCCAATATACCTGGACTGCCTGGTCAGAGTTTTTGCATTTCCCGCATAACGAGATTAAAATGTTGTATAAATTAACCTATAATATTAATAAAAACACAAACTCACATCTGTTAAAAAAAGGATTAATAACAAATTTGGCTTACATAATTGAAAACTTTGACATTGAGAGATACAAAACAGAGAACATACACAAATATTGGATCAACTTATTTACTGGACCAATGGATTCATAATTTGAAAATAATGAAATTTACAGCATACAATAAATAAGAGAATAAAACTATCTCTCCCTACTTGAAAGGGGCAAAAACTTCAAAAGGGACACATGTTTATTTTTGGAACAGATGAATGCATGCAGCTTCTCCCTGAAACACACACAACAAGCACAGAAAAAATCCTAATATTGACTAAGTAACCTTATCATATCTGTAATTCACTGTATCGGCCACAACTGGTTCTCTGTTATATTCAAGCACAATGCCCTAAAAGGTATAGCAAATACAATAAATAATGAACATGCACAACCCTACTTCGCATAAATACTATTAAGATTTAACTAACCAAACCCATCTTCTTTATGTCCTATAAGAGAAACACCAGCAAAAAAAAAAAAAAAAAAAACATAAAACCCATACATTTCTCCTTGCAAGATTTTAAACAGAAGAAGAAAATATCCCAGCTTCCTCACTACTTGTTCCTCATACATGCCAGCAATCAAACAGAACATTAGCATGAAAAAAAAAATAATAATTGGGTTTCTACAAACACGAGCAAATTTTTATGTATAAAAATCATATTTCTGACCTGCACTAAATCCCACACACAACATCAATCATCCAACCTAAATAGGCCATTATGATTGCTCAATAAGGATCAATTTAAAAACTTATCATCTACGAACATCACATTTCTCAAAATCCCATATATACTAAATGGAAAAAACTTAAACCTTTCCCAATTAAATTCAATCACATGACTGCATTAGTGAATACAGATCAAACAGTGTTATCTTCCCTAATTAAATTCCAATGCCACCGTGTGGTTAAATTTAATTTAAGTAATACAAGGCACAGCACCTAAGAAAAACTATAGTCCTAAGTCCTACTACATGAATTATAGTTCAAAAAGAAAGAAAAAGACGCATACATCAGGAAGCAAACCAGTGGTTTTCATTTGATCCTTGAAGTAAAAACCGTCTTGCAAGCGGACGCCTTTCATGGTCCCAACAATGAGAGAGTGGAACACATCCCTTGTGGGCTGCACCCCATCCAACATCATATCATCATACACATCCCTCAACAAGAAATGCCTATATAGTATACAACCATAAAAATCAAGTCTTGTACTATAAAAAAAAAAAAAGTAAGTTTTTTCACATACTAATAATGATAAAGCTGTTAAATTTGTTAATGTTAAAAAGCTAAAAATGAATGTATAGAAATGTTGAAAAAAGAAAAAAGAAAAAAATGAGTACCTTCTTTGGGCAGTGAGTGAGCCCACAACAGAGTTGTACTCAGAGACATTGTTGGCGTAGTTTCGCTTTGCATATTCTTCTGTTGAAGCTGCAAAGTACCGGCGACCCAATACTCGAGCCACTGATCTATGGTGGCCTGAAAATCCCAAAAAAAAAAAATCATATTTATGAGATTTAAATGGAAAAAAAATGGGAAATTGAGAAGATGGGTTTTCAGATATTGGGAAATGGGAAATGGAAATGGAGGATTACCAGTGAAAGATTGGAAGAGGAGCTTCATTGCTATTCGTCTCTGTTTCTGTTTCACTCTGTACAAGTACAAGTAAAACCCTTTGGCTATGGGATAGTGAAATTTTTGGCTGGGTTTTTTGGGTTAAGCGCACCGTTTTAATTTATGTGGATACATGGGCTGGGTTTCTTAGGCCCGATTTTCTCTTTTTATTATTAATTTTTTTTAAGGAATTTTTTATTTTTAACATATATTGATGAATAATGATCATGATATATAGAGAAAAAATAAACAGAGGATGGTCCTAATTCATCAATCTTTTGAGAAGAAAAAAAAGGAAAGAGAGGAAATAGTCATGAGCTCATTCCAATTACAACTAACCGTCAAACAAGCATTATTATAGGGCAAAAATGAATCTCATACATATTATACTCTAATAAATCTCATTGGAAAGTCTAAGTACAAGATAGATTCATTCATTTTGGCTTATTAAAAAAAGATAGATTCATTTTAATGTGCGAGAGAGAATGAAATATTTGATGTCTTGAAAACTATTTGATTTGTGTCACCACATGTCAAGATGGGGTATCACGGATCCAATGCACAAGACGCATTAAACTCAAGTATTTCTCAAGATTTTGAACATTGAATGGGTTCGTTAGAATTCAAAACTTTCATTATAAAAAAAGGTTGGAAAAATTTTAATGAGCCTAAAAATTGAAAGAGGTGTCCTCAGGTTGGGTTTGTGTCCAACCCTTGACCGATTCAACCAAATTGGGTGGGAAATTTAAAGACCCACTGCTGATTGGTGAAGGACTCAAGTCGGACGGTTCAATTTTGTGTCAAATGGCAGTTTGCCTTAGTTGGAGTCAAGGAGGAGGAGCTTGGCCAAAACTTGCTGGTTCTGGCCGAAATCCACTAAATCTAAAGAGATCTTGTGCGAATGTACACAAAATCTCGACGAGGTCTCGCTAGACCTTGCTGGATTATGCAACATCTAACTGAATAAATCTTCATACAATGACTTATGATTGGTGGAGATCAGTTGGATCGATTGAAATTAGATTTTGAAGCAAATGACTCACCAATAAACCTACCAGAATTGGTTTTCGAAGCTCAAGACCTGCCACCGAACGTCACATCCTTCGGTCAAGCAATCCTTAACTTAGATTGTTAGGATTAGTGTCTTTAAATCCTATTGTATGATGTTATATATGTTATTATTTATGACATTATGTATGACTTACTGTTGTGTTTAATAAAGTTGTTTTATTATTATCTAAAGTTAATGGTAATATGAATATTGGGATATTATCATATAATCCATAAGATATATTGTATGTGATTTAGTCACAGAAGATGTAAATCACAAGTACCTTGTAAACTCAAAATGTAGTTCGTAGTCGGTGATAAAATTTGGGCATTTTATTTGTGAAGACTATAACATATTAATTAAGATGATTTGTCTTGATCATGGAAATGTAGTTTTCTAATTGATATGTTTTAAGAGTTAAAACATATTGAACTGGACCGTGTGAGATTTATTATTCTCCTAACGAATGTCAAATGAATAATAAACTCACGACTTATATTTGCATGAACTTTTAATCCTGTGAGAATAATGGACTTGATCATGAGGTGTAGGTTACTTTAATATACCAAGAGTGAGATCTAGAGTTACGGTTAAAACCTTAGTATGTTGGGCAACCACATTTAATGTTGATGGAACATATATTCTTAAGATGGAATTCATAGCCTCTTAACGAAAATACAAAATATTCCATTGAGATAAGTTTAATGGGTTTGTTATTCAGAATATTAAGCCTAACTACTTTAGTAAATAGGTACTAGAGTATATATTTATGAAATTGAATTTCATAAATATATAATGAATAACCTAAAGGATTAAACCAGGTACTCAAGGATAAGATGTAATAATTTACAAAGTGGCAGTTTACATTTATGACTTTGTATTATTACGAATATTTTATGAAGGGGTTGCATGTACAATAAAGTCTTGAGATATAATTTATAAATAAGGCCTAGAGTGCAACTATATTTATATAGTGGTATTAAATATAATTAATGGTAACTCTGGACTTGTTAAGAGTTGACTAAAAAGCTCAAGACCCATTGAAGCTAGTGTCTTATTGATCTCTTTTGGTCCCACTCCAAGCCACACACTTAAACCCAATTGAAAAGACTCAAAAGGTCAGCCCAATTAGAATAATCGGTTAGACACAAATGGAGAAATATACAGAATTTTCTATAGAGAATTTTATAAGAACACTATTGTAAAGTGGTGTAAGAAGTGTTAGCCACTTCACGACATTCTCTCTTTGGAACTGATAGAGAGACCACACATCTTGGGCGTTAGTGGAATTGGAGTAAAGGTTGAAAGTGTTTTCAAGTGTTTCTGATCTTTGATTTTGAAATTTACCATTTTAAGGTACACTCTTTTTTTATTAAATTTTAAAACTTATATAATATATGGTAACTTTTATGAATGAAGTAAATTCGTTGTTTTTTCGCTACGCACGCGTATTTCTTTTATAGACCCGTTGGTCTGGGCAGCTGGGGTCGGTCAGGCAGGTTGGTTGGACAGCCTTGAGTCAAGTAAGAAAAATTATCTTCTCTTCAAAAATAAAAAACCTTCTCAAAGTAAGTGGGCTTGAAGGGTTTATTTAAGTTACGGCCTAGCTGACCAAGCAGTATATATCGTTATAACCCCCCAACGATTTACTCTTTCTTCCCTCTATCGCTGTCCTCTCTTCTTTCTCTCGTCTCACGCACCCGCATCCTCAGCTCGGCGTCGCCACCAACAATCTTCAGGTTATCTCTCTCTACATAGGGTTATAAGCTGATATGGGTTTATGCTATTGTTGTTCTGTTTGAGTTTTTGTTGTTATATATGTGAACAAAATTTGTTCTTTACACTGTTGAGTTTTGGGTATCTTGAAACTTGAGAGAGAGAGAGAGAGATTTTTCTGAATTGGGTGGGTGATGTAAATTATGTAATGTGTATAGGTGTGAAACTGTGTAATGGAAGTGGGGTGGTTTGTACTTTCACTGCTTTGCTTTGTAGTTTGTGGAATTTGAAGGTTTAGCTGACTTTCTCTCTAGTTGAAAAGCCACTAATTTGAGGCAATGGCACTGATAAACGTTATTTTGATTGTGATATACATGGTTAATCTTTTGTCAGATTGATTTTTTTTTGCTTTCTTTTTTATGGTGGGGGGGGGGGGGGGGTTTGAAATTGTAAGAAATTAGTTTTGTGTATTGCTTTTCTTGCTGCTGCTATTTATTTACGTATGGTTGTCTTCTTCTTTTTTTGTAGTGTGATCGTCAAACTGTGATTTCTGTCTTGTTTTCATTAGTAGAATGGCTGACGAAGAATGCGATTTTCATAGTGCAAAATCCAGGGGTAAAAGTAGCATAAAAAAGAAAAATAAAAAGAAGCAATTATTAAATGAAAAGGAAGCAGTTGACAAGAGGTTCGTAATGGAAGGGAATCCAAAATTTAATGACGCAATCACAAACAGCAAGAAAAAGGGTTTATTAGTGGGAACTGTGAAGGTTGAGGTTAAACAAGATGATCAACTAGAGTTTAAGGGAGGGAATCTTCTAGAGGAGAAAGACGAGGTTAATAGTCTGAAATCCAATGATGAAATGCCAATTGAACATAAGTTATTGTTAAACGAAAAAGAAGTGGCATACAAAGAGAGGTCCATAATGGAGGGGAATTCAAAATCTCATGATGATGCTAGTGAAAACGAAGAAAAAAAATTGTCAGTGGAAGTTGGGAAGGCAAAGATTAAAGAAGAGGTGAATGGAGAGAGTCATTTGGATGAGGAAGAACAAATGGTTAAAAGATATAAGGAGTATTCAGAAGCAAATGCTAAGATCGCCGCAGATGTTCAGAAAGAAAAAAAGAAGAAGCGGGTTTTGGAGCGAGCTGCAAAGGGTGGCATGCGTGGCATTTGCTACTTGAGTCGGATTCCTCCAAAAATGGATCCTGATGGTCTTCGTGTTATTCTCTCTCAATATGGAGAATTAGATCGGATTTATCTGGTATCTCAAAGTAAGCAACCAGTGTAAATTTCTTTTGTCATTTTTATTAATTTAAAAAATTACATGGTTTTTCTTGTTTCCTTTTTGGTTTTCCTTTTCGTTCAATGCCTTTACATGTTGAAATTTTGGTTTTTAACAGATCCTGCTTCTCAAGTATATCGTAGTCGAGCTGGTAAGTACGGAAAGCAAAAATTTTCCGAAGGGTATGTCTGAAAATTCTTCTATATCTCTTATTTTAGTTTATTAAAGCTTGATAATTGTAATTGGTAGTATCCAATTATTTGATAGTTGTTGTTTGCCGTGTAGATGGGTTGAATTTACGGATAAAAAGGTTGCTAAGAGAGTTGCTAATATGTTAAATGGTGAACAAATAGGTATGTGTTCCTATGGAAATTTTCACCTTCTTTTTAGGTTCTTTTTTTTAAATTTTTATTTATTTTTATTTTTTTTACATAAAGATTATCGGTGTTCCTCTCAAGACCTGCAAAGTGGGTTCTTTTGGACAGCTAAATTTTGTACATCAATTATGAATTTTCAGGGCCCTATTTAGTTGTGCATTAATTATGGTTTCCAGAGGCCTTGCTTAGTTTGTCAATGTGTTTCATTGAATACACTTTAGAGGGCCAAAAGCCTTATAGCTCAACTAACACCTGGTGTTTCCAATAGTGATATCTAGGGCTCAAATCCTCTCTCCCCCAACTACTGAATTATAAATAAATAAATAAATAAACATTTTAGAGGATTTATTTCTCTAAGTTTGCTTATATATATATATATATATATATATATTATTCGTTCTTTCTAGTAAAGTGTGGCCAACTTGCCTTTCTCTTGTAATTGAGAATCAACTGTCTGTTTTTTTTTTTTTTGTTCATCTTTAGGTGGAAGGAAGAGGTCACAATTCTATTATGATATGTGGAATATCAAGTACTTGAGTAAATTCAAGTGGGATGATCTTACTGCAGAGATTGGTAAGACCTTTATGAATTGTGCTGTGATATAAATTGTAGTGCTTTAGCGATATAACCTAAGATGCTTCTATTGCAGTTGAGAAGAATGCCATTCGAGAGCAAAAACTAGATTTAGAAATTTCTGCTGCCAAAAGGGAACGGGATTTCTATCTCAAAAAAGTTGATAAGTCCCGTGCTTTGAGTGCTATAGAAGAACGATTACAGAAGGTACAAAATATATTTTGTCGAAATAATACTTTTTCTTGATCACACTATGGATGCAGTTGACCAGACTCTGTATGTTGATTGACATATTTAATATAAAAACTCAGCTTTGGATGTTTAAAAAGGTTTTTTAAGATCTTTATACATTGCCGTTTTGCAGAATTGATTACTTTTAACAAACTGGAACGCTAAATAGAGAATATCCACATTTTCAAATTTACGAGCAGGCATGATCTTTGAATGTAGTGCTGTTTCCTTAAGTATAATAAGAGATGGAGAATGAGATGTAGGGTTCAGTGAGTGTATGAGTTGTGTTTTTCCCATGAAAAAAACCATGAGTTTTGATCGAGCTTTTTGTAGAATTATGTCTATATTCTTTATTTGGAAATATTCAAAATGCTTTGGTATCACTGAAAATTTTGATTTGATGGAGGGTTAAAACTTCGCAAAACTATGTCATGTATTTAAATTAAAAATGGGTTTAATTATTATTAATGGATGGAGCTATCTGTTTCCATAAAAAACTAATGGATATTCATGAATTCTGGATTATGCATTTTGTGGCAGTTCATTTACTCTTTTGTGGTTTTGCTCACTTATACAAACTGCTCCTAAGGCATTGCATTCTTAGTCAGAAATTTAGTTCACTGAGGACATTCAGTTTTGGATTTTCTTGGTTTGAGAAATGTTACAGTAATTCAATACAATCTGTTTTGTCTTGCATCCACAGAAGCGAAAGGTCCAACAAGAGTTAGGAGTGAACTCCGATCTCCCTGTTAGCCAGCAGGCAGCAAAGGTTATTCGCCATTTCCCACAAAAGCAACCAGTTGCAAATAATGCAGGACAAGCCAAACCTCGACTTTCGAAAGATACCCTGGCTGGGGTAAGTCAGTTTGTTAATTGACAAATATTTCATCTATTTTATTGTCATTTCTTGTTTAAGTTTGTCCAACAATTCTCTTTGCAGGTATTTGCTGATTCTTAGTGATGAAGTATTCAAGCAATTGACATAAGTCAAATATCAAGTTCTTGAGTTGAGTGCCAAATGCGTATACTTGTGAATACTTGTGCGAAAACTCATTTTTGTAGTTTGAGTTCCCAACATTTTAATGAGTTTATAATCGGTCTTGGTTTTGTTGTTTTCATTTAATTTCTTCTGTAGTTTCTTCTGTGCTCTCTGATTACTTCAAGGGACCAATTTGAAATCAACTTGTGAACCACAGTTGACAGTTGACACCAATATAGTTATGAACTGCTGACTTTCATGGAGTTTCAGATAATCAATCAGTTCTTTCCATGTCTGAAATGGATTTTCTTGAGGGCTTTCAATGGCTGCCCTACACTTCTGTGAAAATTTCTGGGCCAAATCATTAGCATGGTTGTCTACTTTATTTTTTTTGCTAATTCCATATTTTAATTCAAATTTGATTTGTACAAAAGTATCATCACAGTTGCACTTATATGGAGCTGTGGCTATAAAACGTATTTTTTTTTTGTTTGTTGGATTGCTTGCGAGTCCTGCAAAAGGAATTCATTCACAACTGTCACATGTAATAACAGAGGTCGAGGCAATGGTTATCTGGTCTCCGATTCCATAATGGTCAGGGCCTACCACAGCACTATAAATCTTTCTTACCAAATTGCGTTATTAGTTGAAACATGCAGCATCAAAGAGAAACGGAGCATATTTTTTCCCTAGCAATGCGGAATGCACAAAAAAATTTATCACACTTTTCACAACAACAGTCAACACGTTTTTATCGATTCTCATCCAGACACACAAGCAACATCTTGCTACTAACAATCTGTCACTTATTAGTCTCTTGCAAACCCACAAGTTCTGCCACTGCAACCTTTAACCCAGACAATCCGTGAGCTCTGCCATTGCAACCCAATCAACCCACGAGCTCCGCCACTGTGAGCAACCCAAATCAGCCCATATCAACCCAAATCTACAAACATTAGCTTTGATCTATCATCTCCAACTCTGATTCGAGCTCCAAAGTCGTCGTTAGCCCCACCATTCATGTTGATGAAGCAACCCAAAGTGATCCGCCAAAATCAATCAAAATATCAACCCACCTCAAGCAACCCGAGAAAAATCAATCCAAATCTGCGAGAGCTCTGTGGAGAACACGAGTGTGTAGAATGACAATAACTCAATAGAGATATTGAGTTACTATCCATTTAATCATTTGTTATTGTTGAATGCTAAATTATTGAGCCTGATGCATACTATTTTTAGGGGTGTTTAGTTGTTATTTTACCAAATAGCTAGTTTGACTAGCCTGATGAGGATGCTCTATTAAGTTTATTTATAATTGGACTTTTAAAGCTTGGATATGACATGTCTGGTATACTTCCTGTGTACTTGATCTTCATTTTTCTAATAAAACTTACCACTTATACATATAACAAAAATAAATAAATAAACAAATCTGATTTTGGTGGGGCATTTGAAGATCAACAGATGCAATGCAATTCTTCACCAACCCACCATCCTCATTATGTAAGTGTTACTTCCCCTTGACTAGCGGAAAGAAAATTGGGGCTACACACAATATGTGACCTCTCACCATTTTATTAGACCACCAAAAAAAAAAAAAAAAGAGTTGGGAACTCAAGCAAGCATTCTCATTCTCCAAAAAGTCCACTAAAGAAAAAAGTAATATCCACATATCATTAACCAATTTTGTCATGGTGCAAACGTCATTAAGTTATCTTTGAGCACTAAGAGTTGAATTACTGACATAAGAACCAAATCTGTCCCAACTCCCAAGAATAACTGAAGTTAAATCTATACATCTTAATGCTCTTCACAAGTCAGCATGATAGTTTAAAGAGTGTATTCATGTAGTGGGGATGAACAAACGAAGTAAATTGCACAAAAGGATCAAGTACAGAAGTTCTTCCTATTTCATCAGCCACAACAACCACCTCTCTGAGCAACCGCTCCATCTCTTGCACCTGATGGACCCTGGGGGCGCCCATACCCAACCTTGATGCCAGATGACTGCAGATATTAACAAAAAGGGTGTTAGTACGTAAAAGATAATCTTTTAGAGGAAGGACATCATGAGGCTCCAGAAATGTGGAACAAACCATCTCTGACTTGGCCTGTTTACTTAAGTTCATGGAGTGGACATCATTAAGAAGTCGGGGGATTTATACCCCTAACTTTGTTTAGACAAACTGACCCAATCAGAAAGCCCCAACAATTTAATCATGCAATTGACCATTCTAAAATTCCTGGTAACTCTAACAACACAAAACCACAAGAGTGTGCTTCCATTTGAGGATTTAAAATCAAGAGATTTGAAGAACAATTGCTAGTATGAATTGCTTGATATAAATACAACACCACATGATGGCATAAGTTTTGGAGATTTTTCTCGAACAAAAACAATGACATCTTACACAAGAATTTCCTATTTACATTAATAAAACACCAATCCCTGATAAATTAAATTGTTAGAGAACAAAGTGTCATTTCATACTTTATTCGAGTTATTAAAACTAAAAATTAAAATCCAGGAGGCCCAGGACATAAAAATCCTTCTCCTTGAATACATCTATACAAGTTTAACCAAAAGAGATCAAAATAGAGAGCTGAAAAATTGCTTGTTTTGCATTTATCAAATTTTCTATTATTTGTCATGCACTTTAACACTGCATGTTGTATCAGAAAAAGAAAAAACAGAACTAAAGATACTGTCCCAATTCCCAATAGCCTAAAGTTTCTCTACAACAAAATGACTATTCAGTTACCTCATTAGATACATCAAATACACCTTCCTGAATGTTCTGAAGGATTTTTGCAGCCGTCTTTATGAAAGCCTGTAAGATATGACACTATATTAGATTAAATAAATAAAAAGTTGACATTTAAACTTGTAAGGCCTAACACTTTAGAGGCCTTTCTTGACGTTGGTTAAGTTACATCACCTCCTCAACATTTTGAGCTGTTCTTGCAGATGCCTCCAAGAATAAAAGCCCATTTTCCTTTGCAAATTGTTCCCCTTCCTCTTTGCTGACAGCCCTCCGATGTGCAAGATCACTCTTGTTCCCTATGAGCATGATTGACATGTTGGGATTAGCATGCTGCCGAGCATCCTCTAGCCAGCTTGCCAAATGATTAAATGTCTCTCTCCTAGGAAAAAGAATAAATTCCTGGTTTTAGTTGTACCAGAATAGGGGATTGGAGGCACAAATATACAAGTTTTAGACCTCCAAAGCTAGCATGACCTCATGAGCTTAACCTCAGACCACTGGCATCAGTAATTATGTATCAGGAGCTAAGATCAACTTAGGAGTCCACATGAGCATTTACTAATTACTGTTAATGATGCCAATACAGGGTTCCAAACTCTTTTTAACATGTGATTTTATCTGAAAGGAAACTCTCCCCTCCTCTTTTTCCCATTCACAACTCTTGGGGGGAGGGGGAGGGGGGGAACTATTAAGTCTGCCACTATGCCTAATGATTCTTTTTAAAGGAAATAATGTGCAAACCCACAAAAGTCACATTGATTGGTCTTCAGACCAACTGATCATACTCTACAGTGGTTGCTATTAAAAACTCTAAATGCATAAAACTATCACAGGATTCATAGCAAGGGCATGAAATGTATTTCCAATCCTTCACTCAAACTGCAATAAATTGAATATAAATCTATGGCATATATATATATATATAATTCCTGAAGCTGTTCACTGCTCACAAAAGACTAAACTAATGGGCAAGCATGCAGATGCTAAAATGCATTTTCTATGTAAGAAGTATAAATGAATCTAAAATCTTTCTTTGCCAAAAATGATATGCTCTCTCTCTCACACCCCCACAAACCTGGTTATGTCATATACCAGAAGTGCTCCAGCTGCTCCTCTGTAGTAAGATCTAGTGATGGACCGGAAAGATTCTTGCCCAGCCTGAAAGAAAACCAAGTTCCATGGCTTATGAATATGTTCAATGCAACCTTGAAATACAGTGCTTAACAGAAGCAACTGAATGTGATGAAGGTGATTGCTTAAATATATGGATGTGCAAATTGATCAATTCAGAACAAAATAATAAGAAAAAGAGCCTTCACTGAACATACTCATAAGCCAACTTAATACTGCCCATCTACAACCTGCTCTATGCATGTATCTCGAATCTTCATTCATGATTACAATGCCTACAGGCTAAGAGTCTAAGACATAAGGGCCAAGTAACATTATTTTGGATTCATATTCCTTTTCTTTTTTTAATAAGTAATTTTGGATTAATATTCAACCCACAGAAACTAGGAAACATAAATATGTTGGATTGAGAAGGTACTAGATAGTCACAACCATCAATAAATTCCAAAATATTGCATTAACTTTAATAGATTTGAGATCAATTACTTTTTTCCTCGCCATCTGCAATTGAATGAGTAACAGCCAACCAGTTGTACTAAACAGGTGGGGATAATAACAAGTTTGACATGATTCGACATAATTTTTCAGAAACAATTTTTCACTTAGTGGATGAAGAGAAGTATAATAAATCCAAAATTAACCTTTTAATTACTCTTTCCAATGAAAGAACCATATGGTTTTAATGATAGAATTAAATGAAAGTGATGAACACAACGTCAAATACAACAAACTAGTAACACAATTACAGCTTTACTTGACCCTTTGTATAACCTCGTAATATTATCTAATTATTGCCAACTTTTGTAATAGCATAATTTTAACTTTTAGTTATGATAGCAACAAAAAGATAAAAATAAACTTCCAAAAAAAAAGAAAAGAAAAGAAAAATTAACCCTCAGTTTCTAGAACACTCTCCATTTTTCTTAGGAATGAAGAAAACTGATTTTATGACTAAAGATGTAATTTTTGACATATCTATAGATGTATGTATATCAATAACTTATAGTAACTGATTTAAAATGACATGCCATCATCTATACCTTTACACTATGTTTGGGAGTTTATAAAAGAAAGAATGAAAACGAATGAAATATATAATTTTTACTATTATAGATGATATCAACATTTCACCTCCATTTTCAAGGGCCTATTTTGGTTACTACTTGCTAAAATTTTAAACCTCAACAGTTATAGACTCTTTAGATTTTAAACTCATAACAACTATAATTCCCAATAGTTGACTTTCTACTGTTCAGATCTACTAAGAACTTATATTAATACCATTTTTTAGATATTAGCAATTAAAAATATAAGCTTCATTTGTTTAAAATAATCTTATACATAGCCCACACAGGGTAGCTCAGTTGGCTGGCCTCATGGGAACCCCCCATGAAGTCTCAAATTACCTGATACACGTTTCTTGTGGGCTAGGTTGTGTGTTTGGGGTGGGTAAACAAAATGGTCATGTATATATCCCTATTTTTAAAAATTGACCGTATATAGTTAAAAGCCTTGTAGCTAAATTGGTTCACACATCCTAATGTTTCCAACAGAGACCTCTAGAGTTTAAAATTAAGACCCCCTATCCCCAACCATTGAATTATAACTATAAAAAAATAATTAACCCAACATAGTTAGTTTAAAGGAAAAGAGAAATGAAAGGTTAAATTTAAGTGTCGTTTTGTTCATCAATGATTCTCATCCAAATTATCACAAATAATTGGGAATCAATAATTCTCATTCTAATTAAAAAAAACTCCTACAAAAGAATTGAGTTTTGGGAGGCATGCCCACTTGCCCAATTTGATTCCTTCCCTTCCCACTAAACTACCAAACAATATAATTACTAGAATATTCCTTACAAATCCCTTTCAACCCAAACAAAGCTGCTACACCTTCATCAATTTCACAAGCAAATGAATTGAAAAAAAAAAAAAAAAAACCCTTAAACAACGCCAAATAGTAGTACTAGGCTAATCCAAAAGTGAGGTTTTTAGCATTCAAACACAAAAATTGTTAAAAAAAAAAAAAAAAAAAACTAATAATATATGATGCTAAATTTAACACTTTTTGTTGTTGGGTTTTTGAGAAAAAAAGAAAAGAAAAGAGAAAGATGGGACTTACAGTGTCCCAAATCTGAAGCTTGATAGGACGGCTGTCGATGGTGACCATGCGAGCTCCGAACTCGACACCAATGGTGAGATCATGCACGGGTTGGAATCTCTTGTCAGTGAATTGCAAGAGCAGACACGATTTCCCTACACCTGTATCACACCCAATTATTATTCACCCACCAAAATATTCCTATAACCCACCAAAAAAAAAAAAAAAGTAAAAAAGAAACATGGTTGATGACTAAATATGAAACCTGTGTCTCCGATGATGATGTACTTGAAGAGGTAGTCGTACGACATGGCCGATGATACGATGTCGTGTAGAGAAATCAAGCAGAGACACACCAACACCAACAACACACACAAACCTCAAACCTGAAAGCTTGAAGAGAGAAAGAAAGAAAGAAGGTTCGAGTTGGAGAGTTGTCTGTCGTGGCTGAAATGAGAGGAAAGGAATGTAAATTATTTATGTCTTTTGTATTTATATAATAATAATGTTTTTGAAAAAAAATGATTAGAATTTTGAAGAAGGAACTGAAAGAAAGATAGACACCCCATCAAAAATAAAAATAAAAATAAAAAAATAAAGAAAGAAAGACACGGTGACGTATTTGTTATACCGACACGCTATCTAAAAAAGAGTCTAAAAATTAATTGTTGTGCTGTTTTTTTTTTTTATAATTTTTTTTAATTATAATAGATACTGTATAATTTAAATATGCAATGTCTATTATATAGTAATTTCTTTTATTATTTAGGTAAAACACCAGTTGATTTTTGGTGTAGACAGATTTGAATTTAGAAATTTTTATTTAATGGCAAAAGATTTTACCGATTGAGCTGTTTGTAGTGTGTTTTTTAACTTTTTGTTTCTCATATTTTCGTTGAGGTACGGGAACATAAAATGTCCATAACGTGTTGCAAAATTGATATTCGATTGAGTTATTATTCATTAATCATTATAGTGATTTGATTAAGCTTTTTTTTTTCCCTAATCAGATATATCGTAAGAATAATATAGATTTCATAAAGATGGTAATGATAAATTAGGGACATCATCAGGTTAATCCATGAAGATAAGATAACTCAAGGACAAAGGAGGAATTGTGTATTATCTTTTAGGTTCATAAAACAAAATTTAGGAGGATTGTCATTTCAGCAACACTTTGTACATAGGTGTTGATATATGATAAGGATTCACTTATCGAAAGCAATTCGTATTGTCAATACAACTTTTTTGGTACTTGTCTTTTCACTTTCGGCTTCCTTAGGCCTATCCTTCTTTTGGGACTCTTTTATTTTTGGAGGAACCCTTCTTTGAGACTTTTAATTTGATGGTTTGAGCAAAATGTACAGAGGATATCGTACGCATGTGTTTCTGTTTACGTGAAGGAGAAGAAAAATGTATGAGAGAAAGTAACCTTTTTTTTTTTTTTTTTTTTGAGAATCATAGAAAGTAAATTTTAGAAGATTGGTTTATTCAAACTATCTTTTTCTTTATAATTTTATCTTTTATGAATCCACCGTACCAGTTTCTTTGTGAATAAAGAGGTAATTTGAAACAATACTCGCACTAGCAGTACTGTAGTAGGATTTCCATTGGTGGTTTTTGTAATTTGATATGTAAACTGCAAATGTTAACAATTACTACATGTTTATCACTTTAGATTTGAGTCATTTGACCATAAATTCTGTTGTTATCAAATAAGAAACCTATAATTATATCCCACTTACATTAGACCTTTTTTTTTTTAAGGAAAAAAAAATTATCAAAAGGATAATGTAGCAACAGGAACTAAGAGATGACCTGATGAAATCCATCGTAATCAGTCTCCTTATTAAAATATTTGTTTCCAGTATTAGTTTAACAATGTTTTCTTCAATATCAATTTGATTCCATGTTCAATAACAATACACTTTGAGTAAACTCCCTCAAAATGGCCCTAGTTGCTTTGCCTTAAGATAATCATCATACCAAGATTTAAAGGAATGTAGGAATCACAATCTGGGCCTATTTTTCCAATTGGCATAGTTGTCATGGTTTTATCAGTGAACCCAAACTAATGAAATCATGATTTAAATTATTGGGGTGTGATGTTATATAATAAAAATCACCGAGCACTATACCTTCATAGTTTAATCTCTGCTTTAGCGTTCAATCAATGGAAATCACATTTTAAGGAAAACACAACAGTTTAAAACTAGAGATTACTCAATAAAATTGAGTTTCTACCAAGTGTGAATCTGAGGTACGATTTAAGCAATCAGGATTTTAGACACATACAGAACAAATCAACAAATGACCAAATTATCTTGCCAGCCTGCATGCGAGTTTGGAAAGTATAATCCATAACCAGTTAATGTCGAGACATTGAGATATTGAAGCTGAATACTGAAAACCATCAACATTCTGCTTAATATAACAATCATAATGGAAGTTGTGAAAAACAATGCAACTGACACAGAGTCTTTTGTACTGCTCACGGCTTACTCGTTTGTACTGCTCCTGTGTGATGGATTTCACTCTTCCATTGCATCTCCTCCTTCAATTACTTCCACCTTCTCCTTCAATGGAGTAATCTTCGTTAAGAGAACTTCTGTAAACACAGTAAAAGAATATAATCAAACAGTCAGTAATGAATTTTACAAAAGTAAGCACCATATTTCTGAAACGAGACAAGAGGTAAGGAGCTGAATATGTCAATCTCAGTCTTTGCTTAAACAAAGGAATGCAAATAAAATATACAAATAATGCAAGCTTCCTAGCAAGCATTAAAGATGAACCATCTGGAAAAGCAATACATACATGCCATGAACAAGCTAAATTGCGCATTAATTTAACTGTACCGACCAAAATCAGCCAGCCATAAAATTGAGCAAATATGCTAGGGAAGTAGTAAATGAATGTATAATAAATAAAGCGAGGGAGTATGTCGCTAACCAGTCTTCTTAGTAAACGAAAAGCCTTTTGGATTGACAAAGGTACGGGGATTAGGCAACAGATGGTTTCTAAGGTATTCCTTGTGCCCCTGTGGCAGCAGTTCAAGAGGAGAAGAAACTTGCATCAGAATTAGATTAAGAATTACTTTTACCATAACAATTAAGTGGTGAAAACTTGCAAGGAACAACAAACCTTGGTTATCACACAAACATCAACATTGCTTCCACTTCCCAAATCATTAAATATACCAGAGCATATAGCTTCAACAACAAGTTTGATTCCTTCGTCCCTCTGCAGCATATGAGGCCAGGAAAAAAGGTCAAGTGAGAAAACTAAATAAGCATTTCAGATACAATCAATACTGTTAAAGTAGAAAGCAGGTCATGCTAAAGCAGCCATGTTTGTCTCCTACAAGTTACTAGTTTCTTGAGATACTAAAATTTAGCCTCCTGACAGTTGTAATGGTCACACAACCATATGTAAATCATATTTGAAGATAGAAAGATAATTACTCATCATCATAATAGATGAACATTGAAGTGAAAGTTGTACTGAAGTTGTCTATATCTTAGCTACTACTACATCATTGTGAGCTCATCAAACATGTAAAAAACTTTACAACCATAACATTCTGACTTACAGTCAGGCCTTCTTTGTACTTGGACTCGAACATGGCCATGGCAGCAAGTGAACCAGATCCCATTGTTGCAAACGGCAGCGTGTCAGTTGATCCATGGGGATATATCTACCAAAATATAGGTTTCAACGTTCAACCTTAAGTAATCAACTAATTATGAAAGCTAATATAGAAGGTTATTGCCAAATTAAACGCTTGAAATGAAACTAAACTCACAGTATGTAGATGAGGTCCAGTAACATCAACCCCACCAAGAACCAGAGCAGCTGAAACATGGCCTTGGTAGCTGAAACCATATTCAGCAGTTAGAATTTTATGCCATTTAACTAGATATAAGTCAAGAAGTGTCCGAAACAAATAAACTTACTTGAAAAGGTGTTTCTTAAGAAGGGTCAATGCTGTAATAACCCTTGATTCTCGACCAGTATGGTAGCGATGCAGTTGTAGCTGTGAGCTAACCATGTCTAAATAAGTAAACACCAAAGGAGTGCATTAGCTATGGTTGTACAAAGAAAATAAGACAATTTCATATCCTTCATCTTCCTGCAGCCTTGAGGTGCTAAAAAACAATAGTGCAACAAAGATAACCACATTAAACATCCACATTAACAATACCTGTTACTGCCTCTGTATCAGCAGCAGTTCCTGCTCCACAACAATATATGTTTGGTGCCATATAATGAATCTTTTCACAGTTCTTATCACAAACAATGGGTCCTTCAGTGGCTCTCGTATCTGCTCCAAGAATGACGCCATCCTGAATAAAATGTTGAAAAAGGAATAAAAGATAAGTATATAAATCCTGGAAGAAGTCTCTCTGAATACGCTACCTAACACAAACAAATAACAACATATATATGCTCATTAAATAACTATCACTACTGGACTATTTATTTTTTCAAGATCATAACTAATTACTACACTATTTATTTGCTTTTCTATTACACCAGTTCCAACTGATTATCACTACTATACTATAAGCCATCTACAAACTACATGCATTTAATTATGTGCTCAATAGTTTCCATTTCAGAAGTCTTTTTCATCTGTACTGTCAGAACAAGATTATTGCAATGCTACTTTTATTCTGATATGCAAATTATGAACATGCACTTAAATTCTTACAGAAATGATACAAAAGCAATATCAATTCTAAATGACTACACATGATAGCAATTCATCTCTTTGAATATACGCTTATGGTAAATATATTTAACAAAATAGATCATTGACTTATGATCCAGTTGTTTGATCTACATGACAAGTAATATTAATCCATAAATTTCGACTCTGTGAACCTAGCATCAACATCATTAGCTTGAAAGTCAGGAAGTATTTATCAGTGAAGAATATGGCTCAATCTGCAAATCATTCACTACTTTTCCAGCATCATATCTCATACATATAATATATATATATATATATATATATATATAACAATAGCTGATCAATAGCACATCAAACAGTCATACCTGGAAAACTAAACCAACAATTGTAGTCCCTGTCTTCCGATATGATGGTGGCTGAACTCCCTTCTTACTAAGCATATCATTTCTTCTGCAGAGATCAAAACTAAATCCGCCCTTGGGGGGAACATCTATAGCTGAGTTAGACATCTTAAAACTTCAACTTAACCTGCATATAGAAAACAAAATTGGTTATCACACCCATCTACCATGAAAACCAATTATCGAAACAAAGACAAAAAAAGCAAAAGAAAAACTTTGCACCTCTATATTTTTTGTGTTTCAGAAAGTTTTATTAAATAAAAAAACCAGCTCAACTAAGCCAAATATTGTATTGAGTTCAACTGAGTAGGAGTTTTTGTACCCTTCCACTGGTATAAAATAATGAAAACCCTAAAATCTGAAATTTCAGTTCCTTTTCTGCCCTCATAATAAATCTACTAAGTAATCAAACACGTTATATCAGACACTGATTTAGAAACCCTATGCTTCAACAAGTCTATATCAACAGCTACCCTATCAAGTTTGAGACCTCTGGGCCCCTAGCTCTGGTGGTAAGAAAACAAGTTAGGGCGGTATTGGGGTTTCTTAGTTCTTAGTCAAGACCACAATTTTCAAGCTTTCCAGATCAAAACTTAAGTTTTTATTCCCCCCTGTCAGCTATAAGTCAAGGTGCAAAGGGCAAACTAATTAATCAGCATTTAACTTTAAATTAATCACCTAGAAGAAAAAGTATCCATAGATATACCCCAATATATTTGGGACTAAAGCTTTGTTTTTGTTTTTGTTTAATTTTTATAAGCACGTTTAATATCTATTCTTGTACAACTTTGTCACACACCCAAATGGCTCAAGCCCATAAATTTACAAGCTTTCCAGATCAAAACCAAGCAGCTATAAGTTCAAGTGCAAACTAAGTACTTAGCATTTAATTACAAAATAATCACCTAGGAGAAACAGGATCCAGGTAACTATGTTAGATGTCTGACCTTGTACAACTTTGTCACACCCAAATAGCTCAAGCCCACAAATTTTCAAGCTTTCCAGATCAAAACCCAGAATTTTTTTTCCCTAGTCAGCTATAAGTTCAAGTGCAAACTAGGCAATCAGAATTTAACTTCAAATTAATCACATAAAAGAAACCGTATCCACGCAACAATATTCAATGACTGATGTTGTACAATTTTCTCACTCACACACAAATGGCTCAAACCCATAAATTTTCGAGCTTTCCAGATCAAAACCCACTAAGTATTTAGCATGTTAAACTAAATTAATCACGTAAAAGGAACTGCACCCATGTAACAACGTTCAATGCTCGATCTTATACAATGTCTCTCTCACACAAACACACGCATGGGTCAAGCCCACAAATTTTCAAGCTCACCAGATCAAAACCCACAATTTTTTTTGCTCCACAGTAAGCAATACTTACAAGTGCAAACTAATAAAACACAGGATCTTTCACAAATTTCACTTGAAATTCATAATACTAACATTTTAACAGCTACCCTAATCGTGATTCATACACAGAGAGTAAAAAAAATTTAAAAAGTCCAACACTTGGAAACGAAAAGATCGAAATATCGCAGCTGAGGTTAACAGAGAACGACAACGTTGTTGAAAATAAGGAACAAGATTTACCTGAGAGAGACACCGAGGAAACCCAATTGCCAAGCAAAAGCGAATACTAGTGAGAGATTATTATTATAGTTTTTTTTCTTTTCCCTTTATCTATGGAAAACCTAGAAGAGAAATCCAAGACTTTGAAAGCTTTTTTATTTATGGCTTCTATTCTATATACGTCCCTTTTTCCTCAAACCCATTTTAAGTTTTGGAACTGGGCTTTGGGCTTGTTGCGTACACCTAGTAAGTGTTTCACGTGTGTCCCTGTCCATGTCCTAACGATTCAATGCATAAAAATACTGGACTTAGTCTTTGCCCTTAATTTTTAGGTTAAAATGCATTTTATTTTCAACATCTTTAAGTTTGGGGTACCCATTAAATTGATTATAAAAAATTACATATTATATTCTTAACCATTAGGATTTAGGATAATAAGGGTCTGATTGATAAGAGGACTATTGTTTTTACTTTCAAAATAGTATAAAAACAATTTTCAAAAAATTGAACTTGAAACTAGTTTTCAGATGATAATTTTTATATTATATGTGTAAGTCCCTGAGGATCAAGGATGAAGTTTAAGAGTCGCAATGTGGGGTGACAATGCTACAGGCCACAAGCCCGAAGAGGAGGGTTGCTCGGGGAGGTAAAGAGATAAGTCAAAAGTACTCTAAGGCATCCCAAGTGGGAACTAAAGGTCAAGGGGGAAGTTTTTAGTTTGGGGTAGTCTGTAGCCACCGCGTTGAATGTCTTGCATCTAGCCTCCTAGCCGCATTAAATGGTGGGCAACAGCTTTATCAGCTGCATTGATGGGGAAGTGACCTGAACAGTGCAAGTCACAGTTAAGCAGATTCCTTTCACCACCTTCTTCAAATGGAAAAAAAAAAAAAGACAAGTGTCATGAGGGGAGGCTGGTTAGGAAGTGATGAACGGCTAAGATGTGAAGTAGGAGAGAGTATATAAGGAAAAGAAGGTTTTTAAAGAAGGGGGTCGGACAAAAAAAGAAAAGTCATTGTAAAAAGATCATAGAGAGAAGAACATGAACAATACCTTTATTTGTGAAACTTTGGCCTCCTCGGGCAAGCTTGTATTAATGTATTGACCTATATATTTGATAAAACAAGGTCTTCCTCCCTGATTCTCATCCTCGGGCTAAGCCCTCTCTTATTGTTTGATTCACTCTCTAACAAATTTATTAATTTGGGTCTAAGCTGAACCCTGCAAGCTTACTATTCTAAGTGGGCTTGGGCTGACAGAATTTTTGGTCCTTACAATTGGCGCCGTCTGTGGGAAATAGCAAGGTGTTCAGGATTCGGCTTGAGTATCTATGGCTAACATGAGCCAAGATAGGGAGGAATTAGTTGGCTCACAAAGGGAAAACCAATTCGTTAACTTGGAGTGAAGGAGGGGTAAGCAACATACTCCAAGTGTTATAGTGGAGTCTCATCATACTGAGCATACTAAGCGGAGTCACTCAAGAACTAGGAGTCGTGTTTCACATGATCAGGAGACACGGAGGTTGTAGTAGGAGGTTAATCGCTTGCGTGCCAGGCTGAGATGTAGGGAGTGAGATAGGAGAAGTTTGTCCTCCCTACCAAGTGATGGATTTAGGGGAAGCAAGGACCATTCTTATCATCATGGGTTTAGAACTCCATCTGGTGAGTCCCTTTCAGCTCCTTTGCACCAGAGTAAGTGGGAGGGGGGTGGTCATAAGCGTGAGAGAAAGCCTTCTCACCATGGCATGGGGAACAATGCAATGAGTAAGGCCTTACAGCAGATTTCTAAATCACCCTTCGTTAGGAGGATTAGCAAGGCCAAACTTCCTTATCGGTTTTCTCAGCCAACGTTTCCCGTTTACAATGGAAGAACTGATCCCGCGGAGCACGTTAGTCACTTTAATCAGAAGATGGCGGTCCATGCCAATAATGAGGCCCTTATGTTTAAGGTGTTCCCTCTAGTCTCAGGCTCGTGGCCATGCATTGGTTCAATGCCTTAGAGGAGGGGTTAGTGAGGTCTTTCGAGGAGCTAATGAGGGCATTTGGTGCCAGATTCATAACGTGCAGCAGAGTCCCTAAGCCTTTGGACTCTTTGCTGTCTATGACGATGAGGGAAGTAGAGACTCTCAAGACCTACTCGGATAGGTATTGGAAGACATATAATGAGATTGATGGAGACTTTAAGGATGTGGCCGTGAGGACTTTTAAGGTTGGACTCCCTATCGAGCATGAGTTGAGGAAGTCGTTAACGATGAAGTCCGCCTTGAACATGCACCAACTTATATGGCAGATAGATAAGTACAAGCAGGTCGAGGAGGACCAAATACAGGGAAAGGGTAAGGCTAAAATGTCCTTGGATAGGAGGGATTCTTGGGGAGGGGGATACTAAGGTAATTGCCCCAGAGGGGAGTTTCCTAATCATCCATCATCCACGGGAGCTTAGTTGGTCAACTCCTTGTTTAAGGAGCCTGTGTACCAAATACTAGAGAAAATTAAGGGTGAACCTTATTTTAAGTGGCCCAATAAGATGGGCGGGGACTTGTCCATGAGAAATCAAAGCCTCTATTGCCATTATCATAAGGACTGGAGACATACCATCGAGGATTACAGGACCCTGCGGGACCATCTAAGCTAGTTGGTGAAGGCGGGGAAGCTCATCCGGTTTTTGCATCAGCTTGCAGAGCAGTTCAATCACTCAGGGGCTGAGTTTAACCGGGGTAGCACTCATCGGCCAGCATTAGGTACTATCAATGTGATCTTTGCCAAACTCGAGGGCAATATAGGCCTAGGTATTTGAGTTATGTCCGTGGGTGAAGGTTGTGATTTGAAGTACGGTGCTTAGTCTTCTAAAAGGGCCAGAGGGATGGTCACCCCTACCCTAGTTTTTTTCTAAGAAGGATAAGGAGGAAACTCTCCAACCATATGATGACGCACTGGTGGCCACTATTTGGATTAGGGGTTACGATGTAAGGAGGGTGTTCGTTGATCAGGGAAGTGGTGCAGAAATAATGTACCTCGATTTGTTCCAGGGGCTAAATTTGAAGCCCAAGGACCTAGAGAGGTATGATTCACCATTGGTAGGCTTTGATGGCAGGATGGTGGTCCCCTAAGGAATGATAATATTACTAGTACAGGCTGGGGATGAGGAAGTGCTGATTAACTTCATGTGTTGGAGGCTTTTTCCCCCTACACAGCTATCCTAGCCAAACCCTAGCTTCATGCTATGGGTGTTGTGTCCTCAACCTTGCATCTTAAAGTTAAGTATCCTACTCGGGGGAGAGTGGGAGAACTAGTAGGTAGCTAAGCCACGGCTAGGCAGTGCTTGGTATCAGCAATGACGAGGCAGTCCTTGGATCTTGCTGTGGTGGTTAAAGTTCCAATTCCATAGCAACTAAGGGGCCTTGTAGAGGGGCAACAAACGGGGACATTTGCAGAGTCGTCTGAAGATCTAGAGAAAGTGATTGTAGGATAGGATCAAGAGCGATATTTCTAGATGGGATCCAAGTTGTCATCCTTGGAAAAAGCAGAGTTGGTGAAGTTTCTAGAGGCAAACATTGATGTATTCGCTTGGAGTACTTATGATGTACTAGGGGTTGACCCAGGATTTATATGTCATTAGTTGAACATTAATCCCAAGGCTGTGTCGCGCAAATAGCCTCTTCGACGCTCATCCAAGGATCACACTGAGGCAGTAAGGGTGGAGGTAAATAAGTTGAAGCAGGCTGGAGCTATTAAGGAGATCTTTTATCCTGAATGGTCAGCCAACACTATGGTGGTTAAGAAGAAGAATGGGAAGTGGCGAGTCTGCGCAGACTTTACTGATTTGAATAAAGTTTGCCCAAAAGACCCCTTCCCCATTCCTAAGATTGACCAGTTGGTGGATGCCACAGTGGGAAATCCTCGGATGAGTTTCTTAGACACCTTCCAATGTTACCATCGGATACCTCTATCATTACCTGATCAGGAGAAGACAACTTTCCGTGCTCCTAATGGGAACTATTATTATCGGGTGATACTTTTTGGCCTCAAGAATGCAAGATTCATGTATCAGAGAATGGTTACTCGAATGTTTGAATCACAGCTAGGAAGGAACGTGGAAGCATACATTGGTGAAGAGCAGGTGGATAGGAGAGCATCTGGCGACTTGGGGGAGACGTTCTTGGTCCTAAGGAAGCATAGGCTATGCCTGATCGCCTTTAAGTGTTCTTTTGGGGTTAGCTTGGGTAAGTTTTTGGGCTACATGATTACCTATCGTGGGATTGAGGTCAACCCCGAACAGATTAAGGCTATTAACAATTTACATCTCCCTCGGAATCCTATAAAGGTGTAGAGATTGGCTGGAATGATAGTTGCCTTAAATAGATTCATTTCTAGGTTGGCGGACAAGTAGTGTCCCTTTTTCTAGCTTCTCCACAAGTGTAAGGACTTTTGGTGAACAGAGGAGTGTGTAACGACTTTTAAGGATCTTAAGCAGTTGTCAAGTCCTCCAATACTCTCTAATGATGCGAAGAAAATCAGTAGACTGGATGCTCCAAACTTAAAAAGACTACTTACTGCCTTGATGGTCTAAACAAGAAAGAAAAACGATCAAAAGTAACTGGGGTCGCCGGCCAAGAACCCTCTGATGGCAAAGTTAGTTTTTTCTCTATATTTTTGGAGTTCCAACTTTTTGGAAAATGTTAAACGTACCTTTTTTTTTTTGTTTGAATAGGTGTTTATATAGTGTCCTAGGAACAATTATTGGGCTTGTAACCTTCCCTGAATTTGAGGGGGTGCGAGGGTTTAAGGATGACTTCCACAACAGTTTAGGAGTTATATTTTTCTCATATAACGGTCACCGAAAATTATGCATATGTTACGGAGTGGTGACATGTACTCAGGAATTTTTCCAAGTGTAAAGGGCTCGTCTAGGGGTCCTTTTGTTGTATATACCTTGCTTCTAAAGGAGGTTGTTCCTCTTATGGACGAACCCTTTCAGGACGAGATTGATAGCTTCCCTAGGACGAGTAGATGCGGTTGTGCCAAACTTGACTGTGGGTGTGTTTTTGTCTATGGACGACCATGGACATTAGCCTCTTCTTTGTTCTTTCTTATGGACGACCGTGGATGTTTGACTCGTCTTGGTGCTTTCTACAAGACAACTGCTTGGTGTGGATGACCATGGACGGTCTGGAGTACTTTATTTTTCTTCATTCCTCATCACTCTCTAAACCCGAGAACGAGGAAGTGTTGTATTCTTACCTAGCAGTCACAGACTATGCTGTTAGTCTCGTCTTGGTCAAAAGCGAGGATGGCATCTAGAGACTTGTCTACTACATCAGTAAGTCCTTACAAGAAGCTGAGATACGATATTTACCTTTGGAGAAGGCAGTTTTGTCCATAGTGCATGCCATTAGGAAGTTGCCCCATTATTTTTAGGCTCACAATGTGGTGGTGCTCACCCATTTTCCTTTGCAAGCTTTTCTTAGGAAATCAAACTATACAGGCAGAATTGCTAAGTAGGGAACCATGCTTAGAGCCTACAACGTCAAATACATGCCTTGGACTGCCATAAAAGGGTAGATTCTAGCAGACTTTATGGTAGAGTTTACTGAAGGGACAATGGAGAAGGAAGAAAAAGGATTGGGGATGATGGTCACCTCAGCCATCGTCGTCCTCCCTTAGGAAGTTTATACGGATGGGGCGTCTAACCAAAAGGGAGAAGGGATCAGGATTGTTTTAATTACTCCCAAGAAGCTAGTAATGGAGAAATCGTTGCGGTTAGGTTTCTTAGCTACCAACAACGAGGCCGAGTACGAGGCTCTTTTCACCAGAGTAGCAATGGTCAAGCAACTGGGGGGAGATGTGGTGCAGTTGTATTCTGATTCTAGGTTGGTGGTGGGCCAGTTGATGGAGAGTTTGAGGCTCGGGATGAGAGAATGTGGAGGTATCTTGCTAGGTTACAGCGTGTTTGTGCTCAATTTAAAAGTTTCGCGTTGAAGCAAATCCCTAAGGGGCAAAACTCTCATATAGATTCTTTGGCCATGCTAGCCACTTCTCTGCGGTCAGGTTTTCCTTGTGTTGTGATTGTTGAGGAGATGAATAGCTCAAATCTTATAGGGGTATCCTCGGATGGGGTTTATAGCCTTTAAATGGGGACGAGTTGGATGGACCCTATAGTGTCCTTTTAAAAGCAAGGAGTGTTGCTCGAGGACAAGTGTGAAACAGAGAAGATGCGTAGAAGTGCCCCTCATTACCAAAAGTTGTACAAGTGCTCTCACTCAGGACCGTATTTATTATGTGTGCACCTTAAGGCAGTGGAGCCTTTGTTGGAAGAGTTACATGAAGGCATATGTGGAAGTCACGCAAGGGGTAGGTCTTTGGCGCATAGGGCCCTCACCTAGGGATACTAGTAGCCTAGCATGCAAAGAACCTCCCAAGACTATGCGAAGAAGTGCGACCAGTATTAAAGGTATGCCCTAAACATTCATCAGCTAGGGAGAGTCCTGAATCCCATATCTAGCCCTTGGCCATTCGCTTAGTGGGTCTTGGACATAGTGAGACCATTTCTCCGGGCTATAAGAAACCGAAGATGGCTCCTCATCGGCACAGACTATTTCACCAAGTGGGTGGAAGCTAAGCCATTAGCTAACATCAGGGATGTAGATGCTAAGAGGTTCATCTGAAAGAATATTGTCACAAGGTTTGGAGTCCCTTACACATTGATCTCAGATAACGGTATTCAATTTGACAGTAAAGCCTTTTGAAGATACTGTGGAAAGTAGGTATTAAGAACAGATATTCTACACTTGCCTATCCTTAAGGGAATGGACAAGTTGAGGCCACCAACAAGGTTATAGTGTTTGGACTGAAGAAAAGATTGGACAACGCTAAAGGAAAGTGGGTGGATGAATTGCCCTATGTGTTGTGGACCTATCGCACCACAACCCGAAGATCAACGGGGGAGACTCCTTTTTCAATGACTTATAGGGCAGAGGCAGTAATCCCTCTTAAGTCTGGATTCCCAACTTTGAGAATGGATCAGTTCAATGTTGAAGAGAACAATTGCTTACTCCAGGACAACCTGGATGTGGCCAAGGAAAGAAGAGAGGTGGCAATGGTAAAAATGGAACATTACCAACAGAAACTTAAGCAAGGTTATGATAAGGGGATTAAGTCAAGGCCTCTGGCGCGGGGGGATTTGGTCTTGAGGAAAGTGGTAGGAACAACAAAGAACCCTGCTTGGGGAAAATTGGGTTCTAACTGGGAAGGGCCATATAGAATCACTTCCATTGCTGTCATTTGGGGCTTATTATTTAGAAGATCTAGATGAAAATGAAGTTCCTTGCCCTTGGAATGTAAATAATTTGCGACATTATTATTATTAATGTTATGAACTCTTTTGCCACTTATATCTTTCTCAATTACGTTTCATTATGGATGTTTGGCTGCAGCAATCAGTTTATGAAATATCCTAAGTGATAAACAAGACCTAGGCTTTGTTAGACTCCTCGGGTCACAAGCCTAGGGTAAATTAACATTGCATGAAATATTCTAAGGCTTTGTTAGACTCTTCGGGTCACAAGCCTATGGTAAATTAACATTGCATGAAATATTCTAAGTGTCAAATAGATGCTAGGCTTTGTTAGAATCCTCAGGTCACAAGCCTAGGGTAAATTAACATTACATGAAATATCCTAAGCATTAAACAAAACCTAGGCCTTGTCTGACTCCTCGGGTCACAAGCCTAGGGTAAATTAACACTGTTTGAAAAACTCTAAGTGTTAAGTAAAACCTAGACCTTGCTTGGTTCCTTGGGTCACAAATCTAAAATAAGTATTGACTAGAATGTGGGCCTTGAGTGTTTCCTAAGGTTTCAGGATCCACGCTAATGGATTTGCTGTGAGTTACAACCAATTTACAGCTAGTTTGGTTGGAGTTTCTCCTAAGTCCCCTGATTCATGCTATTAATTTTGTTACAACTCACTTCAAGTTAGAGATATTTGGTGAATGAATTACCGGTTAATGTGATGAAATTGTTATAAAAGAGGTACAAGAGTGTAACACGTAAACTGAAAAATATAAATCACACAATTGAAGAAGTATGAGATAAGACATAAATTCTATTTCATTAATGTTTGAAAATTTGAGTACAAAAAAGAGGAGGGGTGCCTATTACATTGGAGCCTAAATTACAAAATGGTTATCTGGCACTTAGCTCGGGGTGGAGTTATGTTGATGCTTCCTTCCCTTTTCCCTTTTTCTTGTGGTCTTTTTTTTTTGTTGGACCGCCTCTGTTGTTTCCTCATTCCCTACGTCCACCACTTGGGTCTCTTGGGGTTTCTCTTGCTCCTAGTTTTGGGAAGGGGTAGCTGAAGGAGTAGAGGTAGGTTGGTCTGAAGAGGAGGGGGGGAACAGAGCTGGGATTAGCTTGAGGTTGAGGAGGAATAGGTGCTAAGCGTAAGGTTGGGGGATAGTACACCTTCTTAGGAGCCCTAAGCTCTAATTTAACGCCAACCCTAGTAGCACTTAGGGCTTGGCTCCACACTTCTAGATAGAATGCCCGAGCGACGTCCCAGAGTTGGGCAGTAAGGCTTTCAATAGCCTTAGTCATGCCCACGTCATAGGCTGCATGCTCGGCCTAAGAAATTTCTGCCTCCTTAGCCTTTAGCTATTTCCTTGTCTGCTTTAGCTCCACCACGGTTAGAGCCATTTTATTTTCAACCTTTCTCTGGGCCTTCAATGCCTCAGCTGCTTGTTTTTCAAAACTTTTAAGGGCTAATTTGGCATTCTTTTGGCCCTTTCCACCTTGGACAACTAGGCAAGAATGTCTTTCAACTTCTTGTCCGCCTCCGTGTGGGCTTTTTCAGCAGCCTCCAACTTATTCTTAGCTTTCCTAGCCATGTCTAGAGAGTGGTCTACCCACTCTTTGGCCATGAAGGCAACTTGGACAATCTACAAAAAAAAGAACGTAAGTATTAGGTTAAACTTTTACAAGTTAATGTTGTAAACCAAGGGAATTGATTATATACCTTAGCCAAATCCTACTTCAGGGATAGGAAGACATCGCGCTTCCTAAAGGACCTTAGCTCTGCCATGTCTTCTAATAGACACAAGGCCTTCTCCAGACACTCGGCCACCAGGCCTGAGCTTTCCTTTTGGGGGTCCTTCAGATTGGCGTCATCAAGTACTGCGTTGCCAGAGCTATGGGTAAAAAGAGGCCTCTAGACAGAAGGCTTTTTAGGCTGGTCTCTCCCAAGATCCTTGGAAGTCCTTGTGGAGAAGGACTTCTTTTGTTGCCCCTTCCTTGTTCGGGCATCTTCAAAGGGGGCTGGTGGGAGGATTTGGTAACCTCCCCCTCCTCGGCACCCTCTGTGCCTTTGCCTCCTTGGGCTCTTTTTCTTTTCTTGTCCGAAGCATCAACGGATGAGGTGTGTGTTGTGGCAGGAATAGGTGGTCAAGGCACCACTACCATGGCTGGGATGTTGCCCCCAACATGGGCATTGAGCAGGGCCATAAGGTTTGCGTCTTCTCTTCAAATCCCATGCCTTCTGGGATGTTTTTGGCCTCTTGCTTGACGCTGACTTGTGCGGGTTGTAGGCGTTTGCATGAAGTGCTGGGAGAGTCTACGGGGTCTTCTTGTTGGTAGAAAACCTCGAAGTCCTTGTCAGTGACTTCTTGGGTAGCAAGCTTAGGTGTGGATTCCTTAGCCTCGTTGTCTGAAAGGATGGGGGCTTTTGTGAGTAGAGGAGCCTGGCAGCTAGTGGTGCTAGTTGTTGGGCGTCTTGAGTTCTGGTAGGGGGAGGTTTGGACTGTAGAAAGCCTGGGATAGTTATGTCTATTAGAGCCAATTGGGGGTCCTTGGCTTTAATAATATTCTTCGGGCTTTAGAAACGCTTGGTGGAAGGCTTGCATCCTAGGATGATGTGGGCAGCTTGGAGTTGACCGTCCTTGTGTAGAAAAATCTCAGACCTAAGGGTTCGGTTTAGGTCTGTGAAGTTAACCAAGTGCTTAGTAAGAGTGGTGTGGTATTCGTCTGCCAAGGAAAATAATAAAAGTCATGAGTAAAAAAAAAAACAACAAGAAAAAGAAAATTTGCATGCTGATGAACTCAAGTAATATCCTCGGGAACTCTACCTAGTTCCCCTTCTTGGGTGGGACAATATAGTCCATCGTGCCAGTCTCCTGAGATGATGAGAAAGCCCTTGTACATACATTTGCTTGAGTTAGGTAGGCAGGAGATTAACCTAATGAACAGGACTCTACATTTGATGTAGCACTTGGATTTTTCACCTTTTTGGTAGTGTATACCTAGTTTACGTCATGCTAGGTGAGGTTGGTCCCCATTTTTCTATTTAGTATATCTACGCACCTAAGGACCCTAAAGACATTTGGGGAGCATTGTGTAGAGGTCAACCTATACTTTATTAGGTAGTCCCTAGTAACCCTCCCCATAGGAAGTTCCATCCCGCCTTCAATGAAGGTGATCATAGGAATGATTACAGATTTAAGAGGTCTGTTCAAGACCAGCCATTCACCGTATTCACAGTGTCGGATTTTTACGTTGTTGGGAATCCTATATTGTGCCCTAAAGACAGCCATAGCCTCGGGAGTGTCCACTAACTTAGCATATCTACCCATGGAATTTGACAGTATGAAAGAGCAAACTTGTAAAAAAAGGAAAAAGAAATGTGAAGATGAACACACTTACAAGCAAAGGGAAGAATTCTCCTCAGGAGCTTGCTTTAGTTTTGATTGCTAGAATGCGTAAATAAGCTCCAGCCAGCCCCAGGTCCTCCTTTTATAGGAGTAAAGATTGGGCGGTAAATTTCCTCGCTCATAAATGAGGGAAGATAAGGACCGTACGATCCTGATCAAGTCGTAGAACGTGGGGAGACAAGCAGTCGCCTGGCGCCATAAATGTGAGATGGTGGATTCTAAAGTGTTAGGAACGTGCTGGAAGCAGGTGAAAGGACGTTACCACGTGGGAATACGTATGGCACGTGTATAGTTGGCTCGGGTAACTAATACTTCGCTTTTACCTTAGGGTTAATAGCAAAAGTTTTAGGGGGCTATTATGGGTGCTTGAGGACCAAGAATGAAGTTTAAGAGTCATAGTGTGGGGTGACAATGCCACAGGCCACAAGCCCGAAGAGGACGGTTGTTCGGGGAGGTGAAGAGATAAGTCAAAAGTGCTCTAAGGCATCCCAAGTGGGAACTAAAGGTCATGGAGGAAGTTTTTAGTTTGGGGTAGCCTGTAGCCTTCGCATTGAATGCCAAGCATCTAGCCTCCTAACCGCATTAAATGATGGGCAACAGTTTTATCAGCTGCATTGATAAGGAAGTGACCTGAACAGTGCAAGTCAAAGCTAAGCAGACTCATTCCATCACTTTCTTCAAATGGAAAAAGAGACAAGTGTCATAAGGGGAGGCTAGTTAGAAAGTGATGGATGGCCAAGATGTGAAGTAGGGGAAAGTATATAAGGAAAAGAAGGTTTTTAAAGAAGGGGAACAGACAAAAAAAGAAAGATCATTGTAAAAAGATCATAGAGAGAAGAACATGAATAGTACCTTTATTTGTGTAACTTTGGCCTCCTCGAGCAAGCTTGTATTAATATATTGACCTATATATTTGATAAAACAAGGCCTTCCTCCCTGATTCTCATCCTCGAGCTAAGCCCTCTCTTGTTGTTTGATTCTCTCTCTAACAAATTTATTGATTTGGGCCTAAGCTGAACCTTGAAAACTCATTATTCTAAGTGGGCTTGGGCTGACAGAATTTTTGGTCCTTACAATATGTGTTTGGTTCCCATTTTTAAAAAAAAATTTCAAAATATTGAAAACAAAAAATAATTGTTTGAGAGGCCATTTTTATTTTTGAGATTTTAAAAAAATATTTACAGAAAGAAACGTTTAGGATCTATAGAGTACTTTTTTTTTTTTGTGTGTGTGATAATGAGGGAATAGAGCTTATCATTTTTTTTTTAATGATATTTTTCAAATTTGAAATGTGAAAATTCTTGTTGTGATAAAGATAAGTTCCTTAATTTAAGAGATAAAAAGTTTGAACAAATATGTGAGGTCCACTATTTTCAATTTATTTACAACTATGTCATTAAAAATATTTTATGCATTCTGAAAACACCACCTTAGCCGTTTTCAAAATCATGTTCTAAACCAAGAAATTAGGATACAGTTTTTTAAAAACTATATTTAAAAAATATTAGCCAAACAATAAATTCAAGTATGTGACCCATCATTTTATAGATTGCAAAAAAAAAAAAAAAAAAAACTATATTTAAATACTCTTACCAAACATGCTCTATTAATATGCCCCTTCTATTAAGATCCGTCACAATTTTACTGTTATAAAACGACATCGTTATGCCAACTTTCTAGTTTCTACATATTTTTTACAAAAAAAAAAAAATAATAAAAGGGAAGAAAATCAAGATCCCCATTTAATAAACTATTTAGGTTCCTAATAAATGATTTCAACTAACACAATCAAGCCTAATAACATGGATTGGGTCAAGTTACTTGGGTTGAACATTTTATTAACTCGACCGAACCAACCTACGCTTAAAAAAAGAGGAGAGGGCCAAGTTAGCTCATCAACCCATGAATAACTAACCCAAGATATCAAGTTGGGTGGGTGTACTTAATGGATTGAATGCACACCCCTACTCAAAGGAGTACTAGTCTATTGGTATCTTGTTTTTTCTTTTTTCTTTTTTGACAAAATGAAGCAATTAAAATTTTGGTGAAATGATGTTGTTTTATATTGGGTTAATTACAAAAAATAATGTGACAAATTCTGACAAAATGGGCATCTTAGCATTGTCTTAATTGTTAAGAGTGCAAAATGCAATTTTTGAAAGTTGAATGATTGATTTAAAAGCGACTCAAACCTAAAAGATGTAAAATGCATTTAAGCCTAATTTTTACATAATTTTTTAATCTCAATCAACTCTTAATTTTTGTTTAAAAAATTGAAAATCATATCTTGTGATATTAACTAGAAATGTTTCCATCAAAGTATTAAAACTATGAGTGATATATATATATATATAATATTGGTTGAAAATTGAAATATCAAAATTAAAATTAAAATTATCTCAAAGTATTGAATTAATAAATATTAAAATATCAATTATCACAAAAAAAAAAAATCTTGGTAACTGACAATTTCTTTTTTGATAAAATGTATTTCTGAGATTTTTTTTTAAAATGATAAAAACAAATTAAAAAAAAATCTTGATGCTTTTTCTTGCTAGAAATTTGTGATTTGAACCCATAGATATGAAGTACCATACTAGACTATCATTTGGTACAACTCAGTTACTTCTTGGCATATATTTTGAATTGAGTTAGTGATGGCATATTCCTCTTACCAAAATCATTAGCAGTGTTAAAATTGAGTTGGCAGACAAGATTTTCAAATAGATCTACGCAATAGCTTGTCATGTTCCAATTTGGACATTACTCTGGTAGTTTTTGACTTCATATCACTTATATGTTTTCGATTAAGTTGACTCTACAATTTTTTTTTCTACTTCTAAATATCAATTATTCATCATATATCTTAGGTTAAACTTTATCTTGTGGGGATTTTTTTTTAATATTTTATGAAATATAGTTTTTTCTCACTGTTTAAGAACTTTAATTGATGCGCCTTTGCCCTTTTCCATTGTTATTTGTTTTCTCTTTTTCTAACTTGGTTTTTTCTTAACGGTATGTATCCTTTTCCAATGAACCATTTATTGTAAGTGGGTCAACGATTTTACTAAATTATCAAAATTGGAATTGTTCAACATGTATGCTTTGTTGTCAGTCAGAAGTTATTTTTATCGCTGATAGTTGTACTTAAAAGAGTTACTTTCATTTGTCCCTGGCAGATGATAATAAAGTCTCTAAGTGCAAGTGCAACTTTAGAAGCAGTGTTGGTGATTATATTGGTTTCTTGCATTATTTCTCACCTTGTAGCATGTTTCCTTGTGTTTAAAATGGCCATTCATTACCAGAGTCTTTATTACCTCGTGTTTAAAATGGCCATTCATTACCAGAAAACTCTTTACTTCAAGTGATACCTCCCCAAGTGCTTTGAGCCCCATGATCTTTACCCTCCACCTTACTCTTACAAGAAAAAGAGCTGCCATTTGAGTTGGAGCTCATAATGAAAACCAGCGTGTTCAAAAGACGTGAATGCGAAGCCTTAAGTAAAGCCTGTGAAAGTATGTATCTAATGAAAGAGAGCAAGTGGCTTGCTCTCTTTTTTTTTTTTGGTTGATAATTCAATAATTACAATGGGAAATGGTTATTTGAACCCTTGAAGTTTGGGAAAACACCAAAAGGTGCCAACAATTGAGCTCTTGGCATGGTTCTTGCAATGTATATATTACATTACATACAAGTACTGACCAATAGTAATTAACATTCATCCACAAGCTTTACTTACTGAATAGTAGATACAGAAATGATTCTTCCAGACAATTTCCAATCAACACATACATCAGGTAACTTACACTGCCAAATGTTAATCAGGGTATCACTCATAGTAACGTATGGAAAAAATTAACATATCTTTCTCGTAAGTTAAGAACAGCTAAGAAAAAAGAATATTTTCTAACTGCAGAAACTTACTTCAAACTCTTCAATAAAGTTAGATACAGATTTTCCATGGAAGAAACCCCATGATGAAAGATAAAGAGGCATACTTTGAGATTCTGAAAGGCAGTCAATATTACGTATCATTTGAAACCAGCATGCATGCCTTGGAATCAAGAAAGAAATGCAGTGTCCAACAACAATCTCCGCATCAGTTCTGAAGTAGCCAGCTTCATATCTATGCTCAATTAATTATTGCATCTCTAACTTTCCACAGTACCTCCCCTCAACCATGTATAGGGTGCCATGCCAAACTGCAAGCTACAGAGAGAATGAAAGATGCATCTGTATTAAGGAGTTGGAGCAGCAGTGCTACTCCCAAATCCCATCTTATGCCCCAACAGTGTAAGCTGCTCAATAAACTCCACTCCTGTGAGAATTTCTGTAGTTCCATATATAACATGCTTGACAGGCTGCTGGTGCTGTACAAGCTCTTGCAAGCTCCCGTACTCAACATAATTACCACCGCCAATCATGAACACAATAGCTTCCTTAAATGGTCCTTTCAAATGATTACTACTAGAACCTGACTTAGGAGTGCGAGGATCAAATACGAGGTAATTATCAATTTCAGGATTCGGCTTCCCTTCCATCAAGGCTTCCACTGTCCTTGGCAATGCCAGTTGCCTATCACTAGATAAGAGATTCTTCACACCAGCAGTCACAGCATAAAATTTCTCAGCCCAGTCAACAATGTTATTTCTGCTGGCTGAATTTGCTGATGCCATTGAGACATTCAATGACTTCAATTTTTTCACATACTGAAATGCACTAGTATCAACCTCGGACTCTCTGAGTGCTGCTTCTACTGATTCACTTCCAATTGATTAATGCTTTCTGAAGAGATCAGATACATGATAGCAAACCTCAGCTTATCCAGCTTTGTCCCTTTCCCTCTGAGCACACCAAGGAGCTCATTCCGATCAATGGTTCCTCTGACCAACATCTCATTCTCCTTTTTTGCAAAAGAATCAAGTGACCTCTCCTTGATCTCACCCAACAAAACAGTTGCAATATTGGTGTGCTTATCTATCACCTGCTTCCGCTCTGTCAACTCAGGCAGTGAGTTCACTGCATTCATCAAATGCTTCGTGTTCCCCATCAAGTCTGTCCCATCAAACTCTGCCCCGTCAGTCCCACCGGTCCTCCTATTGACCTCATCAACATCCTTCTTATACTTGTTCAATTGAGTCTCAATCTCCACTGCAACTTCAGGAAATTCCAACAATCCATTAGCCACCCAAAATGGGTCAGAACTATCCAACTCAAATGACTTCATCCCACCCTTTTCACCTTGTACACTCAACCTATTCAGCCTCAATCCAAGAACATCATGAACAAGAGCTCGATACCTAAAATCATGCTGTATTGCAACTGACAATTCAAAATTCCTATCAAATATACACAAAACTGGCCGCTGGAAAGAGCTCGTGAAACTCCCACCTTCTGTAAACAAATTGTTCTTCGACAACAAATGGTCTCGCAATCTCTGATCTAATGCTGAAGCAACCATCTCAGCTGGCCCACCATGTGGGCACCTAATTATTGGCACCACGGCCAGTGTAGCCAATACACAAAACAAACCAGTTACAATCCTCTCCACAATCTCCTCAATCTCACGATCCCCAGCTGATGGATCATTCAATTGCACAAAACTAGACTTCTGTGCCAACGAAAACAAATTATCCTCCAATGTCACAAACTCCAAGTACTGATCATGCACCTTTGCAATCCGTTGGATTGAATCTGAACTCAAGGTCCCAGATGCAATATCTTCAAGCAGCAGGCGGGGTACAGCGGATGAAAAATTCAAGTGAAAAGTATCATACAGTGACTGGGAGGCATCAGCAATGATTCGCTGAATGTTGGATTGATTGGCTTGGACAAAATACACGGCTGGCACATCATGGACCGGTTTTCGATCCTTATCAACGAGAAAGTATAAGGTCACACCATGTTTTCGAAGGTCCTTGACATGAATCAATGGGGACAGGATGTTTTGGCAAAACTTATCATAGATCAAGATCTTGTACACCTCTTCGTTTGCAGTACCCGTTGCATTCACGGGTTGGTTCATATTCAACATTCGGGTAATACCTTCTGAACCCACAAACAATATAACACATCGAATTCAATAACACATATACACTTAATTCACACATATATGAAATGGGTTATTATTTAATTGTTCGAATTTTATTTCAGTTACTTTGTTAATGCAGAGATTGACATTTTCTGAACCAAAAATTGCAGACCCAATTGAACAATAAAGAAAATAATTCCATTTCAGTCACTTTTTTTAGCCAAAAACATAAAATCTATGGATGAAATCAGGTGGGTAAAAGCTAATATTCTCATAAACGAAATGGGTTTTCGGTTAGTTGTTGGAATTTCAATTTAGTTTTTCAGATTTGAAAAAAAAAAAAAAAAAAAAAAAAAAAAAAAAAAAAAAAAAATATATATATATTATATATATATATATATATATATATATATATATATATATATCTCTAAAGCAAGCAAGAAGAAGATCCAGAGTGAGAGAGGGAGAGTACCTGTTTGCCTTTGACGGAGATTGAGAGCCATGGCAGTGAAACTATGTTCCGAGAACACCAGTAATTTTCGCTTACTTTTTGTGTACGTAAAATGTTAGTTTTGAGCTCTACAAATTTGGGGGCTCTGTGCCTGAGAAAGCGTTGCGTTCCGTCTGTGTTTTGTTTCTTCGGAAATTTTTTCTTTTCTTTTTTGAGAATGTTTTCAGAAAATTATTTCATTATGGGATTTTGATTTTTTTTTTAATGTGTGATAATGACATGAAATTATTTCATAAATAACTCAGCCAACAAAGAGAGAGAGAGAAAGGGTATTATCAAATTAAAAACACTGTTTCTGTCTTTCATCTTACAAAATGTTGTTAATTTTCATTATATTTATAGGAAAATATTTAGGGTCTGTTTAGATAGAATTTATTGCTGAAAATTGAAAACTGAAAACTGAAAACACTGTAGCAAAATAATTTTAAAATGTGTAAATAGTACAGCGGGACCCATTTTTAATGAAAAAGTTGTTAAAAAGTAAAATTTGTGGGTCCATAAACAGTGCACAGATGCACTGTTCACAGAAGGCTGGGTCAAAAACTGCGGCTGGAAAAAAAAAAAAAAGCCGAAAACTCTGAAACGCAAAACGCAGACTTTTCAGTTGAATCCAAACGCTCTCTTAGTAAAATGTTTCACTATATTTTCAACTAGTATTTATTTTTCATGATTCTCAAAAACCGTGTTAATAAACAAAAGGAAAATATGGGAGGTTTGATTGGCAATTTAAAATGAGTTTTGAGCTTTTAAAATATTCACTCACTCCAAATTATCGACCCTTTATTTTATTTTGAGTAGGGTGTCAAATGGGTGGGGTTTGAGTTGGGCATAAATGGGTTAAATACATAAATTGAGGTATTTTGGTAATTTTAGAGATTAGAGATTTTTTTGGTTATTTTAGAGATTTCAGGTCAATTTTGGTCATTTTAAAGGTTTAAGAGTATTTTGGTCATTTAAAAGGTTTCAAGAGTATTTTGGTTGTTTTAGATATTTCAGAGGTCTTTTTTTATCATTACAGAGATTTGAGGGCATTTTTGGAAATTTTAAAGATTTCTGGGTTATTTTTAGTAAGATTTTGAGATTATTTTAGTTGTTTTAGATATTTCAGAGATATTTTGGTCATTTTAGAGGTTTATGAGTGTCTTTCTTATTTTGGACGTTTTCAAGGGTATTTTGTAGGGCAATCCAAGCAACTTGCAAAACTGACCCAATTGGCCAAATTGACCGACCCAAACCATCCACCGCCTGATTCGACTACTCTAGCGGTCGACAGCAGGTCCTTGCTTTCCAAAACCGAATTTAGTGGGTCAACGGTGAATCTCTTCTTTCAAAACTCGAGCCACCTGACCCGAGCAGACTATAAATGGGTTAAAACGTTTTTCAGAACTCACCCTCAGACTCAGTTCTTCTACTCACTCTCTCCTCTAACAATCTCTCTGCTCTTCGCTGATCTCTACTCTTCGCTGATCTTTACTAGTCTCCGATCTTTGCTCATTGTCGTCGATCTTTGCCTCTTCGTCGTCGATCTTTGCTCTTTGTTCGCAATGTCACTAGCTCGTCTTCACCTTCATCGCCTCCATCTCTTAGGTTCGATCTCTCTACTCTCAGTCACTCGATCTCTCTATTCTTTGACTGCAATGTCGCTAGATGCCAAGTTTTCTCTGTCTTCGATTCACCTTTATCGCTAACATCACCCACTCACCCTTATCAATTCAGATCTATGATTATCTCTCTCTCTCTCTCTCTCTCTTTATCTCTCTCTCTCTTTCTCAAGTTCAAGCTCTTAAGTTCGATCTCCCTATTTTTTGTTATTTGGGTTTGTTGATTTGTTCTTTGGTTTTGTAGTTGTAGATCTTTTGAATCATTGGTTTTGTAGTTGTAGATCTTTTGAATCATTGGTTTTGTAGTTGTAGATCTTTTGAATCATTGCTTTTGTTCTTTGGGTTTGTGTTTGATCTTTGCATTTTCAATCGAAATCAAAGCCGACCGCCGTCCACCTGAGCCTAATCCGACTCGACTGGTGGGTTTTCGTGGTCGGTGACAGGTTTGGAACTTCTCCACCTGATCAGATTGGGTCGGTTGTGGGTTGGGCACAAACTCGACCTGGACCGACCCGTGGACAACCCTGGTGTATTTTGGATCATTTTAAAGATTTTTGGATAATTTGGTCATTTTAAAAGTTTCAAAGGTATTTTAGTCGTTTTAGTGTTTTTAGAGTATTTTGGTCATTTTAGAGGTTTTTGGGTGTTATGGCTTTTAAAGAGATTTTGGGGGTATTTTTGGTCTTTAAAGAGGTCCAGGATATTTTAGGTTGTTTTAGAAATTTTGGAGGTATTTTGTTTATTTTAGATGTAAGGACTGTAATTAGAACCTCAGCCCACTAAGAACAGTGAATGCTAGCCTAATAAGCCCAAAACAATGAATTTGTTAGACAACGGGTCTCACAAGAAAATTACTTAGCAAATTAGGTGCAAGCCTTAATGAATAGGATCCTAGTCAACATGTTTAAACGTGTAAATTGGTAGAAGTAATGTTCCTTGGTCAAGGCCGAGGATGAGGTGTTCTTATATTAATCAATCTTTTTCTGGTATATAAAGTATTCTCCTTTCTTCTCAAATTACATGCCTCATTTTTATGGTGGTCATTTCCTTATATAGTCCCTCCTCTCTACATCTCAGCCCTTCACCTATTTATTTTCTAGGAAATCCCTTGGATACTTGTCCCATTAGGACCTTCCTGGAAGCTATGAGAGGTGTTGTGAGCTGGGATGATATTGTTCAGGTGTCATTTCTTCATAAATGTAGCCAATTCATTTGGTGCAGTGCATTTAATGTGATGGTGATAATCTCCTTCCCAAATATTTCTTCTTTGTTGGTTCAACTTTGCTACTTCCCTTGAAGCTTATCTTTTCAAAATGGATAACTCCATAAAGCTCTCCCAACTCAGGAACCTTAGTTGCTTCGTCACTCTCCTCTTTTCTCCTCGGCCTATTAAATTAGGTTCATACAAACCCTTTAACCATCCTCGGACATCTATTTGTTCTCTGGCGTGGCCCATAACCGAATAAACATGCTCGGTTTGCTTGTCCTTACAATAGTCCCTCAAAACTCCATTTCTTTCTCTATTTATGAAAGTGGAGTTGATTTTTGCTCCAAAACTTTTCACCTGCTTTGAGCACACTCCTAATGTTTCGGCAATCGAAATGCCCCATTTATTGCTTCGCACGACGCCTTGTCCCCCACGTTTTATGACGCGATGAAGATCCTATGGTAGAGATTTTTCATGGAATTTTGAGTGGGAGCTTTCCTGCTCATCTTTAGTCTCTCAAAGACACGATCAGAGGTGCTATCTATACATTTCCTTGTAAGTACCTTTTAGTTCACACATAGCTCTTATTTTCATTCATCATCATTTTTTTTTTTTTTATATTTCCAGATAGGTAGGTTTGCAAGTTTGGTTAATATGCCCGAGGGTACAGAAGTTTTTAAAAATCAATATAATATACCACTTGGGGTTACAATACAACACTATCTCTTAGGATACTAGCATGCTTTCAAGTTAAAAGGGGTCATTGTAATCCATATGATTGCTTTTATAAAGGGAGGAATGTAAATTCCTATGGGGAGGGTAACTAGAGATTTTTTGATTACTCATAGACTTTGCTCGACCTAGTGTTCTCCAAACTTATTCAAAATACTAAGTAGCGTTGATGCCCTTAGTTGTAAGATGGGAGTGAACCTTATCCATCACAATGTTAACTGGGTATACAACTGTCGGTACCTTAAAGACACTGGGTATTACCTTAAAAGTAGGGTCCCCTTAATCAAACTTATTTCGTGTCTCCCTAAATCCAACAAGGGCCTGGACTAAGATTTCCTAATCGTCTCGGGTGAATGGCATGATGGCTTGCATTGTCCAACGCGAGACGGGTAGCCAGATGGGTTGTTTTAGGTTTAAGCATACCATCCCTTCCCCTATAGATAGTGAAAATTTTGTTTTAGTAAATATCTTTCTCTTTGGTAACTATATGCTTTTATTTTATTTTATTTTCCAAATCATGCCTTTGTTTATGCTTTTACAAAAAAAAAACTCTACACCCCCAACTTCAACTTAGTAAACTGCAAGGATCTCAATAGAATACTTCGATCTAAGATCTTCCTCCATAAAGATGGACAATTGCGCGCAGCCCACATCATTTTCATGTACAAACCAATTTCCTTCAACTTCCAATCTCCTAAGAATGTCATCAAAGCCAAGGATCCTCAGTTGCGCTTGATTGACGTTGTAGTACCTAAATTCATCACCGGCCCTTCCCCTAAAGGGACACATCAAGTTGAACTGCCTGATCAACATACCGTCGAAGAGAAGGTGATTCCTTCAAACTCGGAGCAAGAAGAAGAAACAATTCGAGTGCTTGAAATAGTGGACTTAAAGGAAGATTTTGAGGTATTTGATTGACCATACTTTACAGAGTCTTCACACATCACTTCAAGATCTCTTCCCTTTGCCTAAGTCAGCAGTGATCAGGAAATAGCTGACATACCAGAAGCAATGGTGTTACAACGCAAGAACACCAGCTTACTTGAATTGCTGGAGTTGCATGCTAGAGGATCCACACCCGAGGTGGTAGTCCATCCTTGGCCCGCTACTCCTCTTCCTTCCCACACTTCCCTTGCTGAGCTCGTAGAGAAAAAGAGGAAGAGGGAAAAGAAGGGTAAAGAGATGTCTAAAGAAGGCGATATCCAACCTTTTAAGGACCCAGAGCCTCAAAAAGGAGCAAAGACTGCTAAAAGGGTAGTAGAGAAGAAGCACGGCAGAGGGCTCAGGCACATGCTCAAGTTGGACGGAGTTCCTCTTTCCATGGACTCCTCCATTAGGGACTTCCAACAGGTGAAGGCAAACTACGTAGGCAATGCCTTGGAACAACCCCTACTTCTTCCTCAAGACATGGCTGACTTGAGGAGCCTGAAGAAGCATGAGGTTTTCCTGACCCTAAAAAGGGACTTAGCCATGGTAAGAATTTATTACTTGCTTTGTTTCTTTATTAAATATTCTTCTAAGTAGGAGTCTAACTTATTTTGCCATTTTACTTCCTTAGGTAGTCTAGACAGTTCACATAGCTAAAGAGTAGGTGGATCACACCTACTCTAAGCTGAAAGACGAGGAGGCACGTCGGATTTCAACTATTAAAAACCTAGTCATTGTCGAGAAAAAGAACAAAGACCTCGTCATAAAGTTGACCAAGATAGATTAAGAAAGGAAGAGTGCTGAGACTACTTTGGCTGGTGCTAAGAAATAGGCTGAGGATCAACGTCAATATCTTTGTAAGGTTGAGGAGCAGCTGGCTATCGCTTGGGATAAGATTGATTCTCAACAAATTGAGCTAGAAAAGAAAGAGGAAGCTATGGCCCAATTAGAGCAGGATGGCTAAGATGTTGGTGGTAAAAGAGATAGAAGATGCTCTAAACGCCTAAGTCAGGAAAATTTGTCGAGGTTACTACCTCCAAGTGTGGACCGAGGCACTAAGTCTGGCCAGGGTGGATGCTTCCTTGGAGTTGAGGAAACTTGAAAATGTTTTCTATCCTCCAGCCTTGCGGATAGCAGCCAAACTAACCCTCGAGGAGATTGCTACTCCTACATCCTTTCTAGCCGACCAATTAGCTGATGCCATTGCTGCCTTCTCAAACCTACTAAAGAGGTAGAGGTTGAACACTCCAATCCTTCTCCAGTGACTAACACCTAGGAGATGCTGTCTTCCCTTTTATCTCTTGTTATTAATTTTAATTGTATCTTGTGCTCATGGCTATCTAAACTATCCGTGCCCTTTTTTTTTTTTTGAACTAAGGCTAAAACCCTTGCTTATCTTTGCAAAATATGATTTAACTCTCTTGTGGAGTGGAGGACCTTTTAAGACCATAAGTATGCCATATACCTCATCCACCATGGCCATGATATTCTCATGATCCAACATAGAATGCTTAGACTTAATCCTAAAATCTTAGGAGTTAGGTACCTTTAAGGCTTTAACTTACATCTAGCCATTCTGAAGACTTAAATTCTTAAGAAAAAACATAGGACCTATGGGATTGAACCTGACCACAGCCTTCTTTCAACAAATTTATATGGTCCAAGGGACCGAGCTTGACGATGTTTGATCTTGCCTAAACCAAGGTCAAATATTAACTCACTTTAGGTCTGCAGTTCGAGAGGTTAAGTAGGGCCCGATTTATTTATTTATTTTTAACTCCTTAATAAACAATGAGTGTTAATTTACCCAATGGATGTGGCTCGAGGAACTAGGCATGACTGAAGTTCTGTTTAACACTTAATTGAATAAAGAGTATTAATTTACCCAATGCATGTGATTCGAGGAACCAAGCATGACTGAGATTCTATTTAACACTTAACCAAATTTACCCAAGGCATATGGTCTGAGGAATAAGGCATGGTCGAGATTTTGTTTAATACTTAACCAAATAAAAAATATTAATTTACCTAAGGCATGTGGTCCGAGGAACTAGGCATGGTCAATGTTCTATTTAACACTTAAATAAATAAAAAGTATTAATTTACCCAAGGCATGTTGCACGAGAAACTAGACATGGCTGAGGTTCTATTTAGCACTTAACCAAATAAAAAGTATTAATTTACCCAAAGCATGTGGTCTGAGGAACTAGGCATGATCGATGTTCTATTTAACACTCAACCAAATAAAAATTATTAATTTATCCAAGGCACATGGTCTAAGGAACCAGACATGGTCAAGATTCTATTTAACACTTAACTGAATAAAAAGTATTAATTTATTCGTACATCAACCCATAAAGAATTTTAACAACAGTAATTGAACCAAAAGATGGCGATGAAGCCTTTCATTAATAGTAATATCTAAGAAGATTGTTTACATTTCACAGACGTGGCACAACATTTTCATCTAGGCCTTCCAAGAAATAAGCCTTTATACTAGCTACCGAAGTGATGTGATATGGTCATTTCCAATTAGGTCCTAATTTTCCCCATGTTGGTTTCTCGCAATACCCACCACCCTTCTCAAAATTAAGTCTCCAGGAACCAATGGTCTCACCTTTACTCCCATGTCATACCATTGTTTAAGTTTTTGTTGATAATGCGCTAACTAGACCATGACTACTTCTCTCCTTGCATCAATTAAATCCAAACTTTCTTGACGTAGCTGATCATTCTTATCTAGATCAAATTGGCTTGTCCTCAATGTTGGGAATCCTGTTTCCAAAGAGATAACTACCTTGGAATCGCAAGTCATGGAAAATAGAGTTTCACCAGTTGATCATCGAGGGGTAGAACAATATGTTTAGAGCACATGTGGGGGTTCGTCCACCCACCTACCCTTAGCTTTATCCAACCTTTTCTTCAACCCATTAACTATGACCTTATTGATAGCTTCAGCCTGCCCATTCCCCCGTAGGTAGGATAGGGTTGAATATCTATTCCTGATACCCAACTCACAACAATATCTCCTGAAAGCCTTACTATCAAATTGGAGTTTGTTGTTCGAGATTAGTGTATGGGGAATTCCAAATCTAGTGACAATATTCTTCCAAATAAACTTTTTTGCATCCATATTCCTGATTTTAAATAATGGTTCAGCCTCTACCCATTTTTTGAAGTAATCCATCTTGATGAGAAGCCATCGTCGGTTCCCTACTGCTCTTGGGAATAGCCTAACTATGTCCAAACCCCATTGTGCAAATGACCATGGACTAGAAAGATGATTTAACGTGCCTCCAGGTTGATGGATGCTCTGAGCAAATTTCTAACACTAGTTACACTTCTTGGCATAATCTTGGGCCGCTTTCTACATACTCGGCCACCTGTAACCCTGAGTGAGAACCCTATGCAATAAGGACTTTCCTCCCATATGACTAGCATAGATTCCTTCATGCAGCTCTTCCAATAACGACTCCACCGCCTTAAGGTGGACGTAAAGTGAATATGGTTTAGAGAAGAAGCGTTTATAGAGTTTCAACTCCTTGGACAACCAAAAGTGAGAGGCTTTTTTTTTTTTTTTTTTTTTTTTTTTTTTTTTTTGTATTTTCTCAGCTTCTCCCTTATCATCAGGCAATCCTCCATTCTTCAAAATGAAACCAAAGGATCCATCTAGTTTGGGCCAACCCTTAATTGGTACACTTTAACCACGGTTTGTCTCTGATCGGTAGGCGTTAGTAAATCTTCAACGACTATGATCCAATGAAGACTTTGCTCTAAGAAGGTGGCTAGAGTTTCTAGAGAGTTAGCATGAGTATTCTTATTCCTTGGGACCTATTGTATAGAGAAGGATTCATAGCTAGACTACAGCCGCTGAACTTTATTAAGGTACCCTTGCATCCTTTGGTCTCTGGCTTCAAAATCACCATTAATTTGTTCGACGACCAATCTTGAGTCTGAGACAATCTCCACAGCTTTGCCCCTCAGTTTTTTCACCATAATTATCCTAGTCAATAAGGCTTCATATTCAGCCTCATTATTTGTGGCTGAAAAACCCAACCTCAAAGATTTCTCAATGGTAATCTTTTTTGGTGATACCAGGACTATTTCAATACTTAACCCCTTCTGGTTGGCCGCCCCATCTACATAGAGCTTCCATATTGGTTGTCCAGGAACAGTAACTACTGTGACTTATGTCCCCATTGATTTATTCACCTCAGCCGTAACCCTTTCAGGGCATTTAGTGAACTTTGCTACTAAGTCAGCTAGCACTTGCCCTTTGATGGCCATGCGGGGCAAATACTTGAGGTCAAATGCTCCTAGGATCATTCCCCATTTAGCTATTCTTCTTGTGTAATCAGACCTTCGAAGTAACGACTGCAAAGGGAATTGGGTGAAGACCATAACCATATGAGCTTGAAAATAATGAGGGAGTTTCCTCGTGGCATGCACAATGGCCAAAATGGTCTTCTCTAGCAGTGAGTAACAAACCTCTGCCTTTTGTAATGACTTACGTATTAACCAGTTTTTCACCCCGACTTTCATCCTAACCAAAACTAAACTGACCACATAACATGTAACTTCGATGTAGGCAAAAAGAGCTTCCTCTTTCTCCTATCAAGAAAGGATGGAAGGATGGGATAGGTACTCCTTCAGCTCCTTGAAGGAAAAGTTACATTCTTGAGTCAACTCAAATCCTTTCCACTTGTGAAGAAGCTAAAAAAATGGTCTACACCTATCTGCTAATCGAGAAATAAACCTATTTAAGGCAGCTGTCATTCTGGTCAATTTTTGAACTTCTTTAGGATTCCGAGGAGGTTGTAAGTTATTTATGGCCTTAATTTGATCAAGGTTAACCTCTATTCCTCGATGAGTAATCATATACCCTAAAAACTTGCTAGAACTAACATCAAAAGAGCATTTTGAGGCATTAAGGCGTAACTTATGTTTCTTTAGCTTTTCAAACACACTTCCCAGATCACTTAAATGCCCGGTTACCAGTTTACTCTTTACGACCATATCGCCAATATATGCTTCTACATTCTTCACAAGTTGAGACTCAAACATTCTAGTTACCATCCTATGATAGGTAGACCCAACATTTTTCAAGCCAAAAGGCATCACCCAATAATGATAATTTACAGTAGGGGTTAAGAAGGATGTTTTTTCTTGGTTGGCCAAGGCCAATGGTATTTGATGATACCTTTGAAACGCATCCAGAGCTCATCCAAGGACGTTCGACCGTAGTGTCAAGGAACTGCTTAATTCGTGGAATTGGAATGGGGTTTTTGGCGCAAACTTTATTCAAATCAGTGAAATCTACACACACTCTCCATTTCCTTGACTTCTTCTTTACCACAACTGTATTGGCCAACCATTCTAGATAAAACACCTCCTTGATTGGTCCCGCACGCTTAAGCTTATTTACCTCTTCTTTAACGACCTTTGCATGCTTTTTAGAGGAACGCCGAGGTGGTTGCTTCTTAGGGACGAACATTGGGTTCACATTCAAATAATGACAAATAAACTTTGGATCCACCCCTGGTGCTTCATACGCACTGCAAGCAAAAACATCAATGTTCTTCCTAAGGAAAGCCAACAATTCATCTTTTTCTTGGAGGGGCAACTAAACCCCACCTTGAAAATACTTTTTCACGTCAGTGCCAATGACTACTTTCTCAAGCTCTTCACACATCAAACCCCCCTCTGCAGTATTCGAGGATTTACTTACTTCCGTTAATTGCTATAAGTCTTCTTTTTGGGAAGCCGAGGCTCCATGCTCTAATTGATGTCCAATAACAGTGACCAAACACTGTTTAGCCATTACTTGATTTCCTACCATTTCTCCGACTTGCCCCCTTAAGGGGTACTTTACCTTCATGTGCAAAGTTGATGACACAACCCTTATGGCATGCAGCCACAGTCTTGCCAAAATAGCGGTGTAAGGTGAATAAGCATCCACCACTATGAAGTTCACTTCGAAAACCTTAAACCCAGTCTGTACAGGCAGCTTGATCATGCCTTTTGGATAACCATCTTCCTATCAAATCCCACCAAAGGGAGTCATACTTAAGTAGGTCCTCGGGCTTTAGATTCAGCCCCTTGTATAGGCCGGGATACATGATTTCAACTTTGCTTCCTTGGTCTACCAGAACTCTTTTCTCGTCATACTCCCAAATATGAAGGTTTACCACTAGGGCATCGTCACGTGGCTGATAAGTTCCGACCTTATTTTCATCAGAAAAACCCAAGGTTGGTCAGACCTCCAACCTTATTTGCTTAGAATCAGGGACTTGGTCCTCGGTATTTGGTCCTGCCGCAAGGACATAACCCGGAAGTGTATTCTCTAATCCAAATTGAGGCCGCAAAAATAACATTAATGGTTCGCAAGAGTGCCTCGACATAGATTCCCGTTGATACCTTGACCTTGTTTGATTCCCCTGCCCAGAGGGCTGGTGCATGAATTGCTTCAGCTTTCCAGCTTTAACTACTTGCTCTAAATGATCATGGAGAGTTCTACAATCCTCGGTGGTATGCCCATAATCCTAATGATATTGATAATAAAGACTTTGGTTGCGTTTGGTGGGGTCGCCTCCCATTTTGTTTGGCCACTTGAAGAAAGGCTCACTTTTTATCTTGTCATGGATTTGGTGAATTGGCTCCTTGAACACAGAGCTGACCATTTGAGCATTAGGACGCCCAATGTGATTGGCAAAATCTCTCTTGGGTTAGTTATGACTATACCTCTCTGCCTGAAAAATATCTTCTATCAAGAGGAGCAAGTTTTGCTTTCCCCTTTCCTTGCTGCTGATTCTTTTCAACCCACTTATGCTCATCAATCCGATCCATGAGCTGACGCATATTTCGCGCAGGCTTCATCGTAAATGACTTTCTCAAGTCATGGTCGATGGGAAGACCCACTTTAAATGTTCTTATTGTTGCATCTTCAAAATCTCTGTCTATCTCATTAAACGTCTCTCAGTACCTATTAGAATAGGTTTTCAAGGTCTCACCCTCTCTCATCACCATAGATAGTAAAAAATTGAAAAGTCGAGGAACTCTGTTGCATGTAACAAATCGGGCTCCAAAAGCCCTAGTTAGCTCTTCAAAAGAGTTTATTGACCCCTCATTCAATCTATCAAACCACCTCATCGCAATAGGTCCCAGACTAGAGGGAAAAACCTTGCACTTCAGGGCTTTATTCCTAAAATGCACAGCCATCTCTGGTTGAAATGATTGACATGCTCCATAGGGTTGGTCCTCCCATTATAAATGGTAAAAATTGGTTGTGTAAAATGATGAGGGAGTTTAGCCTATCTATTCTACATGTGAATGGTGATTTGGAAATTTGGCATAAAGTCCTACTCATCGCGTCACTCCACGCTCTTGGGGATCGTACTTTTAGTTTTCTTTCTACAATACCGCTCCTCCCTTTCCAAGTGTGAAGGCAGAGAGAAGGATTCGCTAAGGGGTGTTCTGGACCTTCGCTTGTAACTATGATCTTCATTTGAGTCAGTTTCCGAGCTAGGAGGGGATGCATCTCGTGCTTATGACACAACTTCTTGCGCAACTAATCAATCTCCAGCCTGAGATTCTTGATTTCTTTATCATGTGAGACATGGCTCCCAGGCCTAGAATGACTCCTACTAGTAAGATTTGTGTAGTCCGCATCGACTTGTACATTAGGAGTCCGATTGGCCTCATGGCCTCTCCCTCTTACAAGACTAACAAAGTGACCTTCTTGCTGTGACCCAATAGATTCTTCTTTATTTGGTCCTGATCCTGCCATGTTTGCCCTTCACTACAAAACCACAAGCCTAACTAGCAAAAGTTGCAAGTGCTCTCCCTGTTTCCATAGACAGCGCCAATTGTAAGGACTGTAATTAGAACCTTAGCCCACCAAGAACACTGGATGCCAGCTCAATTAGTCCAAAACAATGAATTTGTTAGAGAGTGAGTCTTACAAGAAAATTACTTAGCAAATTAGGTGCAGGCCTTAACGAATAGGATTACAGTTAGTATGGTTAAACGTCCAAATCGGTAGAAGTAACGTTCCTTGGTCAAGTCCATGGATGAGGTGTTCATATATTAATCATTCTTTTTCAGGTATACAAAACATTCTCCTTTCTTCTTAGATTACATGCCTTATTTTTATTGTGGCATTTCCTTATATAGTCCCTCCCATTTACATCTCAGCCCTCCACCTGTTTATTTTCTAGGAAATCTCTTGGATACTTGTCCCATCAAGACTCTTCAAGAAGCTATGAGAGGTGTTATGAGCTAGGATGGCACTGTTCAGGTGTCATTTCTTTATAAATGCAGCCAGTTCATTTGGTGCAGTGCATTTAATGTGGTGGTGACATTCTCCTTCCCAGATATTTCTTCTTTCGTTGTTGGTTCAACTCTGCTACTTCCCCTAAAACTTATCTTTCCAAAATGGTTGACTCCCTAAAGCTCTCCCAAGGTGGCTCGGCTCCTTGGGAACCTCAGTTGCTTCGTCACTCTCCTCTTTTCTCCTCAGCCTATTGACTTAGGTTCATACGAACCCTTTAATTATCCTTTGGTATCTGCTTGTCGGCATGGCTCATAATTGAATAAACGCGCTTGATTTTCCTGTCCTCACATTAGAAATTTTAGGGTATTTTAGGTTTATTTTAGAGATTTTAGGAGCGTTTTGGTCATTTTAGAGATTCAAGGGTATTTTCATTATTCTATAGGTTTTGGAGTTTTTTTTGTTGTTGTTGTTGTTGTTATTTGGAGTGTATTTTAGTCATTTTGGTGGTTCTAAGGGTATTTTGGTAATTTTAAGTGGTTTTAAGGGTATTTTAGGGTTGAATAATTTGGGTAAATGATACACAGATCTAATTGGGTGCCTAATTAGAATACTCATGTTAATTGGGTTTAATTGAGGTAATACCCATTTGACCCAATTAATAATTTTTTGGGTTTAGGTTTTATTTTAGTGAGTGAGTTTCGGTGGGTAAATGGGTTTGGGTTGATTTTGCCACCCTAAGTTTGAGATGTCTCAAAATATAGTCTTATTTAAAAAATCCATAAATAAATTTTATAACTTACATTTTATTTTTTTAAAAAAAAGTTAATACTATTCTTTCACAAGAGTTTAATTTTTTGGGGGGTATTTTTGCAAAATTGTACATTTTTTTTATGAAGCAAAATTGTATGTTTTTAACCAAAATGCAAAGCATTAAATGATATTGACTTAAAAAGTTAGAATTTTTTCTCTCTAACAAAATGTGTTTTTTTTCTTTACACAAGACATCAATTTGGGATTGAAGGAGTATTTTTTTTAATTGAAATTAGGGAGTAATAATAAGTTTAGGAATGCACCCAATCTACCTTAGATGAAGTTTTAGTTTTTTATTGATAATTACAATGAGATATGGTTATAATGAAGAATGAGAGAGTTAAACCTTGAAAATATTAAGAATTGTCAATCAGTTAAGTTACGAGAATATGCATAAATCACTAAATTTGACTATTTCCTTATTATTCATGTTCCAAACTAGAGGGTTCGTCCTATTTGACAAGATGCAGTTGGTGCAACAACGGTGGTTAGTACTTGGCAAGTCAGGTTAGCTTTTAAAAACGTGTTAGTTGAGGTGCAATGCTGTAGGCAGATTTGCATAAATGGCAATTTTTAATTATTTTCTGCCTATTCATGTTCCAAATAGATGGTTCTTCGTATTTGACCATTGCTGAGCATGCATACTTTTTTGTTGACAAAATGCAAAATGCATGGCATAGATTAGAAATAGTGTTTGTATCTAAAAAAAGAAAAGAAATAGTGAGGGTATATTGTTGTTAAATTACTGATTTTTTCAAAGGTTTAAGCTAATAAAAGATGGTGAATTTAATAATCTAATGTATCACTCTCTGATCACGTGTAGGCCACCTGAGCTCAAAATTTATTATTTTGATACCATATTGAATTAATGATTATCCCAAAAGAACGTGCTATACTCAGTTGTCAACATTGTGAATTTAAACTAAAAAACTAAATTTGAGGAGAGAGGCGATGAGACCAAGGAAGTCAATACCGTACCGGAAGCTGTACCGGTTTGGCCACCGGTACAATATATTTCGGATACCGGTCAATACCGGTGTACGGTTTCGGGTTTACCGCTATTTTATATATATATATATATATATATATATATATAGACACACACACACCAAAATCTCTAGAACTATGTTTATAAACATATAATATTCCACTTATATTATAGTAAATATAAAAGTATTATAAAACATTACCTCAATTTAGAACAAATTATTCATAGTTTTAGACTTTAGTATCAAATAAAAGAAAAAAAAACACAATGTAAAAAATAGAAAACTTAGTTGTTCATTACTACTAAGAAAACAAATAATACTAAGAAGTTAATATAATAAGTTACCATTATATCTTTACAAAAATTCAAAAATTACAAAACTAAAAATTAAAAAAATTAAAAAAATTAAAAAACTTTTTTCTGTACCGGCCGGTATGCCCGGTACCAGCCGGTATTGCCCGAAATTGGCCGGTATGACCGGTACGCGGCCGGTACGGCCGGTATTTTTTTTGGTACAATATAGAAGTATACCGGTACCGGTGCACTGGCCGGTACGGTATGTACCGGCCGTAGCCGGTACCGGTACGGTATCGACCACACTGGATGAGACAGAGTGAGAGAGTTTTTGTTTTTTCAATGTAAATGAGAGAGATAACTGAATAAAAAATAAAGATAAGCTATAATGGACATGTGTTATTTACGTGTTCACTGCATAGCATGTTTGTTGATAGGGAGCGCATCTAATCTGCCAAAACTCTCTAAAATTGACCTGATTTAACCCAGTTGGGTTGGGTCGGTTTTTAGGTCTTAGTGAGTTGGGTTGGGTTACAAATTTTTTTTTAATAATAGGTCGGGTTGGGTTTGGATTTGGGTTATAAAATTTCAAACTCGCCAAACCCAACCTAACTCACCTATATATTTAATATATATATATATATATATATATAATATATATATATTTAAAATATATTATATAATTAATAAAAATTTTAAAATAACCAGTTTTTCTATCCTATATAAAAACCAATTAGTTCACACAAATTTTAGTAAATTACTATTGTTGTTTAGTCATTAGTGTTGTTTTCCTTTAAAGAGTTACATTGATACTAATCTTTGGGTTTTTTTAATATATTTATTTTGTATTTTTTTCTACTCAATTTAATAATAATAAAAAAAATTTGTCCAACCCATGGGTTCAACCTGACCCAACCCGACCTATGTGGGTTGGGTTGAATTTTTTTTGACTTACTATGGTGGGTTGGGTCAAAAAATCCCCTCAACTCGACTTAACCAGACCCATGCATATCCCTATTTGTAGGAATTTTTACAAAATACATTTAACAAATGTGAGTGTGTTTTTGGTATTTTCTGCTTCAGTTTCATCATCTAAAATGCATTTTGCATCTCTGAATGCCGAATGCTATAATGCATTTGGGTTGATCATTTAGCAAATATATATATATATAGAATATAATTTCAATTTAATGCAATATTCTTTTTCTTTATTTTTTTTTTTCATTTTCTTCATTCTTTAGGACATTGTTGCAATTTACAATGTAGCCTACCTAGGGGACTACTTAATTTTTTTTTTTTTTTGCTGAATAGTGGACTATTTAATATTCTAGGGGGGCTTCAATCCCAACATATTAATGAGTCACAACTTTTTTGGTCCCTAATGCTAATAGGCTTGACTTTAGCTTTTGATGACATAAATAGTTGAAACCCAACTAAGATGCCCTTCCAAAATTTTTCCCTATTGGTTCAATCTCCAGTAGCAAGCCTCTTCGGAATTCCACATAAGGGTGAGCAAGTGGGTAGTCATCTGCTTTTGTTTTCCACCTGGTGTAAGAACATAGAATATAGCATCAAAAGGATGAAGCACTAATAAGTTTTACATGAAATTTTGAGTATACTTGATAAAGAGCTGCTTTAATTATACACTAACACCTAAACCAAAGACTTATGCTCCTCCTTATGGAAAGTGGTACCATGAGTGAGAATATCTATTAAAATGATTGCTGGAAAAAGATAAAGCAAGCTCAATTATATAGAACCCTAAATGGGTTGCAGTAGGCTGCTAGATTAACCTGCCTGTTGTCATCCATAATCCATACATGCCATCATTTTAGTGGGGGCTGGGTTAGTGCAATTTACCTATAATTAAGGACAAGATGATGAAGGAAGCATGCAATCTCTACTTTGGCAAGTTCAGCACCTGGACATAGCCTTGGTCCACCACCAAACGGTGACACTTTTTTGCTTGTTTCTTCATCCTGCCAATGGAGTCAATGATTGAAATTGGAATTATTAGGAGCTTAAGAAAATGTCACTTATATACATGCAAAAAATGCATAACTACTACAAAGTCCTGCGTCTTTATCTATGTTAGCATTAATTAAAGCCATTTTCAAATTTTGTTCAAATTCTTTATCCATATATACTTTTTAATAACTTGTAACTAACATGAAAATGAATGCTTACCTATATACATATGATACATGTGAACAACTAAAATAAAGGATACTTGCAGATATTTGGGAAGAAAAAAAAAGTGAGTATTAAATTTTCATCATAAATTAGTTGGAAAAAGGTTCCTAGTTGTTTATAGGACAAAATGATAATAACAAAAAGGAGACAAAGTTGTAGAAGAGACAAGGGACTGCAGAAAAAAAAAGGTTTAAATCACTAAAATTATTATTATGATATCAGAAGGTTTATTATTTCATTTCATTCAAAGATTAGTCGTCAAAGAAGGTGTCTGCTAATTTTTTGTGACAAAAAATCTGACATGAATTTTTTAAAGTTGTTAATTATTATTATTAGTAGAGGTTCATGTCCAAATGAGGTGTCTGGTTTACATATTCGACTAGAGGAAGAATTGATATACTTACAAACCATCTCCAAGGATTAAACTCTAAGGGGTTTTTATGGAGAGCTGAATCAAAATTCACTGCTGTGAAGATGGGAAAAACCTTCCATCCTGAGGGTATGAGAATATCTGCAACATTTTTAATCATGATCTCCATTAAGTTAGAAGCTGTCACCAATTATTGCAATAAAGAGACAACCATATAATATACTACGAAACAGTACTTCTAATTATGTAAATTAAGAACCTTTATATTTAACATCTTGCAGAGCTTTCCTGTGCAGAAATTTTACTACATTCCCACATCTCATTGCTTCACATATAACCTACAGCTAGCATGTGTTAGTTCTATATGAAGACTTCTTTCATGTGGAAAATTAATCACTATAAATATGATGTTAATAATTACATTGCGGGTGAACTTCATTTTCTTGTAATCTTCCCAGTTTAAAGGTTCCCCATCCTCTTTTCTTTTCCTTATCCCTTGGTGTTCTTCCTGTAGTACACATAAATGTTGAACAAAATAACCCTCTTTAGCAATTAGTATGTAATATTTTTGTTCATGCAGATTCTAAGAGAGAGAAAACAGAGAGCAACCTTCAAATTTTCTAAAGCATTTGGTGCCTGCCCAAGAAAGTAGACAATTAAGGACATGAGTGTTGCAGTTGTCTCGTAACCCCCTAACAAGATGTCCAATACAATACTTACTATCTCGTCATTGGTTAGGCTCTTCTTTGACAAAACCACATCTAAGAAGTCTCCTCCTTCTATAAGCCCCACAATATTCCTTTGTTCCCTCTCTTTAATCATTTGTTTAACGGTGGAAGAAAGTCTTGCTCTAGCCTAAAGAAGCCATCAAAATAGAATATCAAAGATAGCTTTGAGTATTAGCATAAGCATAATTTAGCACACGGATCAATGGGAGCATTTTTTTAGAGTAATGTTAAGTCCACACACCAATTTGCACACACGTCCTTACACAGATGAAAAACAACTAAAATCATGCGTTGAAGGTGAAGGCACGATTTCAAGTTGTGCAAATTGGTGTATGCAACAGGTTTTACCGTTTTAAATAATCATACATGTTAAGTACCTTCACAGTGTTGGCATATGCACTCCCAGGTATATTTAGTGGCAAAGACACAAAGCCTCTCATGTAGGTCTCGAAGTCTTCTAATATCTTTGAGGCTAGTGGTTCATCTGGTTTAATACTCAAAATCTCCTTCACCATAATTTTGAGTGCAAACTGCGTTGAATTGAAAAAGTTAAATTAAACATGAATTCAATTGGTATATTTTTGTTTTCTTGTTATTGTTATTGCTAATTTTATTTTTACTTAAATGGCGTATTTGGTCTTCAACATTTTACCTTTGTTTCTAAATTGACTTTATATTTAAAATTGTTTCACAATAGACCATGTATTTTGGAAAATTGATTAAAAAAATAAATTTTTAACTGTTCTTTTGTGGATGGAAAATACTAACATGACATATAAAATCATGTCAAGTTGTTGTTGGCATTGCAAAAGATTGATACAAAATATTGATGAGTATTTTTTAAATTTTGCTTCCATTGATGAAATTTTCCAAAGGGATAAGTACAACAAATTTTCAAAATAGGAAAAAAGAAGAAAAAGAAATGGGTTGTAGCTTATTCTTCTTTTCTATTGATTATAAACTCATCCAAATGCATGAATATAATTTTAAACATAAATGACACTTTTATATGTAAGTTGTGATTGGTTAAGTAAGTTGTGATTAGTAGAATATAAAGTTGAACATAAAAAGTAGGATATGACATTTATATTCACCCAATTAGATAACATACAAGAAAATTACCAAAAATAATATAATATTAAACAGTAAGAAAAGTACCAAAAATAATGTAAGATTAAAATACATAAAATACTACAATATGCATAGAAACTCTCTCAGACCCCACAAAAATAAAAGTTTTGTGTACTGACTATGACTTTTTTTTATAAACTCCACATTATCAAAGTGATTTTGATTTCATGAATTCCATTTGCTACATCATAATTTTTATCCATTAAAAATGATGATAAGGACTTTTTCCAACATTTTAAAACAGGAAGATGACTCTAAGACAAATTTTTTTTTAGAGAGTTTCAATCTATGACATCCACTCCTGATAATTGCTCTTTATTATTAGACCAAGACACCATTTAGTTTTTGGTGTAAGCGGGGAATGAACCCCAGATCTCTTATACAATCATCAAAGACTTTATCAGCTGAGTTAACTGGAACCCACTAACTCTAAGGCAAAGATTATATCTAAGTATCAAATATGAAATTTAGCATTATTTTCACCATGTAATTAAGCTGATGAAAGTACTATATACCTCTTTAGCTTCTTTGTAAAACGAAACTGGTTTACAGCTTTTCCATGAATCCATCATTGAGATTGACATATTTTCCGCTAGATGAAAGAATTCTGGTGTTGACTTGGAAGTGCCTATGAAGCTGACAGCAAAGCTTCTAAGCTTCTTGTGAATCTCTCCGGTTGCGATAATCAAAGAATACTTCCCAAGAATGCCTTGCATGGACTTGGGGTAGCTCACCTGAAATAGCTTCTCCTCATTCTGAAGAATGAAAAGGTTGAACTCATGATCGCAGGAAACGATGGTTGGTGAGCCAAATAGATGAGACTTAAAAATCCTCCCATACCTGCATGAAAACACTCCAAATTGATAATTTGATATACATTTTTTTTATGAGAGACTTAGCTGCATGGGCATATGTTGGTACAAATGTCCTGCTTAATTTGATACTAATGTATGACAAAACTATATCCAAGAACATAGGAAGAGAGAATATATATACAAAATAAAGGAACTTGGTATATTACCTAGAGCAACGTTGTTGTAAGAAGCTCCCAATAGAGTTTGATTTATGGGGTCTGAGGAAGCCGATAGTCTCTCCCAAAAGGGGCCATCCCATGTGCCCAGGAGGTAAGTTTGGAGCATCTTGTTTCCTGAAGAAGTTTACGAGAAGAAAAGACAAAACTAGGCCTAAACACAGAGATAATATAATAGGAAAAATCAAAACCATAGTGCCTGATATATGATATCTCTTGCGGAAGAAATTCACAAGCCTGTCTATTCTTTGAAATGCCACAAGATTGTCTTGTTTAAATTTGTTGATTCTCGAGCCTTTATTACGGTCTCAATTGCTGTGTTTAGGCATGCTTGCAAACTTATATATATATATATAAACAACAGAAGCGGAGATTTTGCCTTTAAAGCAGGTTTCATAAAAAGTTAGAATAGATGAGGACAAGTTTTTAAATTTTTTTTTTTATTGTTTTGTGAGTGACTGCAACTTCTCTTCTTCATTCAAAATAAATTTCATTTATAATTTAAACCAAGTATTACAAATGTAAAAGTATAATTTTTTGAATAATACTAGAGATACAAATTATTTTATAAAAAGTTTTACATGCTATTGTGATGAGTGATTATTAGTAAATGAAAAAGTGATATTAATGATGAGTTTAAATAAAAATCAATAAAATAGTTTGTAGCTATAGTATTACTCTAATCTTATACCTTGTTTGTTTTGAAATTAATATTTTTCATTCATTTTTCAACAAACATTTTCTAGAAAACCATTTATTTTCGAATGATTGGTAGCGACCTTAAAATAAGTTGGAAAATTATATCTCTTGACTTTCTTATTTAGGTTCACGTGAAATAGAGTTGTTATATATTTGTTTAGTTTCATGTAGCATAAAGTTGTTTTCTAGAAAATTTTATTAATTTTCAACAAACATTTTCTAGAAAACTGCATTATTTCCTATGATTGGTAACAACCTTAAAATGAGTTGAAAAACTATTTCTATTGACTTCTCTTGTTTAGCTTCGCATGAAATAGAATTGTTTTTATTTTTTATTTATCTTTGTGTGAGACAAAATTGTGCTCTAGAAAATTTTAACAAAAAACAACTATATATCACACCAAGCTAATTAAAAGAAGTTAAGAGATAGTTTTTTTTTTTACCCATATTGTTTTATATGGCAAAAAAAAGAAGAAGAGTATCTTATATAAGATTTTTCATTGAAACAAATGGTAACAGAAAACAACTTTATATCACACTAAGCTAATTAAGGGAAGTTAAGAGATAATTTTCTTTTAACCCATTTTTTGGTATACTGCTAAATAAAAAAAACTATATTCACATAAGGTTTTCTACTGAAACAAACAGAACGTTAAATGAAATTATCCTCTATGATAGTCTTATTTTATGGTTCATTTTAATCGCTTTGGAGAGGGGGGGGGGGGGGGGAGGGGGGCTTTCCTGGTGAGTGAATTTGGTCTAAGGGGAGATTGCAATTAAGTGGACTAGTTTTTAAATACTAAATAATTGGAGATTTTTCTTCTTCTTCTTTCTTTTATTTTTTAGGGTAAGATGATTGAACCTGTCATAGGACAAATGCTAAAATTAATTAGTGAATTCGGAATCACAACTTGTCATGTATTTATTTTACTTCTTTATAAAACAGTTGAAGTTTAAAATGGAAAAAAAAAAAATTAAATACATGACAAATAGTGATTGGTGAAATATAAAATAGAACACAAAATATGGTACAATGAATTTATTTCCTATGTAGGTATGAGGCGATAGTACATTAGATTGAGATCCTTTAGAGTTCTTTGGGTACTCTACCATATAGAGTTCTATTAATTTTGACCATACATTTATAATAAAAGGTCCAGATTTTTCCATATCATTAATCCACTAACAAATCCCCTAAAATAAAAAAATAACTACTCATAAATGATAATTATTGCCTTACCTCTTTTACCTAAATCAGGTCTCTAAGAAAACGTGAAGTCATCTTCTCCTTCCCCTCTTCATTTTTCAATTTGATCCACAAATCATTTTGGTTGTTAATTTCAAAGCATAGGTTCGACTGAAAAGGGGCATAGAAAAATCATATTTTATGATCCTAAGTGCCAATCATTTACTTGAAAAGAAAAGAAAAACATTTATATGCTTAATTTTAATAAAATTAATTTTCTAATTTTCTAAAATTAACATTTATATGCCAATCAATTTTCTAAATAAGCAAATTTCTTTTGCATTTAATGCTGCAATGTCATAGCCACTATTCGCATTTAAGGTAATACCTATCATTTATGAGCAGTTATTTTTTAAAATCATTATTTTTGTAGATTTTTTAGTTTCATTATTTTTGTAGATTTTTTAGTGGATTAATGATATGGCAAAATCTAGACCTTTTATTATAAATAAAATGTTAAGATTAAAAGAACTTTACGTGGTAGAATACCTTAGGAACTCTAGAAGATTTTAATTCTAGTACATTAGTTTTTAGTAAATAAGTCTTAATGATAAGTGTTATCCAATTGGATTTTGATGGTAGTGTCTACGACTCTACATTACTTGGTCGAAAGACTTGTAAGTAGTGTTGTCAAATTCTTATCACGTTTCATTCTTTTCATGGGAAGAACTTGAATTCGGCTTTGAGCAAAAAATATACACATGCATCAAGTCACCTAACACTTACTTTATATTTTGAGTAGGAGAAAGTTTAGCAACAAACTTTGTTAAGGCTACAATTTTACTTAATATCTTTTTATTAGATGTGAATTTTGACAAATTCACTTTTAGATTACATTTTTTTTCTTATATCTCATGTGCTTGTAAAATTTCAAAAAGGTCAAAGATCAATAACTACGTCATCAATCAAATATTTAAATTTCAAGTTTTTGTAGTATAAAATTATTTATAAAAAATAAATTATGGATTGAATAGTAAATAACATTTGATTGAAATAAAATTTTGTGTATGTCAAGAATATAAAGAACATACAATTTAATGATTAATTTTTCAAAACATGTAACCACATTAATTTTTTGAGTAGAAGTTGTAGGCTTGTAACTTTAGGATACAACTAAATTTATAGTCAAACTTGCTCGATTAAGAACGGATGAGCATGTACTGATTTGTGAACTTCCCAAAATTTGTCTCGTATTACACTTCTGTCTATCATAATATGTATGAAATTAATTATTAAAAGTCAAGAAAGCCAATCATCATCATTCCAGTCTCCCCACAATATGAATTATAAAGAAGAATAGTACTAACGCAAAGGCAGCCCCACCTAACTCCACAGACCAATAAGCCTTAAACAAATTTGCTTTCAATGTCAAACATTATTCTAGTTACCCTACCTAGACCAAAAGGCCTCCATGCGGCCCTCTATCTCAAACATTGTCAATGTCAATGTTTACATATATTACAAACATTAGCCGAAGTTGTAGTAAGAGGCTTCAACACGTATTAAAAATGAAAATATGTTCCCTTAAAGGAGAGCAAATGGGGAACATACTTGGTGAAAATTCTACAACTTTTGAAACCTATATAGAACAAAAGTTGGGGAACCTTTGATAAGTTGATTTCTTTTATGCGGTTTTGATGTGGATGTTAGATTACAAAATGAAAACAGATGTCTGGGCCGCTTGTGAGATTTAGAATAATGTTAGGGACACATTTAACCCAAATTCACGATATGCTTAAGTGCTACTTTGTGATAGGTATACTTAAATTATGTTTTCAGTATGTATCTGTTCTGTGGTGGTCCGTATGTAAGTAAGTGGGTGTAGATTTGGGTGTGTCTGTAGGCGGATGTAAGAGAACAAAAGGTGACGCGAGATCCATAGGGAGGCAAGGACTGAGAAACTTATTCATTTTGTCTGTACTTTATCAGTGTGCATGGTGCACGTGCAGTGTGTTGGCATCTGGAAGTTCAAATTAGCTGGAGACCAATTCATGTTGCAATCATGGCTTTCAAAGCATTCCAATTTTCAGTTTCTCACCCTTGTACGTATGAACATGAAATGTCTTCTTTTTGGACTGTCCGATAAACATTGCTGCCCTTTTAAAGTGTCTAATTTGAAACTAAACTTAAAAAACATTAATTATAAGACAGCTAATTATGGTGCTAAAAGCTCCCTGCTGTTTCAGCATAAAACATTTTTCAGAAACTGTTTTTCTCATTTTCTCGTGTTTAAAGTGATTGTAAAAAACCGAAACCATTGTTCATTGACCAAGAAAACCACTCACTTCAACTACATTTGTCTCAATGTAAAATATTTTTCAGAAAACGAAAATTTTGAAATCCCATACAACAAAATCTTAAGGGCCTGTTTAGTAGAGGAGTTTGAGAAATATTGTTTGAGTGTTTTTGATATATGTGTGAGTAAAAAAATGTGTTGAAATATGTGCAAAGCTGTCTAAAATGTGAAAATGTGTGTTAGAACCACACAACCAAATAGGACCTAAACTTCTTTAACAAAATGCAATTTGTCCCCTTATAATCTATCTAAACTATATAAAAGTTTGTGGGCTTTAAACTTTAGCTAGGACCCTAGGTCTGAAATTTTTTGCAATATCATAGTGGAAGGGGGTGTAAAAGTTGGTCTATTTCTATTGTTATTAGTAATACTTTTGATCTAAGTTTGTATTTTGTTAGTTGTGAGTTTTGTTGGGTTAGGATTTAGGAGTAATTTTAGCTTAGCAACTCATTTGGTTTTTAAACTTTTTGTTGCTGTTTAAGCTAGTTTCTCTTGTGATAATTGCAATCTGACTCCTACGGTTCTAAAAGCTTGCAGGTGCAATTGTTGTATTGCTTTTTAGTTATTATTGAAACTAGTATGTAACCCATGCTACCCATAGGGATGACAATGTGGCGGGGCCAAAGGATGGGGTCTTCGTCCTCGCCCTGTATGGTTATGTCTTGCTCTATCCCCGTCTCGCCCCTCATGACGAGGAAAACTTTCTCACTCTATTCCTGCCCCTTGGGGTCTTGCAAAGCTCCGCTCCACCCTGTAAAACTCTATTTTTTGTTAATTTGCCCTACGACTAGTACAATTTTTTTAATGAAACTTATATCATTAATAAAAATATACTTGAGATTACAACTAAATTTATCTCACCAAATTAAATCAATTTTTAGAAAAAATTGAATAATATAGCTAAGTGTTTAACAAGACAATCATAAAAAAAATATAATAAAAAATCTCATAGTATAACACATAACAAAATAAAGACAGAGAACCACATTGGGTAGAATAAAATAAGCTAATATTGATATGTTTGTTTAAATAGTAGGGTTTTAGGGTATGAAAAATTTACAATTATAACCCTTAAGAACGCGGGACCGGGTGGGGACGGGGAGGGGTGGGGCAGGGGTGGGTCTAAAAAGTTTAAACCCATCCCCGCCTCGCCTTGCCCCATGGTGCGGGGCTAAAATCTTGCCCCCATCTCCACCCCGCCACCTTTGTGGGGTAGGAAAAACCTGCGCGGGGCGAAGCAAAGAGGGGCGGGTTAAGTGGGACGGGGAAAAAATTGCCACACCTACAGTACCGCACGAAAATAAATATAATTTAATAAAACAATGAAAAAATAATTGCATTTTATTATTTAAGTGATACTATTAGTTTTGTTTTTTTTTTTATTTATCAATCATGAGTTTATTCATGTTTAAAAGGCTTAGTTAAGTTTAAATTCATGTTTAAATATTAAACGAGATTGGATATTATTTAAAAAAAACAATGAAAAAAAAATATTGCATTTTATTATTTAAGTGATACTATTGGTTATTTATTTATTAATCACGAGTTTATTCATGTTTAAAAGGCTTAGTTAAGTCTAGATTCATATTATTAACCAGAAAATTTCATTAACAAAACTTAGCATTATGTAATTTTTTTACAATTGCATGGATATACTTAAAAAACACACATTAAAATGCATAGTATAATTCTTATATATATAATGTAAATACTATTGATAAATAGTCATTCTTATATTGTTAAGTCTTTAAAAAATGTTGTGAGGATATTATTAGGTAGATTTATTCATGTTTAAAAGGCTTAGTTAAGTCTAAATTTATATTATTAACCAAAAAATTTTGATTAACAAAGCTTTGCATTATGTAATTTTTTTTACAATTGCATGGATATACTGATAATACACATTAAGATGCATAGTATAATTCTTATATATATATATATATATATATATATATATATATATATATAATTTAAATCCTATTGATAACCACACGGGAAATGGTTAATTGTAGTGATACTATTGGTCAATTTCTTTTTTGTTTTTTTGGGTTTATCACAAAGAGGATAAAATTAGATAAAACATTAAAAATATATATTGCATTTAACTACAAATTTTTGACAATCACAAGGATAAGGTTGATTACACTTTGAATTTTTCACAATCTATAATCATTGATTTTGGCAAACCATTAAGGAAATCATAATTGTAAAACTTTTGCAAAGCTTAACAAACAATTAACAATGGAACAGAATATTGCATCTTATTATTTAAGTGATGCTATAATCAGAGTAAAAAAATACAACAAAAGAGACTTAAAGAAGCCTATGCGCCAACTTAAACATTTCAAGGTCGATTGAGCATCTTTTGCACGTCACTACAAATTCTTCATAACCGTAAGGATAAGGTTCATCTTGGTTCCAATGTCTCATTCCAATTTTGTGGCATGCTCGAAAGTTTGGAATTTTATACATGTCGGTTCCTACAGTAAGTAGTCGAAGCATTTTTCGGCATTTGACAAGCCAATGCTTCCCATGTTCATCATTTAAAATTTCCAAAAGGTTATCAATGTCTTCATTATTTAACTCACAAAGTAGCATGATTCCATAAATATAAGGTGCAATAAAATTGCCACATGGAAGAGTTTTTTCAATTATTATTTTTTCCTACAACGACTTCTTCATTCAAAAAATATTGGTAGCTTCCCACTATCAGTAGCGCATAAATATTTTCTGCTTCATAACATGAAAATATTAAGCTTTTTTCTTTGTCATGTAGTAGAGCTGGATGATTGAAATACAGAGTCAGCTCAATTTGTTGGAGGACTAATTTCTTTTCTATTTAACTTCTTGAAGCGTTTACAACTAATTAAGACAAAGGAAAAAATTAAATTAATAAATTGAATTATTTATATAGAGGGAAATGAATAAGTAGATACAAATTGAATAAATAGTTTTTTTTACCTTAACTTAATGTTTTCTAAGAGTGTTGTTGAATCTTTGACCACTTTTGAAAAGATTTCAACCTATATGTCATTAGGAAGGTTTTTTAAAGTTTTCATATTGTTGTTTTGTTTGAAATAGTATTATAACATTTCATCTACTATTTATAATAAAATCATTTTTTAAGGTTCATAGTATGTTATTAAATAACAATACATAATAATCACATGTTTAAAAATTTTGAAATGATTATACATGAATTCGATGGTGAAATGGTTCAATTCGTATAGAATTTTGTATTGCAATTGGTTCTTAATGAATTTCATTGTTTTTATCCGTTAATATTAATATTTTATGGTTAATGTTAGTCGTTAATTAGGTTCATTGAATTGCTGTTTTAGTCCCCTAACGATTCACAGTATTAGAAAGTAGGCAATGATTTGGATCCCAGGAATATAACATAAACCAGTTCAATGAATCAACAAAAACGAAAATCAATGTAAAACATAAAAGAATTGAATTTGCTTAGAAGGAAGGGAAAAAAGTCATAACATAGAGAAGAAAATTGATCAAACTTATTAATTATTACTTATTGAACCGCACAATGAAAAGAATCTAGAAACAACTATAAAGATAGATTTAGAATTGGGTCACTGCTTTTTTTAAATTTATATTCAAATATTGGTAAATTATTAAAGAGTGACAAGAAATGTGATTCATTTAAATCACTCAACATATTGTGTATTCAATTTTAATTAGTAAATATCTAGTCATTATGAGTTTAGTCATGGATGCTTATGTGTGATCTTATTATTATATGTTTAAAGTGACAAAAAAATTAAAAAGAAAATAAATACGAGTTATTATCATGTGATATGGTGAAACCTCCCATCGAATTTGACTCTTGTCATAGTTTATAGTTTGGAAAAAAATTATCAAAGACTTGTGGGGTTACTGTTCAATGTGACATGAATTATTGATTGATATGATATAATTCTTGTCATGTATAAGTCAGTATAACCTTCTTAGTTTCTATTCAAATTGACAAAAAATAAATAAAAGAAAATAAGAAATCTAGTTTTTTACAATGCAACGTGGCAAACCTAATTAACTACTACGTAACCATGTCATGATCTAACTTAAAATATAACTACGAAAAAAATGGTGGAGTTATTACTTGATTTGTAATGTTATAGTCCAACATGAAATAGAAAAAAAAAAAAAATAATAAACTGAAAAAGTTGTTTAGTTACCTACTTGATTTAAAGTTATAAGCAAATATAATAAATTATGTTATTGTTACCTTTTTATTAATTAACTATTTAAATGCAATATGATTGGAATATATAATATTTACTTTATAATGATTATTTTTTATCATTAGACCAAGATATTAATGAATTTAAATTATTTATTTATTTATTTAATCGGGGCTTTCATGCACTAAGAAAATAATCTTTCTGAACATAGATCTTTTCTACAATTAAAAAAAAAAATTTGAATGGTTACAAAAATTATAAGAGATTTGAACTATGATTCAACTAATTCAAGAAAGGATGCTGTTAACATGTATAGTGTTGTGGGCTTTAGGTCCAACTAGTTTACTTGTATAGCACACATTCTTGTACTACACTCTTACTTATACTGCACTCATATGCCTCCTATATAAAGGCACTCATATATTCTTTCAATGAAAAATACATTACAATCATTCAGTATTTCTAACATGGTATTAGAGTCACTGCTCTGACTTTTTTTTCGCAGTCTTGTCTCTCATTGGTGTTATTCTAGACTCACAATTGCTTCCGCCGTTACAACGGGTGCTGCAGTTATTCACGCTAAACTTCTAACGCATCTCAGTCATCGTCTCTGGTTCCGGACCTACAGTCACTGTCGTTCAGAGTCTCAAGACCACTGCCATATCGTCGCCGCCGTGATCCTTGTCCTGATTGAGTTTTTGCAGGTACCATTGAGATTGTCCTTTGCCGATCTACTACTTGGTGGAATCCTGACCGTCATCGGAGGCTTCATGCGCCACCACACGCCGGTCAAAGTTTCTGCAAAATCATACACGCGCCTCACTTGCCACCAGGGTTGCTCCGATCTTGTTGCCACCGCTACCATTAGAATCGCCTTTCTCCGATCTACAACTTTGGAAAAGAATCGGCTTCATCGGATTGGTCACACGCTTCTATGTGCTGCCAGTTTAAGCGTGCCTCGTGCCACACGCCTCACGTGCCGTCTACACTGCATCATGCGCGCCACGCTCCAGACGCGCCAATTGCTTTGCCACGTCAGCCCTAGCTAACGTCAGCGTCCTGTCATCTGTTGACATCATCCACCAGTCAGCCCGCTGACGTCATCCGTTGACCTGTCTTTGTTGACCGTTGACTTTTTTCCAGGGTTGACCGTTGACTTTTTGCAGTCTAAGTGCTCCTTACCCAGTTTTTAGAGTAGATTTCATTTTTACAATCCATTTTTGCATATTTTGCTTCTAAATGAAGAATAAGGACAGGTCTTCTTCCTTTTGCAACAATCGTCGCCGACAATCCATCAAACGTTTTTGCAATTTTTGCAAACGTTTTGGCCATAATATTAAGACTTGTTATCAATGCAATAAATCAGCTGTTTCAATTTCTGCTGCCTACTATTGCTAACACTGAGAGTGTCCAACCAATGGCTCTTGTCTCTGCACAATCTAAGTCTTCAGGTCGCACTTTCATCATGTCCATAGATGACCTTAAAAACATCATCGCTAATGTCATTTGTATGGTTGGTAATGCATCTTATTCCTCTTCTCTCTCAGCTTTAATTGGTATGTCTCCTTCCTTTTGGCTTATGGATTCTGCTTGTTACAATCACATGACACTTCACTCATCCTTATTTTCTGAACTTCAACCTGCACCACACCCTCTTACTATTCGTACAGCAAATAGTTCCACAATGTCTGGTCATAATATAGGTTCCGTTTCAACCTCCGACCTCTCAGTTCCTAGGGTCTTTAATGTTCCTGACCTTTCTTACAATTTGTTTTCTGTGGGGCAATTGTCTGAGTTGGGTTATCGCATTATATTTGATTATTTTGGGTGTATTGTGTAGGATCCAAGGACGGGACAGGAGCTAGGGACTAGTCCTAGAGTTGGGCCTATGTTTCCCGTGGACAACCTTCATCTTCCACTGTTGCTCCTGTTTCTGTTGCAGCAGCTGTTGCAGTTTCTTCTATTCCTTCCCTTGCACTTTGGCATGCTGGACTTGGTCACGCATCTTCTTCTCGTGTACAACAATTGGCTTTTAGAGATTTGTTAGGTTCAGTATCTATAAAAAATTTTGATTGTTTTTCATATCAGTTAGGAAAACAATCAGTTTTGCCTTTCAATACTAGTGAATCAATATCCACTGATATCTTTGACCTTATTCATGATGTTTGGGGACCTTCCTCTGTCTCTAGTATTGGTAGATCTCAATATTTTGTTGTCTTTGTTAATGATTACTCTCACTATAGCTGGATTTTTAATATGAAACATCGTTCTGAATTATTGCAAATGTATTCTAATTTTGCAAAAATGGTTGAAACTCAATTTTCTAAACGTATCAAAAATTTTCGATCTGATAATGCTCTTGAGTACACTCAATATGTTTTCTAAACTGTTTTGCATTCCAATGGCACTGTTCATAAACTAACTTGTCCAGGTACCTCTCAGCAAAATGGTAGAGTCGAACGAAAATTTCGTCATATTCTTGACACTGTTCGTGCTCTCCTTCTCTCTGCCAAAGTTCCTGCTCCTTTTTGGGGCGAAGCTGCTCTTCATGTTGTTTATGCTATTAATCGCATTCCTAGTCCTGTCATCCAAAATCAAACTCTATATGAGCGTCTTTTTGGGTCACCTCCAGATTATCACCACTTTTGCTCCTTCGGCTCTACTTGTTTCGTTCTTCTTCAGCCACATGAGCATAACAAACTTGAGCCTAGGTCAAGGTTTTGTTATTTTCTTGGCTATGGTGAAACTCAAAAGGGGTATCGATGTTATGATCCTGTTTCTCATCGTCTTCGTATCTCCCGCAATGTTGTCTTTTGGGAACATCGCCTCTTTATCGAGCTCTCTCACTTCCGTGCTTCTCTATCTTCCTCTTCTATCTTAGATCTATTTCCAGATGAGACACATATTCCTTCTATAACTGCTCCTGACCTCCTGTAGCTGCTCTTGATCCTTCTATAGCTGCTCTTGATTCTCTTATAGACTTTTCTGTCCAACCACTAGATATCCTTGATTCCTTTCCTAGTTCCCCATTTAATGAACAGGTGGAAGATGAACAGGTCAAAGATGAGCTACCCAACCTTGATCTTAGGCCCCCTGCTCCTACTCGGCCTAAAGATCATGCACAAGACATTCCACCTCGTCACTCAACTCGGGTAAGGTCCATTCCTGCATATTTACTTGACTATCATTGTTACACTGCCCTTGCTACACTGCATGAGCCTCACGCCTATCATGAGGCTTCCATAGACCCTTTATGGTAGATTGCAATGAAAGAGAAACTTGATGCATTATCTTAAAACCATACTTGGGACTCGGTCACTCTTCCTCCTGGAAAATCTGTGGTTGGTTGTAAGTGGATCTACAAGATTAAGGCTCGCTCTGATGGGTCCATTGAGCGCTACAAAACTCGTCTTGTTGCAAGAGGTTTTACACAGGAGTATGCGATGATTATGAAGAGACCTTTGCTCCGGTTGCTTTTAACTCATCTGTTCGTGCCCTCTTAGCTGTTGCTGCTGCCAGTAAATGAGACATTTTCCAGATGGATGTCAAAAATGCATTCCTTAATGGGGATTTAAGTGAAGAAGTTTATATGTAACCTCCTACTGGTCTCTCTGTTGAATCAAATAAGGTTTGTCACCTTCGATGTGCACTTTATGGCTTTAAACAAGTTCCACGTGCTTGGTTTTCCAAATTCAGCTCTACTATCTCTCGCTTGGGTTACATGACCGTCATTATGATTTTGCCTTATTTCTTCGTCGCACTGACAAAAACACTATTGTACTTCTCCTGTATGTGGATGATATGATCATAACTGGTGATGATCTCAGTGGCATTCAAGAACTTAAGGATTATCTTAGTCAGCAGTTTGAGATGAAAGATCTTAGACATCTCAGCTACTTCTTGGGTCTTGAAATCACTCATTCTATAGATGAACTTTACATTACTCAAGCCAAGTATGCCTCTGAACTCTGTCTACAGCTGGACTCATTGATAGCAAGACTGTTGACACTCCAGTCGAGCTTAATGCGCATCTGACTCCCTCAGAGGGAAACCATTGTCTAATCCCTCTCTTTACAGATGTTTAGTTGGCAGCCTAGTTTATCTTACTGTTACTCGTCCAAACATTTTCTATGCTGTTCACCAGGTGAGCCAATATCTGTCTGCTCCACGATCGATTCACTATGCTGCTGTTCTGCACATTCTTCGGTACCTAAAGGACACTTTCTTCATGGTCTTTTCTACTCTGCTCAGTCTCCTCTTGTTCTCCGTGCATTTTCTAATGTTAGTTGGGCAGGAGATCCTACTGATTGCAGGTCCACCACTGGTTATTGTTTTTTCTTGGTTCTTTTCTGATTTCTTGGCGAAACAAGAAACAAACTCATGTGGCCCGTTCTAATATTGAAGCAGAATATCGTACCTTTGCTGATACCATATCTGAGCTTCTTTGGCTACGATGGCTTCTCAAAGACTTAGGTGTGTCTACATCCTCTGCTACTCCTCTTTATTGTGACAACAAGAGTGCCATTTATGTTGCTCACAATGATGTCTTCCATGAACGGACTAAACACATCGAGATCGATTGTCATTTTATCTGTTATCATCTTGTCCATGGTGCTCTCAAGCTAATCTCAGTCTCCTCTACAGATCAACTTGCAGATATCTTCACTAAGTCATATCCTAAGGGACGCCTTCGTACTTGGTTGACAACTTCAAGTTAGTCTTACATCCACCTTGAGTTTGAGGGGGGCTGTTAACATGTATAGTGTTGTGTATATTGTTGTAGGTTTAGGCCCAACTAATTTACTTGTATAACACTCTTACTTGTATTGCACTCATATGCCTCCTATATAAAGCCACACATGTATATTCTCTCAGTGAGAAATACAATACAATCATTCAGTATTTCTAGCAGATGCTATCCATTGAGTTACAAAATACTCCTGGTTTATCTTAAACTTATAAATTATGTTCCGTCTAATGACTGGCTTTTGAATTTCATATTTGATTTGTCTTCTTTTCAATATTTACAAAATACTCCTGACTTATCTTAAAATTAAAAATTATGCTTCGTCTAATGACTATGTCTTTGGTAAGGAAATCAGTAGTTCTAAAGACTCAGTTCGTTGGCAACAAAGTTTCCTATATTATGGCAATCTCCTGTGGGGAAAAAAAACATAGCAAATAAGAACATAAACTGTGAAAATATAAACGACTTTTGTCAAGACAATAAGCTGTTTACAACATATACTATTACGCAATCAGGGGAAACCTAATTAACATAGGCAAACAAAAAAACTTTTATGAACATGAAATAGGAAATAAACATGTAACATCAATCATAGGCAAACAAAAAAACTTTTATAATTAAAGAATAAAAATTGTTCACAAAAAGGACAGAAATAATAGGTAGATGAAAGAAAGGAGTAATCAAACTTTAAGAATGGTTGTAATTTGTTTTGCAGACCATAAACCAGGACCATTAAGATTCTGAGTTTCCTTGCAACTTGTTATGAAACTAAAAATAAACATGCAACATCAATGATAGGAAAACAAAAAAAAAATTATAATTAAACGATAACAATTATTCACAAAAACGAACGATAGTATAGGTAGATGAAAAAAAGAAATAATCAAACCTTATGAAGTATAAACCAGGACCATTAAAATTGTGAGTACAATCCGATCCTATGGAAAACCTCTTCTTATATAAGATATAGAAATATCCAAATATATGCATCATTGATCCTGAGAGATTCTTATCAAATTCCATAGCATTCATTGAACAATAGGGGAGCTGTACATGAAGGTTATTATTGGAGAAGGGGAGATGAACCTTGAAATACGCAACTGTGAAAAAAGAAAAGAAAAGAGCACACCATAATTACAACTGATCCACTTAAATTTAGATAAATGGAATCACATGAATTTTGACACATGACACAAAATTAGGATTCTAATTTAAAATTGCAATTGAAGTTTCTCTCTGCTTCACCTATTATATATATATATATATAATATATATATTGCAGTTTATCTTAAAAAAAACTATATAAAATAAAGGAGGCATCGGACATTAATTGAGATGATTTTTTTTTCCTTTTCTTCTAAGCTCTTACTTTCTTCAATACTACCTTAATGCCCTTTAAGAACTGGTTCACAGAATCACAAGGCTGCGACTCCGCGTTACAAAGCTCAGCATATTGCTATTAGTGTTGTTAACTTACATGAATTTATTTCTTACTTATTTTTCTTTTATAACTTACATTGTTTCATTTTCTTTTACTTATTAATTAATGCTTTTTCATTAGACTTACTTTTTTTCCCGCAGTATTTACAATTCTCTCATTTAATTATTTTCTTCCCCAGCCCTTTGTCTTTTCGAATTAATTGAGAATAAATGACCATTTAGTGTTTTTTTTTTTCCTTTTTTTTTTTCTTTTTATATAACCTTTCAATTTATTTTGAAAGAAATTTTATTTTAAGTCAAGAGCCTTGTAGTTGTGGATAGTGTTTTTTTTTTTTTTTTTTTTTCACGTGAGATAAATGATAGAGTCTATCTAATCCTTGGTAACTTTCCTTTTACAGGCCTCAATTTGCATGAGCATTCTGTGCATCTGGACGCACATTTGTCGACCATGAGGTTTTAGTGTTCTCTCTCTCTCTCTCTCTCTTTCTCTCTCTCTATCATTTGAGACAACCTTTTAAAAAGATCGCCTTTCTTGAGGTTTTTTTATGAGACTTCATTGCACGTATAAGCAGACATATCATTATTAGCCTTGTCTTTTAGTTGGGGGCTTGGAGAAACTGAGCTATAACTCTATTCCAAAAGGGACAAAATGACTGATTGCCTTTGGTTAAAAGAAAAGGAATATGCTAAGGAATGTTAAGGCATTCATTAAAGATTCATTTTAAAAAAAATTATGAAAAAAATTTAATATTTTAACAGTTTTTTTATTTTTTATAAAAATTATATTAAATTTTTTTAAAATAGATTATTAATCATTATTTTATGTGTATTTGTTAGTATGACCTACTTTGTGTCTACTGCATATCCATTTTAGAAAAATATATTATTTTCAACCCATATAATTTTGTTTTTTTATAGAAAAATATAAGAATTATCTAACTCAACTATACATTTCATTTTTTTTTATAAAGATGACCATATTCCAAAAAAAAAAAGAGTATTTCTTTTCAATGGATTTTCGTAATAAATGAGTCTTAAATCTTAATTAGTTATTTGAAAAATATAATAAATGATAGTACCATTCTTCCAACATCTCTCATCCAATGGATGAGACTCGATGCTCTTCCTAGGTTTTGCAGATAGCTAGGCAACTAAGATGGAGTCTAAATCTTCTGTCTCATTTTCTGCTCCACTTTGTACTCACCAATAAAGACTTGCCACGTGTTCACCGCATTAATAAATACTCATTAATTGACTTATTAATACTACGTTATTAATTAATAGTATTATTTAATTAATGTGTGAATACGTGGCAATTTTTATGGGGGAGTATAGAGTGGAGCGGAAAAGTGAGACAGAAGATTGGACTCACTAAGATGAGGCATTGGAAGAGTGAATAGACAACGGCAAGTGGACAAAGACCTTTAAATGAAGAGACACCATCTCCAAAATTAAAGTACATGATTTTCGCTCCACCAACCCATTATAACGAATTATGAGTACAAATCTTGAGATTCTCATTATTTTATAAATGTCACTATACCAATTATTGCACGACTCCAAAAAATGGAGAAAATAAAAGAAGAGAAACCTCTCTTATATAAACCCCAGTTCACACGTTTAGCAACAAAAAAAAAAAAAAAAAAAAAAAAACCCCAGTTCACACCCAGTCCAATGTAGAGGAGAAAAACTTTAAAAACTCCAATATTTTCATCATTTTTGAATTTTGTGAATTCTAACTTTAGTATCAAACAAGTTTAAGTCAACACCGCACCAGTATTCTTTGATTAAGTGATTTCCATTTGTAGGCCTTCCATTTCTCCACTTTGAACAAGTGGCTCATTAAAATCCTTTGTATCATCAATAAACATCAACCAAATCGTTGTATTACAATAATGAAAATTGCTTTAAGAAACATAAAAAGAAAAAAAGAGAGTATATAAATAACTTTTAATAAATACTAGTTTGGATTTCACATGCAAGACACATGCGGTCTCTTTAGTGGAAAAATTAAGATAGATGTCCTTTTTGGGGAAGAAGTATAAAATCATATTTTTAAATTTAAAACAACTATTTACTATGACAATTTTTTAGTATCTATTTACTAAATGTAATATCTATTCACAAAAAAATGCCACTAAGAATGATAATGAATGTCATCATCTTTACACAATAATTAATTTTTTGCAATGAATAATGATATATGCTACAATTTGAAACTCTTCATCAAATTAAATACTTGCAACCATCTGTAATTAAGATTTTGTTATTCATACTTCATTCTTTATCGTTTTTTTTATGAGCCTAATTACAATGTTTAACTTATTTATTTTTAAGCAAGAAAAGAAATTAAAAAAGAACAAGATAACAAAAGACATCTATCATCAAATTTTCTATTAGATAAAATTATAAGTATAAAAGATTTAAAACTAATAAATTAGTGTTCTCTAAGTAACAAATAGAACACAATATATCACCATTCTAACTTTCCAAGCATAATTACTAGTCTACCACATAAAATTCAAAATACAAGAAGAAATTTTTTGAGACATTAAAATTTAGCGTGAGTATTTTAGACATTTCATAATAGAGTATTTTAGGAATTATAAGATTTTGTTAGGGTTTAACTAAGAGAGTAACAATAAGGATATATGCTCATTTACAAAATAAAAAGGAGAAAAGTATTCAACTTTAGTTTGAGGCGGGGGGGGGGGGGGGGGGGGGGGCGGGGGGATGAAACTATCCAAAACAAAAGGGAGAAAGTGCTTCTTCGTCAATTGTGTGTGTGTGTGTAAAATAACGTGTTTTATTTTTTATTTATAACTTGATGCAATATGTTATAAAAAAAGGCAACCTAAAAAAGTTGTGCATAAAAAATGAATTTTGGCTTAACAAATTGACTAAACAAAAAAAAAAAAAAAAATCTAGAAACATAACAAAATGTCATAATATTTTTACAATACCTTTATTTTACCTATGGTGTATGATATATATATATTTTTAAAGTAATGCTACATCCACAAGATTTTTAGAACAAATCCTAGGTGGTAAATTATTACTGTTTTAAATTGGGATAACCACTTTAAATCGTGAATTTATAATTAAAAAAAAAGACAAAAAGCCAATTGAAGAAAATTGTGACTGAAACAGTAAAATTTGGCTCACCAAACTTGACTAAACAAAAAAAAGAAGCCTAAGAACCAAAAAAAAAAAAAAAATGTTCCAACATTTTCACAATACTTTTTATTTCCAGCTGTGGTAGGTCTCGGTTTGATATTTTATTATTTTAATTTTGAAGTTCACAACATTTTCACAACAAATCTTAAGTGTCAAATTATTATTGATTTAAAAATTGTGCATTAAAAAAAAAAATACAGAAAGGCAACACTAGAAAATTGTACATGAAATCGTGAATTTTGGCTCACCCAATTTAAACTAAAAAAGAAGTCTAAGCGTATAACAAAATATCACAACATTTTCACTATACCTTTATTTTTAGGATCTGATATGATATTTAATTATTTTATTTTAAAGAAATGTTATATCCATAATATTTTCACAATAAATTCTAAATGACAAGTTGTTTCTAGTTTTAAACTGGGCCCATTACTAATATTATTTTTTGATCCATTAAAAATTTCTTACCAAGAAAAATTTGTTGTGAAATTATTGTGATTTTATTTTGATTTATAAGGAACTAAGATCTTGGCGATTGTGAAAAATATTATAACAACAAGAAGATGTTATAACATTTTTGCAATACATTTATTTTAAGTTGTGTTTGGTCTCAATATTTTATTTTAACCTATAAAAAATTTACACCTCAATAATTGTGAAAATATTGTAAGAATTTATTGTGTCAGTACTATGTATGCACGCATAAATATTTAAAAGAAAAAACAGAAAATCAAATACAAAACCGGGCGTACTGTGGGGAAAAAAAAGGGCTCAAGCAAAATGGTGAGTTTTGCATCACCAAATTGAATAAACTAAAGTTACTGCAGATTGAGCTATTGCCTCTTTTTATATAGTTTTTATTTATTTATGGTGAACCTCTTTTTATATAGTTAGTAGATTACAGAGGATTAGTACATATTGTGCATATCCTACAGAAATTGAGGAAAAAAGAAAATGTTTGAAATCATGTTGTATCGAAAAAAGAAAAAGAAAGGAAAATGTGGAGCGGACACATAAAATGATTCTCACCATATCATAGGTCAAAACCTCTTTAGTCTTATCAATTCTTCACATGTTAAGTAAGACTTGTCAATCATATTTGCAAAATCTACCTTTGTAATGGAGTAGGTAATCTGAAAGTATCTCCTAAACTCATTCCATGGATTGGGCACATAGAATGATTTTCACCTTATTATAGGTCAAATTTTGAAGCTGAATAGATTATGAGAGTTGTCAATTACGGTGATGTGTTGGCTAGAAAGAAAAGCCAACACTATAGTTGCAATATAGTTAAAGTAAAAATACTCTTAATACTAATCATTTTAAACGTGATACAGCCAATTATCAAAAAACAAAAAAATGATACACCTAAAATTAGTCACTACCTCACATAGGAATTAGGTGAGGACAATGTTGATAATGAGAAAAATAAATGATTATTGATTATTGAGCTACCCATCATAAATAGTGGGTCAGCTAAGCTATTTAGAGAGTACAATTCAATAGAACATCCAACCTTAAAATGTAATATTATCTAGCCCATCAGACATAACGGAGTAAGTCAAACACATAACTCAATCAATTGTGATTTATAAATAAAAAAAGAGATATACCTAAAGAATCTCGTCTATATTCAACTTACTTCAAAAAAGGACGCTACTTAATTGGTACGCAAAAATCTTAGATCTACAAGAATTATTGATTTGGGCAAGCAAATTATATGAGGATTCTTAATAGAATACCTAACTAGAGGTCTTGTTCAAGCTTGCTCAAAAAGAGTTCACATCATACAAAAGAGGTACCTTCATATTTACTAAAATAATTCTCTAAAACTCTGTGCAATAAGACAAGAATTTTAAGTTTAGCATTTTAAAAAAATCAATAATAAAAAAATCATTTGAAAATAAAATCTAGTCTTTTTTTTTTTTGTTGCATGATTGTGATTATTTTTCTTTCTATTGTACTACTTTCAGTATCTTCTAAGGATGGGGCCTGTAAAACTTGCAGAGAGAATAGTTTGCAAGGGAGAAAGATGGGTTGTGTAAACGTGGGTCTGTAGCTATGATTGGGCCCAAATGGACTTCTGTGGACCAGTAAATACAGTTGGCTAAGCCCACTTATGGCCCAACAACCAATTAAGCCTCAAATATGAAGCTACAATTTTTCACAACCATGAACATGTTATCTCCAACAATTTGCATCCTTTTGTTTTCACACAGCCTTATTTGAAAAACTTCATTACGCATGCTCACATTTCGTCCAAACTCCAAGCCATGGCAACAATATGTTCCAACCAATTTTCACTCACATACCACCTCTTCTACATTATTCAAAGTTCAAACCTCTCTCTCTCTCTCTCTCTCTCTCACACACACACACACACACATCCAACAAAATGATTAATTAACTTAATTTGGTTAAAAGAAAAACCTATGCATAGTGAATAATCTAACTCAAGATCAGGAGCTTTGATATGCACTGTTATGCACCATGAGTGTGAAGTATCTTCAACAGCCAATGTCAGACGCGTACTAAGGATGAGTATGTTTGTAGCGTTCTAATTAAAGGCATACGAGCACGTATATATGTCAAATGTCATAAAGACTTGAGTATGTTTTCTCATCACCAATTAGTTTTGAAGTGGAATAACTCTGGTCACGATCGGACGTTAAAAATATTTAATAGGCTTACTCATTTACCAAAAAAAAAACTAACACTAAATTTTTTACTGTCAACCCCACCATCAATTTTGTAAAGTTACCTTAGACTATACATACTAATACATAAATCTGTGCAATATCTAGTTTTAATCCAATCCTTCTTTGTCACCAAGTTAAATTGATAGTTTCAGTTGTATGATGTCTACTGATTCAACAACTTGCTAAGGCAGTGCTATGCTTTGTGCCTCTAGATTTCATTCTCCTTCCAGTTTGAAGCTTTCAACCAGTTAAATAGTGATGGCATACCTCAAATTTTAAACTTTTTTGTTTGTTGCCCCAAAATTGTACAAATAGAAATCAAATCCACTCTAACTTTGTGTCTACCGCCTCTCCAATTTGGGATTATTTTCAACCCATACAAAAATTATCTAACTCAAGTGTACATTCCATAAAATTTTTTATAAACAATACCAAATTCCAAAAAATAAAGTGTATCTTCTCAAAAGATTTTTGTAATGAATGAATCTAAAATCTTAATTAGTTCTGGGTACAAATCTTGAGATTATCATTTTTCATAAATATCACAGTACCAATTATGCTTATGCCATGACTCCGGAAAATGGAAAAAAATCATAGAAAAATGATCATAAACCTCTTATATAAGCCCCATACCACACCCAATCCAATGTATGGGTGAAAAACTCTAGAAACTCCATTATTTTTAGTATTTTTGGATTTTGTAAGTTCTAATTTTAGTTTGGGAGAAGTTTATAATTGGTACTGTGACATGATTTGGGCAAAGGCTAAATCATTTACCATAAATTTATAATTTAAAATAGTTTGAGAAAAGGCTAAAACACCACTTTCTTATAAATAAAAAATTTCATTATGATATTAACTAATTGTGTTTGTGTCCATCAACCATTGAACAATGTGTAGTGTGTCGTACCTTACTCTCTAAGCATACCACTAGCTATGATTGGGCCTAAATGGACACCTGTGGGCCAGTCAATACAGTATGCATAAGCCCAACAACCAATTAGGCCACAAATATGATGCTACAATTTCTCACAACCCCTAACATGTTATCTCCAACAATTTGCATCTTTTTGTTAACACACACACAGTCTTATTTGAAAAACTTCATTACACATGCTCACCTTTCATCCAAACTCCAAGCCATGGCACCAATATGTTCCAACCAATTTACACTCACATACCACCTCTTCTACATTATACAAAACCAAAATCCTTCCATTCCAAATTGCAAACACTTTAAATGAAGGCAAGCAACCTAAACAATCCTCAGCAGGAAAAATCAAACGCCTTGTTCTGACCCCAGAAGGTAGAACAAAACTGAACACCTACCCGGACCGAGAATTCTATGCTTATCCAAGGTTTGTGACCCATGTTGATGATGGATTTATATCCACATTGACCAATATCTATAAAGAAAGGTTGCGACCAAGTTGGGAAATTCTTGACCTCATGAGTTCATGGATTAGCCATCTACCTAAGGAAGTAACATACAAAAAAGTGGTGGGACATGGACTAAATGCACAAGAGCTTGCAAAGAACTCTCAGCTGGACTATTTCTTTGTGAAGGATCTCAATCAGGATCAAAAGCTTGAATTAGAAAGTTGTAGCTTTGATGCAGTGCTATGCACTGTGAGTGTACAGTATCTTCAACAGCCAGAGAAGGTAAGATCATAAGAACAAAGAAGTCTTTTTGTAGTGTCTTAATTATAGGAATACAAGCATGCCATGCACTGAAAAAACTTAGATCACTCTGAAACTTTTATCAAATTGCTCTCTACACTACTGATCCTGAAATGGGGACATCGTTTACAAGAGAAATTTTTTCACTTTTTACAGTTGAGCTATTGGTAAGCTAACGCCAAAAATTCTGTGGTCATACACTTGTAAAACTACCTTAAACTGTACATACTAATATATGTTTTAGTGTAATGAAGTTGGATGATTGATTATTCCTTCAATTTCACTAAATCATATCGAAACTTTTAGTTCTATGAGGGGGACATTGATCTTACAGCTTGCTAGGTTGAACTGGGCTTTGTGCCTCTTGAATTCTGGTGGAGTTTGTTGATTTGATCTTCAACCAATTAATAGTAATGTTAGAGCCCTGATTTTAGTTTTTTGGTTTGTTTCAGTAGCATTGCCTAGATCTTCCAAGGCTAGCATAAGCTTCAGTCGTCTCACTCAGCAAGGAAATGTTAACAGCACTGGCTGCACAAATCACAATACTAATTTTCTATTAAAAAAAAAAATCACCTTACTAATTTACTAAGAAGATTTCCTTCAGGTAAACTGCAGAAGTGGAGGAATTTCTTTTCTCAAGTTTCTCAGTTTCTAAATCCTAATCTATAGCTTATCTGTGCACTCTCAATCCCCTTCCCCCAATCAAAATTATTCTCCATCTTTGGAGCCTCACCAAATTACTTCTCCCTCACTTTTGAACAACATTTTTTTTATACATCTCTTTCCAGTCCCCAAAAATGTTGGTCTTCTAATTAAAGCAACGAATGCCAGTTTCTGGTTGTTAATCTTTCAACAGGGAATAGTAATCATACTTGTAACTTGTGGCAGAAGCTGAGTTCATGGCTTACATGTTTGTTGCCTTTGGAGCCTCTTCCAACTCAAAGAGGAAATTTCTCACTTTAGTTGTTGAGTTGTTGTCTTTGACTATCAAAGGGTGAAATAAGTCTGGCTTCAAACATGAATGTCATTCACTGAAATGTATCATTCTTTTTATTTTCTCGTCTCCTTTGTTTTGGATTACAGGATAGGTTGGTTGTCTTTCCTGTATTCTTTATGAAGCTTTACCGTCAAGTGTAATTATAAGTAGCAATGGTAGAAGTGCAAAGAGTGTGTGGTGTGTAGAAAAGTGTGTAATGTGTTAAGTATCAATAAAACTTATTTTTCAAAAAGAATTTCTTTGTGTTCTACTTGAGTGTAGTGGGACTAATTTCAAAAGATACTCTCTTCCTTAGTGTAAAATTTATTTATTCTGACAAGATTTTAGTAGCAAAAAACTCAACATAATGTACTGCAATGTTCTAGTTAATGTAACAGCATTCATAATCACCCTCCCCCCACCCCCCATAATCAAAGAATATGCAACCAGTGTTACAATCTTATAAAAATTCTCGTCTGACATGATCTTCTAACAAAAGGTTTTCGTCTATACACTCATCCGCATGCTTGCAAACATCAACCCTGAAAAGCAATTACATATTGAAAATTACAACTGAAACCAAAGAGAGACATGGTTAATAGATTAAACTGGTGAAAGGGTATTCAGCAGCCAACTCAGAACTAAAATTGAAGAAGAAGAAAACTATTGACTAACATTATTGCAATTTGCAGGTATTTGCAGAGGTGTTTCGGGTGCTAAGGCCAGGAGGGGCATTCATTGTGAGCTTTAGCAATCGATTATTCTACGAGAAAGCCATAAGTGCATGGAGAGATGGGACTGGATATGGCAGGGTCCAACTAGTAGTGCAGTACTTCCAATGTGTGGAAGGATTCACTCAACCAGAAATTATTCGAAAGTTACCCGCTACTGGTGGTGCTCAAGAGGACAAATCACCATTCAGTTGGATCATGAAGCTGCTGGGATTGTTGTCTGGATCTGACCCTTTCTATGCAGTGATAGCTTATAAGAACTTCAGACCAACATATGAATGAACATGTGCTTAGCCTTTTTATGTAGAACATCTGCATTGGTGCATATACTAGATGTTTATGCCTTTAGCCATGTATATGTGTGTCACTAACTCTCCAAAAATTTTGAATCATTTATTTCTTTTGAGTTTAATTAATATATAGACATGCCTTTTGGAATTAAAAAAAAAAAAAGTAATGGCTTTTGCTCTGGCAATAAATCTAAAAGTAGTTGAATACATACAAGTGCATCAAATTACTTTTTGGTAATTTTCAATTCCTGAATTGGTCATGATGCATCTGAGCATTTTGAAATGCACACAAAAATGATGTGTTTTGATAAATTTGATTCTAGACCTCCCTAAAACCACTAAATCAGCCCCCCCATTTTCTTTTTGGGGGTTCAGTCAGATCTCTGCAATGTGCTACTAAAAAAATTAAAAACAAAAATGGATGAACGAACAATTATAATGTTTAGGGGGAGCTTTAAAGGGTTTTGTTATTGTTTTTTTTATTATATTTTTTTTAAGTGAAAAATCCATGTGCTAGAAACAAATTTGTGTCAGTATGCATATATAAATTTTGAGGGAAAAAAAAAATCCCAAAAGGCATAAGGAAATTCTTCTTTTCTCCAATGAGGAACTTGTAGAGGCGAAAACTAGGGCCCAGGGGGAAGCTAGTCACCACAATAAACGTTTTAGGCTGCGTTTGGTAAGATGTAAATTATTTTCCAAGTGTAAAATAAATTCAGGTGAAAATATTTTTGGGAAAGGAAAATATTTTCTAGTGTTTGGTTGAGTTTTAAAAATTATATTAGAAAATAATTTCAAGCGTTTGGTAACATTTTGAAAATGCAAATTTTCTACTAGTTTCTCATATTTTTTCAGCTTCCAAATAAATTTTATAATAGAAAGCTGCAATATATAAACTTTTAAAGAAACAAAAAGCAAAACAAAACTATTCGTTAAACTAAAAAATTTAGTCAAATTGAGAGAGGGAGGAGGAAGAGAGAGTGATCACAAATTGAGGGAAAGAGAGAGGTAGATCGAGAAAAAGAGAGATCGGTCATGGGTGGGTCATGGACGATAAGATCGGTCCAGCAGCGGCAAGCTTCAGGCGACACCAAGATTGAGACGAAGAGAGTTCGTTCTAGAGGGCGGGTGTGGCTCGATCTCGACGATGAGATCTGGTGTGCGATCTCATAGCACGATCTCCGTGAGACGATCTTGCTAGTGCGATCTCGATGGCGTGATCTCGACAACGCGTCTGGGGTTGGGGCGGTGGTCCAATGGCTTGTTTGCACTTCTAGCTCACTCTCTCTACTCTCTCTTCTTGCTCTTTCTCTTCGGGTGTTTGAGTCCAGAAATCATTTGAAGGTAAAATAGAAGTGTAAAATATTTTCGGGGTCAAAAGTTTATTTTACAGTCAAAGTTTATGATTTTCTGATTGACTTTATTTTACATGTGCATCCAAACATGTTGTTGGGTGTAAAATTTTTCCGAAATTCATTTACACCCAAAACAAACGCAGCCTTAGTAATGTTTCATTTTCTTATTGTTACAAAAGATATTGGTAGAAGCCACAGTTAAGAGTTAATAACATGGAGCATATTATGTTAGAACTTTAATATATTTAAGGCTAAATTATAAATTACACACTTTTAACTTTATTTAAAATTCTTCATAATTACCACTGCATACTCTTGGTGCGGTGGTCACTAAAAGTCTCAAAGAGGAAGTTTCACACACATATACATTTAGATTATGCTAGAGTAAAATTTTTATCTTGTATTAAAAAAAAAAAAAATCTTCATAGCTATTCCCTCAAAAAAAAAAAAAAAAAAAAATCTTCATAGCTATGATCTATTCCTTCATGTCTTGTAACTTTTTAGGTTTATTGAATGTTATTCCTTCATCTAATTCTATCACATTTTTCCATTAGGTGTTCTAAAAATAAAGTATTAAAAAAAATTCAAAGATACCAAAATTATTTTGTTTTTGAACACTACGGAAAAACCTCTAATAGAATGGATAGAAGATCTAAATTGAAAATAAATTATAGGATTGAAATAAATAAATAAAAAATTACAGGATTAAATTCAATTTTCATACAATTTTTTAAAAGAATTTTGGCAAAGTTAAAATATGCAATTTATAAGAAAGGAGACAAATTTTCTCTCTCTCTCTCTCTCTCTTAAAAAAAAAAATTAATACATGTTTTCAGTGTCGAAATACAGGAAAGAAAAAGCAGAGAAAATGTTTAGAAGTAGAAATAATAGGAAGCAAAATATAGAAGATTGTCTGTCTAACTTGGTATATTTAATTTATTTTTATGAAATAAGACAAAAAAAGAGTACAAAATTATTTAATAAGTAAAAAATATATATATATATATATTATTTTTTTTTTCTAAAAAAGTAAAAATATCTAAACCCCAAACTCCTGAATGATGTATTTTGAGAAATTATCTACATCTGCAAATCCCAGGCCAAATTTTGGACCATCCTATTTGTAAAGCTTAATGTGACTCAAACAACCTCTTCCCTCTCCTTCCCCACAACCCCTTATCCTCTCTCTCTCTCTCTCTCTCGCTCTCTCTCTTCTGCTGCCACTCTTCTCTTCTCTTTAAGCCGTTATCAATGGCAGAAAGTTGTTTAATTTCCACACCAACACTCTTCACCACTAAAAACCAATCCCCATTTCTCTCACTTCCCTCAAAACCCGCCAAGCTCACACACCTCTCATTCTCATCCTTACCATCTTTCCCTTCATGGGTCTCCCTCAAAAACAAGTCTTTGCCTTTCCAACTAGTCCCACTTGTGGCTCAGACCTCAGACTGGGCTCAACAAGAAGAAGGGGAAGAGAACCAAGTTGAAAAGGGTTTGAGTTGGGAGGGCCAAGGGTTGGAGGAGACAGTGGCTAGTGCTGCTTCTGATGAAAGTGAGGCTGAAGGTGAAGAAGAAGAAGAGAGTTCTGGAGATGGGGTTTTGGGTGGGGGTGAAGAATTTTATCCAGAGCCACCTGAAGAGGCCAAACTCTTTGTGGGTAATTTGTCTTATGATGTTGATAGTGAGAACTAGCTGAGGTCTTCAATCAAGCTGGGGTTGTTGAAATTGCTGAGGTAAAGTTTTCATTTTTTTTTTCTCTCTTTATTTGTTTGTAAGAGCAATACTGGAAGTTGGCAAACTTTCTGACATTGAATTATGTTATTTTGCTGGTTTTGTTATAGGTCATTTACAATAGGGAGACAGACCAGAGTAGAGGTTTTGGGTTTGTAACTATGAGTACTGTTGAAGAAGCTGAGAAGGCTGTGGATATCTTCCATCGTTATGTAAGTTGCTCTTTTCTTTAGTTTTGAATTATCTATTTATTGTCTGAACTATGTTATATGATTACAAAATTAATAGCTGAGTTAGAATATAGCAAATATAAGCACGTTCAATTCTGTAGTTCATTGTGTAATTGGAGCCTGCTTGGATGTGCTTCCTGTTATGTACCTTTATGCCACAATTTCACTTTCGCCCCTTTGGATTTTGTAGTCTTGATGGAATTTACCGACTCTTGGTCCCAAAATTTTGGGGTAATCATTGAGAATAATTGTTTAACTTTAAATGGCTAATGCACCAGAATTTTGTTCTGATTGTCGTGAGAGGTTGTGAGTTCAAACCCCACTTCTGACAACTGTTCCTATTTTTATTTATTAAAAAAAAGGTTTAAATAGCTTATAAGAGTTCACGTGCTCTTGTGCGTTTGTTTTGGAGGATGAGGCATAATCACGGGCAATGTTCGTACTGTGTGGGGAATGGTCCAACCACAATCTAATGGCACACTATCATGCAATGCTTAATGTTAAACAGTGCCTTGCACTTAAATGGTCCAAGTGAGTGTATTGTTACTACCTTCCGGTTTGCTTATATTAAAAGACATTTCTGTAAGAGCCTTCTTATTAGCTCCATAGATTCCAGTAGGTGAGTGAAAATGTGTCGAATTTCTCAAAATGGGGGGCTTATATTCTGAATTTGATAGTTCAATCAATCATTGGTTAGTGAGTAGCGTGCAGTTCTATAAAAGCTTTACATTATATCCATGCTGGTTGAGTATCAAGTGTTTGTGACTGTGATATCCCAGAAGCTGATGCCTGCATACATTTCTAAACAGGATTTAAATGGAAGGCTTTTAACTGTAAACAAGGCTGCTCCCAGAGGGTCACGTTTGGAACGACCTAGAATGAATGATTCTTCATTCAGAATCTATGTTGGTAACCTGCCATGGCAAGTGGATGATGCTCGTCTGGAGCAGGTTTTTAGCGAACATGGGAAGGTGGTTAATGCCAGGGTAGTTTATGACCGGGAAACAGGCCGTTCACGTGGATTTGGCTTTGTTACAATGGCTAGTGAGACAGAATTGAATGATGCGATTGCTGCTCTTGATGGACAGGTTACTTCTATGCCCTGTTACATTTAGAAATTTGAATTATGTTTTTTAATTTCAGATCATGCAAGGAGCCATAATGCTTTAATATTCTTATTTCAGATTTTATGTTGGTTATGTTAAAGCCATCATTTGGGCAATCCATCTAGTGCTATTATCATCTGCAACTGCATTTGTATTCACTATCTCAACATCTTGTAGTCTTGATATTTTTTGTTAACCTGGGTTGAATTTTATTTGAGAAATTTAATCATGGTAATTAACCATTCCTAATGGACATTAATTCCATATATAAAGGAGGGAGATCTTGATAATATGTCTAAATGACTTGTTTTGGTAAAAGATGGATATTATTTATGTAAATTCAGATGCATGGTACACATTATAGTACTTGTCCTTTTGGGGTAAAAAAAAAAAAAATTATTTAAATCCTTTTGTAATTAACACCGTATGTTCCCACACAAATCCTTTTTCTTTTTGATATTCTTGATTACTAGGCTTGTGTTTATTAATAATAATTATTATTAGTACTATTTTGCTAAAGAACAGGATTTCACATCTCTGTAATGGCAAAATGTGCTCCTTGCTAAAGATTCTTTTGTTGACAAACAACCTGATTTTATTTTTCATTGCTGGTGGCAGAGTTTGGAGGGCAGAGCAATGAGAGTAAATGTCGCTGAAGAACGACCAAGGCGTGGCGCATTTTCTTTTTAAGAGAATTGTTGTTCAAGATTTTACATAAACTCTTCAAGCCTGGTATAGTACTCTTGGAAGATGGAATTCGATCATCATTTTAGTTTTTTTCTTTGTCGAGGATGGTGAGAGGAAAGTTCTGTATTAGGATATTAAATTTTCTCTATTCATATTTCTTTTCTTTTTGCTTTTTGGTATGTTGATGAATTGATATCCATAATCTATTGTCATTACATGTTATCAATCGAGTACAATTGTCACATTCTCCTCATTTTATCAACCCTTACTTAAGAAAGTCATCCTATGCCAAATCTCATGGGAACTGTGATAATGCTCTTTCATATGAGGTGTTTTGAAGCTGCATGAAGAATAAACTAATTGGCTACATAGAATATTTTCTTTCTTCTCACTGCTCTCGCAAGTTACAGTCAGCTCTCTGCTCTCAATGTCTTACGTACTATGGCCATTTAAAGCATCAAGCATGACCCATCTCTCCTTTGATTAATATTAATGGTCTCTATGCCATCCCTCTCTCTTCTCTTGTTTCTCTTTTCAGGTTAAAAACTGTAATTCTAAGTTCCTTACTGAATATTTCCTTTCATAAGGTTTGCAATGAGAGGTCTCATGTTTTGGCTTCTGAAGTACGTACCATATATATATATCTATGTACCTTGGAACATTTTCATTATTATTATTATTTGAAAAATGGTCTCAATTGGTATATAATATTTCTAAATAATACTTTCATCTCCGCACAAGTTTCAATTGCTGTTTAACTTGTCAATTCTGGATTGCATTTGAAAACAATGTATATTTCGAGGTTTCAAATGGGCTTTGTAGTCCACCACAAATTATTTTGCATACAGAAACTTTTTATTGGAATGGTAAAAGCCAACTTATTGAGCATTTACATTCATTTTTCTTAATTCTATTTTATTTTACCATCTTAAAAATCACTTTATCAATTATACAATACCATTTTTCAATTCACCAACATCCAAACTTCTATTTTACCATACTACACATTAAAATAATATTATTTTTATTTGCCATTAATGAGAGAGAGAGAGAAGAGAGAAAGTGTTGAAATTTTTTAATAAAAAGAAGGAGAGAAAATTAAATAATATTATTTTTATTTACCATTAAGTTACAGTGCATTCTAAATTTAGAATGACATTGTAGCCGGATTGTAAAAAAATTTACAAGCTTTTACAATATTCAATGGAGTGGTGTTTTTAGAGTTATATGGAAAACTGAGTTTGCATTTGTCATTTGGCCTATATATTGTGGATGCTCTTAGGGCATAAATGTCAAATCGCAGGTTGTCTTTCCGCTTTCAGGCCTGTGAACTGTGAACTGTGAACTGAGAACTGAATCCCTTTCTTTCCGAACACTTACACCAAAGGGGCACAATGAGGATGAAGGGCTGTTTCAGTTTCTTTCCAAAAAGTTTCACCAAGAAACCACGTGTCAACAACTTGGTTAAGCCTTAAGCCTATGAATTTTTCAGACTCAATTATTCTCAACTTCTTTAATATACTTTTTTTAAAAATATTTTTATTTTAAACGTGAAATTCACACTCATCTGTATATACCCAACATGAAGAAATTATATCATGTAAAAAGGAATGTGTGAATATTAGGAATACATTTAAGGAGGGATCCCTTGTTTATTTTGAAAATATAGTACTTGCATTCTTCGTTGTATTATATTTGTATCGAATGCACTGATATACGGACAGATCGGGTTTGGCAGTACTTGATGCTTTTACAACTTCTTGAATTTCTAACTTTATTTTTATCACACAAAGGCAATATACACCCAGCCATAACTGAGCCATCTAGGATCTTTACTAAAGGCAAATAAATTGCAACCACCTATGGCAATGAAACTGTTTTGGGATTGGAAGTTCACAATTTCTGTGGTCTTTGTAATGCTATTAGTATAATTCGAAAATATTGGATAGTTGACACGAACTATGCCTTCTAATGAAATCTTCAGCACCTCCAAGTCGAAGCTCCTCAAGAGCTAGTAAAAAGTGTCGTTACAAGGTATTGCAAATAAATAGTCAATATAGCAATCTGGACCTCTTAAATGGGTACGCTTTTTTTTCCCACTGTATGTTTGACATGAAGTCTTTGTAAACCTGTTGGTTGGTTGTGCAAATGTAGTAATTGGGTGAATAACGAAGTTGTCTATAACACTTTTTGCACCATGACCAGCTCTTTATTGATGATGAATTTGAAGTAGAAAGTCCAACCAGAATTTAAATTTGTTATTTTTGTCTGTTAGTTCTCTCTCCATTGTCATTTAAAAAACATGGATAACTCTCTTAAAATGCTGTTTTAAATAATTTTTAATGGGTGGAAGGACAAAACTGACATAATTGTTAAAGTTAAATACAATGAAACGACAAAAAAATAATTTTAGCAAACTAAAATAACAGCTCGCTAAGCTTATAAGATGTAATTTGCATTTTTCCCCCCTACCCCTCTCACCCCTTTTCTTTTCAACTGGTTATGTTTTTTTTTACCTACTAACCTAGTTGTGTTAAATTAGAAGAAAATTCATAATTACCAGAAGAGCAATAGTACAAATGTGAAATACAAGCAAGGCCATCGATGTTCGATATTGATCGAGTGTTAGGAATATTTGAATCATTTGTTACACTTAAGAATGACTCTTCTTCATATTGCATTAATCATAACTTTCTCTTTTCCTGGGAATGCAAACAGTAACATACGAGGCATGTCATGATGACATGCGCTAAAGATGGTCAAGACATTTCTGATGAATCTAATCACCAAACCACAGCGACTCTAAATGGAAAATAATAGGATGCAAAAGAAGCCCCAGAAACCAAAAAGAGAAACTTCAACAAAAAACCAATGCCGTTAGTTTGGTCACTCATTTACAGCATCATGTACTCATATGATGGTTCAAATGGCACTTCTGAAATATATGGCAAAGGGCCCTGAATTAAGAATTGTAACAAAGCTCTACATATAGGAGCCATGTGCTAAAGGAAGCACAAAATCCAATTTCAACCTATACAATATCAAAGTACGATCCCGAAGTTCACTCAATCTTGGTGGATTTCGGAAGTACATCAAAAGATTGCTTTCCTGCCCTTTGTGCTCAAATAACCATATTAACTGGTTAGATTTGTATGCAATTGCGTACAGACATATTAACAAACTTCACTAAAGACCTCGCAAAGTGATCCTGCTGAGCCACAATGACAGTCAAAACCTTTACAGCTTCTTCAAGGCAGTGGGAATAATCTGATCCTCAATTGATTTAGCAACAGATTGTGGCCCTGACTGAGTAGACGTAGGCCATTCATCACAAAAAGCTATGACACTACTTTCTTGATATTGAGCTATAATGAAAGCATTCTAGCCTTTTTTTTTTTTTTTTTTGCTAAGTAATTCTAGCCTTTTCAACTGCTCCAATATAGTAGTACAATCTCCAAAGTGTTATATTATTCTGCAAGACAACGACATTTTATGAAGAATTAAAAATTCTAAATATATTTCATTAAACATTTTCATGATTTACCTCTTTTTCAAGATCGACAAAAATTTCATCACATGATTGTGGTTCTGCCAGCTTTCCATGTTGGATGATTTCCACTACACGGTCGAGGTTTTTTGGTGGTAGCTTCTGGATCAATTTACGAAGCTGTTGCTTCTCGGTAAGAGTCATAGCCCTGAAATTGAAGTTGAAATTTGAGGCATGTATTACATAGTGATGTGACAACATCTGAATTGTATTTCATGGTCCTTCCACAAATTCTTTTTCTAAGGTTTTGCATTGGGGAGGCTGGGGAGGATGCACATTCTGCATTTTCTTTCTTGCTCATGCACAATAAACAACAATAGAGAATACGGGAGTTTACCCCTAGGGAAAAGAGAGAGAGAGAGAGGAGAGAGAGAGAGAGAGAGAAGACACAGCCTAAGCTGCAAAAACTCTCTGCAACCACAAAAAAACAGTAAAAGACCACCACAAAGCTCCAATGCTATGATGTAAAAATTGATTTTTTATTTTTACTTTTATTTTTTTAAGTAAGCCAATTGTCCTACACATGGACATGTGACTGAACTAATAGAAGTTAGAAACAAATCCGCTTACATAAGAACATATTTTGTAACAACTGACAACATTATTAAGAGTAAGAAATATCTCTACATTATCCTATATCCCATCCATCACATTGTTAATGGGAGAAATGTTCACTTTGAATAATATTTATAGTACCTCACTTACAATTTCTAGTCCTAAGCCCACTCTAGTCCAGTCTACCACAAAATAAACGTTAGAGAATCTGATGAAAACCTTTCAAGACGTATCTGCCAGAGTCAATCAAATGCATAGTAAACCAATACCTGCCTCAATTCATTGGAAGCCCCATGGCTGACAAATTGCAATGAACTCAATGCTTCCCATAAAGGAGACATGAGACCTTAATAATAAGAGGACATCAAGTACCATAAAAACCTAGTGGTGAAATGGAGGTATAGGTATTGAAGGTATTGCTAAAATGCTAGAGCAGCAAGAAGAGCACATTGAAGAGCCTAAACAGAATAGTAAAATATTTGAATAATTTGTAGTAGATTTAATTCAGCCTGATAAAGATACAGATATGTTGCTTATCTTAGATGATGAGAAAGTTCAGCTAGAGAGTGACAAAACAGTGGGTGCTCATGATGTGAAAATTGAGCTTGATGTATGTGCAACTTGTCACTTTTCAGCCCTCTATGTGCATGAAGTTAAAAAACTTGATGAAGAGGAAAATATTGATACAACGGTGAATTCTATGGATCAACAAAAGGTTGTCCCATTTGCAACTTTGATTCCAAGACTTTGTAATTCCAAATGAATTTAATGATGTAAAACCCAAGGCTTCTTTATTCCCTTCTTTATTCTCAATGCTCCCAAAGGTGATTTTGGAATTAAAGCAAGAATCCAATGCTACAATTCTTATTCTTCAACCAAAATCAAAGCAAGCATCCAATGGTACAATTCTTATTCTTCAATACTTCAAAACTTTGAGTTCAAGTTTTCTCCAGCCAAGGGAGAATGATGCAGGAGACACAAGGAGATATATATATATTTTGGTGGGTAAAACAAAGAGATATCTATTTTAATTTAGTATTTTATTAAATATTGGAGGAAATTGAATTTTATTTTAGGTATTAGCACTTCATTAGGTTTATTAGTATTTGTATTCAATGTCCTAGAGTAAAGGCTATTTTTGTTTTTGGACTTGAATAATTGGGATTTCCCAGGTCATTTCAAATTTGATTTCCTAGGTCATAGAATTAGGGTTTAGGTAGTCTATATAAGCATAATATTGCACTCTTATGGAGACTGATTATTTTGACGATGAATAAAATTTCTCTTGAAATTCTTCCAATGATTAATGTGCTGTCTCTGAGCTGTTCTCTTTTGCTTGGTGCTGACTTCTATGTAACATATCCTTTATTTATTTATTTTTCTTAATTTTAGTGTTGCATCATTTTGGTCTGTCCTGCATCAGAGGTGACCTAAAGTCTCCCTGTCAAACTTACGCATACAACACCAATTCATAATAATGATACCCCTTTCCTCAAATATTTACATATACAACACCAATCAATATCAATATATATATATATATAATATATATATATATATATAGATATAAAAGCAGAGACCTCATGTTGAAGAGTATGAGGTTGTACTATGTGGAGCGTTCCTTGAAGTTCTCTTTATGTAGGGTTCTAAATCAACAAAGTTTGCATTTATATTAAAGTATTAGTTCATTAAATTAGCCAATAGAGTAAATGCTTATATCATTAATTATTTATATCAAATGAATTTATATGATTATTTTTATAAATTCTATATAAGAGATAATTTTTAGTTGGAATAATAATAATAAATTTAGAATATGACATTCTTACTCATTATTAGTTACTTTAACAACAATTGACACAAGAGCCATAAAAAAATTAAATATTTGTGAATTCACTAAAATAAATCTTAGTCCTTTAAATTTCCTAACTCCTTTCAGTCACATGTAATATATATGTGTGTGTTTTAATATAATTTTTCTACAATTTATATGAGAAACAATAATTGAAGGATATATGCATTTTTTTAGTAGGCATGAAACATGTTTATCTATATTGACTATTATACCAAGCAATTTTCAATTTGTGAACACACACACACATATAGTGTGATTTCTATTTAGTCTTTAAAATAACTAAAGATTACAATTTTTACAGTGAAATTTATTTTAAATTTTTTTTATTCATCGATAGTTTTAGGATATGAATCATGAATGTCTCTATTGGAAATTAAGGTGCCAACCAATTAACCTACAAAATTCTTGGCAAACTTATTGAAATATTGGAGAAAACTAATAATAAGTTGCACCACACATTGCGCGGGAATTTAGCTAGTTTATAATAATGATACCTCTTTCCTCAAATTATTCATTGTTAAAATTTTACACTTAACTTAAAGAGCCAAAGAGTTCTCCAAGGGAAATGCTAATCCCCTCATTTCTCAAAGGCTTATAATAACTACTTACGTTAGAACTATGAGCTTTCAAGAGAATCCAAATCATCCTATATGGCTATATCCCCCTTAAAAGCATACAAATACTCCAAGAAAGGATCCATGGATATTGGATACTAACTCCCAATCTTGGACTGCTTGAGTGAAAGAAACATTCCAGTGAATACTCCTTCACACATCCAAATAGTCAGCCACCTTTGCATCTTTATTCCTTGCAATCAAGAAAAACTTCTGAGTACCGGATCTTGAAACTCTCATCGCTCCACTAACAGTCATTACCAAGAAAAAGATCTTAGTGCTTGTCCCTACCTCGTATCTTATAAAATCCTCAAATTTTAATCAACCTTAGCATATATTACCAAGCATTGAAGCACACACATGGCCATCTAAATTTGTTCTACTGAACTCAATGTCTTTCTAGAGAATAATGGGATTAGAGGTTGTTATACTGTAATTACAAAACCATCCACATCCCAGAACAGTACATTGTTCTCTCCAGCCTAATTCTCAACTCTCAAAAGCACGTTATAACCCTTTAGGCCATACATTTCAAAAAGGGTATTTAACTTGCAGTCAAATGCCACTGCAGTTGAGAAAAACACAAAAAGAGAGGAAGCGGTAATTAACCCAAATTTATTACCATATTTAATTAAATGGAGCACAACATACCTGCACGTGGACATTATAGCACCGAGAAGCTCCTCAAGCTGCTGCTCCATGTGGCCTAACTGAAAAACAAACATTAACCTGAACTCAGCAATTTCTGAACATAATTCTAAAGCATGCTCACAACATATTCTGACATGGAGTCAACACCACACCCTCAGTATGAAAGGTGACGTAACAGTAGATGCTATTTAAAGAATATGCCATATTTTGTAATATCGAGAAGAATTTCAGAAAATTACTTTTGCAGAGAGTTCATCAGAAAATTTGTTCACTGTATCCTCAACCTCCAAGGTATCATTCTCTAGAAAGAACTGCAAATCATCCATCTGGAGAAAGGCATAAACTATGAAACATGAACTATCTTCATCAGTAAGTTGCTGATGAACAAGAGCACATTGTAAAGTACACAAACTTATATATTACACGCACACATACAAGCATGCTTGCATGTTAAGTTCCCTTTTGCCAATCCTACGACTACCAACCCTCATCTTTTTTTTTTTTTTTTTGGCTTTATAAGATTTGAACCTAAGACTACCACATCCCCACCCTGCCCTTACCACCTGATAAAATATTTTTACACTTTTTCTTATTCTTCTTTCTTCACATAAAGTAAACTCTTGTTCATTGTTTAATTCATTTTCTAAAGGAAAAAGAACTTTACTTAAGCAATGAAGTTAAAGAATAGTGGAAAAACATTGATCTTAAAATTTTACAAGATCTAACCATACTTGTACAAAGGGGAAATAAAAATATTCTTATCTGTTTACAGATAATTTTGAGCTAAACAAGTATAAGATCAAGTTGAACTAAAAGTGTGTACATGGAAAATGCATGTATATCTGTTTGTGTTTTCTTCTTTTTTTTTTTTGGGGGGGGGGGGGGGGGGGGCGGCGGGGGAGGAGGAGGGGAGAGGGAGGAATCATGCATTTCCTATCCACTTCTCTCCTCATCCAGATGCACTCTATAATTTTTAACAACATATAACATCCCAAATCCAGTAAGCTACTCCAACTCTGGGCATCAAAATTGTTGTCACCTCTCTGTGGTCTTCCTCAGAACCTCTGTTTGATACCAAATGAAACTCCTTTCCCAGTTTAAAAATGACAGTAAAGCAGTACAAGACTCAAAATGGATTAGTAAAAATTAGTGTGTATTGGTCTGCATGTCAGATCCCATAGAAAATGAAAGAAAGAAGAATACTAGTCAGTAATCACCTTAGGCCCCTCCAGAGCAGCACTCTTCTTAGGGGCTTCTGTAGTCTGGAAATAAGCAAAACAGAATAAGCAATCAATGTAACTAATTTATAGTGAAGAAACAATACTAATTAGAATAGAGTTAAATGAAAAAGAAAATCTTCCTAGCATAAAAAGACAGTGAAGGCAACAAAAACAAGAAATCATAGATAAGTTTGTGATGAGGCACCATATCTCCCTACAAATCTTTTTTATTTTAACTAATCTGGCTATCCAGCCTCTTTGATAATCTTGAAAGATAGTGAAATCTGGATCCCATGGACTTCTTTGATAAACGCCTCTTCTGTTCAACTTCAACAACAATTCATGGCAATGGGACTATCATATTTTTCGACCTTGGAATAACCTATCTCCCACAACATCCTTCAAGCCAAATCTATCTTCCTACTATGGTAGTTGCTAACAGCCTAACATAAACATATGACTCGGGTAATTATTATTTTGACCAAGAGTAGAGCAAAAGAATCTAGGTACACACTGTTTCTTGATAAAATCATACCAAACCTCTATTAACTTCTCAATAGTCTTGAGAAAAAAAACTATAGAGAAAATTAATAGTCCTAAGTTGGAATCATTTGGGTTTGCAGACTCTAACTCATCAAGGATGTCTCCATGAACTATTGTACCATTTCAAAAGCATGTACACATGATTGTTTTCATGATGCATTTTCCAACCCTATTAAAATGTAAAAATAGTAGAAACAATACCAAAAAGAAAAGTACGCAACTAGAACGGTGATTCACAGGAATAGCATGTGCAGGGAGATAGGAAGACAGGATGAACTAAGAGGAAGAAGAAAAAACCTTGAGTTTCTTATGTGGAACCTGCCCTGCATTACTGTCATATGTGGCACCCGTATGACTCAATGGACGCTTTCTCCTTCTTACTTCAGATTCTAACTGACAGACAGCTACAACAGGATCCAGCATCTGCATTTACATTACATAGTTATTGCAATATATATTACATTGAGTTATGTCTCATCAATCTTTTTTTTGATAAGTAATAATGCCTCATTGAAAAAAAGATGAAATAATACAAAGAACCAAAGCCCAAAGGAATTGTACTAAGGAACCAGCAAAGTGTCAAAACTATAAAGCATGGAAACTACAACTATCAAGAAAATTAGTCAAAGAATTAAAAGTAAAGCTGCCCAAAGCATTTTTCCACTCGAACAAAGTCTAGAACAAAGAAAGCTTCAAGTCATGATTTGATCTCTCTTCCTTCAAAAGTACGAGCATTCCTCACCCGCCAAATACCCTAGATAAGGCAATGAGGGATCATGCTCCAAATCACAACAGTTCTGTGCTTGCTAAACTTGCCTGGCCAGCTAGCTAGAAGCTCCACAACACCACACTGCATAACCCAGTGAACCCCAAATAGTGAAAACACCACATTCCACATCTCTCTAGCTTTAGGACAGTGAAGTCTCATCAATCTTACTAAAACGTCACCCAACATGGGCTAGCCCAACTAAATTGTAACAACTTAAGTACCCAAGTAATATTAACTTCATTACTGTTGCTCAAAGACAACACTGTACAAAATTGAAATTACTCAGAATCATTTAATGTAAGTAGATGGTCCTTTTCCATCATCCATTTACGAGCAAAAAAAGGGTGTAGGAATCCTGAAATACCTCATCAACTTCTGGTGAAAGAATAGATATACCCTGCCGCAGCAATGCCTTCAATCTTGCTTTTTTGAAATCTGAAAGTCCAGCTCCTATGCTATTAGTTAATAAAGAACCAGAAAATTTGTTCCTATACTCAATTGTATTGTTCCCCATGACATCCCCACATTTTCTTCCAGATAAGCTAGACGTTTGGGAAGCAGAAGGCAGAATATCATCATCTTGAGACAACAGTTCTACTACTTCACGTGTATAGTAACCAAAGTAATCCGGTCCTATGTGAGTTAATTTCGATCTGGTGACTGTGTTCCTTGAAGCTTCTGACATAACAAGGAAGGCAACTGCTGCAAATGACAACTAGAGATTATGGAAAATTAAATGATAATGAAACCCCCTTGCTCTTAAAGTGAAAAAGAAAATGCACGCTGTGATGTAACAATTTTAAAACAAAAAATTGCAACCCCTTACAATTTATGTCACAATAAACTCTTAGCAAATCCTTTTCTCTTCCAATAACAAACACATGTGCATGTTGTACACCCTTTTGCGGTACTAATTCATATGTTGTGATGATGCAGCGTCAAGCACCTGATATCTGAGTCAAATATTTACCACCAGTCTTTAGTGTCCTTATTAGTGCTTACAAGCATTATTAATCATACACACAAGTAAAAAGTTCAAAAGAGGATGCAAAATGTCTGACACCAACATAGTCATCACTATAAAGTCACCAATAGTCAATAAAGTTATCAGGTACATAATGGAAGCAAATAAGTTTAACACAGGAAGGCCAAAAAGGTAGCATTCAAGCTCCCTCAAAAGTCAAAATATTATAATTTAAAAAAAAAACATCAATAAGAAAAATGAAAATATTAGCATGTAAGCTCCCTAATATAATTATAACTTTTTTAAAAAAATCTATAGGAAAAAGGGAGGGAAAACAAACCATCTGCATCCAAAGATCTGTCTTTACTCTCAACCATCTACAATCAACTAGAAGTAACGTGTTGTTCTTTTGCCCATTCACATCACCAATTATCGTATCTCCAAGTGCTTGATAGTCATAACTCAAACACAAAATATTCAACCAGCTAAAATTTACTTATTTTTTTTAAGTAACAATAAACTTTATTGAAAATGGACTACTTCACACAAAAAGGCACAAAGTACCCAATAATTACACAACAGACAAAGAACAACATGCTTATGTACATGAAGATATAGACTCTATAAACATTGGAATGGAATCACAAGATGTGAATCCCCAAGTTCGAGCCCAATCAAACAATAGGCCTCTGATCCCCTGATCCATCCTCATCCACAAACATAAGACCGATATGCTCCAGTCAAATAATCCACATCAAACACAATAAAACCAAATTCCAAATATTTGATGAATGCTTGCCAACCAGTCACTCCACCCAAATAAAAGGCCAATTACTCTATCTGGTAACACCCAAGAGACCCCGAACGGTTTAAAAACAAAGCTCCACAGTGAATCAAGAGATGATTCACTGTCTCCTCACTACACCGGCGCATACATAACCAATCTGCTATAGTATAACCTCTTCTCCTTAGCCTTAGGTTGTCAGAGTGAGAATCTTCCCCCATGCCACCATCCAAACAAAGAAGGAAACCCTCCTAGGGTCCTTCACACCACAATTACTTTTCCAAGGGAAAGTGACAAGAAAACGCCCCCAAAGCATTATAATAGGAGCGAATGTCAAAGGGCCCATTTTCCTTCATCCTCCACCCAGTCACTACCCTCAGTGTAAGGACTATGAGAGTCCAAATGATGAAGTAAAGTTGTCACATCTGCAGTTTCCAATGATCTTGATGGAACATCACATCCCAACTCCACCTCTCCCCCACCATCTGCCTCACCAACAAAGCCTCAATTGAAGCTTTCTGCTTAAAAGAATTCTCGTACAATACCAGGAAAGCCACTTTGAGAGGTTGGTCACTGCACCAACAATCATGCTAAAACTGAACTTGACTACCTACACCAATCTCAAACAGAATATTCTGACTAAACACCTCCCAACCCATCCTAATACTCTTCCAAAGACCACAACCATGAGAACCCCTACCAAACTTCAAACTCCATCACCCCAACTAAAATTTAGCCATTATCAATTTCTTTATCTTAAATAAATTACAAAGAAGGCGACTAAAGAGAGGCGAGTCTGATATCTAAACATATATTCTACTAAATTAATTAGCTGTTAGAGATGCCACACAAATCTCTCCAGTCATTATCAAAAGTTAGTCGTATAACCATCAAACAATAGTCCCAGATATTTAGTCAGGGCATCATTCTGTCTCAAAAATTTTCAAACACCAAGCTGGAAATCACAGTTCTGTTAAATCTAGACACGGTATTTTGTGCATTAGAGCTCGAGTCCTTCTCTTACTGAGCTACAACCAAAATTTTAACTTGCCCACATTCAAATTGTTAAATCAATTGTTAACTTAGAACGAAAAGCAGTAGGCTAGATATTTGATGAGTAACTTGAAATTGTAAATAACAGAATCCTATACACTAAAAAATTGAAAAATTCTCAGAGAACCATTTTATTCCAATCTGACCAATGCATAGTTATAGGAACTTTTTAGGGTGTTTGATAGCCTTCTTTGAATATAAATTTTTTAAAAATGATCTTGAATGCCCTACAACTTTGCGGAAAGGCTAAATTAATGTAATAAAATAAGATAAGATAATACAAGTAAATTTAGGCCTAAAATAAGGCTCAATGAAAAAAAATTATGGATTACGTGCTCATTCACCTTAATTTCAGGCATACATTTTCTTGAGAAATTCCAAAGAAACTTAATCCATGTCACTTGTAGTCAATGTAAGTCTGAAAATTCATCATGTAATCTTTAATAATGAACTATCAAAGTTCATCTTGACCCCATATTATCTTATTAGAGTTGTACTTCAGTTTTTCTTCAACAAGAGAAAGTCCACCAAAAACATAGAATCCAACAATTTGAGAAAAACAAAAAGATCAAGAGACATTATAAAGAAAATCCAAGGTTTGTGAGAGTTGAGAGTTAACACCTCTTGATACAAATGTTGTGACATCACCTTAACTCAAAAGCTTAAGCCAGTCACCACTCATAACTACCCAACATACAACTCGACTAAATCAACCACAACTTACAATTTAATATTCCAACAAGAGAATGCAAGTGAATAGAAGAAGAATATACCAAAAGATTCAAGAATTGATAGTAAGATTACTTTTAATAATATTCCAGCAGTTTATTTTAAGTTCTAAGGGTGTGATTGCCTTCTTCTGTTGCTTAGGAAAACGTAGATGTGATTGCCTAGTGTTTATCTTTATCTATTTCAAGTTCAATTTAGTGTTTTAACACCATAGAGCCATCAAACCTGATTCAAGAACCCTTCAAGATATCAATAAGAAATCTAATTTTGTGCTGAACTCTTAAATATCCCACATCAAAATTGGTATCAGAGGCCATTCAATCTTCAATCCTCCGTCAAGAGCTCAGTTTGAAAATTTAGATTTTCTTAATCAACACGAAAACATAATGAAAAAAAAAATCAAGAAAATGGGTTTCATTGGTACTTAAAAAAAAAAAAAAAAAACTTTTAGATTTCTCTTTATATGTGCAAGTTTAGTGCCCAACTAAACTTTAAAAAACAACAACTTGAATAAAAAGGACCACTACATAGTCTATATAAAACTTGATTGACAAGTAAATAATATTCCAAAAAAAAGATTCTAATTTCCGACATACCCAAAAAACATTCACACACAATGAACTAATACCATATAACCATATTCTAGAAATTTCAGAAAGCTATAATAAAAAAAATAAAATCTGGGTCATACACGGAAAATAAATTTGCCCCAGAAAAAGAAAAAAGCATTAGAAATGGAAAAAAAAAAGAAAAATGCTTCGGGAACTTAGTTGCCATGTTTTTTCGGGACAACCAAACAGAACTTAAGCTAAGAAAATCTCAGGAATTTGAGCAAAAACATATCACAGAGAGAGAGGGAGCTTACGTGATTGACAAATGTAAGGAGAGAAATGGGTAACGGAGAATGGTACCGGTACGAGGTTGAGAGTTGAGAGTTGAGGGAGAGAGTGAAGAAGCTAAATTGTTATTGGAATGTATATTTGTGTCTGTGACTGTTGTGTACGTGAGAAAGGTTAGGAATTTAAATCCCAAACGTAACAGACTGTGTATATATATATATATATATATATATACATATATATCCAATAAGGGAAATGAGACTCAATGAATGACTGATACACATCATTATTCCCATGTTCAGCACTTTATAAAAAGAATTTTGTAAAAATATTTAAGAGCTATACTGATGATCTAATCTTTTATCGAAAAAAATAGATGGTACATATAAGTGTGTGCACAAGATGGGAGGATTGCACGGACTCGAAAAAATAATTAGATGTTCAAAAAGGTTTAGAATAGATTTTGTTTTTTTTAAGAATGGTATGGATTATGGAATGAAAAAATAAAGAAAAAAAAAGCTACACAAATCTTGATTAAAATAAAAAAAAGATACCAATCCCAAAATCTTGTAAAAATAATCTTCATTTTTTTAAAAAAGTTTGTGATAAATATAAAATAAAATAATTTTTTTTTTGTCACACCCGGATGAAAGAGTTAGTAATGTCACAACCATTACACACTATAATTTATTAGTGATTTGCATTCTAACTCCCAATCCTTACTTTTAGAAACACACATTTTCATTCTAAAATGTACACATTGACCTAACCCACGTGTACATTTTCTTGGAGAAGATATGAGAGTTAAGGTTTGGAGGGCATAAAAGAGCATTTCAGCAACCCATATTGGAGAATCTCACCAACTTGCAATCCACAAAATTTGTGTTACATGAAGCGAAAAACTTATATACTTCCAGAATAGTGTTCTGAGCTCTCAAAGGGGGTGAATATTAGAGAATCTCATTGACTTGCAATCCACAAAAGGTAAATATTGAAAAATTTGTGTTACATAAAGCGAAAAAACTTATATACTTTTAGAACAGTGTTTTGAGCTCTCAAAGAGGGTGAGCCTTATATATGAGACCCACCATAAGACCCACCGCTTTGTGAGACCTTGAAATACTGTTCTAGGAGTATGAAAGAATTGCCCTACATGAATAATCTCACGGGCTTATTGTATAAAAAGATTTTTCTTCTCATTTATCTTAGTTCGAAAATTTCCAAATGAGTTTGGAGAAACAGAAATTATAGAACTCATAAGCCCAAGGACAATGCATTGTACGATACCCCCATGCAAACAATTCCTTTTGTACATCTCTCCACACCTGACACTCAAAATTCCCAATAGGTGTCAAGCTGAATCACCATGAATGCTAGTGGACATGATCTCATAAATATAACAGATCCAAAAGTCACCGTTCCCTTTATAGTAACAAACCAAATTGAGCTATGATTTAAGTATTTAACCAGATTGCCTTAATGATGCAAAACCATATAGGCTCGTTCATCAAAAAAAAAAAAAAAAAAACCATATATGCTCAATCTCATTAAAAAAAAAAAAAAAAAAAACCCTTACCCAGGTCCAATTATGCTATGACATACTGCCCAAAACGTGGGTTGTTGTGAAACCCACACGCTATTGTTTAGTTACTTTTTGCTAAATATCACAAGTTTGACATATAAAAGACCAGGGAAATTAAATTACATTTCGTTATTTTCTAGTTACAGCCTAAGAAAAAGAAAATTACATGGAAAAGATCACTAATCTAACCTTTGATCTAAACTCAGAGTCTAAGTGACAAGATAAGTAGGTGTTAGATATTCATTCCACCTAATTTGAAAATCGGAGTTCTAGGAATTAATGACCAAATTATTACTTCATCACTAAATCAAACAATCCTATCATTTAATCCACTATTCTATAAAACGTAATTAAAAAAAAAACATAGAAATAACTTGTGAGACTAAATAAATAGAACTAGTTAAAATCCATGAAAAGGAAGATTATTACTTTGCTTCATGAACCCATACTTAACTCATTTCATGCTAAACAGACTTTCATGGATTTACCTTTTCCATATATAGTTATTCGCATTTGATGATATTTCATAATGATGACAAATATCTCATGTGATTATGCTCTTCAAAAATCTTAATCTTCTCATACCTTCATTATCTCATAGGGAAATTCTTATTTAATGCACAACTGAACCTTAAAATTTAATTCAAATTCATGGTATCATAAGAGAAAAACACATATTGTTCACAGCGTGATTAAAAAAGAAAAAAGAAAAAAAAAGTTGAGTTAGAAATACCACTTGCATGCACTGCCTCCGAAAAGAAGCTTTAGTGGTAGATCTTTTCCAAGGTTTGCAAATGAATGAATCTTTTCATTGATCAAGCCTCCATTTTCATTTGAAGATCCTTGAAAATTCTCCCTATGGTGGAATGAAGGGAATGTGTTGTTGATGTCTTGAGGACGATTTGGAGATAACAAATGATAGTTCATCTTGATGTGCCTAGTAACACCATGAATCTTGCAATTGGATTTGATAAGCGTTAAAGAACCTTCGGAGTGATGGATTCTAATGCAGTGGTACATAATTTAATTTGTGGGTAAATTTTTTTTTGTGATTTTCCAAATTGATATTCTAATATTTGATAATTTGATAGTTACAATGGGAGATAGAAGATTTGAATGCTAAATGTCTTAGTTAGAAATATAAAAAAGTGTCAATTGAGTTACAAAGTTCTTGGTGGTCGATTCCATTAAAACTTGATATTGCATGATTTTCCAAAGCAATGTTTTGATATTCACACAAAAATGTATTTTTGATTATTAAAATTTCTTATGATGTTTCAAATTGAATCGCAATCTTTTGAAATTTTTACTCTTTAAGGTTATGAAATGATGACTATTTTAAACTCAAACTTGAATTTGATATCGAGTGCCATATTGGGTGTTTACATTGGTGTGTGCGACTAAGACAATTTTATCTCCCAATTATATTTTAAAATAGGGAGTCGGTTTAGAGTTCATAATTGACATACGATACGCACATTGGTGATACATGTAGAAAGAAACCAATGAAAAGATGAAGTTTATAGAGAAGCTTCACCAAGTTTTGTAAAAAGCATTAATTTTTCTGATGCACACCAAATTTGATGGATAAAATCTCTCTTTCTCAAATTCCCACCTCCCCCCTCCTCACTAGTAAAATTAAATTCTTGAATCAGCTTCAAACATACAACTAAATAATGTTATTCAAGGCTTCCTAAAGAAAGCTCATCGACTCCTTTTGTTTTTAGAAGAGTGATTTTAGGAAGATAACAGACCATTGCACACGATAGTTTTGAACTTTCAACAAATGACCCTGGTCATTTGGGCATAAAAACTTAAAAAAGGAACCAACATAGGGAAAAAACAGAAGCAATATGATAAAATTCGAATTGTGACAGAGAAACAAGCTTGTTGTCTTTTATGCTTCTTACTAAATTTGTGGTTTTAAGTATCGTCACTTGGCTATGACCAAAAAAGAGAATAGAGAAAAAGAGAACCCTTTCTTGGCTAAGAGAGAAAGCAAAGAACAAAATCACTGTTGTTTTTTAAATTTACTTACTCTTTGCTTGATTCCCTATCATGAAGCAAGTCCGAGACACACCTTTATTTCTCTAGGGGTAAAGTACAACAAACCGCTGCACGTTAATCAACAGTTACATTGCATAATGGATCCTCTACATTGAGGCAAACAATGGGTCAACAATTACCTGCCTAAGCTTTCCCTTGTCCCCATAAACATAGCAATCTACATGAAAGAATCAAGTCAGAATGTACCATTAAGAATTTTATTTATTTATTGATAATATAATGTACTAGGATTATTCATCAAAAAATAAAAAGTACTAGGATTTATTTTTTTCATAAAAATATTGAAATTCACATAATAATATATGGAAGTAACCCCATGCCATGCACCAAGTACAAATTTTGTGGGCCAACCAGAAAAGTTAAAGCTGAGTAAATAATGTCACCATGGTATCTCTGTGTCAAGTTATCCAAAGAACTGAACCACATTGGAAGCAAAGAAGGTGATTCAAATGAACTTTATTCCTTCTTTGATGAATATAAAAAGGATAAGCCCCTGTTGTAAGGAAAACACTCACAAGCCATTGTTTCTTCTACAACCAGAACAGTACCATAGACTTTTACTGTGTCCTGCTTTGATTAACCAGTAGTAACCAACATGGCCACCACAACACAAACATCAGCCAATGCACAGCGACTGATAAAAGGTGACAGATTAATGTTCTCGTCCTCCGATGACAATGTGATGTCGAAGCAAATTCAGGCAACCCATGCTCCTGATGACCGTGAGGTTGATGTCAGGCCTCTTCTTCATCTCATTGAGGACATATTCAAACGTGCCACTCCAACCACTGAGGCCATTGTTGTGCCGGTAATGACTTAATGCAAATTTATATATTTTCTATTATTAGAATGAATGATTAAATGATTAAATTCATAATTTCCTAACTGTTTTCAACAATTAGTAATTTATCATCTCATCAGAGTAAGTAGTTGTAACTTTGTAGGACATCCATTTAGTTGCGCCTTTTTGGCACTTAGCTAATCCTTTATTTTTTAACTTTGTATAGGGCATTCAAGCACATGCAGAAGCTTTGGAGAACAAGACCAACCAAGCCAGCTCCGTTAATGTGCCTGAAGTATTGGCATATCTCATTGATCAACTTGCGTGTGAGGTTATTATAAACCAAAAAAGATAGAATTTTTTTCCAGACTGGTTTGAAGGACCTCCATTATGTGATGGTTCAAATGATTATATACACATGTTTTTAGTCATGTGTTGATCTATTTAATAATAATGAAATTTGTTTAAATGATTTAACGAATCATGTCATTAAAGTATCCATATATGGATAATTATATGAATGGTCACATAACAGGTTGAAAGAGATCCATCCAAATTGCTTTGGAAAAAAACTTCGGCATTCTCAAAATGGGAACTCTCTCTCTCACTCACTCACTCTCTCTCTCTCATGTTTTATGTGGTATGTCATTTACTTATTTTTAAGTACTGAAAATTGTACAGCTCTCCTGCAAGTGTTCGGGTAGCGGGGATGCACATACAATTGCAATCTCAATATTGAACATGCTAACAAATTATTCATGGGATGCAAAACTGGTGCTGGTCTTGTCGGCCTGTGCAGTGAATTTTGGGGAATTCTGGCTTCTAGCCCATAATTGCACTACAAATCAACTGGCCAAATCAGTGGCAATCCTTAGAAAAATACCTGAACTACTGGAGCGAACTAGCATGCTGAAACCCCGGTTTGATACAATAAATAACCTTGTAAAAGTGATGGTAGACGTTACCAAGTGCATTGTGGAGTTTAGGGAGCTACCACCTCAGTACATCACAACTGAAGTCACTGCACTTTCCACAGCCTTGACCCTTATACCCGTTGCTGTCTATTGGACCATCAGAGGTGTCGTGGCTTGTGCATCGCAGATTGCTGGCCTTACGGGGTTGGAGTATGTTTCCCTATTCATGACTCTTCTCTTTATTTATTTAATTTCTTTTTTTTATGAAGGGTTTAAAATAAAAAAACTTTTACACTGTTTTTTAAAACTGTTTTTTTTCATTCACACTTATATTTTTATATTAATTTTACGTGGACATTCACGCATCAATTGTAAATATTGATATAAAATAAAACAGTAAAAAGAAAATGTTATATTTATAAATTTTTTTAAACTGCTAATGTGGTGAGTGGTTATTGGTAAGTAAAAATGTGATATCAGTAGTAAATTTAGTTGAAAATCAATAAAAATTTGTTACAATAATAGTTTGTTTTGTAAAATAGTTTATACCTGTAGTTTTAAATGATATGACAATATTCTTTTCTTTTTTAAGTATTGTCCATTTTGCATATTTCATGAATTACATTAGATTTTACAAATCCAAAGGTTTACATATTGTCATATCATTTAAAATTTTTAAATGTTGTGGAAGTCTATGCATCATTAGATCTAAAAAAATAAAATTGAACCTTGAAATGGATGAAATTGACAAGACTTGAAATAGAAAAGATTGTGTTTCATGTATTGAGTCCTACTTAAAGAGAATATGGGTATACAAATTAATGTTAGAAAAAATATTTTTTTGAAGAAAAAATTAAAAAAAAAAAGTTAAATGATTACATTCACCATTAATTCTTAAATTTAAATTAACTCTCTACTTTACCTCTATTTGTTTGGCTCATTTATTAAAAGGAAGTCTGGCCCTTTATGCAAATAGAAGCAAACTTCTTGAAATTATTGCATATGGTACACAAATTTTCCTTCTTCTCATTCTTGATGTTTGGCAACCTGCATCTATACAATGCTAGTAAATCATGTAAGCTTCCTTTAAGAAATGTTGAATTTAATCACTTACCTCACAAGAGAGTGACCTAAATTCTCACTTAATAAATGAAGCTCAACGCACGAAATTTTCAACTTAAATTTTTTTTTTTTTTATACAAGATAGAAATTCAACTTTACACAAATTTTCCTTCTTCTCATTCTTGATGTTTGGCAACTTGCATCTATACGATGCTAGTAAATCATGTAAGCTTCTTTTAAGAAATGCTGAATTTAATAATTTACCTCACAAGAGAGTGACCTAAATTCTCACTTAAGACTACTTACTCTGGTACATTGATAATTAGTAACCTTCCTAAAAGTTGAAGGGGTTAGAAAATAGTGAATTCAATCACCAATAATACTCTTATGGAATTGTTACTGACTGTTGCATTCAGGCACATAGTATCAACTACAGAGTCTTGGGAGCTATCTAGCTTGGCTCACAAGGTCGGCAACATGCAAAGCCACCTAGCAGCTCAATTGTCTACATGCTATAAGCATATAGGTGAGTTTAGATGCATTGAGATATCATAGATGCGTGTACTTAATAAGCAAATCAGACTCATAAGATGAATGTTGGATATTGTAACATTATAATCTGGTGCAGAGGAAAGAAAACAAATGGAAGCTTTTCAGAACCTTCATCGTTTGATGGAAATGATCCATATTGACAACCTGAAGGTTCTCAAGGCATTGATTTATCAAAAGGATGACCTGCTGCCACTTTTTGATGGAGTCACCAAAAGAAGGGTATACAATCCTTTCATCTCTTACATTTTAACAAAACTTTAACATTATTGCCCACATATATTAAATTGAGAACTACCTTTGTCTCACCTAAATTCTTAGGTGTGTAAATATATTTCCAAAGTCTTTCTATTATAATGAATTAGCTTGTAATCCCATGCATATGTATGAATATACTTAAAAATATACAATAAGATGTATAATATAATTCTAATATATATAATTTAAATACTATTGATAGTCATTTTTATATTTTGTTAATTCTTTAAAAAAAATTGGAAAGATATTATTAGGTAAATAATATAAATTGTTTATTTTTTTTTTAAATTATTGTGAAGCATTTTTTTTAGGATTCATTTATTCTAAACTCTTTGATTTTTGTACTTAATAACTCATTTGAATGAATATTTATGATGTAGTTCCACATTTTATTCTAAAATTAAGAAATAAATCTATTTAAGAATAAATAATTTAGGATATATGGCGCAAAATTGGAACTCTAATTTGAAATTCTAATTTAAATTTCTTTCAACTTTACTTATTATTATATATACAGATTTTTATTTTTTAAATGTCCTACCTTTGTACCCTTTCTACGTATGTAATAAAATGTTGCATTTTTACCCCCTAGAGTTTTGCTTTTAAGAACTAGTCAAAAGCAAGAACTGATAGGATGAAAAGGAAGTGAAATGGAAATGACTAACTAATACAAATCAAGAAGGTGTAAGAATATCTTTGCAGATTATAGTACTAACTATATGTGGAATTTTTTTAATGACCAAATCAGGTTAGCATCGATGTCCTGAGGCGAAAATATGTCTTACTGCTCATATCAGACGTAGACATCTCGCAAGAAGAGGTTGCTATTCTCGAACAGATAAACAATGAGGCTCGGCAACATGAAGTTGTGTGGCTCCCAATCTTAGACTCAAATGCCCCATGGACAGGGGACAGGCAAAAGCATTTTGACAATCTGCAGGCTTCAATGCCTTGGTACAGTGTGCATCATCCTTCCTTGATCGAGCCGGCAGTGGTCAAGTACATCAAGGAGGTTTGGAATTTCAGGAAGAAGGCAATTCTTGTGGTGATAGACCCACAAGGACGAATTTCAAGTCTAAATGCACTCCACATGATGTGGATTTGGGGGGGTACTGCTTTCCCTTTCACCAGTGCTAGAGAGGAAGCTCTATGGAAGGACGAGACCTGGAAACTTGATTTGTTGGTGGATAGCATTGATCCACTGATAAATAAGTGGGTAAGTACATCTTCACAATTAATTATCAGCTTTTTCTCACAGAACTTAACCATTATATGCCATTATTCATGCATGCATGTACAAATTGATCCACATGTGCATGCCTAAATGTCAAAATTGCTCACATCAAACACATAAGAAAAGTATTTAGGGAATAAGTTAGGGGCGTAGCTATGTGTAAGGATGGGGGCCAAGTTTTTTTTATAAATAAATAAATAAATATATAATTATTTTAATGTTTTCAAATTTTAATCTATAAAAATAAGAGTTGGCCTCCAAATATTTGATCTAGTTTAATGATACTCTTAAAAAAATAATTGGTCTAATAGTTATAAAGACATAACATTTTTTTTTCGCAATTTTATTTTTTATTGTAAAATGTATTCTTATATCTATTAAATATTTGACTAAGTTTTGTACCAAACATGTTTGAATCTATATCTTTTTCAATCAGTTATGTGGTAATTAACAAGTCATTGACTTATTAAAAAAATAATGTTATTAAAACTATACATGAAATGTCTCTTTAGTTGCCACAAAATGGGTTAGAACAAAATAGCTTCAAATATGCTTGGTACCTAATTTATTCCTCCAAGTTTTGGATCATTCATATTTTTGGAAATTTCATTAATTCAATTGGAAGATTTTTTCCTTACTTTAGTACAAAATTTGATAATTTATATATAAAATGAATTTTTTTAAGAATTTCACTATAAAAATGATGAAAATGAATTTTATTTTATGAAAGATTTCCATCAAACATAATTTTGATTAAAAACACTAAGTTTTTTTTTCTTTTTTTGGGTGTGTGTAAATATATAACTTCTCAAATAAAAAAGTGTGTGTGTATAATAAAGAAGCGTGTGTATATGTGCATATGGAGGGTTGTCTTGATAAATATATTATTGCTGCAGCTTAGTCCCCCAAACAAAAATTGCTAACTTTGCCCCTACGAATAACTATTTAGGTATTCTTGGAGTATAAGTGATATTGTACTCCAAACCAATAAAAACAAGCCAACTAATATGAAAATGTACTTCTTCATATGATTTGTTGAGCTTATGTTTTATTTTAGTATTAAATGACTTGTTTTAGTGCTTTAGAGTATTCACAGTAAGAGAGCTAAAAAATTTAGCTATTAGCAACTCAAAAACATACTTTATCTATTTTAACAACACACTTTATAATACATCCAATACCAACACTTGTATTTTAGCATACACCACATTAAAATAATATAAACAAACTAATAAAATAAATATAATAAATCATAACTCACAGCCATCATCAACCTAAACAATCCACTACCATCGTCAACCACAACCTATAAACAACCACCCTAACTCACTGCCACCATCAACCCTATCCCATTGCCACCATCAACCACAACCCATAAACACCCATAGCACCCACTGCCACCAAGAAAACCAACACAACAACAATAGCCACCTCTACCACCTCTAATGTCGACCCACCGACCACAACCATAAACCACAATAGTAGAAAAAAAATCTAGCTAACCAACGAATCTGACCGCCACAAATCCATGAATTTGACTACCACGAATCCATAACAGCCAAACCCATGAATCTAGCCACCATAACCAATCAAAACCCAATGGAGCACAACCAACAAAAACCCATCGGAGCACAACCACGCTAATGCCCATGAATCCAATTTCACAACCATGAAACCACTAGAGCACAATCCACCGAAGCACAATCAGAACTACGAAACCACCGATGCTCACGAAACCGCTAGAGCATAATCAGACCCACGAACAACCACGAAACCATTGGAGCACAATTAGACCCATGAACATCCAATCTGATCTCATAATTAAACCAGTCAATAGAGAAGCGAGAGAGGAGAGAGAGAGAGGAGGGAATAAAAAAAAATGTTTTTTATGTTTACCTACATGCTACAGTGAGCTGTTATTGATAATAGCCCACTATAGAATGAAGGTAAAATATAGCTAAAACTTTTAGCTATACCAACCTTATTGTAGGGCATTTTTTGTGTGGTTGAGATGCTAAAATAACTTTTAGTATCTTTATTGTGAATGCTCTTACTTGGTGTATTTACTATTTATATCTTAAAAGTGCTTTGTGCTTCTTATTCTAAGAGTCTATTTGGTTGGAGGATGAAAAAGTGGGAAACGCTAGAAAAGTGAGAGGATAAAGGAGATTGGTTGCGCTCATTTGTGTTTGGTTGGAGGCTGGAAAAGTGAAGGAAAGTAAAACTTATTTTTTTGGTTGAGAAAAAAAAAAAAAAATAGAAGGATAGAAAATGTGGTTTGTCTAGGTCCTTATTTTATTATATATAAGAAATCATTTTCTTTGTAATAAAATATTACTTATTTATCAATTAAAATTAATAAGAGTTGTGGCAAGCCCCCACCAATGCTTTGGCAGTCCCACGCCATGCATGCTAGGGTGTAAGTGGATGGGGGTAGTGCTCACACATGTAAGCTATTTTTTATTATAAGAAGTACTATGTCCATAATTATTTCACAACAAATTATAAGTGGTAAGTTGTTATTGGTTTTAATTTGAATCTATAACTTAAATTACTTATTTGTCCACTCATAATAATCTCAAATTTAAGATTTGTTGTAAAAATATTGTGTACATAACATTTCTTTTTTTTTTTTTATTATAAAAAAAATGTTAAATCAATTCCTTGCTTCATTTAGATATCAGAAGAAAAATATATATGCTTGTATGGAGGAGAGGACATGGAGTGGATCCGAAAGTTTACAAATGCTGCTAGTGTTGTGGCACAAGCGACAGGCATTTCCTTGGAGTTGGTTTATGTGGGAAAGAGCAACCCAAAAGAGCGAGTCAGGAGAAACACTGTGGCCATCAGCACAGAAAAACTCAGTTATTGCTGGCAGGACATAGCTCCGGTTTGGTTTTTTTGGGTTAGGATAGAAAGTATGTGGCAATCCAAGATGCAACTGGGCAGAACTGTAGAGACCGATCCTATAATGAAGGAGATCATGTCAATACTTAGCTTTGATGCAAGCGAAGGTGGATGGGCCTTGCTTAGCAGAGGATCAGCTGAGATGACCAAGGAAAAAGGGAGCACATTCTTAACTTGCTTTTCTGAATATGAACAGTGGAAGGGTCAAGTACAGCAAAAGGGTCTTGTGGCAGCCATTAATGACCACCTTAAGAAGCTTCACTCTCCACATCACTGCAGTCGCCTTGTGCTACCAGGGACTGCTGGGAGGATACCAGATAGAGTGGTATGTGCAGAATGTGGCCGATCTATGGAGAAGTTTGTTATGTATCAATGCTGTGATGAATAAACAGGAACATATAGTACTGGTATATATATATATATTAAGCATTGAAGATTTATAAGAATATGTTATTACTAACATGTTCCTAACAAAATAGGTGTGGCTTGTGAGTATGAAAAAAATTGTAATTGTTCATACTATGAATTTTATTCTTTGTTAAAATTTGAAATATAATAAGAAATTAAGTAGTGTGGTAATTATGTGATTCTCAAGAATGAAAGGATCCCTATACTTTTTTTTGGTATTATTCTCACAAATCTATATTGAAGATTGAACTGTGGGGGTGCTACCACCATTCATCGCAAACTGTAAAAACTAGCAATGAACACTCTAATTTTGGAAAACTTAGCAATTTGCAACCACCATTAATTAAGTGTTAACTTTAACAATCACTTTCACGGCACATGACCTTTATAAAATAAATGACTAAACTGCCCCTCCACATTTTTTTTAGAGAGTTTCAACATACGACACCTACTCCTAATGATAACTCTTTATCATCAAATCAAGACACCAATTGGTTTTAGGTGTAGACAAGAATTGAGCTCCAAATATTTTATTCAACCATTAGAAATTTTACTAGTTGAGCTTACTAGAATATACTCTTGAAATGACCAAATTGTCCTACTCTTGATTGTCCCCTAATTATAGGTGTACATGAAACCTACCAACTCGACCAAAAGTGATCCAACCCAACCCAACTTGACGCTTTGGGTTTGTGGGTTGGGTTGGGTTGGGTTGGAATTTTATTTTAAGTCCAGGATTAGGTTCGAGTTGATAGTTTTTTCAAATCATCTTATCCAATCCAACCCACCAAGTAAATAAGTTTATTTTATTATCATTATTAAAATTTTATTTAGTTTGATTGATTTTGGTATTTTAAGAAATAGTTTTGATGAATTTGGAATAAAATTTAAGCATACTGTATGAATTCTAATAATTAATCAAAAAAATTAAAAAATTAATAAAAGTCTAATATTTTACTAGATATAAAACATATATGCATAACCCATTGATCCAACTAACCCATACACACCCTATCCCTAATTCCTTATTTGAATATAGCCGCGTGATGCATGTCACATGTCCACGCACAAATAATCGCTTAACACCATCTACCTAAATCATGATGAGGTCGTCAACAGACAATGGTTGAGCTGCAACCACAACGTCTCGTAATCTTGGCCAAAGAATGATGAGGCAAGGCGAGGCACCAATAGTGACTAAGGCAATATCATCATTGGGACTCCTAATCTCAGCCAAAGCATAGCAAGGCTGGTATCATCAAATGTCATGAAATTTCTTGAAATATATGAGTTTTTTATTTGTCGTAGTTTTTTGTGAGAGAAATGGTTTAAACCCCAAATTGATTATGTAGTGGTTTTGTTAATTTATTATCAATTAAACCAATTATGTACTCACAATTATATCGATTTAATCAATAGAACCAACAAGTCACCATATCTAAACAGTAAAATATTAAAAGCCATAATGCAATAGACAATAATATAATGACGAAATAGAAAGCAGATGGAGAACGTCTTTGAAGGAAAACCGCTACAAGAGTAATTCATTGGTGTTGTAACGACTCAAGGAAAAAATGCTAGCCACATCTGCACTATACCTCAAAAGGACCAGTCACAATTGAGGCTTCTTGTAGTTATTAATAAAGTCCAGATCTACCTAGTAAATACCCGATGTGAGACTCATTACACACCCACATACGTCACACAATCAATTAAATTAAGGCATCACAATCTCCCCCACTTAAATCTCTAACATCCTCGTTAGGGCCCACTTTGTGGAGTAGTGTTTCCGAACCCACACGGGATTACTGGGCCAGCTCTAAAGCCATATGTAACGACCCAAGGAAAAGTGCTAGCCACATCTGCGTTATACCTCAAAAGGACTAGTCATAATTAAGGCTCCTTGTAGTTGTTAATAAAACCTAGATTTACTTAGTAAATACCCGATGTGAGACTCATTACATACCCACACACGTCACACAATCAATCAAATTAGGGCATCATAAGTGTATCATATGGAATTAGTCAAGTAACTGGCATAGCTAATAACACAATGGATAAGAGCATTAAAGCATGTAAAGTTGTGATTTACAACTATATTTTATATTAGCTTTATTCCATGACAAAAAATGTTGTATTTTCTTTAATTTGTTCCTTGTATTTTTATGGGATTTTATTGTATTGGGTTTAATATTAAGTTGGTGAAGACTCAAGTTTAATTGACGTTCAGTGCATTTTGGGACTAGCTCGCGAGAAGTTCGAGAGAAGGATTCCCGCGAAAAGGGCATGTGAGAAGCACATGACTGGAAGCTGAAAAGTCGTGCCAGACTATCAATTTTGCGAGTATTTCAAGGGTAAGGCCTTCCCGCGAGATACTAGCGAAACTTTCTGCCTAGAGGATTTTTAAGTGTGACTTTCTTACCATTCACCTATACTATATATACCCTCATTACCCACAAATGTGTAAGGAGGCAATTCAGAGAGAAAAACTCTAGATAGGTTTTCGACAACATACACACCAATCTTTTAGAGAGAGAGAGCTACCCATTCTTAGTGAGAAATCATTGTAGCCTCTTCTTTTTCCCTTTTCCATCGTCATACCTTGAGAGGAGATTTGTACCCAAACACAACCCACATTTTTTTAGAGTGTAGGGAGTGTTTTAGAGGTTGGGAAGTTTTGGGAATTTAGCAAAAGAAACCGGTGAGTCTTGGAGGATGCAACGGGCATATTGTGGGATTTGGAAAGCTAGACAAGACACGGTTCCAAGAAGCCTTGTTAGAGTAGGAGCTTAGAGGGCTTAGGTACATTGGGTAGACTAGGATTGGAAGGCCTTTTGCTATTCATGTATCCCAACTTATTGTCTAGTGGATCGATTTACCGCTTGGAGGGCAGCGGAGAGGTTTTTTACCGAATTCTTTGGTTTCCTCTTCAATAACATATCGCCGTGTTATCTTGTATCTGCATCTCTCTTCCCTTACTCTTGTACTTTACTTTTATTGTTTGTTCATATTTATGCTAGAGTAGTATTGGTTCATTGCGCACATTTACTCTTATTTCCTCACTTTGATTAAGTAAGAGAAAAATCAATTTAGCCGTAATTTATTAATTGGGAGTCTAAGCAGCTCTTATGTTTTTAACACAAATTCGAGCTTTCAAAGGATAATAGCATTAATGGTGCTAAAAGCTATATTGCTAAATTTAACTACCAACATCACAAAAAAGGAGCTACATTGATGTTGCTATTGCTAAATTTTTTAGTAACTGAGCTACAGTGAATTGCCATTAATGTTTATCTATGGTAGCTCAAAGGTCAACCTATATATTAATATTTTATTCTCCTTTCTATATTTTAATTAAAAACTATGTTTTCTCTCTCTTTCTTACCTTTTTCTTTGGAAAGAAAAAACCCTATTTTTGAGTTTTAACCCAAAAGACAGAGATATAGAAGATTAATTGAGAGAGAGAGAGAGAGAGAGCCCAAAAAAAAAAAAAAAAACCCACCATCTCTACTTTGTTCTATTGGTTGGATTTTGTTGTGGTGGCAATGGTGCGTGCGATTTGGGTTTGTGATTTTGGCAGCATTTAAAAGAAACCAAAAAAAAAAAAAAAAAAAAACTTTTCAACTGTTGAACTAGTGTCGGTACTTTCCATTTCTGATACAAAACCAAACCAAAAGCAGTTGACTGATGCTTATGGAAGATGAAATTTAAGACCGTGAGGTCGAGTTGTGTGTTGATTGTGTGGTGTGGGTTTTGGTGGTGGTTTCCATGGCTAAGGTGGTGGTGGTGGTTGTGGTTATTTGTTTATTGTAGAGAAAATATTATTTTATTGTGTTATTTATATTATTTTATTATGTTGAATGCTAAAACAAAACCAAAGCATTCACATTGGGAATGGCATATGCCATATGTAGGGAAAATTTAGCATAAAGGCCCAAAACTCCCCACACATCCGAATTTGTAAAAGCCAACTATAGCAAAATTTTTTGCAATTATGCTACAGTGCGATTCTAAATGTAGAATTGCACTGTAACTCAATTGTAAAAGAAAATATTAACATTTTATTCTAAATATCAGGTTTTCTCTCTCATTCACATGGTCTCATCTCTTTCTCTTGCCATCGTTGAAACCTCTCACCAAGCCTCTCTCTTTCTCTTTGATTGTCTCTACTAATTCACCGTCGGTGTTGGGGGTTTTGTGCCAAATCAAAATCAAATCAAAGCAATATACTAGGTGGTTTTGATCAATGTATTTGAGTTTTTGTGTTTGTGTTTCTTTTCTCTCTTTGGGTCTTTTTCTCTCTCTCACGGTGTGGTTGGTTAAGATCGACGTGGGTGTGCTTAGTCTGATCTCCACTGATCGACATAGGTGTGGTTTGATGAGTGTGTTTGCTTGGTTCAGCGTGGGTGTACTTAGTCCGCTCTCCATTGATTTGCTGTGTTTCGATGGTGGATGGCTGCAGTGGCGGTGGGTTTGATGAATGTGGGTGTGTGTGTGGGGTTGGGTTTGTGGCTGATATGGTGGTAGTGGGTGTTGATGTGGTGGAGGTGGGGGTTGCCATGGTGGTGGTGAAGGGGTGGGTTGTGGGTGATTGATAATGGTGGAGGTGGGGGGTTGCCGTTAGTGGTGAAGGGGTGGGTAGTGGATGATTGATGATGGTGGAGTTGGGGGTTGCCGTGGCAGTGGTTTGTTGATGTGGGTTCGTGGTGGTGGCTTGGTGGTTCCAGGTTTGTTTGGTTATTTTTTAATGGGTTTGTGGTTGTTTTATGGTTGGATATTTGCTAGGTTTGTGGCGGGTTTGGTGTCATGGTAGTTGCTATGTGGAGGTGGTGTAGTTGAGAGGGTCGTTTCTGTGTAGATGGGTGTATTGGGTTTTCTCTATGATACTTGATCACTGGTTGAGAAAGAGGAAGGGAGACAGAAATTAGAGAGAGAATGAAATATATTTTATTGTATAATTTATATTATTTTAATGTCTTGTATTACAAAATAAAAGTTGAGATACTAGGAGTATGGTAAAATAGTATGGTATAATTGATAAAGTAGCTTTTTGATATGGTAAAATAGAATAGGATAAAATAATGGGATGTGAATGCTCTTATATATGTTGGGTGTTTTGTAAAGTGAAATGATAAAATAGATAAAGTAGCTTTTTGTAGTGTCAAATTGCTAAATTTTTGGCACCACTAATGTTGATGCACTAAACATGCTTGCTATCCTCTAACGGTACTTAGATACATACGCCCCCTTAAAGATTCCATAAGTGAAATTTGTTTGATAATCACTTATCACTCATGCACGACATTAACCTTTTTTTTTTTTTATTATTATTATTTTTTTTATTGTTTATCAACATAGACTTTCCTTATATTCCTATTCACTTTTTTATTTTTTTCTCAATACAAGAACGACTTTTTATTTTTTTACTTTTTTATAATTTTAAATTAGCAAGTATGATGATATATATATAAGCTGTAGCGTAGTATTTATAGTTGTTATGCTCTTATTGAATCACATAATTTTTTTTCTCTATTTAAACTTTTCTTCTCCTTATTCTCAAAAAAAAAAAAAAAAAAAAAATCACTCTTCTTCTCTCTATTAGTTTATACCTGTAGTTACACTTCTTCCAACATTTCCCCTTTCTTTTTTGTCTCTTTATCTCCCCATTACTCTCTATTTTATTGTTACACTTCCTCCTTTTTTTTTTGTTTTGACTCTTCTTCACCCCATTTTATTTTCTATAAATTTGATATCATAGCATTTATAGTTGCTACACTTCTGTTGAGTCACATCATCCACTTCTTTTATATATATTTTCTTTTCTCTATTTAAACTTTTTCCCCCTATCCTAAAAAGAAAAAACCTAATCTTCTCGTTGTTAGTTTACACCCACGGTTATACCTTTTCCAACTTTTCCCCTTCCCTTTTGTCCCGTTATCTTCCCACTTCTCTCTATTTTATCATTATAGTTTCTTTTTCTTTCTTTTGTTTTGACTCTTCTTCTCCCTATTTTATTTTCTATAAATTTGATATATTTTTTCAATTTAATCCATATTTTTCCCACAGAAAATTGAGTACTCTCTTACTCTCTCTCTCTCTCTCTCTCTCTCTCTCTCTCTCTCTCTCTCTCTCTCTCTCTCTCTCTCTCTCTTTTGGTGGATTTTTGTTATTTCTTATAGCTTTAATTAAGATTGATGGTTCTTTTTTATTTTCTTTTTTAATGTGTGTTTTGGTATAGTGTTTTTTTTTTTAAACTTCTCATAAGAAAGTCTTCTCTTTCCCTTTTATAACTTTGATTAAATTTTGGTTTGGGTTAATACTTGGTTTTTTTAGAAATATGAATTTGAATATGCCTACCAATTCTTTGAGTAATAAATTGTTATAAAGTTTATTTTTTATTCCTTTAGTTTCATTTTAATTTTGGGTAAGATAACATTGTAATTTTTTTGATATTTTTTAATTATTATGATAATATCCTTATTCCTTAAGAGATGAGAAATTTGAATAATAAATTTAAAACTTATAAAATTTAGTTATATATTAGGCAAATATAATACACCATAATAGAAGTTAGAATAATAAAATGATATATTTGTAGAGATAAAAAGATAAAATATACTAGTAATTTCTTTTTTTAAATTCTTCTTCTCCCTATTAGTTCACATCTACAGTTACACTTCTTCAAACATTTCTCATTTCTTTTTGTCTTTTTATCTCTCCACGGCTCTCTACTTTACCGTTACACTTCATTCCTCTTTCTTATGTTTTGACTCTTCTTTTCCCCATTTTATTTTCTATAAATTTAATATAATTTTCCTAATCCAATCCATATTTTTCTCACACAAAACTGTGAGTACTCTCTCTCTCTCTACTTTCTTTTGGTGGATTTTTGTTATTTCTTATAACTCTAATTAAGGTTAATGGTTCTTTTTCCTTTTCTTTTTTATTATGTGTTTTGGTATTGTGTTTTTTTTTTTAAATTTAATTTCCCATTAGTAAGTCTTCTCTTTCCCTTTTATAGCTTTAGTTAAATTTTGGTTTGAGTTAATATTTAGTTTTTTTTTAAAAAAAATAGGAATTTTAATATGCCTACCAATTGTTTGAGTAATAAATTATTATAAAGTCTACTTTTTATTCTTTTAGTTTCATTTTAATTTTGGCAAACATAATATTGTAGTTTTGTGATAATTTTTTTATTATTATGATAATTTCCTTATTTCTTAAAAGTTGACAAATTTGAATAATAAATTTGAAACTTATAAAAATTAGTTGCATATTAGGCAAATATAATATACTACAACAGAAGTTAGAATAATAAAAATGTAGTATATTTGTAGAGATAAAAGAATAAAAAAAATATTTGCAGAATTCTTTTAAACAAAAGACAATACTTCAAGTAAATTTTATTTTTTTATATATTATACTTTATTACATAATATTTATATTTCCACGCATCGTGTTGGTCTGTGGCTAGTTACATATAATAGTGTGTGTGTGTGAGAGAGATAATCCTCTCCCTCAAGAATTTCTAGTGGATGACTTGATCAGTTACATACAAACCAGATTGTAATAAGTGCATACAAATGCTAGTCTAAGCAATAATATGCACACTAACATAGACTTATTGTACTATGGCCAGACAAGTTTATATGCTTCTAAAAAAACGGTACTCTTTTTGGAATTTTCATTTTTCTGAATTTTCTTTGTTCTTTTTATAAACAAAAACACACGCAAGACTGGAGTGAATAGAAACTGTGAAATGCACTGCCTGCAATAATTTACATTTACTCCTGCAATAAATAATGAAAAATGAAATGTAGCAGGAGTCGTCAAAGAGGAAATGCCAGACACAACATAGGAAGTATTGAAGCAGAGTACAGAAAGAATGACACCCAATTCTTGGAGTCCTTCCTCACTCACACATCACAAGTCTCGGGCGGTAGGGTGGGAAGTCATTGATCCTAGAACATCTATGGATAATTCGAGGAGGGAATGTAGTAAAAAACACTCAAGGCTTTTAAATTTTTAATAGCTTTTCAAGAAATGGCTCAGGTTCTTATGCCTTGGACACAAAACACTTAGATTTTAATTTAAAACAATTTGGATGAGTGTGTCTAGTAAGACCACAATAGTGGCAAAATAAGTAGTCTTAGAACTACTTTGCCTCCTACGTGGAGGTCTAGAGAGGGATGTTGGTTGAGACCTAAGCTTAAAATAGTTTGGTCTAATATGACCAACAAAACCGCAATGGTGGATCCATCTTGTTGCCCAAGGAGGAATGTAAAAATGGGTTTTAAAATTGTAATTTTATCTGTAAGTCTTCTACCCTTGTCTATCCTAGATTAATTAGTCTTTTTCTCACTACTATCAATTGGGGGTACATTTACAATTTTGTATTTAGGAGTGGAGGACTTTGAGGTTCAGGAGGTACATATTCCTAACTCAATGTAACCTAAACCGGGCTTATCATAATCATGCTTTTGAGAATTTAGAACTTCATCAAGTTCAATTCTAGACTCTCTCTCCAACTTTGTCCTCAGCATATCAAGTTCACTCATAGTTGTGACAAATTAGTTGCCCTAATTTCAAATAATCATATCTCCCTTATTTTAATTCCAAATTGAATCAAATTTATGTCTATTTTGAAGCTATGGATGTCTAATTTCTAAAGAAATATATGTTTCACTCAAAATTTCATTGTGGTTGAGGAGATTTGGGTAAAAGAGTGATCAAATATCATTATTTAACGATGAGTTCAGCACAACTTCAAACAGTTTTTGAGTTGCTCCTATTTGATTCTTAAGACAGGGTTCTATCCAACCATATTTTATTATCGTTGGGGATTGAGAATTCAAATTATTAATTGGTACAACATAGAGTGTGGTTTTCTTCATATGAAATAGCACTATTTCATAATTTTTTTTTTTTGTTGAGAAACAGCACTATTTCATAATTCAGATTAATTTTACAGATCTAAATGTATATTTAGTGTTGCATTAATTAAAATTTTAAAAGATGTGGCACTTTAGATTCAAAAAATAAAAAATTCTTATGCATAAAATAAATTTTCTCTATTTTAATTGAAATTGATGTGATCTTGTTCTTAGACCCTTTGAAGCATGAAAGTTTAACGAGGATGTTATTTTTGATAATAAAGATTAAAGAGGATGTTATTCAAAGCAGTTTCGAACTCCATGTTTGGGTATGACCAAAAAGCATATTATTTTGGTATGACAGTCCCTTTTGGATGTTCAAAATGCTAGCTGGGGTCTAGTTGTTAATTAAAAAGGTAAATTTGGTTGTTAATATAATCTTTACTTTAACGTTTAAGTAAATCTCTAATTTAATCACGCAAAAGACAAAAGCAAAGAATCAAATCTTACTTTTGTCCTTTTCACGTTGTGTTTAATGGACAAAAATTCTCAACTATCATTACAAGTAAAAAAAAAACAGAAAAAAGGAAAGAGAATCAAGCAAGGAAGCTGACCACAGGTGACAGAAACACTTTACACGTTTCTCATTTGTCACAATTAACGGCCAAGATCATTTTTAAAAATAGTTATACTGTATATTCTATCTTGCTTTAGATACCACGTGATGCATGCCATGCTTTTAAATTACAAAGCCAAGGAAAATGGGTCAAAACCGACCCACTTTTAACAAATCCTAAGGTCCGAACCTGTGTCTTATCTTGACCCAGGAATGTCCAACAATTTTACCATTAATTATTGGTTGGCGTTGATTAAAACATTCCATTCCCTAAACAAAATATACGTCGGATTCGTGTTGTACCAATTCATAAGTACTTATTTCTATGATTTAATATTAATTCGACATATTTATTAAATGAGTTAGATTTTTTTAATTTTAACTCGACCTATCACTACCGCATACTCTTGATGCAGTGGTCACTCTACAAGTACAAATGCTTGTGGGGGGTAAGGGTCGGAATTCAAGTCTCTAGGAGGGAACTTTACGCACGTATACACTTAGATTACGCTAAAGTAGAAATTCTATTTTATATATATAAAAAAAACTCGACCTATCTATTAAATAGGTCAATCATGTCAAGCGGTTTATCAGATTTTATCGAAGTCCAAAAAAAAAAAAAAAAAACACAAATTTTAGTTTTAATTCAATTGATTTGAACTATAAAAAAAGAGAGATTTTTTAATATAAGATTCAAAATTAATAGAGTATAGGTATTACAAATAATCATTCAAACTAAAACATATTTTAATATACAAATAATTAATCATAATATGTCAAGCAAAATAAACTTTAATGGCTAATATCATATCCTAGCAATCAATTTAAAGAAATAGATAAAGGTAAAAGTAAAGGACGACATCGATGATGTGATGGTGCAACGAGTTAAAAAATGAGAGTAAAGGACAATAGTGACTAGAATTTTGAGTGATATAGAGAAGTAAAGGATGGAGGTAGTGGTAGCTTCACACTGCAGTGATAAAAGGGTGATGATAACTAAGAAAATAAGGTGAGGTGAGTGAGGTGAGATAAGATTGAGGACTGAGATTGAGAGGCGGCGAGTTTGAGAGAATGCAATAGGAAAGAAAATGAATTTATATACTTAGGGTTTTGAAGGTTATATTGGTTAAATGAGAAAAATGAATTTTGTGAGTTAGATAAGAGCACAACATGTTTATTAAATGGATTAGTCATGTCAACCCTAACATAACATGAACCCATTAAAGCTTAGTTTATAATTTGCTAATTTTGTGTTGTATCAAGTTTGTAGGTGGTTTCAGATTTTGTCACTCCTAATATATATATTTTATCTGCAATTTCCAAAAACTTTTTTTTTTTTTTTTTGTAACAATATATATATATATATATACTGAGTAATAATCAAGTGTAAAATAGTGTTAGACCCATGGTAAAATGGTCCTGAACCCAAAATGGTCTGGATCCAGATTTGGTTCCTACTTTTTTAATGTTGCTAATTCAGGATCAAGATAAATGAAGGTGCGACAACTTGGGACCACAGAAGCTAAAACTTCCACATAACGTTTAGTTTTAACCGCAATGGAAGCAAGGAAGTTGATGCAGCTAGCTGGGCTTTATTCCTTTTCTCATGGTTATATAAAGGCCAGCCTAAACTGATGTCAAATACACAAGCAAATCTTCTCTCCCTTTACCCTTATCCAAGAGTTTCCAACCTTCTTTTGCTTTGCTGTTTTTTTTCTTCTGAAACATGGATACCAAGGCAGTAACTGGTCCTCAGCAGAAACCAAATGCCACCACTCCTGCCCAGCAACCAAGCCAAGCTAGCAATGTGCTATTACAAGCTAATCCATTGTTGCAACCTGGCCAACAATTGGGTCCTTTGCAGCCAACCTCCAACTTGGGTTCTCTGCAGCAAACCAGCAACCCAGCTGGTACATACCAGCAACCCAACCCACAAACCAATTATGGTTATGGTGCAGTGCAGCAACCAAACCCACAAACCAATTATGGTTCATTGCAGCAACAAAACCCACAAACCAATTATGGTGCAGTACAGCAACCAAACCCGCAAACCAAACAAATTTCATTTCAGCCATCCAACCAACAAACCAGCCTTGTTCCTTATCAGCAGCCAAACCCACAAACCAACCTCGGTGCGTGGCAGCAACCCAACCCACAAACCAATATTGGGGCTTGGCAACAACCTACCCCACAAACCAACCTTGGAGCCACGTGGCACCAACCCAACCCACTGGGTTCTTTGCAGCCATCCAGCCTGCTCAGTAAGCTGGCACCTAATGCTATGAACCAACTGATCAGAGGTGACCGAAGCATGCTCACAATGTCTGATGACAGTGTTCTGGTCAGTCATATTCTGGGATCCCATGCTCCAGATGGCCGAGACGTTGATGTCAAACCCCTTCTTCATCTTGTTGAAGACATTCTTAGACGTGCCACTCTCACTCCAGACACCCTCTTAACAACGGTATAAACTAAAGTGTCATCAATAAAAAAGAAAATTCAAATATTCATTTATTATATTATTTAAGTTATTCCAATCATATTTTTATAAACTCATCACATTCATCTGTAAGTTTATATGTATGCGGGTTTACACCATCAAACATGATGCAGCAGATATATATACAAGTAATTTTTGGTTGGAAATGTATATATGTAATTTATTTGAATTGAAAGCATCCAGTTCTATGTTCTTTGTTTTCATTTTCTAATTATTGCTTGTGTTTTTGTACAGGGTTCCCAAACATACCTTGAATCAGGCTTTGATGACAAGACCCACCATACCAGTTTTCTTGCCATGCTGGAAGCTCTGTCATATACCATTGACCGAATTGCTTGCGAGGTTATAACAAATCACGATTACAAAATCTTGTCCCATCTATATTTACATCAACATAATAATAGAAATTAGAATCTTTTGATTATCAACAAAAAAAAAAAAAAAATTAAAAATTAAAAGTTTATTTTTTAATTTTTTTTTTCAGCTTCAATACAAGGCTTTGGGTAGCACAGATGCACACCAAACCACAGTGGCAATATTTAACATGGTATCACACTATGGATGGGACGCAAAGTTGGTGTTGGCCCTAGCGGCATTTGGATTGAACTATGGAGAATTCTGGCTTCTTGCACAGATTTACTCGACAAACCAACTTGCCAAGGCAATGGCAATCCTGAAACAAGTGCCTGGCATCATTGAGCACGCAATCCCACTGAAACCCCGGTTCGATGCACTTAATGATCTAATCAGGACCATATTAGAAGTGACTTGGTGTGTCATTGAGTTTAGAGATCTACCATCCATTTATATCACAACGGACGTACCAGCATTAGCCTCAGCCATGACCCATATTCCAACTGCCGTGTATTGGACTATCAGGAGCATTGTGGCCTGCGCAACTCAGATTTCTAGTTTCACCACCATTGGTTACGAGTATGTCGTTTTCCTCTCCATCCCAATTTACAATTATTCTCATGCAATCTTTAAATTTAGATACAGTATGGCCCATAAAAGGTTTGTTAAGCATTTCTTGAATTTTTTTGTACACACTAATAAAAAGAAAGATCTAAATTGTTTTATAAGTAGTGTAAATACAAAAATGTTTGTAAGGCATTTAACATTCTCAGCAAAAAAAGAAAGAAAGGCATTTAATATTAACAATGCAAAATGGATATTGATTGCAGGTTTGCGTTATCCACCTCAGAAGCATGGGAGCTATCCACCCTGACTCACAAGCTCAAAACCATACTTGAACATCTTAAGAAGAAGATGGAAGAATGCGTTCGATACATTGGTAAGCCTGTTTTATCCTGCGTTAATAACACGCAATGCCATATACTAAAAATGAATACATAAAAGTATCTTATACAATTGCATACAATTGGTACAACACTCTTTGCACATACATGGACTCGATATATTTCCGTTACATAAGATACCACTCATATACACTAAAATTCTCCTATTCAATGCAGAGGAGAAGAGGGATGTTGAATCTTATAAAATGCTTGTCGAACTCTTCAAAATGATCCACATTGACAACATGAGAGTTCTCAAGGCTTTGATTTGCCCTAGGGATGATGTGTTGGCACTTGTTGATGGTACCACCAAGAAAAGGGTTGGCTCTTCTAACACATATCATTATCATTACTGTTGCACAATTATCGACATTACAATTTCTACTATCAACATATAGCATATATATATATATACTTGGTCTTAATTTTTAAGTTGTGATAATATAATTAGTTATATGATTATCTATATTTGATTGTTTCATTTTGGTAAAACCAGGTTAACCTTGATGTTCTTAGGAGGAAGAATGTGCTATTGCTCATTTCAAGTCTAGATATCACCCAAGATGAGTTGTCGGTTCTTGAACAGAGTTATAACGAGTCCAGGAACCTTGATATGAGGCTTCAAAGTCCATATGAGGTTGTATGGATCCCCATTGTGGATCAGTTGACTGATGCCAGACAAAGACATTTTGAGGTTCTGCAGAATCCAATGACATGGTACTCAGTGTACCACCCTTCCATAATATCGAAGGCATCAATCAAGTTCATCAGGGAGGAGTGGAACTTCAGGAACAAACCCATTCTTGTAGTCCTAGACCCTCAAGGGAGAGTGGTTTCCCCCAATGCAATTCACATGATGTGGATTTGGGGGAGCCATGCTTTCCCTTTCACTACCCTGAAAGAAGAAACTCTTTGGAGAGAAGAGGCTTGGAGGCTTGAGCTACTGGTGGATGGCATTGACGCAACCATATTGAACTGGGTAATTATATATATGCATTTGTGTTTGTGCGCAAACACACTCTTTTAAGAAAAAAAAATGTTAGAATAATGATGAGATAATTAAATTATAAGGATTTATCATAGTAATTCACATTTTCCTCTTTTTCATTTTAGATTAAAGATGGAAAATACATTTTTGTGTACGGAGGGGATGACATGGAGTGGATTCGGAAATTTACAAAGGAAGCGAAAGCAATTGCAGCGGCTGTACGCATACCCTTAGAAATGGTGTACGTAGGAAAAGCCACAAAAAAGGAGCAAGTAAAGCGAGTGATAGCGAACATTGTACAGGAAAAACTCAGTACCTGCTGGCAAGACCCAGCCACAATATGGTTCTTTTGGACCAGGCTTGAGAGCATGCTGTTCTCAAAGATTCAGCTAGGCAAGGATGAGGAACACGACATTGTGATGCAACAAATCAAGAGGGTGCTTAGCTTGACAGAGAGGGTACATGGGCTGTGCTTAGCAGAGGGTCTAGTGTGTTGGTTAATGAGCATGGAAACATTCTCTGGTCTGCCTTGTATGAGTATGATCAATGGAAAGAAAATGTGCCACTGCAGGGTTTTGACATTGCGTTTCAAAACTATGTTGCCACGCTTCGTGGCAATTCTCACCCTTGTTGCCGCTTTGAATTCTCACACTACGCTGGAAAAATCCCAGAAAGCATGAAGTGTCCTGAGTGTCACCATTACATGGAGAAATACACCACTTTCCTCTGCTGCCACGACGAAGGCATTGTTCCAAGCTTACTTGCACTGGCCACTAATAAGTAAACCCACTAGCATTTTCCTTAATTAATATAGCAGCTATATGCTTACACTGCTGGTGCTAAATAAGAGAACAATATATATTTGATGTGTGTTTTATTTATTTATTAATTTTTTTCTTCTTTCATCTTTTTTATGTAAAAGAGTTGAGTGTGAGATGTCCTCTCAGTTGCCACTTTCTAGCGGCTTATGTATGCTATTTGAAGGAATAAATATAAGTTATGTGTTGGAATAATCTTCTATGATTATGTACTTATATTGAAGACTTTTATACAGTAAGCTATACTACGATTATAAAAACCAATTGAGTGTTTACTATGCATGAAAAATTGATGACACTGCTTCCATATCTTTTCATTCCTTTCAATTTTTTTTTTCTTGATTTGGTATTTTCCCACCGAGGTTGAATCGAATATGACCTTAAGGAGCTACACATTTGGTACAGAAAAGGCTATTTAAAAAAAAAAAAAAAAGGTTCCGCAAAAGCATCATCAATGTTTGCCCCAATAACTTTTAACTTAGTGGTAGAGTGTCAGTCTTTTATATTGAAGGTTTAGAGCATCCGTATTCATTTTTCTCAATTCTATTATATTTTACCATCAAAAATCCGTTTTATCAATTATACCATACCATTTTTCAAAACACTCAACATCCAAACTTTTATTTTTTCATTCTACTCATTAAAATAATATATCTTCGCAATAAAATATATTTTTTTTTCTGTTTTGTTTTTTCTCAATTTTATCCTCTTCCAGAATCTTCCGTTTCTTTATTTTTCACCTCTTCAGACTCTTCCTCCATCATTAACCCAACTCCTCCACACAAATCCTCCATCATCGTTCATCCATATCAACCCAGATCGGTGAAACTGATAAAAAAAAACCATCATGCCGATCACAACAGAACAACCACCACAACGCCGATCACATACCAACAAACCCAGAGAAAGAAAACCCATCGTCAAACCAAAACCCATCGGAACCAAAATCCAAATCAAAATCAAAATCCAAAACCAAAATCTATAACCAAAATCCAAATCAAAATCAAAATCCAAAACCAAAATCCATCATCAAACCGAGCAAACCCACCGGAACAAATCCCCCAAATGCCAACCCACAACCCAAATCCGACCCAAACGCCACTCCAACGCCACCCAAACGCCATCCAAATTCCACCCAAACGTCGGAAACCCATGAACAAACCCATGAACAAACTCACGACCTCCATGCCTCCACCACATAAGCTGATTGAGCCTCCACGTTGTTGCCTCCATGCTGTTGCCTCCATGCCGTTGAAGAAGAGAGAGCAGGAAGAAGAGAGAGTAGAAAGAAAGAGAAAAAGATAGAAAGAAAGAAAGAAAGAAAGAAGAGAGAGCAGGTTCTGCGGAGAGAGAAGACACGAACCGAATAGAAAATAGTTTTTTTTTTTTTTTATACCATTGAGCTACAGTGCGATTCTACATTTAGGATCACATTGTAGCTCAATGTTTTTTTTTTTTTTTTTACCATTATTGTATTTTACAACTTTCATTGTAGACGTCTTTTGGGCCTCAATTGTAAATAAATTTGGAATTTGGCATGCATTTGAGATTTCCCACATTCAATGCTGATGCTCTTATAGTTTAATCCTACCTGTGGCATATAACATATGATTTTCTTTTTCTTTTTCTTTTTTTTGGAAAACATTTTTTTCCCATTAATATAAGTGATATAATGCACTTTTTTCTACTTTTAGAAAGAACGAAAAAATTAAAGACAAAATTAAAATTGTACAAAGTTAAGTAGGTCAGAAGTATTTATTGCTAATTTCTCCCTCTATTAGGTTGCCACATCTCTCTTCTTTGATGTCGGAGTAAAAAAAAAAGAAAAAAAAAGAAAAAGAAGATAATTCTTGAATGTCTAAGAATTATTTTAATTTATTTTCCATAAATTATATTTTATTTCATAGATTTTCAAAATATCTTCAAATAAAAAAATTATGGACAAATTTTAAAATTTGTTATAAAACTAAATATATATAAGATATATATCATTATTTTCTTAAAATTCTTATTTTTGATCGTGAGAATTGCGATTTGTGTGGACTGCTTTAAATTCTCATTTTCAATGTGTAAAGTTGTGATTTACAACTATTTTGTGTTGGCTTTAATTTCATGCCAAATTTAATTAAATTTAATTGTATTTTTATTCAATTTTTTGTACCCTATATTTAATGTGGGATTTATTTGTAAGGGTTGTATGAGAGAGAGAGTGTGTGAAGACTCAAGGCATCTTTTGAAGACTAAAAGAGTTTTTGCGGGTAGCTTGCGACTAGCTATTTCGCGAAGTGATGTATGTACCCTGCATATGACTGGAATGCGAAGAGTCATGATAGATGGTGGCAGCTGGTTTTTGTGAGTGTCTCGCGGGTAAGGCCTTCCCTCGAGATACCTGCGAAACAGACTGTTTTGCTATTTTGTCCTATCTGCTCCACTACATCCTCATACACTATATATACTATCATTACCCACATATTGAGTAGAGAGTTTTTTAAAAGAGAAAACCCTAGCCTCAAACCCTTGAGACTGTGAGATTGTCATAACCACAATTCTCTATACCATTCATTGTGGTTTTCCTCTACTCCTACCTCTCCATTTCCAAATCCTTGAGAGGTTGATAGCCTAAATACTTACCACACCCAACTGAGTATTCAGTGAGGTTTTGGTGCTGCTAGGAAGTATTGGAAGAAGCCAAGCTTTGGCAGATGCAATTGGGTGCATTGCGGGATCCGAAAAGCTAGGCAAGACACGGTTCCGAGAAGTCTTGTTGGAGTAGGAGTTTGGAGGGCTTACGTGCACTGGGTAGACTAGGCTTGGGGGGTCTTTTGCTATTCGTGTATCCCAACTTATTGTCTAGTGAATTGATTTACCTCTTGTAGGGTGGTGGAGAGGTTTTTCGCCGAGTTCTTCGGTTTCCTATTCGATAATACATCACAGTGTTATCTTGTATTTGCATCTCTCTTCTCTACTCTTTTTTCTTTCATTTTATTGCTGTGTTTTAATGAATATGGCTTAGAGTAGTTGCTTTGTTTATTCGCTTGCATTTACTCTATTCCACACTTAGTTTAAGTTAGAGTAAAATCAACCGAACCGTAATTTTTTTTAATTTGGGGCCTAAACAGCTTTTGTGTTTTTAACACAAGTCCGAGCTTTCACAATGGATAAAGAGAAAAATCTCCTAGTTGCAAATTGATAGGCCAAAAAGGAATTGACCCCTTGTGATGGATTAATTGATTAATTAGCCAAGTTATTAATTAATCAAATTAACATGAAAATTACGTGGTAGCACAAACAAATCACTAATTAAACTAAGTATGCAGCGAAAATTAAATGACACGGTGATTTGTTTACGAATGGGGAAAACCTACATAGCAAAAACTCCACTAGGTGATTTTAAGGTCACCACTCCCAAAATTCGACTATTATCACAACAAGCGGTTACAAGTAAAGGAATCCCAATACCTTACCAACTTACAGTTGAACCCTTACCCCAATACTTAATTGAACTTGCTTTGAAGTGACTTTTCCTTTCAATGCACGACTCTTAAGTACGTGATTAACCAATTGTGCAGATCCCAGTACGTGATTTCAATCACTAACTAGAGAAGATTGTTGGATGCAAAGTTCTTCAATTTATCCACACAATGAAGATCAAGAAGATGCTTGGTTACAAAACCCTATGGTGCAAAGTCACAACAACTTCTTCACAAGAGAGATGAACTAGGGCAAGAACTTTTTCTCAAGTCACAATTTGCTTGAACAAGGATTTCTCAATACTTGTGCAACTTGCGTACCTTTGATGGCCCTTAAAATAATCATTTTATATGTCTAGGGTTAGGAGAAAAGAAGGCCCAAAGACACATCCACGGATTGGAATCAAAACAGAACTTAGAATCTGTTTTTCTTAAACCTCGACGATAGAGGTATCGAGATGCTGTCGAGCAGCTATCGAGCCATGGGGTTGGAACACCTCTTTAAACCTCAACACATGCTAGTTGTCGAGCTTTAATGAACTTGCACTTTTCAGCTTGTTTCTTGGACATACTTGATGACTTCAACACTTGATCTTGAAACACAGTTTCTTGAAGTATAAAAATTATCCTAAATCTACCTAATTACAAGTAATAGTGTGTTTTGTCAAAGGATTAACCAATTACATAAATGAATGACATATGTTCTTAACAAGTGAAACACATATGTCCTAACAATCTCCCCCTTTGACAATTTGTGACAAAACCACAACCAACAAATGAACATATGAGAGAAGTCATAAATCACTTAACTCATATTCACTTGTTGAATACAATAAAATCTATCCTAACACAAACTCTTGAAAAACTTTGTAAGAAGAGAGTTTATGGCAAGTAGACTTTGACAATCTGTATTTCTGAAACACTTTAAACAAAACTCATCAAGGCATCTTAGTGTGAAACAGAAATAATAGATTGCATACAAATAAAGAATCATGTGTATAAAGAGAGAAAAGAAACAACACATGTAGAGATAGGTGAAGAAACATACATCATCACATATATATCAAAGATAAGCACAATGTATGTAAAAATGGTCACAAGACCTAGGTATAAGAAGAAAATGTATCTACAGTAGAGACAAGAAAAAGATACAAGTAATCCTCACCACATCCCTCAAACAACAACACTCCCCCTATAAAAAATGTCCCTATACAAGCTCTCCCTCTAAGTATGACTACTCTCATAATCCAAAACTACTCTCCCTTTTTGTCATGAGTGACAAAGGGTAGAGTGTCAAGTGGACATCTCATCGGTAGATTTAGCATCTCCATCATCATCCTCAGACTTGGTAGCCACAAGAGGTGGTGGAGGAGAAACCTCAGGAGCAAAACCACCCATGGTCGCCTGTTGCCAAGCAATGCGACTAACACGAACATTCACCTGATACAACTCTGTAGAGAGCATATCTAGGCGAGCATCCATGCACTAAAGCTGCGCCATGATGTCTTCTAATGACACAATGCTCGAAGAAGAGGAGGGAGTGGAAGAAGCTCGAGCAGATCGAGATGGAGCCGAACAGGAGGAAGGAGCTGCTGAATCTGTCTGTCGTGACCTAAGCTGTGCCTCACTACGTTTTACAGTAGTGGCGTCTATGGCAACCATGACATGAAAAGGGTCGGAGACAGGAAAAGGAAAGGAAAAGTGGCGTAAAGTCCCAAAACAATTCAAATATAACAAGTATATTGAAAAGAGAGAACGTATGCATAGGGAATGCATGAGCATGTGACTAGCAATAAAAAAAACATCATGGGCTTAGCCCAATTTAAACCTAACAGCACACAATCAGTTCACATACATCTAAATGCATGAGAATACTGTGAAAATGCAAATGTGATGCAATGTATGGAGTTTTTAAGATCAAATCTACAAAACCCATCCCAAAATTGTAACAATAACTAACCAATTTTGAAAAACCCCAAAATTTTTAAGAATCCCAAAAATTAGGTTTCAATACATGAAATGCATGTAAATGAAGAAGATTAGAAGCTTACCAAGTTAAGAAAAGCTTGAAAAAGAATGAAGAAACCTTGGGTTGAGGTTAGGAGTAAGAGAGAGAGGTTTGGAAGGTGAACAGATAGTGCAATTGAGAGAGAGATAGAGAGAAATGAGAAGCCGGATTGTACAGAACCATTAAATAGTGGTTCAGTAAATCTCGACAGATACAGGTGTCGAGAGGTGTCGAGTCATTTGTCGAGGAAGGTGTTGAGAAAAGCTACTTCGATAGATAGAGCTATCAAGAAGGTGTCGAGATCCAAATCAAAGACACAAGAACAGAAGCTCGATCGATCCACTAGGTGTTGAGAAGCTGTCGAGAGGTCAGGAGGTTTCTCGATCAATCCAGAAGGTGTCGAGAAGCTATTGAGATTACGATAAGAAAAAGGTAAGAAGCTCGACAGACAGCCATGTATCGAGGAGGTGTTGAGCCAGCTTTTCAAAACAGCTTTTCGAGAAGGGAAAAACACAAACATGAATGCAATCACGCATTCAACTCAACCAACGATCTAATCAGCATATTAGACTCTCAAAATCATCTCTCAACAATAATTTTAAGTACATGGATCTCAAGACACACACTCACACACTAAACAAGTCTAATCGATTTTATATTTCAAAAACAAGTCAAGACAATTTTGTGATGACCAAATCACATTGTACCTGCACATGTATCAAAAGTAGCAAAGAATATTGTGTGTTGTGTGTGAAAACATCGCAAGATTGCATATGTGTCTCAAAGTTATGACAATTTGAGATATGAGAAAATCACTTTAACTCACATACAATCATAACTGTTTAATGGGGACTATCACCTTTGAGGTATATCATATAGCTCCCACATCTCCTAAAAAACACGCTTGCAATCATATTTAAAGCATTTTTGATCTTTTTGCTTTTATTTTCTTTGCATATTTTTTTTATTAAGAAAATCATGCATGGGTATACAAAGGAGAGAAAAGAAATACCGAATTATGTTAAGCCTTTTGACATTGCACTTTTGCTATGTTGAAGCATACATATGTCATATCATGATTGGCGGGTAACAATGGTGAGATGATTATTTATGCCTTTCTCTTAGTATTTTCTAGTCCTACCCATCAAAAAGAGTGATACGAGTGTTAAGTATAAGAGATCACTTAACCTTACTCATCACAAACAAAGAGCCAAAAAGCTCACTTGCTTAGTTGTGCATAGAGATGCTCATCTAAGCTACAAGAGCTACAAAGTTTAGAAAACTATGTTTCAATGGCCATGTTAAGGTTCACAAGAACCGATGTACACAAACACACACTGTTTTTGTATTTTTTAATTTTTTTATTAAAAAAAAATTGAAAGAAGCAAACAAAAACATGTTAAACAAAGCAAAACAATGCATAAAACTAGACTAACTCAAAATAGTAAAGCAAAACACACAAGTAATGCAAAAAAAAAAAAAAAAAAAAACTAAGGGGGAGAGAGAGAAAAAGTGAATAAATCACTTGAAACCCTTTTCCTTCCACACCTTGGAAAAACCTTTCCTTTTTGCAAACCTTTTAACCAGTGATGAGGGAGAAGGATTGAAACTGCTCAAGTTCGAAAGGAACATGAGGGCTTTGAAAAGATCTCCAAGAGGAGCAAGAGAGGTTTGAAGTTGATTCTGGTTACCAGATGCTATCATGTCATTGCTCTGTTGAGTGGCTAACCACTTATAGCAATTTGGTCAAGTATGACCGTCAATACCACAATGATGACAGAGATGCTGCTTCTTCTGTTTAGGCTTTTGAGAGTTAGCCTTCTTAGTCCTAGGGTTTTTAGTTTCCTTCTTCGCAAGCTTAGGGGGTGCTCCTAAGATGGACTTACCCTTGTCTAGGTTCCCACTTGTTAATTCAGTTTTAACATCTTTGTTCTCAAAATTAAGGTTATTAGCAGAAGGAACAAAAACAGTAGTATTAGCAGAAGCAATATTTGAGGAAGAGAATTCATATCCTAATCCTGTTCAATCAGAAGCAGATTTCTGAATGCTGAGCATCTCATCTAGTTTCGCACTTGATGTCCTCTCCAATTGAGCTCTAACTTGAAATAGCTCCGTTTCAAGCTTCTTGGTCTTCTCAGCCAAAAAATTATTCTCGAATCTCAGTGCCCTAATAGTCTAATTAGCTTCATCAAACTTAGTGGAAAGCTCTCCACGGTCAAGTTCCACATCACTGAGCTTCTTGGTGGCTAGCCTATAGAGTTTCTCATGCTTCTCAGAAAGCTTGTACAGTTTCTCATAGGCTGTATAGATATCATCTTGATCATCTATCTTTTCAAACTTGGATTCCACCAGTTCCTCTTCTTCATCCACATCTTCAACAATCTCTTCAGTAGGATTGACAGTGGCAGTGAAGGCATTTAAAATTCTATCATCCTCATTGTCAGAATCATTCTCAGGCCTAGTGTTGCTCAAAGTAGCAGCAAGTGCCTTACTTTTTCCAATGCTCTTGAGATATATGGGACACTCCTGTTTCATGTAACTGAAGCCTTGACACCCGAAGCACTTAGGTCCTGCGGGAACAGTGTACTGACCGCCATCCCTAGTATCATTCTTTCCTTTCTCTTGGCTCTTGAACTAAGAAGATTGGATTGCCTGTGGTCCTAATCAAAGCTTTTTCCATTGGCATTTTCCATGAATTTTTTGAATTGCCTAGTGATGTAGGACTTCATCTTAGAGTCTTCATCGTCTGATGACTCATCTGTCTCACTGCTCTTGGCCTTCAGTGCCATGCTCTTACCTTTAGCCGACTTGCCAATTCTAGTCAACCCTAGATCATAGGTTCGTAGATTACCAACCAACTCAGTCAGAGGAATCTTGTCAATATCCTTTGATTCTTCTATTGCCATGATCTTAGCATGGAATCTCTCGAATAGAGATCTAAGCACTTTTCTCACAATCTTGGGTTCAGGAATGGTTTCCCCAAGATTGAAGGCTGAGTTCACTATGTCCTTAAGCTTGGCATAGAACTCATCGAACGACTAGTCCTCGTCCATCTTAATTTTTTCGAAGCTTGTAGTGAACCTCTGTAGCTTTGAATCTTTGACAGCCTTTGTTCCCTCATAGGTTGTTTGAAGGATGGTCCATGCTTCCTTAGCAGTTTTAGTGGAGAATATCTTCTTGAAATCCTCATTAGTGATCGCTTTGAATAAGACATTCAATGCTCTACTGTTGAAGTTTGCCGCCTTAATCTTAGCATCATCCTAATCGGCTGGCGCTTCTTTAGGCTTGGTCCAGCCTATCTCCACAGCTTGCCACATCTTCTCATCTAGAGACTGTAAGAAAGCTCTCATGCGTATTTTTCAGTATGCATAGTTAGTACCATCAAATAATGGAGGTATAATTAGAGACTAACCTCTATCCATGATAAACAGGGGTCAATGGATCACACGCAAAGATTAACCCTAATCAGAGTGTGCCTGCTTTGATACCACTTGATAGGCCAAAAACGAATTGACCCCTTGTGATGGATTAATTGATTAATTAGCCAAGTTATTAATTAATCAAAGTAACATGCAAATTGTGTGGTAGCATAAACAAATCACCAATTAAACTAAGTATGCAGTGGAAATTAAGTGACACGGTGATTTGTTTACGAATAGGGAAAACCTATACGACAAAAATCTCACCGGATGATTTTAAGGTCACCGCTCCTGAAATTCCACTATTATCATAACAAGGTTACAAGTAAAGGAATCCTAGCACCTTACCAACCTACAGTTGAACCTTTACCCAAGTACCCAATTGGACTTGTTCTATAGTGACAATTTCTCCTTTCAATGCACAACTTCCAAGTACGTGACTAACCAATTGCGCGGATCTCAGTACGCGACTTCAATCACCAACTAGAGAAGATTGTTGGCTGCAAAGTTCTTCAATTCATCCACACGATGAAGATCAAGAAGATGCTTGGTTACAAAACCTTATGGTGCAAAGACACAGCAACTTCTTCACAAGAGAGATGAACTAGGGCAAGAACTTTTTCTCAAGTTACAATTTTCTTGAACAAGGATTTCTCAATGCTTGTGCAACTTGCGTACCTTTGACGGGCCTTAAAATAATCCTTTTATATGTCTTGGTTTAGGAGAAAAGAAAGCCCAAAGACACATCTACGGATTGGAATCAAAACAGAACTTAGAATATGTTTTTCTTAAACCTCGACAAATAGAGGTATCGAGATGCTGTCAAGCAGCTGTCAAGCCACAGGGCTGGAACAGCTCTTTAAACCTCAACACATGCTAGCTGTCGAGCTTTAATGAACTTGCATTTTTCATCTTATTTCTTGGACAGACTTGATGACTTCAACACTTGATCTTGAAACACAGTTTCTTGAAGTATAAAACTCATCCTAAATCTACCAAATTACAAGTAATAGTGCGTTTTGTCAAATGATTAGTCAATTACATAAATGAATGACATATGTTCTTAACAAGTGATACACATATGTTCTAACACAAATCTCACAGTGATTTACTTTAAGTATTCATTTAATTAATTTAAAGGAAAATTAAATAAACTTTTATTGGAGTTGATTTTAGTAAGTCCAAACAAAATAAGAATTGGCCCAATCAACTTTGATTTGAAAGAGAAGGCAGTCAAGCCTAAAACTTGTTTTATTTATCAAATATAAAGAAGCTATTAATGCGTAGCAAAGAAAGGCCAAAAGACATGAACTCACGAGAGGGAAAATAGATGAAATAATACTTTTAATATCGAATAGTCGCTAACCCGTGCTATGCATGGGAACCTACCTATTTGTGAGGTAGACTAAAATAATTTTATAAAAAATTTAAGAAACTACACCATTGCATGATTTGCTCTTGTGTGACTTCAATTTGTGTTATAATTTGATGAAGAAGTCATTGCTTGAACATGCAATATGATGAGGTCGAAAAAAGTCACCAATGAGTTGCAAGCACTCTCCAACTCGAGTCAACACCTGCAAAGAGAGAACAAAGAGACCTAAAAGAGAGCACCGGTGTGGTGCCGGCCAAAAACCCTCCGAAGGTCAAGTTAGAATTTCTTTACAACCCTAGAGTGCTAGAGTTGAGTCAATTGTGCGTACCTTGATATCTAGGGTTTCTGGGGTATTTATATTGGCGTCGATTTGCCTTTCCTTTTAGGATACAACTTCCTTCTTGAGTTATTTTCCATATAGGAGTCTTCTCAAACGTGTGATGCAAGAAGTTCAAGTGTACACGCTTGCGTGGAGATAAAGTAAAAGTCGACTCAAACATATCAAGTGACATACAACCAAGAATTTATAACTAATTCATATATGACAGATACTCAATAAAATTCAACCGTCCTATTTGAGTCACCTACGATGTCAATCCGTCTTCTTCCTCTCCGTCCTTTCAAGTTCAATGGAGATATCCGTCTCCTATTTTTATCCCCTTCAGTTGCCCCCTTCAGTCCTTGGATCCGTCTTTGAAACCTGACGAATTCATGGAATGATTCATAAAGCAATATATTGAGATAGGACGGTCCTAGTGTACCATTACGGAGGACACGTGGCTTGCAGTTCTGACGAAGGACACGTGGTCCTTATGGATTGGCTGATTCCCCAAAACAAGGCGTCGCTTCGTATTTCGTGCCCTTCGTTCTATAAAAGCCTACCACTTCTCCCTTCATTTTCTCTTCCTATCTAAAATTTGTGAGCAAAGCGCCACCGTCATTACTACCGTGCATTCTTGTCATTCAGCTAATCATCCGTCGTCTTGCATTGGAAGCCATCTCGATCCGGTATGTACTCCAAACCCTTCTCCTGTCTTTCTCTTTATTTTATTGTTTATATATATATGCACTTTCTTTAGATCCATCGGTGTCTTAGGTTATACCGTCATAAATGTAGGTAATGTCTAGTGCGTCAAGTAATCAGTCGTTTGTCCGCGACGGGGCGGGCTACGATGAGAGATTCTCGTCAGGTCCAAGAGATCCTGACATTTCAAGTGAAGAAAGGAATCCATCCAGTACCTCTTCTTCCCTAGATGAAGGTTTAGAGACGGAGAGTTCAGAGTCATCAAGTAGTAGCTTAGATGGTGTGGATCCCCCCGTTTAATCAGTGATTGGCCCGGACGGTCTTAGGGAGTTCGTCATGCTACCCCTCTGGACGTTAAATGATTTTAGGTCATCAATGACCGAATCCCATCTCAACACGCTTAGGACCAAGTATCAAATACCCGACAACATCCGTCTGCGTCTCCCCCATAAGTCTGAGAAATGTTACTACAGGGGGATCGACGGTGTTGGGATTTATGAGCAAGCCCTAAAGGCAGGGCTTAGGTTCCCTTTGAGCTCTTTCCACCGTCAACTACTTCAATACCTTGGCCTATCCGTCACTTAGATCTCCCCAAATGCCTGAAGAGTATTCATAGGCGTAGAAGTTTTGTACGGGGCCATGTCTGACGGTTCTAGAAGGTTGACGGTGGAAGAATTTTTCCACTATTACCATCCGATGGAGATCGTCAAATCAAAAGGGATGTACAATTTTGCAGCCAGGAGCCCGTTGTTGAGGCTCGTCAGTGATACATCGGACTCGAATAGAGACTGGAAGAGTAGGTATTTCTTTTTGGAAGGGGACGAATGGATGTGTTGTCCAGGGGATAGCACATATATGCCCGTTGACACTACATGGGGCATGATGCCTCTGTCGGGTATGCCATCACTTTAGTTTCCGTCTAATTGATCTTTGAAAGTCATCTTGTTATTATTATTATTATTTTTAAAGTCTAACCGTCTTTTTTTGTAGCTCGGGACCGTCCACAAGTTTCCTTAGAGCAGTGGAGTTTCCTAGAGAGGATTTTCAACAAGACAAAGCTCCAGGAGAGGACGTGGGCACAACTCGTCACCCTCGACACTCTCCATTAGTACTGTGACAGTCCTGATCCTTCGTCCGCCGCCCGTCGTTACGATACCAGCGTTAGAAAACGTAAGTTAACTGTAATTCTCTCGTCTTCTTTTAGCGCTGTCAGTTTTGCTTCTATTCACACCTGTCTTTAATTTGCAGAGATGGACGCTGCCAAGGGAAGAGCCTTCATCAAACAACAGGCAGCGACGAAAAAACAAGAGGGTGGCCAAGCTAAGGGGACAGTTCCATCTCTTCCGTCAAAATGTAACCAACAAGAGAAGGTGGACCGTCCTCCTAAGAAGCAGAGGAACACACTAGTGCCCGTCGTGGCGTTGGAGGCTGAGAAGGCACCCGTCAGGCACGGAAAGGGCAAGGGCTTGATGAAGGTTTGGCTCCCACAGGAGAGAAAGCACCCGTCCTTTTTAGGGAAGACTCAAGCTACGCCCTGGGAAAACTCTCTTCCATCCTGACGGCTGACGACTATGAAGACCTCGGCAATCACGCGATGGAGGCGATGGGAGAGACAAGTCTCTTTAATATCACGCAGGTATTTTTAAATCCGTCTAACTTTATTATGCTCATGCTTATCCATCATTTACATGGTGTTTGTACTTTGCTTTCAGGCCATGCTGATGATGAAAGGATTAATGGGCCGTTGCGTCAATCACGAGACAACAATTGACCGTCTAAGGAAGAAGAACAAGACGATGGAGGATGAGCTTCATGACTTAAAGACCTGGAAGATCAATATGGACAGGAAGCTCAAGTGCTCGGAGGAGGTCAGGGGTGAGCTGGAGACGGAGAATGAGCGTTTACGCCAAATCTTGAAGGACAAGGAGAACGAACTGACAGAGACTAAGTCTAAACTCCACACTGCGAAAGAGATAGCCGCCCAGGAGTATCGCGACTCCGACCTCCTTCTGGCAGAGCTTGGGAGCTCCTTTGCTGACGGATTCGACGACGCCATCTATCAGGTTAAGTCGTCGTATCCTGATCTGGACGTATCCCACGTCTCTATTGAAGCTCAAGGGCAAACAGTCGCGCAATCTGTCCGTTCAGAAAGCACCGACGAAGTGTTTGCCGACACTGTTCCAGATGACGAAGGTCAAGCTCTTCCTCCAAGTCAACCAAACGACGATCAATTGATTGAGAATTCATCCCCGAAGAATGAGTAGTAATTTTTTTATTTGTAATTATTTTTACCATTGTAAGCGAACTAGCTGAACCGTCGTTTGTAATCGTACAATTTAACTTATCGAATCTTTTTTTTTCTTTGCCTATTTGCTTGCTTATTATCCGTCGCACATTATATGCAGTTTATCCCATTTAGATAATCCCGTCTACTGTGACGAATTTGTAGATGTCCGTCCTTTATTTGGGCTAGTATTTCAAAATTATTTTTGAGGCCCGTCCACTTTGGGTAATTCGTCCCCTTTGTGCTTTGGACGTCTCTTGGGATGATCCGTCCACTCTGTGGACTTCGTAAGTCTTCATCCCTTTGGGATGATCCGTCAAATTTTAGTTTTTTATCCCTTTGGGATGATCCGTCCACTTTGTGAACTTGTAGGTTTTTATCCCTTTGGGATGATCTGTCCACTTTGTGGACTTGTAAGTAGCTATCCCTTTGGGATGATCTATCCACTTTGTGGACTTGTAGGTTTTTATCCTTTTGGGATGATCCATCCACTTTGTGGACTTGTAGGTTTTTATCCCTTTGGGATCCGTCCATTTTGTGGACTTGTAGATTTTTCATCCTTTGAAATGATCCGTCCACTTTGTGGACTTGTAGATCTTGAACACCATATATTTCATATTTTCTGAATAAAAATTCCTCTCATTATATCAGTTCGATAGACCATATTGTCAATGAAAAGAAAAAAACTTGGGTTCTAATAGGTAAAAACTACAATTGTTTAAAAATAAACTGAAAATAAGGATAGATATTGTCTCATGCCCACTGCACTACTGGTAGTACTTCTTCAGGTGCTCTGTGTTCCACGGATGGCTCAATTTCCTTCCGTCTAACGTCTCCAAGTAGTACATTCCTTTCCTATGCCACGAGATAATTCTATACGGGCCTTCCTAGTTGGGACCCAATTTCCCCAGGGATACATCCTTCGTAGTGCCGAGTACTTTTCGCAATACTAGATCTCCCACCTGGAAGTCCCTATGCTGGACCTTGGAGTTGTAGTGTTTTGCCATCATGTCTTGGTATCGCGCTAGCCTTTGTGCTGCTGCTGCCCTGACCTCATCTACAAGGTCAAGCTCTAAACGCAATGCTTCATTATTCTTGCTCTCGTCGTAGCTTTCCACACAGTAGCTCGCCAATCCCACTTCTGCCGATATGAGGGCCTCAGTACCATATGCCAATCGAAACGGTGTCTCTCTTGTTGGTGTTCTTGCCGTTGTCTTGTACGCCCATAGAACACTTGGTAATTCGTCCGGCCATATGCCTTTTACCCCTTCGAGCCGGGTCTTGATTATCTTTAGCAAGGACCGGTTCGTGACTTCAACTTGTCCGTTGGCCAGTGGGCGGGCGGGCGACGAGTAGTGATTTTTGATTCTTAGCTGAGAACAGAAGTCTCGGAATGCATCGTTGTCGAATTGCTTCCCGTTGTCTGAAACGAGCACCCTTGGAATCCCATATCTGCAAATAATACTTCTCCATACAAAACTGCGAATGTTCTTCTCCGTGATAGTAGCCAGAGCTTCTGCTTCTACCCATTTGGTGAAGTAATCAATACCAACCACCAAGAATTTCAGTTGTCTTACTGCGATAGGGAATGGACCCATGATGTCCAACCCCCATTGTGCGAACGGCCATGGAGCCGTCATAGGCGTGAGTTCCTCTGTTGGCCGTCTAATGAGATTGCCAAACCGTTGACACTTGTCGCAGGCTCTAACGTACATATGGGCATCCTTTTGCATTGTCGGCCAGTAGTATCCCGTTCGGAGTATCTTGTGCACCAGAGACCTTGATCCCGAGTGGTTCCCACAAATTCCTTCATGCACCTCCCTCATCACGTAGTCCGCTTCATCACGGCTAAGGCATCTTAGGTATGGTCGGGAGAATCCTCTTTTGTAGAGGACGTCTTTAATCAGGATGAATCGGGCAGCCTTAACCTTCAATTTCCTTGCGTCTTCCTTGCTATCTGGCAGCTTGCCGTTTTTGAGGTACGTCATAATTGGAACCGTCCAATCATCTTTGGTGCTTACTTCCTGCATTCTAACGTTATCTAATAGCGATGAATGTTGGACGAAGGACAATACCTGTTCTGGGGTGATCATAGGTTCGGTCGAAGCAGCCTTTGCGAGTCGATCCGCCTCTTGGTTGTCTTCTCTTAGGATCTGAACTATCGTGAATTGGAGGTCATTCGTTCAACCCTTCACTTCCCCGAGGTACCTTCTCATCCGTTCATTCCTACAATCATAGCTCCCATTAACTTGACTGGCTACGATTTGAGAATCGGAGTAGACTACCGCCTTCCTAGCCCCAGCCGCTATTGCAAGTTCCAATCCGCCACCAGGGCCTCATACTCTGCTTCGTTATTTGTAGTGGTGAATTCCAGACGGATCATGCATTCAATCTTATCTCCTTCCGGGGTGTGGAGTACGACCCCGATTCCACCCGCATGCATGTTGGAAGATCTGTCTGTGTGAATTCTCCATGTGGGCGTCTCTTCTGCCCCCTGCTCCTCAATTGTAGTGAATTCTACAATGAAGTATGCCAGTATCTGTCCTTTCACAGTCGTTCGTGGCTGGTATTGGATATCGTACTCACTTAGCTCGATGGCCCACAAAGCCATCCGTCTGGCAGTTTCAAGATTGCTCATTGCTCTCCGCAAGGGCTGATCCGTCAGGACTTTTATGGTGTGTGCTTGAAAATAGGGCTTGAGTTTTCGAGTTGTAGTCACAAGAGCGAAAGCGAGTTTCTCCATCCGTGGGTATCTTTCCTCTGCTCCTCTTAGCACCCGGCTGATAAAGTACACGAGCTTTTGTATCTTCCCTTCCTCTCTGATGAGAGCTGCACTTACCGCGGCTGATGACACTGTAAGGTATAGGAACAATTCCTCCCCTGGCGTGGACGGACTAAGCAATGGCGGGGCAGAAAGATATGCCTTCAACTCTTCAAATGCCCTTTGGCATTCGTCCGTCCACTCGAAAGATCTCCTTAGTGTTCTGAAGAAAGGGAGACACTTTTTCGTCGCTCTTGATACGAACCTGTTTAATGCTGCTATCTTCCCTGTCAAGCTTTGCACTTCCTTCACCGTCCTCAGAGGAGATAGTTCCATAATCAATTTTACTTTCTTTGGGTTGACTTCAATGCCCCGCTGGGACACCATGAATCCTAAGAATTTTCCAGTGGTAACTCCGAATGCACATTTTCTTGGATTCAGCTTCATTTTATACGTCCGAAGAGTGTTGAAAGTCTTCTGGAGGTCCCTCAGATGATCAGTTACCTTTGCGCTTTTCACCAACATATCATCTACGTAAACCTAGACATTCCTGCCAATTTGGTGCGCAAACATTTTGTTCATTAATCGTTGATACATGGCTCCTGCGTTCTTGAGCCCGAACGACATCACCTTGTAGCAAAAAAGCCCCTGGCTGGTCACAATTGATGTTTTCTCTTGATCAGGTTTATCCAATTTAATTTGATTATACCCTGAGAAGGCGTCCAAGAAGCTCAACAATTCATGTCTTGCGGTGGAGTCTACTAAGGTGTCAATGCGCGGGAGCGGGTAACTATCTTTAGGGCATGCTCTATTCAGATCCGTGAAGTCAACACACATTCTCCACTTCCTGTTTGATTTCTTGACCATTACCACATTTGCCAGCCAATCAGGGTAGTAGACCTCCCGTATGAAGTTTGCTTCTCGTAGCTTCTGCACTTCCTCTGCTATGGCTCGATCTCGTTCGGGGGCGAACACGCGCTTCTTTTGTCGAACTAGAGAGAAAGAAGGTGACACGTTCAATTTGTGAACTATGATTGTCGGATCTATTCCCGGCATGTCATCATGGCTCCATGCAAACACGTCTTGGTTCTCTTTGAGGAATAACAAGAGCGCATGTCGAACCGTTTGGTAACTAAGGTTCCGATTTTGGTGGTTCGGTTGGGCCTAGAATCATCCAGTCCTACCTCCTCCAATTCTTCCACGGGTTCTGCTACTGTTCTCTATTCCTCGATGTTCATTGCCTGTACGTGGTCATCCATCTCCATCATGGCAACGTAACATTCCCGCACTACCACCTGATTTTCGCGCAGTTCTCCAACTCTGTATTCGGTGGGAAACTTGATCATTAGATGGTAGGTAGAGGTGACGGCCTTCCACGCATTGAGAGTGGGTCGTCCGAGTATGGCATTATATGCTGAGGAACAATCAACCACGAGAGAAGAAAAATCCTTGACTATTTGCTGCGGGTAGTCTCCTACCGTCACCACCAACGTGACTGATCCTAAAGGATAGACCCGGGTTCCTCCAAAGCCAACGAGGGGTTCATTTTTCGGGATTAGGTGCTCTTTAGCAATCCCCATTTGCTGGAACGCGGGGTAGTAAAGGATATCCGCCGAGCTCCCATTGTCCACCAACATTCGGTGGATGTTGAAATCCCCTGCTTGTATGCTAACCACGAGCGCGTCGTCATGTGGGTGGTGAAGGCGTCGCGCCTCTTCTTTCGAAAACCCGATGCTAGGGCTATCTTGTCGTGTTCCTCCTAGCGAGGAACCTGTCGGCCGGACGCTATGCACCGTCCGTAAGTAGGTCATTCAGGCCTTTTTGGACGACCCTACTGAAGTAGTGCCCCCTATTATCATTCGTATGTCCGCTACTGGCGGTCTGGGACGTTCATGTTCCCATCTGGGGTTCAGCTTCTGGTTTTGATCTGTTCTCTCCTTTCTTACGAACCTCTGCAACCTTCCTTGCCTAATGAGGGCTTCAATTTGCTGCTTCAAGTCATAACAGTCTGTCGTATCATGACCATGATCACCATGAAAGCGGCAGTACCTGTCTCTTCGCCTCTTATTAGGATCTCCCTTTAGCTTGCCAGGGAACGTCAAAGTTACTTCGTCTTTAATCTGCATCAACACCTAGTCAATCGGGGCTGTGAGGGGGGTGAAGTTTGTAAACCTTCCCGTAGGCGGCTTGGGTCGCCAATCCTCCCGTCGTTTTGTGGTTTTAGCCCTTTTTTGCCCCTTGTCTGGTTGCATATCTTTTGGCCTTTTCCTCTTTCTGGGCTTGTCTTCTCTAGAGAGCAAGGCGTCCTCTGCGTTCATATACTTGTCACCCTGTAAAACACGTCGGACATAGTCTTTGGGTCATTCTTGTATAAAGAGAACAGGAACTTACCCTTCCGTAGCCCGTTCATGAATGCTGCCACGAGGATCTTGTCATCGGAATTGTCTATCTGGAGGGATTCCCTATTGAATCGGTCAAGGTATGATCTCAAGGTCTCGCCTTCTCGCTGCCTGATGTTCAACAAACACGCAGTGAACTTTTTATGTCGGTGACTCCTGAAAAAGTGGGATACAAATTGTGCGCCTAATTCCTTAAAAGTGCTGATGGAGTTAGGCGCTAGCCTACTGTACCAGTCCCTTGCAGGTCCTTTCAACATGGTGAGGAAAGCCCTGCACATGATTTCGTCTGGCACGCCCTGAAGATGCATCAGGGTCTTGAAAGATTCCAAGTGATCCAAAGGCTCCTTGGATCCGTCATAGTTCTTGATGTGTGGCATGCGAAATTTTGGAGGAAGGGGGCATGAAGTCACAGGCGTTGTGAAGGGCGAATCTGTTTTGTGGACTAGGTCATCCAAGTCGCTGGATATTCGTCCCCTCAGGGCACCCCTCATCACATCCATACGTTCCCTCATCTGCTGCATCTCAGCTGCGATGTGAGGTGGTAAGGTGTCTGAGACGGACGGTAGGTTTGTCTCCGGCCGCTCCGGTCTAGTCGGTGCAGCGCTACCTTCAGGCCCAACGGCGTTCCTCCCCTCCGGGCTAGCGATTTCCTGGTCTTCCTCTGGTGCACTTTGGTGTGCATTCCTTTGTCGTAGCTGCTCTTCTAAATCATGATTCTGTTTAGTAAGGCGCTCAACAGCCGCCGCAAGCGTTTGGACTTGCCTTTCTAATGCTGTGGCATACGGTTCTTTGCCTTGATTATTGATTGTCGCCATCGATCTGGTGAGTACATGCAACTTTTTGTCTTAGGAATAGAGCAAAGGCTAAATAGTCTTCCTTACGCTCTCGTTCCCCATAGACGGCGCAACTGATGAGGTCGAAAAAAATCACCAATGAGTTGCAAGCACTCTCCAACTCGAGTCAACACCTGCAAAGAGAGAACAAAGAGACCTAAAAGAGAGCACTGGTGTGGTGCCACTCCGAAGGTCAAGTTAAAATTTCTTTACAACCCTAGAGTGCCAGAGTTGAGTCAATTGTGCGTACCTTGATATCTAGGGTTTCTGGGGTATTTATATTGGCGTAGATTTGCCTTTCCTTTTAGGATACAACTTCCTTCTTGAGTTCTTTTCCATATAGGAGTCTTCTCAAACGTGTGATGCAAGAAGTTCAAGTGTACACGCTTGCGTGAAGATAAAGTAAAAGTCGACTCGAACATATCAAGTGACATACAACCAAAAATTTATAACTAATTCATATATGACGGATACTCAATAAAATTCAACCGTCCTATTTGTGTCACCTACGATGTCAATCCGTCTTCTTCCTCTCCGTCCCTTCAAGTTCAATGGAGATATCCGTCTCCTATTTTTATCCCTTCACAATAGTTTACAAAAAATTAGTTAGATAGTTTCAGACACTGCAAAAAAAAACTCAAAATTTCTGATGTTAAAACTTCTGAAAGACCAAAAAATATTGAAGAATAAGATGATTCACTATTTAGAAATTATTGAAACAAAACAAAATATATATGACTAAACAATAGAGAAATATAAGAGAAAGATGAGTTACATTTGAAAAAATAAATTCAACTAATGCAAGATTTTTTATCTTGTGAAAAAGGCTAAAGAGAGTTTGGTTGTTCATCTACAAAAATTACTTTTTAAAAAATATATGGAAAACCATAAAATATTTTTTTAACAAAGTAGATGAAAAGAACATAATATAAGAAGAGCTCATACATCTACTTGGCTTAAAAAAATATATTGGGGTTTGCTTTACTGTTATAGTGTTCATGATTAACCTCGCAAATTTGGAGATAAATTATCAATGTTTGAGTTTGAATTTAAGTTGGACTTATTAGAGAAATAAATTTTTACTCTTGGTTAAGTTTAGACTAAATAAAATATTTTTTTAAATGATTATTTTTTTTAAATATTGTGCTAATGTGGAATTTTTTTTTATTTAAAAAAATGATAATGGTGAGTTTGAGTTTAAGTTTGACATTTTAGAGAGATAGAGTTTTACTCATTGATAAGTTTGGACTAAATAAAAATAATTTCATTTAAATAAAATGATAATTTTATTTAAATATTGTGTTGACATAGAAAATTGTGAGAGTTTTAGAGGTTTCGATTATATATATATATATATATATATATATATATATAAATGAAGCTTATAAAGCTCTCACAATTTTCCACATCAGTACAATATTTAAATAAAATGCCAAACTTAACAAAGAGTGAAACTCTATTTCTTTAACAAGTCTAACTTAAACTCAAACTCATCATTTTTTTTTTAAACAACAATATTTTTGTTTAATACAAATTTATCAAAGAGTAAAACTCTATCTCTATAATAAGTCAAACTTAAACTTAAACTCAAACTCAAACCCAAACTTTGATATTATTATTATTATTATCATCTCTCTACTTCACTAATGTGATATTTTATGATAGGGTGCAAACTTATAACCATGGATTATTAGATGGAATGTAACCCAATTTTTTTTTTTATATTTTTTAGTCATATATATTTTGTTTTGTTTCAGTAATTTCTAAGTAGTGAATCATTAGATTTTTTAATATTTTTTGGTCTTTTAGAAGTTTTAATATCTGAATTTTTGAGTTATTTTTTACAATATCTGAAATTGTCTGACAAATTTTTTGTAAGCTATGACTTCTTCATTAAATTGTAACACAAATTGAAATCATACAAAAAAATCATGTAATGGTGTAGTTTCTTAATCAATTTAAGATTTTATAAAATTAGTTTAGTTTACCTTACAAATAGATAAGTTCCCGTGCATAGCAAGGGTTAGTAACTAGTGTATATATATATATATATATAGATGAGTCATAACTCATAAATATAGTTGAGAGAGAGTCTTGTAAATTTGAAGGTCTTAGTTCGGTTTTTCACGGGGCCATTTAACGTTTGGTTTTTATTTTTTTGAAAACGTTTGGTTTTTCTTTTTTAAGATAACATTTTGTTTTTTAGATTTTTTTTTCATTAATTATAAGTGGTATAATGGACCTTTCCACTTTATGAAAAGAAATTAAGGACAAAATTAAAATTGATATAACATTAAGAGATAAAAAACAAAAAACAAAAAAAAAAAAACCACATTCTGCATATCTCTTTTATTTGATATTAAGAAGCAAAAAAATGATATTTCTCAAAAGTCTAAAATTGTATTTTCTAAAATTATATGTTATTTAATTTATTTTTCTATTTTCAAATAAAAAAGAGGATAAAAGTATAAAACTAAAAAAAATATTATAAAATTAACTAGATGAAGTGTATATTTATCATTATCTTCTTAGAGTTTTTTTTTTAAAAATTTATTTTTAAAAATCATAATTTTCTTAGAACTCATGAGAGTCAAATTTAAGAAATATTTAATGCTTTATGAATCTAAATATATTTATAGTGTCATATTATTTCAATTCATATTTTTATTGGAGATATTATCTATTTATCTATCTATCTATACTATTTATAAAAGGATTCCCTTATTTGATTTGGACTTTTCTGAAGTTCAAAAATACCTCACTCAATAACCAATGACTCCTCCAACAAATATTTTAAGAGTAGGGTTAATAACGTCACAAGATTCTCTATAAAATTCATTTTCTTGAATTGGACTTCTGTGTGGTTCATAAATACTTCTACAGCCTAAGTTTAAGTAAGGCAAAACTTAGAAATTAACCGATAAAAATGAGAGGTGTTACGTCCATAACATTTTTATAACAAATTACAGGTGGTTAGTTATTATTGGTTCTAATTTGAACCTACCACTGAAATTACTTTTCTACCCCACCAATAACAACCCATAACAACCTGTCACATAGAATTTGTTGTGAAAAATATTGTGGACATAGTATTTCTTGATAAAAATACATCTCTAATTCCACATAAAGCACTGCTACAAAATAGGAATTCAAAATCTGCTATAATCACTCCTATCAAGACACGGTACTTCTAAATTTTAAGAAGGCAATTTCTTCCTCTAATCCACATTTTTTTAGAGCCCTTTAAATCCAAGTCTTAGTTTTAAACTTCCAAGTTCCAATAAATTTTCTCCCTCAATTCCCTTATTTAGTTATCCCAGTTCCAATTTTTTTCCCCAGAACTATCCCACTTACAATTAGTTTGGCATCCACGTTTTAATAGGCAGTTACCACGCTTTTTTATAATAGTTTTTTTAATATTTCAAAATTAAAAAAAAACTCCCAAAACATTATCCAACCAATTAAGCTACCATTTTCTACTATAAAAGAAGATTATTGTTGTATGGTCTAAAATCCAAGGGGCCCAAAAAGTACATGGGCTGGATTAATATCCACAACAATTAATTTATAGAAGCGAGTTTCTGGATCAACAATTGAGGTTAAAAAATAATTTCTCACAATCAACTGATAATAAACAACACTATAGGACAAATTAGGTGATAAAACAAGTTTTTGCTTATTACTTCTTCCTCAAAATGACCAAGGAGCTTATACACCTAGGCAAATACAAGGTTGAATTCTCACTCAATACTCACTGTATTCTCTCTCTCTCTCTTTCTCCTAATTTCTAGATCAGCCACTTATACAGGGGGGGTTCTCTTCCTTCACTACAAGAAAATGTCCTATAGCCGCATTTTCAAAACGTGGCTATAGCTCATAAAAACATGGCTATAGGATGATTTGGCTTATAGTTGCATTTGTTTTAGCTACGTTTACAACCGTGGCCTAAAACTCCTAACTATAGGCCTAAGGGGTCTATGGCCGCGTTTTTGCAAATGCGGCTATAGGAACAATTTTAGCTGTGTTTTTAAAACGCAGCTATAGCCTTTACATAGGCCGTGTTTAACAAACACAACTATAGGTCCTCAACCTACAAGTGCATTTAAAAAACACGGCTATAGACCCCTATATTTTTCTTAAAAAAATTTTCATTACCAAAAATTAATTTTCAGTAATCAAAAGTTTTTTTAAAATTTTTTTAAAATTAATGCTTTCAAACGTTAAAATTTCAATTTTAATTAAATTAAGAAATTCGAAACAAAAATACAGCAAATTCAAATTCAGACATAAACCCAGAAAATTTCAAAATTAATCGAACACAACATGCCCACAATACAAACACAACATGCTCTAAAATACAAGAAACTAGTACAAGAACACAAACATAACAACTCCTTCAACAAAAACAACCCAAATTGACACAATCTATTCAAGGAAAACAAAAGCACAAGCTCAAAAATACAAAAATCCCCATAACAGAAACACAACCAAAAAGAGTCCATATGCTCAAACCCAAAATTAATCAAAATACAATCAAACAAAAGAAAATAATTTTCGGCCATGGGTCCGAGAAGAATAAAGCAAAGAGAGATAATTTTTTGAGGCACTTTAGCTTCATTGATTCAAAATCTTCAAATCTAAAGCAAAGAGAGACTCAATCTTCAGATCTGTTGCAAAGAGAGACAGAAAGTTAAAGGGAACAAAAATGAACAAAACCCCATATTTTCACAAACCCATTCATACAGTATCAGTGGGAAAGAGGGATCAACAACGTGGGTCAGCACTTTTTGGATCTCTGACGACATAGATTGGTGACAGCATGAGAGAGAGATTGAGAGAGTTTTGAGATTAATATGAGAGAGTTTTTTTTTTTTTTTTTTTTTCTAGGACCAAATAGAGGGAGAGTTTGAGAGTTCATATTTTGAACATTCAGATTTGTTTTTTGAACGCGGCTACAGACTTAACCTATAGTTGCGTTTTTTAAACGTGGCTATAGGTCAGCCTTTAAAAAAAATATTTATTATTTGGTTGGACCTATAGCTGCATTTTTTAAATGCAGCTATAGGCCCTATAAAAAAAAAACACGGCTAAAAACACTTAAAAGTGCCGCTATAGACTTTACCTATAGCCTGAGTTTTTTTGTAGTGCTTAATCCTGTCCCTCCACTGGATGGTATATGATTCTTCTCCAGGATGCTTGTCTCATCCTTCTCCTCCCTTCCTTTTGAGGCCATGCTGAGTAGGTAACAAGTTGTGACGACACTATTCAGGGGTCATTCGGCTATTAATACGGCATGCTTAGTTGGTGCATTACATTTAATACAAAGGTGATGGTACCTTTGCCCGAAAGTTTCCTCCATGACTTATCCAGTCAATTACTGTTACCTTCATAAAATTGATACGTTTAACTTGGCCCATGAACTTTGTAGCTTCCTTGGCTTGTCCATCTCCTATCTCCTTCGTCGGACTAGCTAATTATTTGGACGATCTATTCCCTCAGTTTTAGTGAGCTTGCATAGCTCCTTTGGACCTCTAGTTGGGCCTAATTAGAGTCAAACTAAGGCTTAATTTGTTATATGTCCTTTTGCTCATCACAATAGCCCCCATAAATCCCACTTTCCTTATCCTTCGAAGTGTGGGGTTTTGGATCCTACTAAGTTGACAGGAAGAAAGATACTGGTAGGAAACTTGGTATGTGCCCATCCTTTTCATATGTACTTGCACATCAAATCCATTGATGGGGCGTGTCTATGGTGTTTCAGGTTCCATATGCAACCATTGATGTTGTAGGTGGCTTGCTATCCCCTATGTTTTGGGGTGAGATGGAGATCGTTCAGCCACCATTTCGCTTTGAGAACTGGACAGAAATTTTCCGCCCTTCTTTCTTTATATGTGGAAAGGGGAAAGGCATGTTATGCTCTCAGTTCTCCCTTTTTAAGCCAAAATTTTGTTCAAAGAGCAATTCCTTGGTGCTTCGTCTTCAAAATTCTCTCCTGTAAGTTCTTCCATGCCTTCTTCGATCTTTGTACTTTCCTCCCTTCCTTAGTGTATTTTATTCAGGATCTCCTTTCTTCTTTGAAATCCCTAGGATGGGTAAGCTCGCTTCCCTAGTTAACACCCCTAAAAAGATAAAGACTTTTAAAGCCACGTACAATATTCCTAATGATGTTCACTTTGAACATTGTGAAGTTGGGGAGCACCTTCTTAAGAAAAGGTTTGGCACAGTTTCCATTCCCATGATAGCTTTCATAGAAGGAGAAATGAGGATCCCTATGGAAAAATTAATGAAGAATTTTCTCTTGTTTTTAAGAATCAGCCTTGCCTAGTGCTTTCCCAACCTTTTTAGGATAGTCAATAGTACGGCTTGTATAAACGAAAAGATGAACGTTAACCTCATTCACTGTGATATTAATTGGGTGTACAACTTCCATGATAGTACTAAGTCAGGATACTATCTTTGGATACAAAATGCCTCGGTTACGTTGGTAGCTTGCATTCTTGAGACAAATAGGAACCTAGATTCTAGACATTGTTTTTTGTACCCCTTACGACTCGAGCTTCCGTTCCCTAATGATGCTGAAATTATAAGGTCCAAGGTTGGTTTTGTTAGGATTTGTGTCCTTAAATCTTATTGTATGATACTATGTATGACACTATGTATGACATTGTGTATGACTTAATATTGTGATTAATGAAATTTTTTATTATTATCTAAAATAATGGTAACATGAATATTAGGACATTATTATATAGTCCATGAGATGCATAGTATGTGATTTAGTCACAAAACATATAAGTCACAAGTTTTTTATAAATTCAGAATTTATAGTTCGTAGTCGGTGATGAAATTGAGCATTTTATCTGCGAAGACTATAACGTATCAATTAAGATGATTTGTCTTGATTATGGAAGTAGAGACTTCTAGTTGATATGTTGATATGTTTTAAGAGTTAAGACATATTGAACTGGACCGCTGTGAAATTTATTATTTTGCTAACGACTGTCAAATGAATAATAACTCTCATGACTTTTATTTGCATGAACTCTTAATCCTGAGAGAATAATAGACATGATCATGAGGTGTAGGTTACTTTGATATATCAGGAGTGAGATTTAAAGTAACGGTCAAAATCTCAGTATGTTGGGTAGTCACATTTAGTGTTGATGGAATTCATAATCTCTTAACGGAGGTATAAAATATTCCTTGAGATAAGTTTAATGAGTTTGATTATTCAGAGTGTTAGGCCTAACCATTTTAGTAAAAAGTTACTAAAATATATATTTATGAAATTGGATTTCATAAATATATGATGAATAACTTAAAGGATTAAAAATGGTAATCAAGGATTAAGATGTTGTGATTTTCAAAGTGGCAGTCTATATTTATGACTTTGTATTACTAGGAATATTTTATGAAGGGGTTGCATGTATAATAAAGTCTTGGGATATAATTTATTAATAAGGCCTAGAGTGCAATTATATTTATATAGTGGTATTAAATATAATTAATGGTAACTTTGGACTTGTCAAGAGTTGACGGAAAAGCCCAAGGCCCATTGGAGCTAGTGTCTTATTGGTCCCTTTTGGTCTCACTCCAAGCCACAGACTAAAGCCCAATTGGAAAGGCCCAATAGGCCAGCCCAATTAGATAATTAGTTAGTTATAAAGGGAAAAACATAGAAAATTTTTATTAGTGATACAAGAAATGGTGTGTATGTGAGAGTGAGACATACTTTCATTCTCCCTTTGAAAACTGGTTGAAAGACCACACATCTTGGGCGTAAAGATGAATTGGAGTAAAGATGAAAAGTATTCCTAAATACTTCAATCTTTGGTTTTGAATTTCATCACACCAAGATACGCTATCTTGTTCTTAAATTCTGAAATTTATAGAGTGCACGATATCAATCATGAATGAAATAGATCCTTGTTCGTTACTTCCACTATGTGTTTTGTATGAGATACAAAACTAGTTTTTTCCAACAATTGGTATTAGAGCCAGGTTTTCATATCATGATTGTATGATGTGTGATTGAATTTTAGAATTTCTCTTGGACATTACATTAAGATACGACATTCATAGAAAGCAATAACTTCCCTTGAAGAGTAATTATTCATGTGGGGTCGTGTCTTAATTGGATCCATGCCAAACCACTGGAAGTATTGGTTTAATGCATTGATAAATTGACTTGATGCATTGATTGTTATATATATATAACAATTTTGTACGGATTGCATTTATTCATGGTAGTTATTGAATGAAAGTTATGCAACTGTCAAATAACTTGGGATTGTTAATGCACCGTTTGGTCTATAAATGCACTCTAGGACTTCAATGCATGGATTGCATGGCTTGGCCTATATTTTCATGGCTTGGATTTGATGCACGGCTTGGCTATTCAAGGTTTCTTTTGTCTTGCATATATTATGGCCAACTTGCATGCATATATATATAGAATTCCTTTTGCATTTATGATCTATATATATGATTACAAATAATAATATTATATAATGTAATAATTATATATTACATATTTGAATCCGTATATTATATTATATATAATATAATATGGATTTTTAGATGTAATATGGGTTTATATTACATTATATATATTTATATGTATTAATGCTAGGATTATGAAATTTATTCCTAATGAGGTTAGGACTATGTTTTCAAAGTGTCTAGCATTATTATGGTTCTTAACTTTAAAAACCTTTAATTTAAAATATCTAGTGGGAGAGAGATACAAAGGTTGGATCTCACAGCCTTCATTATTGGTTCATAGTAGTGTGGGTAAACACCTCGTCTTGGCTTATATGCCTCGCGATCCCAAAAGAGGGTGTTTACTTCATAAAACTACAAGGTTGAACTTACCCGTTTAAAGTAGTGTGGACAAACACCTCATCTTGGCGTATATGCCTCACAATCCCAAAGGAGGGTATTTTGTTTCATGGTACTACAAGTTTAAACACTATAAAAGGGAAATGAAATGTGGCTACACATGACTCTAGATAATGGTGTACACTAGACTAAGTGTAATGTTAACCTCCCAAATGAGCTATGTCATTATTACTTAGAGGGTAAAGGTAATACGGCGTATTGTTAGTGTTTGATAAGAGTTATCATGATAGCACTAATAATGAGAATAATTCTCAATCAATTAATGTGTTTATAATAAACTTGGTACCAAGGAATTATAAACATGGATTGGGTTGTCGTTGCATATATTATGTTATGGTTATTAAGGTTTCATATTATATGCTTATATGCTAAATTGATAATTTCCAGTATACTTATTATATTCATGTTTATTATTTTCAGAAATCATGGCAGCATTTAGCCCACTTGTTACTATTCTTAATCAAAACAAACTGACTGGATCCAACTATGTTGACTGGAAAAGAAACTTGGACATTGTTCTTACTGCTGAGGAGCATAAATATGTGTTTACTCAACCATGTCCTAACTTTCCTTTATTAGATTCGCCTCTTGAGGAAAAACAGCAATATGATTGTTGGCAAAAATCTAATGAGATGGTCAAGTGCTACATCCTAGCATCTATCTCAAATGTTCTACAGTATCAAATGTAGAATGTAGAACTAGCTTCGGACATAATGTTAAGTCTGAAGGAGATGTTTGGTGAACAAGTCCGTTATGCAAGGCAAGAAACTATGAGGCAAATTTATAATATCAAAATGGCTGCAGGAAGTTCAATGAGGGAGCATTTCTTAGGGTGATTGCTAATCTGAACATATTAGAAGTTTTAGGTGCCGACATTGATGGAGAATCTCAAGTGGATATGATATTCAAGTCACTACCGGAATCATTCAAGGAATTCAGACCCAATTATAATATGAACAAAAAGATTTATTCTCTATTTGAATTAATGAATGAGTTAGTGGCGGAGAAGGCATCCTTGGTACTTCTAGTGTTGAAGCCAATGTGGGTGAAGCTTCTACTTCTCAACCTAAGTCGAAAGGCAAGGGTAAGAAGAAGAAGAAGAAGGACTTCACTAAGAAAGATGGTAAACAAATTGCTTTAGGAGTTGCCAACTGAAGGAAAAATTCTGGTTTTGCATCTCATGCAAAACTCACAGCGGAAGCAACGAACTAGGATCTATTACATTCATGATTGATAATGTGCACAATGTAAATTTCAGAATTTAAGAACAAGATAGCGTACCTTGGTGTGGAGAAATTCAAAACAAAGATTAGAAGCACTTGGGAACACTTTTAATCTTCACTCCAATTCCACTTTACGCCCAAGATGTGTGGTCTCTCAATCAGTTTTCAAGGGAGAATGAAAGTGTGTCTCACACTCTCTCACACACCGTTTCTTTTCTCACTTTTTCACTAATCTAAAAAAAAAAAAATTCTGTATGTTTCTCCCTTTATAACTAACTGATTATCTAATTGGGCTGGCCTATTAGGCATTTCCAATTGGGCTTTAGTGTGTGGCTTGGAGTGGGACCAAAAGGGACCAATAAGACACTAGCTCCAATGGGCCTTGGGCTTTTCCGTCAACTCTTGACAAGTCCAAAGTTACCATTAATTATATTTAATGCCACTATATAAATATAATTGCACTCTAGGCCTTATTAATAAATTATATCTCAAGACTTTATTATACATGTAACCCCTCATAAAATATTCGTAGTAACACAAAGTCATAAATATAGACTGCCACTTTGTAAATTACTACATCTTATCTTGGAGTACCCGGTTTAATCCTTTAAAATTATTCATTATATATTTATGAAATTCAATTTCATAAATATATACTTTAGTAATTTTTTACTAAAGTGGTTAGGCCTAACTCTCTGAATAACTGAAACCATTAAACTTATCTCAAGGGAATATTTTATATCTCCATCAAGAGACTATGAATTCCATCTTGAGAATATATGCTCCATCAACACTAAATGTGGCTGCCCAACATACTGAGATTTTGACCGTTACTTCAGATCTCACTCTTGATATATTAAAGCAACCTACACTTCATGATCAAGTCCATTATTCTCTCAGGATTAAGAGTTCATGCAAATAGAAGTCGTGAGATTTATTATTCATTTGACAGTCATTAGGAGAATAATAAATCTCACAGCGGTCCTGTTCAATATGTTTTAACCCTTAAAACATATCAGCATATCAACTAGAAGTCTCCACTTCCATGATCAAGACAAATCATCTTAGTTGATACGTTATAGTCTTCGCAGATGAAATGCCCAATTTCATCACCAACTACGAACTATAAATTCTGAATTTACAAAGAACTTGTGATTTACATCTTCTGTGATTTTTCATATAAATCACATACAATGCATTTCATGGAATATATGATAATGTCCCATTTTCATGTTACCATTATTTTAGATAATAATAAGATAACTTTATCAATCACAATATTAAGTCATACATCATGTTATACATAATGTCATACATATATCATACATAGCATCATACAATAGGATTTAAGGGCACTAATCCTAACAATCTCCCACTTGCCCTAAAGACTATTGTGCACTAATCTAACTCTCATTCCTTCCAAATGTGACTCAAAAGTCCTTTGAGGCAAGGCTTTGGTAAAGGGATCTGCTAGATTATTTGCACTTTCAATCTTTGCTACCACAACATCTCCACGAGCAACAATGTCTCGAATGATGTGGTACTTCCTCTCAATGTGCTTTCCTTTCTTGTGATTCCTTGGATCTTTGGATTGTGCAACCACTCCACTATTGTCACAAAACAACGTGATGGGAACTTGCTCCATTCTCACAACACGAAGATCAGAAAGGAATTTCTTGAGCCAAACAGCCTCCTTTGCTGCTTCACAAGCAGCAACGTACTCGGCTTCCATGGTGGAGTCTGCAATACAAGATTGCTTAACACTCCTCCAACTTATGGCTCCACCTCCCAAGGTGAAAACACATCTTGAAGTGGATTTTCTGAAATCTAGATCTGACTGAAAGTCTGAATCTGTATAACCAATGAGAATCAAATCCTCACTATGGTAAACAAGCATATAATCTCTCGTTCTCCTAAGATACTTGAGAATATGCTTTACAGCTTGCCAATGTTTTGATCCAGGATTTGATTGATATCGGCTGACCATGCCAACTGAATAACAAATATCTGGTCTAGTACAAAGCATGGCATACATGAGACTTCCCACTGTAGAAGCATAAGGAACTTGTCTCATCATATTTTCTTCCTCTTGAGTCTTAGGCCTTTGGTCATCAGATAGAGGAACTCCATGTCTAAAAGGAAGCAATCCTTTCTTGGAATTTGCATGCTAAACTGTTCTAGGACCTTATCTATATATCCAGCTTGTGATAAGCCTAACATCTTATTCTTGCGATCTCGCCAAAGCTTGATCCCTAGAATAAAGTTAGCCTCACCCAAGTCCTTCATATCAAATTGGCTTGACAACCAAACTTTAACCGATGACATTACCCCTACATCATTCCCAATGAGCAGAATGTCATTAACATAAAGCACTAAGAACATTACTACTTTGTCTCGATGTCTTTTGTACACACATGGTTCATCAAGATTTTGTTCAAAACCAAATGACTTGATTGCTTGATCAAATCTGATGTTCCATGACCTAGATGCTTGTTTAAGTCCATAAATGGACCTATTCAACTTGCATACCATATGCTCTTGGTTCTTTGCTATGAAACCTTCTGGTTGCAACATGTATATTTCTTCTTCAAGATTGCCATTAAGAAATGCAGTCTTGACATCCATTTGCCAAATTTCATAATCATAATGAGCAGCAATGGATAAGAGAATTCTGATAGATTTAAGCATGGCTACTGGCGAAAAAGTTTCATCATAATCAATACCTTCTTTTTGTGTATACCCTTTCGCCACTAGTCTTGCTTTAAAGGTTTCAACCTTTCCATCTATCTCTCTCTTTCTTTTGTAAACTCATTTGCAACCAACAGGTTTAATGCCGTTAGGCGCCTTTACAAGATCTCATACATGATTGGAATCCATAGAATCCAATTCAGATTTCATAGCTTGGACCCAATGATGTGCATCTATATCATTTATTCCTTCATCATAAGTGTAAGGATCCGATTCAGTCTCTTCTAAGATAGCCTCATAAGTTTCTCCTAAACCTACGAATCTTATAGGAGGCCGAACAATTCTCTCACTACGACGAGGCACCTGTGTACTAGACATCTCATGAGTAGTATCTAGTGGTGTATCTAATACAGTCACGTCATCCCTAGTTTCATCCATTGGTTGTTCAACTACAGGTTCATTCATTTCAGCCAAGACAACTTTACTTCTCGGAGTAAAATTATTCATATAGTCATTTTTCAAGAATTTGGCATTTGTGCTAACAAACACTTTATTATCCTTATGACCATAGAATAAACCTCCAACTATTCCTTTTGGATACCCTACAAAAAATACCACTTCTGTTTTAGACTGTAACTTGTCAGACTTTCCTTTCAACACATGTGCTGGACAACCCCAAATGTGGAGATGTCTCATACTAGGCTTACGCCCATTCCATAACTCTACAGGTGTTTTAGGAATAGACTTCGAAGGTACTAAATTCATAAGATACATTGCAGTATTTAAGGCATATCCCTAAAAAGAAATTGGTAGAGTCGAATAACTCAACATGGACCTAACCATGTCTAAAAAGTCCTATTCCTTCTTTCTGCTACACCATTTTGTTGTGGAGTTCCAGGTGCAGTCAACTGGGATATAATCCCATTTTCAGTCAAGTAATCCTTGAAATCACCAAGAAGGTATTCGCCACCTCGATCAGATTGAATGGCCTTTATGTGTTTACCCAATTGATTCTCAACTTCAGCCCTAAACTCTTTAAACTTTTCAAAGGCTTCGGACTTCCGTTTCATTAAGTACACATAACCAAATCTAAAGTAATCATCAGTGAAAGTAATGAAATACTCATAGCCACCTCTTGCTTGGATTGACATAGGACCACATACATCTGAATGTACTAGTTCTAGCAAATCTTGGGCTCTTCTACCCTTTGCATTAAAAGGTCGTTTGGTCATCTTACCTTTCAAACAAGATTCGCAAACTGGAAAACTATCAAAGTCCATGGGCTGTAAAAGTCCATCTTTGATTAGTTTTTGAATCCTACTTGAATTAATATGACCTAAACGCAAGTGCCATAGATATGCATCACTAGTAAAAGGAAACTTTCTCTTTAATGATTTCACATGAGAGTTGCTATCTAAAATAGAATTGTATAATTCATGCTTATCAGGAGTTAAAATATAAAGACCATCCACAATATTGCCAGAACAGATAAACACTTTATCCTTCTTTATTACAATATTGTCTTTCAGGATAACACAATATCCATGTTTACCTAAGTAAGTTGCAGAAATTAAATTCCTACGAACATTAGGTACATACAAACAGTCTTCCAATATTAAAACTCTAGACTTAAAACAAAAATTAAACACTCCAACAGCTTCAACTGGAATCTTGCTCCCATCAGCCAAAGTAAGAAATAGTTCTCCCTCATTCAACTTTCTGGTCTCCTGGAACCTCTGCAAAGAATTACAAATATGATTAGTACAACCTGAATCCACACACCAGGAATCTATTGGATTCTATACCAAACATATTTCAAGAAGAAATGAACTTTTCATACTTTTATTCTTGGCAGCCTTGTATGTTGGACAATTCCTCTTCCAATGTCCTTTCTCACCACAATGGAAACACTTTTCTTTGGTTTTCTTTCCTTTGTTGGCAACCCCTAAGGCAATTTGTTTACCATCTTTCTTAGTGAAGTCCTTCTTCTTCTTCTTACCCTTGCCTTTCGACTTAGGTTGAGAAGTAGAAACTTCACCCACATTAGCTTCAACACTAAAAGTACCAAGGATGCCTTCCGCCGTCACTAACTCATTCATTAATTCAGAAAAAAATAAATCTTTTTGTTCATATTATAATTGAGTCTGAATTCCTTGAATGATTTTGGTAGTGATTGGAGTATCATATCCACTTGGGATTCTCCATCAATGTCAGCACCTAAAACTTCTAATGTGTTCAGATTAGCAATCATCCTAAGACAATGCTCCCTCACTGAACTCCCTGCAGCCATTTTGGTATTATAAATTTGCCTCATGGTTTCTTGCCTTGCAAAACGGCCTTACTCACCAAACAATCTCCTTCAGATTATGCCTTATGTCCGAAGCAAGTTCTACATCCTGCATTTGATGCTATAGAACATTTGAGATAGATGCTAGGATGTAGTACTTGGCCATCTCATTAGATTTCTGCCAACGATCATATCGTTGTTTTTCCTCAAGAGGAGCATCTAATGAAGGAAAGTTAGGACATGGTTGAGTAAGCACATATTTGTGCTCTTCAGCAGTAAGAACATGTCCAAATTTCTTTTCCAATCAACATAGTTGGATCCAGTCAGTTTGTTTTGGTTAAGAATAGAAAAAAGTGGGCTAAAAGATGCCATGATAAAATCTTAAAATAACAAACATAAATATAATAAGTAAACTGGACATTATCAATTTAGCATATAAGCATATAATATGGAACCTGAATAAAACCATAAAATAACATTTGCAACGACAACCCAATCTCATATTCAATATCCCTCAGCATAGAGTGAATATAAAATACTATGATTGATTGAGAACTATTCTCATTATTAGTACTATCATGATAACTTTTATCAAATACTAATAATATGCCGTTTTATATTTAGCCTCTAAATAATAATAGTAAGAACTCAGCATAGAGGATACTATAATACTTAGTCTAATGTATACCATTGTCTAGAATTATGTGTAACCACATTTCATCCCTTTAACAGGCTTATTTTGTAGTACCATAATAAAACACTCTCCACATGGAATGCAAAGCTCGAAGCTAAGACAAGGTGTTTATCAAACCACTATAAACCAGGAAATTCAATCTTGTAGGACCATGAAATAAATACTCTCCGCATGGAATGCTAAGCTCGAGGTAAAGACAAAGTATCTATTTCACACTACTATGAACCAACAATAGAGGCCGTGAGATCCAACTCTTGTATCTCTCTCCCACTAGATATTTTAAATTAAAGGTTTTTAAGGTCAAGAACTAGAATAATGCTAGACACGTTGAAAAATAATCCTAATCTAATTAGGAATAAATTTCATTAAACTAGCATTAACATATATAAATATATATAGCGTAATAAAAATCTTTATTATATATAAAAATCCATATTATATTATATATAATATAATATACAAATTAATATATATAATATGTAATTATTACATTGTATATATATATTTATATATGCCATTGAATTGTCTTATTATATGTCACGGTGGGCCATCAAGAAATTGTACTCCAAGACAATTCATGAAGTAGGCTTTGTCTCATTAAATGGAAGTAGATGCAATTCCCATTATAAATGAAAGAAACCGTGGGCCATCAACAATTCCCATTAAACTACGTCCAAAGACATGCAATTGAAGTCAAGTTGTGCAATTAAAGAAACCAAGTCAGGCCATAAAAATCCGGACCATGCAATAAGACTCCATCCATGCATTCAAAGGTCAAACGGTGTATTAACAATTCAAAGTTTTTGACAAGTGCATATCTGCCAATCAATAACTACCATGACTAAATGCAATCCGTACATGACAATTACACAGATTCTACATGCAATCCGTTAACTTCCATTAATAGTTATTGAATCAATGTCCAATCCATGCACATGTAGAGCAATATATCACATATATTTATCAATGCACACAAGATTTATGGAACAATATCTTTATGCAGAAATTTTAAAAAATAAAGATAACGGTTTTCTTAAATTCTAAAATTCAATGACACGCTATACAATCATGATATGAAAACCTGTCTCTGATACCAATTGAAGGAAAAATTCTGGTTTTGCATCTCATGCAAAACTCACAGCGGAAGCAACGAACTAAGATCTATTTCATTCATGATTGATAATGTGCACAATGTAAATTTCAGAATTTAAGAACAAGATAGCGTACCTCGGTGTGGAGAAATTCAAAATAAAGATTAGAAGCACTTGGGAACACTTTTAATCTTCACCCCAATTCCACTTTATGCCCAAGATGTGTGGTCTCTCAATCAGTTTTCAAGGGAGAATGAAAGTGTGTCTCATACTCTCTCACACATCGTTTATTTTCTCACTTTTTCACTAATCTAAAAAAAAAAAAATCTATATGTTTCTCCCTTTATAACTAACTGATTATCTAATTGGGCTGGCCTATTAGGCATTTCCAATTGGGCTTTAGTGTGTGGCTTGGAGTGGGACCAAAAGGGACCAATAAGACACTAGCTCCAATGGGCCTTGGGCTTTTCTGTCAACTCTTGACAAGTCCAAAGTTACCATTAATTATATTTAATGCCACTATATAAATATAATTGCACTCTAGGCCTTATTAATAAATTATATCCCAAAACTTTATTATACGTGTAACCCCTTCATAAAATATTCGTAGTAACACAAAGTCATAAATATAGACTGCCACTTTGTAAATAACTACATCTTATCCTTGAGTACCCGGTTTAATCTTTTAAAATTATTCATTATATATTTATGAAATCCAATTTCATAAATATATACTTTAGTAATTTTTTACTAAAGTGGTTAGGCCTAACTCTCTGAATAACTGAAACTATTAAACTTATCTCAAGGTAATATTTTATATCTCCATCAAGAGACTATGAATTCCATCTTGAGAATATATGTTCCATCAACACTAAATGTGGCTACCCAACATACTGAGGTTTTGACCGTTACTTCAGATCTCACTCCTGATATATCAAAGCAACTTACACTTCATGATCAGGTTCATTATTCTCTCAGGATTAAGAGTTCATGCAAATAGAAGTCGTAAGATTTATTATTCATTTGACAGTCATTAGGAGAATAATAAATCTCACAGCGGTCCTGTTCAATATGTTTTAACCCTTAAAACATATCAACATATCAACTAGAAGTCTCCACTTCCATGATCAAGACAAATCATCTTAGTTGATACGTTATAGTCTTCACAGATGAAATGCCCAATTTCATCACCGACTACGAACTATAAATTCTGAGTTTACAAAGAACTTGTGATTTACATCTTCTGTGACTTTTCACATAAATCACATACAATGCATTTCATGGACTATATGATAATGTCTCATATTCATGTTACCATTATTTTAGATAATAATAAGATAACTTTATCAATCACAATATTAAGTCATACATCATGTTATACATAATGTCATACATAATATCATACATAGCATCATACAATAGGATTTAAGGGCACTAATCCTAACACCAACAAAGGAAAGAAAATCAAAGAAAAGTGTTTCCATTGTGGTGAGAAGGAAATTGGAAGAGGAATTGTCCAACATTCAAGGCTGCCAAGAATAAGGGTATGAAAAGTTCATTTCTTCTTGAAATATGTTTGGTACAGAATCCAACGGATTCCTAGTATGTGGATTTAGGTTGTACTAATCATATATGCAATTCTTTGCAGGGGTTCCAAGAGACCAGAAAGTTAAATGAGAGAGAGCTATTTCTTACTTTGGCTGATGGGAGCAAGATTTCGGTTGAAGCTGTTGGAGTGTTTAATTTATGTTTTAAGTCTAGTGTTTTAATATTAGAAGACTGTTTGTATGTACCTAATGTTCGTAGAAATTTAATTTCTGCAACCTACTTAGGTAAACATGGATATTGTGTTATCCTCAAAGACAATGTTTTAATAAAGAAGGATAAAATGTTTATCTGTTCTGGCAATATTGTGGATGTTTTTTATATTTTAATTCCTGACAAGCATGAATTATACAATTCTGAATTAGATAGTAGCTCTCATATAAAATCATTAAAGAGAAAGCTTTCTTCTACTAGTGATGCATATCTATGGCACTTGCGTTTGGGTCATATTAATTCAAATAGGATTCAAAGACTAATCAAAGATGGACTTTTACAGCCCATGGACTTTGATGGATTTCCAGTTTGCGAATCTTGTTTGGAAGATAAAATGACCAAACGACATTTTAATGCAAAAGGTAGAAGAGCCCAAGAGTTGCTTGAATTAGTTCATACAGATGTATGTGGTCCTATGTCAACCCAAGCAAAAGGAGATTATGAGTATTTCATCACTTTTACGCATGATTGCTTAAGATATGGTTATGTGTACCTAATGAGACAGAAGTCCGAAACCTTTGAAAAGTTCAAAGAGTTTAGGTCTGAAGTTGAAAATCAATTAGGCAAACGCATAAAGGCCATTCGATCTGATCGAGATGACGAATACCTTCTTAGGGATTTCAAGAATTATCTAATTTAAAATGAGATTGTCTCCCAATTGACAGCACTTTGAACTCCCTAACAAAATGGTGTAATGGAAAAAAGGAATATGACTCTTTTGGAAATGGTTATGTCCATGATGAGTTACTCAACTTTACTAGTTTCTTTTTGGGGATATGCACTAAAAAATGCTATGCATACTTTGAATTTGGTTCCATCAAAATCTGTTCTTAACACACCTAAGGAATTGTGGAGTGGGCGCAAGCCTAGTATGAAATATCTCCACATTTGGGGATGTCCAACACATGTGTTGAAAGGGAAGTCTGATAAGTTGGAAGCTAAAATGGAAGTATGCATGTTTTTAGGGTATTCAAAAGAAACCAAGGGTTATTTATTCTATAATCATAAGGATAACAAAGTGTTTGTTAGCACCAATGCCAAATTTTTGGAAGATGATTATGTGAATAATTTTAATCATGTTAGGACATATGTGTTTTACTTGGTTAGGACATATGTCATTATTTTATATAGTTGGCTAATTCTTTGACAAAACGCATTTTACTTGTAATTGGGTAGATTTAGGATGAGTTTTATACTTCAAGAAACTGTGTTTCAAGATCAAGTGTTGAAGTCATTAAGTCTTGAAGTCATCAAGTCTGTCCAAGAAATAAGCTGAGAAGTGCAAGTTCATTAAAGCTCGACAACTAGCATGTGTCTAGGCTTAAAGAGCTGTTCCAGCCCCGTGGCTCAACAACTTCTCGATAGCATCTCGACACCTCTATTTGTCGAGGTTTAAGAAAAACAGATTTTAAATTTTGTTTCGATTCCAATCTGTGGATGTGTCTTTGGGATTTCTTTTCTCCTAATCTTAGACATATAAAAGGATTATTTTTAGGACCGTCAAAGAGTACACAAGTTACACAAGCATTGAGAAATCCTTGTTCGAGCAAATTGTGACTAGAGACAAAGTTCTTGCCTTAGTTCATCTCTTTTGTGAAGAAGTTGTTGTGTAATGTGCACTGTAGGGTTTTGTAACCAAGCATCTTCTTGATCTTCATTGTGTGGATGAATTGAAGAACTTTGCAGCCAACAATCTTCTCTAGTTGGTGATTGAAGTCATGTACTGGGATTCGCACAATTGGTTAGTCACGTACTTGGGAGCTGTGTATTGAAAGGAGAAATTGTCACTACAGAACAAGCTCAATTAGATATTGGGGTAAGGGTTCAACTATAGGTTAGTAAGGTACTTGAGATTCATTTACTTGTAACTGCTTGTTGTGATAATAGTGGAATTTCGAGAGTGGTGACCTTAAAATCACCCGGTGGGGTTTATGTCGTGTAGGTTTTCCCCATTTGTAAACAAATCATCGTGTCATTTATTTTTCGCTGCATACTTAGTTTAATTTTTGATTTGTTTGTGCTACCACGCAATTTGCATGTTAATTTGATTAATTAATAACTTGGCTAATTAATCAATCAATCCATCACAAAGGGTAAATACGTTTTTGGCCTATCAAATCCTTGAAGTAAAGTTGTATTGGCTGAATTAGATAAACCTGTAGTTGAACAACCAATGGATTAAACTAGGGATGATGTAGCTGTATTGGATACACCACAAGATACTACTCATTAGATGTCTAGTACACAGGTGCCTCGTTGTAGTGGGAGAGTTGTTCGGCCTTTTATAAGATTTATAGGGTTGGGAGAAACTTAGGAAGTTATCTCAGAAGAGGCTGAATCGGATCCTTACACTTATGATGAAGCAATAAATGATATAGATGCACATCATTGGGTCCAAGCTATGAAATATGTATGGGATCTTGCAAAGGCGCCTAATGGCATTAAACCAGTTGATTGCAAATGGGTTTACAAGAGGAAGAGAGGGATAGATGGAAAGGTTGATACCTTTAAAGCAAGACTAGTGGTGAAAGGGTATACACAAAAAAAAGGTATTGATTATGATAAAACTTTTTTACCAGTAGCCATGCTTAAATCTATCAAAATTCTCTTATCCATTGCTGCTCATTATGATTATGAGATTTGACAAATAAATGTCAAGACTGCATTTCTTAATGGCAATCTTGAAGAAGAAATATACATGTTGCAACCAGAAGGTTTCATAGCAAAGAACCAAAAGCATATGGTATGCAAGTTGAAAAGGTCCATTTATGGACTTAAGCAAGCATCTAGGTCATGGAATATCAGATTTGATAAAGTAATCAAATCATTTGGTTTTGAATAAAATCTTGATGAACCATGTGTGTACAAAAGACATCGAGACAAAGTAGTAATATTCCTAGTGCTTTATGTTGATGATATTCTACTCATTGGAAATAATGTAGGGGTAATGTCATTGGTCAAAGTTTGGTTGTCAAGCCAATTTGATATGAAGGACTTGGGTGAGGCTAACTTTATTCTAGGGATCAAACTTTGGCGAGATCGCAAGAATAAGATGTTAGGCTTATCACAAGCTAGATATATAGATAAGGTTCTACAACGGTTTAGCATGCAAAACTCCAAGAAAGAATTACTTCCTTTCAGACATAGAGTTCCTCTGTTTAATGACCAAAGGCCTAAGACTCAAGAAGAAGAAATAATAATGAGACAAGTTCCTTATGCTTCTGTAGTGGGAAGTCTCATGTATGCCATGCTTTGTACTAGACCAGATATCTATTATTCACTTGGCATGGTCAGTCGATATTAATCATATCCGGGACTAAAAAATTAGCGAGCTATAAAGCATATTCTCAAGTATCTTAGAAGGACGAGAGATTATATGCTTGTTTACTGGTGTGAGGATTTAATTCCTATTGCCTCTACAGATTCAGATTTTTAATCGAATCTAGATTTTAGAAAATCCACTCTAGGATGTGTTTTCACCTTAGGAGGTGGAGCAATAAGTTGAAGGAGCGTTAAACAATCTTGTATTGCGTACTCAACCATGGAAACTGAGTACGTTGCTGCTTATGAAGCAGCAAAGGAAGCTGTTTGGTTCAAGAAATTCCTTTATGATTTTGGTGTTGAAAGAATGGAGCAAGTTCCTATCACATTGTTTTGCGACAATAGTGAAGTGGTTGCACAATCCAAAGATCCAAGGAATCACAAGAAAGGAAAGCACATTGAGAGAAAGTACTACATCATTCGAGACATTTTTTCTCGTAGAGATGTTGTGGTAGCAAAGATTGAAAGTGAAAATAATCTAACAGATCCTTTTACCAAAGCCTTGCCTCAAAGGACTTTCGAGTCACATTTGGAAGAAGTAGGAATTAGATTAGTGCACAATAGTTTTTAGGGTAAGTGAGAGATTGTTAAGATTTGTACCCTTAAATCCTATTGTATGATGCTATGTATGATATTATGTATGACATTGTGTATGACTTAATATTGTGATTAATAAAGTTGTTTTATTATTATATGAAATAATGGTAACATGAATATTGGGACATTATCATATAGTCCATGAGATGCATAGTATGTGATTTATATGATTTAGTCACAGAAGATATAAGTCACAAATTCTTTATAAATTTAGAATTTATAGTTTGTAGTCGGTGATGAAATTGGGCATTTCATCTGTGAAGACTATAACGTATCAACTAAGATGATTTTTCTTGATCATGGAAGTGGAGACTTCTAGTTAATATGTTAATATGTTTTAAAAGTTAAGACATATTGAACTGGACCGCTGTGAGATTTATTATTCTTCTAACGACTGTCAAATGAATAATAAATGTTGGAAAATTTAGACCCCGTTTGATAGAATTAACAAGTTTTAAATCCAAGTTATTAATTGGGTTTATTATGCATAAAACTTGTTAAAACACACAAACATTAATATCATGTCAAAATCATATGTAGCGAAAAAAGTAAATAAAACAAGATATGAAAAGTAATTTACTATAATAAAGAGAAGTTTCAGATCTAGTACAAAACCTTTGTCCTTAGACTCTACAATCCCCATAGATGAACTCACAACAGAAACTTCTACCGCTTCAGAACCTCTGAACTCTTCAATATATGAACGCTACCTTTTGATGCACAGATCTCAATATGCAACTTCAATCACCAACTAGAGAAGAAGACGTTGGTTGCAAAGTTCTTCACTTCATCAACAATGAAGATCAAGAAGCAATTGGTTACAAAACCCTAAGGCGCAAAAGATGCAGTAGTTTCTTTCAAAGAGAATAAGACTTCGGTTACCTTTTTCATATGTTCTCCTTGTATTCTCTTATGTGACAACCTCTAAAATAAGCCTTATATATGTCTAGGGTTGTGAGAAAAGAAACCCAACAAAAATAGAAAAGTCTGGCCCAAAAATCAGATCTGAAATACTGAATTCATGTAACCTCGATAGATACCTCGATCGATCGAGAAGCTATCAAGCTTCATTGAAACTCGATAGTTTGAGGTGTCGAGCAGCTATTGATCAACTGTCCACAGGTGTCTAGCTATTTGTCCAGCTTTAGTAAACATCTTTTTTTCATTTGTTTTTTGGTCCAATCTTCATGGCTTTAATACTAGACTTGAACAACATGTTCTTTGAAGTATTAAGCACATCTTAGATCTACCCACATACAAGTAAAGTGCGTTTTGTCAAAGGATTAGCCAACTATATAAAATATGTCCTTAACAATCTCTCCCTTTGGCAATCTGTGACAAAACCACAACAAACAAATGAACATACGAGAGAAGTCATAAATCACTCAACTCATATTCACTTGTTGAATATAATAAAATCTACCCTAACACAAACTCTTGAAAAACTTTGCAGGAAGAGAGTTCATGGCATGGAAGACTTTGACAACCTGTATTTCTAAAACACTTTAAACAAAACTCATTAAGGCATCTTTGTGTGAATTAGAAATAATAGATTGCATATAAATAAAGAAACATGTGTATAAAGAGAGAAAAGAAACAACACATGTAGAGGTAGGTGAAGAAAACATACATCATCATATATATATATCAAAGATAAGCACAATTTATGTAAACATGGTCACAAGACCTAAGGTACAAGAAGAAGAAGCTAAAAGTAGCTCCTGTAACAACAAGGAGGTAAGCACTCCCCCTAAAAAGATGAAACATATCTCCCCCTTACAAAGAGCATGTACTTCTCCCCCTAACTTGTAGAATCTTAAAGAAAGAAACCACAAATTCTCCAATTTATCCCCCTTTTTGTCATGATTGACAAAGGGTACAAAAAACTAGAAAGCTTCATTCGAGAAACATAAAGATGATCAAGGAGATAAAAAGAATCCATATAAATGCATGAATTTAATGAAACAAGATGCTTGGATGACAAGATAAGAGAAACATGCAAAACATGTGAAAAACAATGCATGCAGAGGATCTCGATGGATCGAGAGGTGTCGAGTCATCTGTCGAGGAATATGTCGAGAAAAGCAACGTCGATAGATAGAGCTATTGAGAAGGTGTCGAGGAACAAAGTAAAGACACGAGAACAGAAGCTCGATCGATCCACCAGATGTCGAGAAGCTATTGAGAGGACATAAGTTTTCTCGATCGATCCACCAAGTGTCGAGAAGATGTCGAGATTGCGATAAGAAAAAAGCTAAGAAGCTCGACAGACAGCCAGGTATTGAGGAGGTGTCAAGCTAGCTTTTATAACAGTTTTTCGAGAAGGAAAAAACACAAACATGAATGCAATTACGCATGCAACTCAACCAATGATCCAATCAACATATTAGACTCTCAAAACAATCTCTCAAAACAATTACGCATGCACACACACACACACACTAAAAAAGTCTAACCAATTTTATATTTCAAAAACAAGTTAAGATAGTTTAGTAAGCATACATCAATGTATGTAAACCTTGTGATGGTCAAATCACATTGTACCTACACATGTATCAAGAGTAGCAAAGAATATTGCGTGTTGTGTGTGTAAAACATCGCAAGATTGCGTGAGTGTCTCAAAGTTATGACAATTTGAGATATGAGAAAATCACTTTAACTCATACACAATCATAACTGTTTGATGAGGACTATCACCTTTGATGTACATCCATATCTCTCACATCTCCTAGAAAACACGCTTGCAATCATATTTAAAGCATTTTTTTTTGCTTTTATTTTCTTTGCATATTTTCTTTTTATTAAGCAAACCATGCATGAGTATACAAAGGAGAGAAAAGAAATACCCAATTATGTTAAGTTTTTTGACATTGCACTTTTACTATGCCGAAGTATACAGATGTCATATCATGATTGGCGGGTAACAGTGGTGAGATGGTTATTTATGCCTTTCTCTTAGGACTTTCTAGTCTTTCCTGCCAAAAAGAGTGATACGAGTGTTAAGTAAAAGAGACCACTTAACCTTACTCATCACAAACAAAGAGCCACAAAGCTCACTTGCTTAGTTGTGCATAAGGATACTCATCTAAGTTACAAGGGATACAAAGTTTAGAAAACTCTGTTTCAATGGCCATTTTAAGGTTTACAAGAACTGATGTATACATACACACACTATTTTTGTATTTTTCAATTTCATTTTTTTTTTGAAAATAAAATGAAATAAAAACTAAACAACCAAATAAAAACAGACAAACAACATGAAAGTATGAAAGAAAGATGCAAATGCATGAAGGAATGATAGAAAGATGCAGATGCATGAAAGTATGATTCCAAAAGCAAATAAGAAATCAAGCAAAGAAAGTCCTACTATAGATAGAAAGAATTAAAGTAGAGAACAACAAAAAAGACAGTTAAGTCTTAGGCTCCTTTCTTACCCACACAGTACGAGTCTTTGGCCGTGAAAATGAAAAAGGCACGTGTCTTAGTATGACTACAAAAAGACATGGAAGAATTAAAATTCTCTTGAAATTGAGTTAAAAAGCTCAAAACTTTTAATAACTCTCCAAACAAAGGTGTAAGTCCTTGAGAGGAAATCTGTGACCGTTTGGACACTTGCTTTTGAGGATACAACTTAAAGCAATTAGGACGAATCTATCTAGAAACACCACAATGGTGACAAACATGAGCAGTTTTAGAGCTAATCGGCTTCCCAGAAGGAGGTCTAACCTTAGAGGTTGACAGAGACCTCAACTTAGGACAATTTGGCCTAATATGACCAACAATGTGACAATGATGACAAGTGGGGACAAAAACATATTTTTCTTTCATCCTAGGAGGAGTTTTAGACATAAGTTTAGAAACTTCAGCGTTAACATCAGATTGTTTACCTTTGTCTATCCTAGCAATATTAGCCTTTAACTCTTGATTATTCCTTTTAAATAGAGGAATATAAAAATCTTATACTTTTGAGTTAGGCTCAACAACAAGTTTGACACTAGTTAAATTTTCAACTTCAATTTTAAATTCAAGTAGTTGCTCTTCGAAACTCTTAATTTTGTCCACCTGAGATGAAATTTGATTTTAAATTTCTCATTCAAATTATTTTCTTCATCCAATTTTGCAATCAAATCATCTCTTTCAAGTTTGACATTTTTAAAATTAGCTTTTAATTTTGTAGAACACTCAAAAGATTTCATACAAATATTATAAAGCTTGCAATAGATATCTTGAAAATCATCATCATCATCATTCAACAAAAGATCATGCAAATCAAAACAATCAAGAGCTTCCATGACAACGGGGTTCAAGGATCACACTCAGGAAATTAATCCAAGTAGAGTGTACCTGCTCTAATACCACTTGTTGGAAAATTTAGACTCCGATTGATAGAATTAAAAAGTTTTAAACCCAAGTTGTTAATCAGATTTATTATGCATAAACACACAAACATCAATATCATGTTAAAATCATATGCAATAGAAAAAGTAAATAAGACAAGATATGATGACCTAGGAAAGCCAATGAAACCAACCAGTTTCACTGTAAAAAACCTGGGGGAAAACCTTCTCGAAAAGTAATTCACTATAGTAAAGAGAAGTTTCAAATCTAGTACAAAACCTTTGTTCATAGACTCTACAATCCCCATAGATGAACTCACAGCATAAACCTTCTACCGCTTTAGAACCTCTAAACTCTTCAATATATGAATGCCACCATTTGATGCACAGATCCTAGTACGCGACTTTAATCACCAACTAGAGAAGAAGATGTTGGTTGTAAAGTTCTTCACTTCATCAACAATAAAGATCAAGAAGCACTTGGTTATAAAACCCTAAGGCGCAAAAGACGTAGTAGCTTCTTTCAGAGAGAATAAAGATCACCTTTTTCATATGCTCTCCTTGTATTCTCTTATGTGACGGCCTCTAAAATAAGTTTTATATATGCCTAGGGTTGTGAGAAAAGAAACTCTACACGAATACAAAAGCCTGGCCTAAAAATCAGATCTGAAAATCTGAATTCCCGTAACCTCGATAGATACCTCGATCGATCGAGAAGTTGTCAAGCTTTATTAAACCTCGATAGATAGAGGTGTCAAGCAAGTGTCTGCAGGTGCCCAGCAAGTGTCCTGCTATCTGTCCTGCTTTAGTAAACACCTTTTCTTCACTTGTTTCTTGGTCTAATCTTCATGGTTTTAATACCAGACTTGAACAACATGTTCTTTGAAGTATTAAGCACATCCTAGATCTACCAAATTACAAGTAAAGTGCGTTTTGTCAAAGGATTAGCCAAAAACATAAAATATGTCCTTAACAATAAATCTCATGACTTTTATTTGCATGAACTCGTAATCCTGAGAGAATAATGGATCTGATCATAAGTGTAGGTTACTTTGATATATCAGGAGTGAGATCTAAACTAACGGTCAAAATCTCAGTGTATTGGGCAGCCACATTTAGTGTTGATAGAACATATATTCTTAAGATAGAATTCATAATCTCTTAATGGAGATATAAAATATTCCCTTGAGATAAGTTTATGAAATTGAATTTCATAAATATATGATGAATAACTTAAAGGATTAAACCGAGTACTCAAGAATTAAGATGTAATTTTCAAAGTGACAGTCTATATTTATGACTTTGTATTACTACGAATATTTTATGAAGGGGTTGCATGTATAATAAAGTTTTGGAATATAATTTATTAATAAGGCCTAGAGTGCAATTATATTTATATAGTAGTATTAAATATAATTAATGGTAACTTTGGACTTGTCAAGAGTTGATGGAAAAGCTCAAAGCCCATTGGAGATAGTGTCTTATTAGTCCTTTTTGGTCCCACTCCAAGCCACACACTAAAGCCCAATTGGAAAGGCCCAATAGGCCAGCCTAATTAGATAATCAATTAGTTATAAAGGGAGAAACATACAAAATTTTTATTAGTGATATAAGAAATGGTGTGTATGTGAGAGTGAGACACACTTTCATTCTCCCTTTGAAAACTGATTGAGAGACCACACATCTTAGGCGTAAAGTGAAATTGGCGTGAAGATTAAAAGTATTCCTAAATACTTCATTCTTTGGTTTTGAATTTCACCACACCACGGTACGCTATCTTGTTCTTAAATTTTGAAATTTACATAGTGCACGTTATCAATCATAAATGAAATAGATCCTTTTTTGTTGCTTCCGCTATGTGTTTTGTATGAGATACAAAACCAGGTTTAGGGCCCAATCAGTTTACAAATTGACTTGAGAGGTGTTAAAATGAAAAATATAACTTTTTATGAGAAAATAAATTTATTTTTGGAAAATAAAAGCCACAGAAACCCTAGGCCTGTGTACACAACTAGGGTTCCTAAAACCTATGAAAGACAAGTTTTTTTGCAATAATGTTGAGGTTTGGAACAAATCCCACATCAACCTATATTTTCTTTCTATATAAAACCATACATGGTACATTTTCAAAACACACAGAAAATCCTAAAGGAACACCTAAGATTTATTAGAAATAGTGAATTAAAGAGGAATTTTTTTCCCCAAAACATCCTCAAGTCAATTTTATTTTGATTAGGACTTTTCTGGTCTTGATCCTTGAGTTTTGAAATTTACTAATCATTTTTTTTTTTTTTTTTTTTTTTTTTGTGAATAGATTTGATTGAGGGGAACGGTTAAAATCAAGCCTAAGAGCTTTTATTTTGAGGTATATGTTCTAACCTCTTTTCTTTCATTTCTGCCTTTAATCTTACTTTTAATCTTGTTGGTTTGCTTTGTTTATGTCTTAATATGCTTGTTTAGTTTAGGTTTTAGTTGTTTTTGTTTTAAAGCATGCTAGGTTGCTAGATTTTTTGCTCTTGTAGTTTCTATTCTTGCTTTTTGCATTAGGGTTCTTCTGGGCGTGTTTGCATGCACATGCTTCTTCATGCGTGCGTAGGCTCGAAGCATGTGTACGCATACAATTGGACTGCGTATGCAGGCCTATGTATGCGTACTCATACTCGTGCCTAAAACCCTAATTCAGGTTTTCTACTTCTGTTTCTTTCATATCATATGATTATGTTTTGTCCCTGTTGACACCTCATTTTGCAACCCGCATTTAACCTCACATGAAAGGTAAAAGGGTAATTTCGCCTTGAAAATATGCATCTTGATTCTGGTCATAATATCCTTAATCTCATTTCACCAAAATGATCTTGATGTTGTAACAATTAAACCGACTGGTCATAAGCCCTAATTGAACCATCAGATTGAAAGTTATCATCAAATCCAGTTTTAATGGCCGAGGTGCACTATCACAAATTGAGTCTGACTATATGTGATTATGAACAATTGATTCCAATTGGTTATAATTATAATCAATTTGAGATTAATGATGTGTTATAATTTGATTGGTTAGGACTAGATTTTATGGTAAGGTTGCAGGCACCTAATTAATTAGATAGTTAAACATTAATTATTCAATGAGTAATTTGTGTAATTATCTTTTAATTAGAGTAAATTTGGAACCAATTAAGTCCGAAATGGGAGTGATTGGAGCCATTTAATGTTAATTGGGAGCTAATTTGGGACTTATTAAAGTTAGTTGTGCTGAAACCATTTTTTAACAAATGACATATGTTCACCATTTTATTGATATCTCTCACAATATTTTGAATCTGTGAATGAGGTTAATTTTCTAAGAAACTATACATCCGGGGCTTCAATTTGAGTACATGAACGAGACAATTTCGATAAGAATTGAGTCAGATATGATTTTTCAAAGTTGGCTTTACAGTCTGTTACAGTAGCTACGGGAAAATTGAATTTTGGCTTGCTCTTCACTCCCACCAATTTCTACATTTAATGCACCAGATTTCTCCCAAGGCTAAAATGAGGTCTTGGTTCATGATTCTTTGTCAACCCTCATTAAATGACCTTTCATTCATATTTCCTCCACCACTACTATATAAACCCCATCTCTCCTTTATTCCAAGACACATAAAAACCCTCTCTCTTCTCCTCTCTTGAGTTCTAGGAAGTTGAGTTGTCTTGTCATATCTTGGTCTTCTTGAGACTCAAGGTATTGAGTGAGACTCACTCTTTCTCTCCTAACTCTTCTTTTCCTCCACCCTTAGGATCTCCTCATCCACCATATGGATCTTGCATGAAGGTATAATCCATTTCCCTAATTTTTTTTTTTGTGTTGTCATGATGAGAGTTTAAGATTAAAGCATGATAATAATCATTTAAATTCCTTTGAACATGTTTGAATGTTCTTAATTGTTCTTATATGTTCTTCACATGTTCTTGGTTGTTCATCACATGTTCATGCATAACACTAGTTTCGATTTTAAATCCACATAAAAAACATGAAAAATATGTTTGTTTAATAATTCTTTTAAATTCTTGAATCTAGGATATCACCATCCACATATTTTTCAATCCAAATGAAATGCTTAATAAATTGAATTAGGGTTTATCACATGCACACACTTTAAATTCAACATGCAAATTGATTGATAACATATTGGATGATGTGATATAAATGTTGGCCACCATAGTCTTTAAGACTGGTTTCACTGGGCAAAGTGGGTGCCTAACACCTTCCTATCTTGTAACATAGCCTCTGAACTTAGATCAAGGGTTGATAGACCAATATTTATTCTTGTAATTTTCAATTTTCAGATTGTAACCAGGAAACAAAGCTATGTATTTTATCTTAGATTGTATCTAGGACCAAAATTATGTAATTTTCCTATGATCAATGTAAATTCAATTGAAAATTAATAAAATGAGAAATTTTTCAAATTTGATTTTCTTTCAAATTCCAATAATTAAATAAGTGACGACTCCATTGTAAAACCCTTAATCTAAAGGGGAAAATATAACTGGTCGAACCTCCATTTTGAGAGGTAATAACAAGACTCCATCAATTCATGTGGGTTTGGCCCAACACACCATAAAAAAGGGGCTGGGGGCGCGGTCACTCATAGTGGCAACTCGTTGGGGATATTGAGGGCTAGGTTTCAATTAGGTTATGGTGGCCAACCATGTCATTGTTTATTTATTGTTTTTTTGTATATAATATGTCTAATATGTCATTACATTGCATGTCATGCATCATTTGCTTGAATGAAATTTATTTTATTTGTGTGCTAGCCCGGAAGCCCAGTAGTATTAGTCGTTGATTGTAGTCTTCCTAAGACTCACATACCCGGTGGTAAACCTACCACCCACTGCGACAAGGATCATCATGGTTATGCCATGGTGGTTCGCAGGGACAAACTGTAACGTTCGGACCAATGCGGTGCTCCTGGAGTCACAAGTTAGGAGGTACGACATCCTAACTTGTGGGAACCTTTAACCTACCTTCTACCCATTTTGTAATGACCCATAGAATCTATCTTTAGATTGGTCCATGTAAATTACATTGCATTATGCATGTGTTTGGCCGTTGTTTGAACCATGACGAGCCCAAGTCCAACGCTTGAGCCCATTATAATTGTTTGAACCTTGTATGCTGTGAATGAACTCAAGCCCAAAAGCCTATGATTGAACTCTACCTGGTATGGAAACCCAAAATTGTTTCTTGAATCATTCTAAGCCCACCACTTGAGCCATCAAAGGTGTATACGCATGATCAACATCAAAGAACAAAAGCTCACAAGATGCATGCCTTCCAAGTGTGAGGTTCAAGCCTTCCAAAAGATCATAATCAAGGTTCAAGCCTTCCAAGTGAAAACCCAAGTCATTTCAAGCAAATACCAAAAGATCATAATCAAGGTTCAAGCATTCTAAGTCTCAAGCATCCTAAATGGACCAAGAAGAAGCAAGCGGCCCAACTTTGCCTCACTCCAGATTTGGTTTGCAACATCTTGGTTAAGCTTAAAGTCTGTTTTTTATTCCATGTTTCTATGTTTCTTTGAATTCTAAAAATCCTTGTAGTATTTGATGTACTTTTTTCATGTATAAAAATAAAATAAAATCAAGACTCCCAATCTTTCCAAAAAAAAAAAAAATTCAAATAAGAAAGTGTTTGGATTAGAGGCATTGGGTCTTTGAGTCATTTAAAAAAAAAAAAGTCTTTAAACTAGGGCCATTGAACTTCTTAGTGACTTTTTCAAAAAGACCCATTTTTTTTTCAAGATTTTTTAAAAAAGAAGAAGAAGAAGAAGTCTCATTTTCAAAATGGTACATTAGGATCCCTTGGACAAAACATTTTCTAAATCTTGATGTTTAAAGGCTTGAGCAATCAACTTGTACCAAGGAATGATTAATTTCATTTTATCCATGTAAAGACTTTTGCTACTTAACTTAGAATATAAGAAGAAATGGTCTTAAAAGGCAATTAAAAAGAATCCATCCATAAGAAAATCCCAAGAATCCATGCACTCGATCCAATTTTCAAAGATCTTTTGTTTCACAACATTAGAGCATTCATACTTTTTCTTTTAAGATGAATTTATTAAAAGAGCTTAAGTCATTGTGCTTACAAGCAAGCATTACTAGGGATAGGAGGCCATCTTTGGTTAAACCAAATTATTTCCTCTTACCTAGAATGTTCATTATCCATTGCTAGCCCATTTGAGCCTACAAATATTTAACCTTTTTTTTGCATGAACCCATTAAAATCTAAACATGGGGTGGGAAAAATCAAGATATGCATACTTAAATCTCATGTTGAAGAGGACTAAACCTGGTAGCTTTGAAGCTAATTGATAAGGCTCTCCTAGAAGACATGAAAGACAAGTAGAGGATTCATTAAGCTAAAGATAAGAGATCATCGAAAAAAAGTGAGGTTTCATTTCAATAAAGGAAAGAGAAATGAAATTCCAATGTGCATCAAGTTTGAAGAGCCTAAAATTCATTATGCCAAGAAGAATACAAGATTCATCTAAGAGAGGGTTCATCAAAAAAGGAAAAGATTCATCAAGCACAGAAAGGTGCAAGTGCATCAAGGCAAGAAAGAAGTCTAAATAGTGCATCAAAATGACTTAAGTTGAGAAAAACAAGGAAGGAAAAAGATTCCCAAAAGTTCATTCAATCAAGAGATGAAAAAAAAAAAAAAAAAAAAAAACGCCCGCTAGGTTGAAAACCCAAAAAGGCAGTCTAGGCAAAAGCTAGGGCCAAAAAGGAAAGAAGAAGAAGATAAAAAATTGGAAAATCCTACCAAGTTGGAAACTTGAGGATGCAACCTAAAAAGAGAAGAATTTTAAAAGATGAAAGTCTAGATGTATGATTCAAGATGAATGAGCATAAAAACAAATGTTGATACAAGTGACCAATGAAGACTAGTGGGAAGATGACAAAGAAGAAATGAGAAAACTCCTCTAATACTTGATTTTTGAGTAATGCATACTTGGGGGAACATCATAGGGAATTTTGAGCCTTTTTATATTATTCATTTCATAACCTAAACTCGGCCTGTATTACAACCCGTGAGTAAAGACATCCTTGAAGTCTTGCTAGTTGTAGGCACATCTTAAACTCTAATAATATTTTCTCTTGAATTAAAAAGGAAAAGTGCTTAAAATTGTCAAACCCCACTAAATGATATGTCCGAGGCAAAAAGAAAATTTCTCAAATTCTCAAATCCTCAAATGATTCAAAAGAACTTTCAAACTTGGAGCACTCTCCATGTTTACACCCAACAATGTGATTCCTAAATATTGTCACATTTCATTTCTTGATAGCCTTTGGAGACTTAATCTGACAATGTTCAAAAGAAAGAAGTAGATTTTGATTACATGAGTTTAATGATCTTGATTCTTCATAATCAAAGAGATTTGTTTGGTTCTTAAACACTATGATTTTCTAAAATGGTTGTTCAAAGGATCACATGTTGTTCCAAAAAAAATGGAAATTTGTTTTCAAAAAAAAAAAAAAAAGCTTTTCCAAAATCCAATTATCTTAAACTACATCTTGACCTGATCCTCTATGAGAGAGGTATGTAGGCAGCCTTGTAGAGGCCCGGTCCCAATCACCTAAACAACCTTGGAAAACAAAGTCAAAACAATGTGACAAAATTGTTTGGGTGCATGTTAGGTTACGCCCATTTGTTTGCATTAAGCATGTTTAAACTTGGAGCATGGGCCTATTTATATTGTGTGCAAATATGTTCTTCTTGCATGGAAGTATGTTTTCATTTGAGGCATTAATCCATTTGTTTGCAAGCATGTCCACACTAAGGACATCAACAGAAAATGTTTTCATGATAATTGGTTTCTAACAAGCTAGAGAAAGAAAGCCTTTTTGCAAGAACCAAGAATGGCGAACCATGATCTTCTTTCATGTTCCCCAGTGGTCACAACATCAAATGAATTCAAATTCAATTTAAGCATGGAATATGCCCCAAACTAGGGGCATTGGGTAAATACTTTCAATTCATTTCAATAAATAAATCCATTACTAATTGAAATTATCTTTTGGCAGGAATTAAGCAAGGACTTATCCAACAATCCGCATCAACTTCTAGCCAAAGTTAAACTCATTCAAATGATAGGTTTTTCAAAAAAAAAATCATCATGAATAAATTTTCATCACTTTTACTCCATCTTCATCTTCATCTTCTTCACTTTTTGATAATGAACAAATCTTCAAATCTCCAAAAAAAAAAAAAAAAAAGATAAAATTTTCAAAAAATAAAAAATATTTTCAATTTAAAAAAAAAAAAGGAAAAAAAAAGATTTCCAAATCTTTCAAAAAAAGAAAAAAAAGAGAGAGAAAAAGAAAAAAAGGGAAATTTTTAAAAAAGCCTTGGGACTAGGGGCATTGGGCTTGTACTTCTTAGGTTGCTTTCAAAAAAAAAAAAAAATTCATCAATCAAAATTTTCAATTCCTTCAAAAAATTCAAGATTTCCAATTTTTTCAAAGAAAAAAAAAGGAATTTTCAAAAAAGCCTTGGGACTAGGGGCATTGGGCTCGTACTTCTTAGGTTGCTTTCCAAAAAAAAAATCATCAATCAAAGTATTCAATTCCTTCAAAAAAAAAATTTAAAGATTTCCAAATTTTTCAAAAAAATTCAAGACTTCTAATTAGGTTGCTTAAAAAAAAATTCATCAAACAAAATTTTCTATTCCTTCAAAAAAAAAAAAAAAAATCGAAAGTCCTAGAAGAGAACTTCATTAAATTCTTCTTCAAGAACAGAAAATTATGATCCTCTTCCATATTCTCCAATGGTGCAACATCAAGTCAACTATTCATCCTTAACATTCATTGAAGAATGAAATATGTCACAAACTAGGGGCATTCTCTAGGTCTGCCAAAATCTTTTCAATGAATAACTCTGTTACTAATTGAAAATATTTATTTTACAGGTACTAGGGTAAATGGCCCACACACATTGGCAGGAATAATGCCTTCCAAAAATCCATTGGACCTCTGGGAAGCACGTCCAAAATTCAAATCTATCGGACCTTTGGGAAGCATGTCCAAAATTCAAATCCTTGGAACTCTAGGAAGCACGTCCAAAACTTCAATTCCATCGGGCCTTTGGGAAGCACGTCCAAAATCCAATTCCATCGAACCTCTGAGAAGCACATCCAAAATTCAATTCCACGGACATCTGGGAAGCACGTCCAAAATTCAAATCCTTGGACCTCTAGGAAGCACGTCCAAAACTTCAATTCCATTGGACCTCTGGGAAGCATGTCCAAAATTCAATTCTATCAGACCTTTGGGAAGCACGTTCAATTTCAAATCCATTGGACCTCTGGGAAGCATATCCAAAATTCAATTCCATCGAACCTCTAGGAAACACGTCCAAAACTTCAATTCCATTGGAACTCTGGGAAGCATGTCCAAAATTCAATTCCATCAGACCTCTGGGAAGCACGCCCAAAATTCAATTCCATCGGATCTTTGAGAAGCACGTCCAAACTTTAATTCCATCGGACCTTTGGGAAGCACGTCTAAATTCAAACCCATCGGACCTCTAGGAAGCACGTCCAAAATTCAATCGATCGGACCTCTAGAATGCACATCCAAAACTTCAATTCCATTGGAACTCTGGGAAGCATGTCCAAAATTCAATTCCATTAGACCTCTGGGAAGCACGTCCAAACTTCAATCCATTAGACCTCTGGGAAGCATGTCCAAAATTCAATTCCATTGGACCTCTAGGAAGCACGTTCAATTTCAAATCCATTGGACCTCTAGGAAGCATATCCAAAATTCAATTCCATTGAACCTCTAGGAAGTACGTCCAAATTCAAATCCATTGGACCTCTAGGAAGCATGTCCAAACTTCAAACCATCGGACCTTTGGGAAGCATGTCCAAATTCAAATCCATTGGACCTCTAGGAAGCATGTCCAAACTTCAAACCATCGGACCTCTGGGAAGCACGTCCAAAATTTCAAATCGATTGGACCTCTAGGAAGCATGTCCAAAATTCAAGATCACGACGGAAATCCTCATTTTGTCGTGACCACTGGTAAGCATGTCTTGTATTCGTTTTTTTTTTCCCAAAAAAAAAAAACGAAAACTTAAAAAAAAAAGGCTGCATGTATGAACTACGTTTGAACCTGATCTTCTCACTAAGAGGTACGTAGGCAATCTCCCCAGAGATTCGGTCCACATTTTGATCCACTACATGACAGTTCGCATTCTTATCTGCATTCACCACGTTTAAATACTGATTGCAAAGTTAGGTGTCCTTTTTATATATTGACATTCGCTCTTCAAACTCTGTCAATGAGGGGCATTCTGTTGACACCTCATTTTGCAACCCACATTTAAACTCACATGAAGGGTAAAAGGGCAATTTTGCCTTAGAAATATGCATCTTGATTCTGGTCATAAGATCCTTAATCTCATTTCACCAAAATAAATCTTGATGTTGTAACGATCAAATCGATTGGTCATAAGCCCTAATCGGACCATCAGATTGAAAGTTATCATCAGATCAAGTTTTAATGGCTAAGGTGCACTGTCACACAATTGAGTTTTGACTATATGTGATTATGAACAATTGATTCCAATTGGTTATAATTATAATCAATTTGAAATTAATGATGTGTCATAATCTGATTGGTTAGGACTACATTTTATGGTAAGATTGCAGGCACCTAATTAATTAGATAGTTAAACATTAATTATTCAATGAGTAATTTGTGCAATTATCTTTTAATTAGAGTAAATTTGGAACCAATTAAGTCTGAAATGAGGGTGATTGGAGCCATTTAATGTTAATTCGGAGCTAATTTGGGACCTATTAAAGTTAATTGTGCTGAAACTATTTTTTAACAAATGACCTCTGTTCACCATTTCATTGATATCTCTCACAATATTTTGAATCTGTGAATGAGGTTAATTTTCTCAGAAACTAGACATCTGGGGCTTCAATTTGAGTGTAAGAATGAGACAATTCCAATCAGAATTGAGTCAGATATGATTTTTCGAAGTTGGCTTTACAGGCTGTTACAGCAGCTACGGGAAAACTGAATTTTGGCTTACTCCTCACTCCCACCAATCTCTACATTTAATGCACCAGATTTCCCCCAAGGCTAAAATGAGGTCTAGGTTCATGATTCTTTGTCAAACCTCATTAAATATCCTTCCATTCATATTTCCTCCACCACTACTATATAAACCCCCCCTCTCCTTCATTCCAAGACACACAAAAACCCCTTCTCTTCTCCTCTCTTGAGTTCTAGGAAGTTGAGTAGTCTTGTCATATCTAGGTCTTCTTGAGACTCATGGTATTGAGTGAGACTCACTCTTCTTCTTCTAACTCTTCTTTTCCTCCACCCTTAGGACCTCCCTCAAGAGTCTCCTCATCCACCATATGGATCTTGCATAAAGGTTAATCTTTTTCCCTAATTGTTTTTTTTTTTTTTTTTGCCATGATGAGAGTTTGAGATTAAAGCATGATAATAATCATTTAAATTCCTTTGAACATGTTTTAATGTTCTTAATTGTTGTTATATGTTGTTCACATGTTCTTGGTTGTTCATCACATGTTCATGCATAACACTAGTTTCGATCTTAAATCAACATCAAAAACATGAAAAATATTTTGTTTAATAATTCTTTCAAATTCTTGAATCTAGGATATCACCATCCACACATATTCACTAGAATTTATTTTTCAATCCAAATAAAATGCTTAATAAATTCAATTAGGATTTATGACATGCACACACTTTAAATTCAACATGCAAATTGATTGATAACATATTGATGATATAATATGAATGTTGGCCACTATAGTCTAGAAGACCGGTTTCACCGGGCAAAGTAGGTGCCTAACACCTTCTCACCTTGTAATAAAGTCTCCGAACTTAGATCAAGGTTGATAGACCAATATTTATCCTTGTAATTTTCAATTGTTAGATTATAACTTGGAAACAAAGCTATGTACTTTCTCTTAGACTGTATCTAGGACCAAAGCCATGTAAGTTTCCTATGATCAATGTAAATTCAATTGAAAATTAATAAAATGAGAAATTTTTCAATTTTGGTTTTCTTATTTATCCCAATAATTATATAAGTGGCGACTCCATTGTAAAACCCTTAATCTAAAGGGGAAAATATAACTAGTCGAACCTCCATTTTAAGAGGCAATAACACAACTCCACACATTCACATAGGTTTGGCCCAACACACCATAAGAAAGGGGCTGGGGTGCGGTCTCTCATAGTCCCTTCTTTATGCTTTCTAAGTCTCTATCCCTCTATTTGTATACTTGTTTGCTTTAACATGTTAGATTAAAAAAAAATTTCTTGCTTTGATGCCATGAACATGCATTCACATGTCTATTCATTAATGTATAGGTGTTAAGATGCAGTAAGGTATGTGAGGTAAATCATGCATTCACATGAACACATATTGGGTACATGTTTAATGATGAATACATACATGTTTGCTTGGATGATTTGTTCTTAATTTAATCACACGTTTATTTGGATCTTGCCATGTTTGTGCTTCTGCCATGTATACTTGTTGTCCTATTTTGTTTGTTACCTTGAATGAGATGTTTGCCATGATAGATGTATACTAGGGCTTGTGATGTGGTAATAAGCATGATAGATGTATGTTAGGTTTGGGATGAAATGTCATGTTGTATGCTTAGATGTATGTTAGTGCGCGTGTGTGTTAAGATGCAATGTTGAATGTGCCTTTAATAGGATTAATACGTAGGACATAATGAGTGGAAGCCGACCCACGGGTCGGGCAATATTGGGTGCTTAACACCTTCCCAAAATCATACCTAAACTTTGAATTTGTGCTCTAGTAGTAAGATCAGTCATTCCACATAAGGGTGCTATATTCATGGTTCCTAGACCATAAAATTAGTTAGCGACTCCTTATTTCTCTACTCCGGTCCACTCGGCCAACATGTATTCCCTGAAAGCCCCCAAGCATGGCACGTTGTGCCCACAGTGGCAACTCTGCTGGGGATAGAGAGTTTGATTCCGATGTGTCCTATTTCTTAATCTTAATAAAGGCTTGTTCAATACTTTTTTGCATACACTTCACTTGGTTCTTTTATCCCTTTACCTTAATTGGGGATAAGTGGGAAGATGAGTACACTCTATTCGGGCAAAAGTCTTTCGAAGTTCATCCCATCAACTCACAACATGTGCCATTACCTATGATAGGCTTTGAGTACGTTAATGGTTTGCCACTATTAGGGTCATATTTTGTTGTAATGGGCTAATCCATTGACAAAATGCACTTTACTTGTAATTTGGTAGATCTAAGATGGGTTTAGTACTTCAAGAAACATGTTTCTCAAGTCAAGTATTAAAGACGTGAAGATTGGTCCAAGAAACGAGTGAAGAAAAGTTGTTCATTAAGTCTTGACAGATAGCTCGACAGAACCCCCCAATCAAGACTTAATGTGAAGCTCAACAGCAACTCGATCTATTAAGAATTACAATTTCAGAATTTCCAGATTTGAAATTCAGCCCAGACTTTTGTATTTTTTTAGGGTTTCTTTTTTCACAACCCCAAAACATATATAAGACTTATTTAAGAGACTTATTTTTTTGTGTGAAGCTACTACTTTTGTACACCACAGGGTTTTGTAACCAAGTGCTTCCTAATCTTCATTATTAATGAAATGAAGAACTTTGCAGCCAAAAACATTTGTTCAAGTTGCTGGAGTTAGTCATGTACTGGGATCCGTGCAAAGGGTTTGTCACAAATGGGAGGTTTGCGCATCAAAGGAAAGAAGGCTACTACAAGATCAAGTCCAACTGGGTATTGAAGCAAAGGTTCAACTGTAGGTTGGTATTTCGGGATAGGCTAGGGTAGTTAGTAAGATTTCTTATAGTTGTAACCACTTGATTGTTGATTAGTGGATTCTTGGGAGTGGTGACCTTAAAATCACCTAGTAGAGTTTTTATCTTGCAAGGTTTTCCACATTTGTCAACAAATCACCATGTCTAATTTATTTTTTGTTGCACTTAGTATTTTTGGCGATTTGTTGGTGCCTTCATGATTTGCATGCAATTAAACTTAATTAATCAACTTAGGTAATTGAATAATCAACTGAGGTCAAGTTTTCTTAACCTAACAAGTGGTATCAGAGTGGGCACACTCTTATTAGGTTTTAATCTTTGCTGTGTGATCTATTGATCCCTGTTGTTATGGATCATGGGCAATCCTTGATTATTCCTCCTTTATTTGATGGTACTAACTATGCATACTGGAAAATATGCATGAAAGCTTTTTTGCAGTCTTTAGATGAAAAAGTATGGCTAGTAGTTGAAGTAGGTTGGAAGAAACCTGAAGAGCCACCCACAACGTGGGATGATGTTAAGATCGAGGTGGAAAACTTTAATAGTAGAGCATTGAATGCTCTGTTTAGTGCTGTGACAAATGAAGAATTCAAGAAGATCTCTTCTATTGACAATGCCAAGGAAGCTTGGACTATTCTTCAGAATACGAGGGGCATTAAAGTTGTTAAAAACTCTAAAGTCTAAAGGCTCACTACCAGTTTTGAGGAAATAAGGATGGATGAGGATGAGTCTGTTAGGACATATGTGATTGGTTGTTAGGAACATATGTCAACATTTCATGTAATTGGCTAATCCTTTGACAAAACGCACTTTACTTACAATTGGGTAGATCTAGGATGTGTTTAACATTTCAAAGAACAAGAGTTCAAGTCCAAGTATGGAAGCCATGCAAGTTTGTCCAAGATTCGAGTGTGAAAACTGATGTTCATTAAAACTCGACAGCTAGTATCTATCGAGATTTAAAGAGCTATTCTAGCCCGTGGCTCGACAGTTGGGGTATCTGTCGAGAAGTCACGTACTAGGATCTGTGCAATTAATTAGTCATGTACTGAGAGTCGTGCAATACAAGGGAGAGATTGTCACTACATAACAAGTCCAATTGGGTATTGGAGTAAGGGTTCAACTGTAGGTTGGTATAAGGTACTAGAATTCATTTAATTGTAACCGCTTGTTTTGATAACAGTGGATTTTCGAGAGTGGTGACCTTAAAATCACTTGGTGGGATTTTTGCCTTGGAGGTTTTTCCTATTTGTAGACAAATCACCGTGTCAAATTTAATTTCCGCTGCATTTAGTTATTTGGTAATTTGTTTGTACTACCACACTCATTGCATGTAATTGAACCTAATTAATTCACTTGGATAATTAATTTGTTAATTCATCATAAGGGGTCGATATGTTTTTGGCCTATCAAGTGGTATCAGAGCGGGCACACTTTGATTAGGGTTTAATCTTTGTTGTGAGATCCATTGACCCTTGTTGTCATGGTTGTAATCTGCTTGAAGAGATCTTTGTTTTCAAATACATCTTATTTTTCTAATCTCTATTTGTTTGAGCATCTCAGAAAATACAAGTCTAAAAGTTATCTAAATTCTCTTATGATGACTATTGGAAAAGATCTCAGTTCGACTAAGAAGAAACTAGACTGTCTCAAAATGAAAATGTGCAAAGGAGTTCATCTGAGAAGAGTGAAAATTAAAGGCTTAGCTCGTAAAAGGAAAATGAGAGAAAGCACCATCCCCACTGATCTATCATCTAAGCACGAATTGTGTTTTATGATGAAGTACGCATTTAAAGTTATGGACACGTGTTTGTGGTACCTTAATAGCAGTTGCTTAAGACACATGACTGGAGATCGATCCTTCTTCAAGGTTTTCGAGTCTAAGAAAGGTGGCAATGTTACTTTTGGTGATGGGAACAAATCACAGATTAAAGGGAAGGGAATTATCTCTCTACTTAGACTGTCGAACAATGCAAATATTCTATATGTAGAAGGTGTAAGGGTGAATCTGTTGAGTATAAGTTAGATATGTGATCAAGGCTTCATGGTGCTATTCTCCAAGGGAAAGTGTCTTGTCATGGATGAGTCTAGAAAAAAACTCATAAGTGGTGTTCGCACTCTAAACAACTGTTATGGATTGGTTCCTAATGCTGATATTGTGTGCAATAGTATTCGTGTGCCAAATGAAGATCTATGGCATCAATGAATGGGACATGCTAGTTACAAACATCTCTCTATTGTATCTAAGCATGAATCAGTTTTAGGAATACCAAAGCTTAGTAGAATGAGCAATGTTGTGTGTGGACCATGTTAGCTTAGGAAACAGACGAAAGCTAAGCATCCGTGCACTCAAATATCAGCCACATCTAGACCATTGGAGCTTTTACATCTGGATCTTATGGGTTCGACTAGAACCAAGTCTCTTGGTGGTAAGAGATACATCATGGTTGTGGTGATGACTTCACTAGGTATACTTGGGTCATTCTCCTACTACCCAAGTCTGATGCTCATGAGCACATTGAAGTTTTGTGCACAAGACTGCAGAATGAAAAGAGCCTGAAAATTTATTGAATTAGAAGTGACCATGATAAAGAATTTGAGAACTCGTATATGAAGTCCTTTTGTACAAGATCAGGTATATCTCAAGAATTCTTTCCTCAGCAGAATGGTGTAGTAGAAAGAAAGAAAAGGGTTATTCAAGAGATGACCAGAGCCATGTTGCATAATAAGGATGTGGCTAGAAACTTATGGGGAGAAGCCGTTAACACCGCGTGTCATATGGTTAATAGGGTGTATTTCAAACCCAGTACTAAGAAGACTTTATATGAGTTATGGAAAGGAACAAAGCCGAATGTGAAGTATTTCAGAATCTTTGGAAGTACTTGTTTCATCCTCAAGGATAGAGAGAATGTGGGACATTTTGACTCCCGAAGCGATGAAGGAATATTTCTAGAGATAGTGAATGTTGTTATTGATGAGTCTGCAGATTTAGGTTCTAAGGAAGGCATTGAGGAATTCCCCAAAGAAATTCTTCCTCGCGAATCTAAGGAAGTTCAAGAAATTATTGAACAAGAACCTGCATCTCCAAGTAGTCCAGGTACTCCTAGTGTTGTGGAAGATTATGCAAATATACCCACTTCACCAGATTCTGAACCCTATGAAGAGAAAGGACCTTCCTCCAAGATTAAGCTAAACCATCCTTCAGAAGTTATTGTGGGAAATATGAATGAACTCACATTAAGGAAACGTACGGTTGATAAATGTGTTGCTAACTTTGTGTCTTCTTCTTGTTATTTGTCACAAGTTGAACCCATTAAAGTTGAGGAAGCTCTTCAAGATGAAAGTTGGGTTGAAGCAATGCATGATGAACTACTTCAATTTTAGAAGAATGATGTCTGGACTTTAGTACCTAGACCGGAGGGTGAGCACATCAATGACACAAAGTGGATATTCCACAATAAGACTGATAAGGAGGGAAATGTGATCCACAACAAGGCTCGGCTTGTAGCTCAAGGATACTCACAAATGGAAGGAGTAGACTATGATGAAACATTTGCCCTAGTTACCCGTATAGAGTCCATCAGAATTCTCCTTGCCTTAGTTTGCCATTTAAAGTTCAAGTTTTACCAGATGGATGTAAAGATTGCTTTCTTGAATGGGATACTTAAAGAAGATGTCTATGTGGCTTAACCAAAAGGATTCATTGATCCACACTTTCTAGATCATGTGTTGTACCTTAAGAAGGCACTTTATGGGTTGAAGCAAGCACCTAGAGCTTGGTATGATCGGCTCACACAATACTTGGTGTCACATGGGTTCACAAGAGGAAAGGCGGATCAAACTCTCTTCATTAAAAGGGAAGATGGCAAGCTGATAGTCGCTTAAGTCTATGTTGATGACATCATCTTTGGATCAACTAAGGATGAACTTGCTCATGGCTTCTCAAAACTCATGCAGGCCGAGTTTGAGATGAGCATGATTAGAGAGCTGACTCACTTCCTTGGATTGTAGATTCGTCAACAAGATTCAGGTATATTCCTATCTCAATCTAAATATGCTAAGAATCTTGTGAAAAAGTTTGGTTTAGAATCTTCTACTTCTGTCAGAACCCCTATAAGCCCAAATGTTAAACTCATTGTTGACATGTTAGGTAAAAGTGTAGACTCATCTCTATATAGAAGCATGATAGGTAGTCTTTTTTACCTTACTGCTAGTAGACCTGACATTAGTTATAGTGTTGGAATGTGTGCTAGATATCAGGCTAATCCCAAAGAGTCTTATATGACTACTTTAAAAAGAATCATAAAGTATGTCAAAACCACTGTTGATTTCGGTGTGTGGTACAACAAGGACACTAATGATGTCTTAGCTGGGTACTCTGACGCTGACTGGGCTGGCAATGCTGATGATAGAAAGAGTACAAGGGTTTTTTTTTTTTATGTGGGTAATAATCTTGTCTCCTGAATGAGCAAAAAGCAGAATTCCATCTCTTTGTCCACTGCAGAAGTTGAGTACATTGCTGCTAGTAGCTGTTGTACCCAACTCTTATGGATGCAAAAACTCCTCCATGATTATGGTATTTGTCAAGAGCATCTCACTATTTGTGATAATACCAGTGCCATTAACATCTCTAAGAATCCGGTTCAACATTCTCGAACCAAACACATAGAGATTTGACATCACTTCATTAGAGAGCTTGTTGAAGATGGTGCACTTACTCTTGAGTTTATTCACACCGATGATCAGAAGGCTGACCTATTCACCAAACCTCTTGACAACAAACGTTTTGAATTCCTTTGTCAAAATATTGGTGTTATATCCATGGATTGATCTCCTTCTCTTCTTCTTCTTCCTCATGAATTTGCATCTAGTTTTATGCATTGCTTTGCTTTTCTTTTTTTTTTTTTTTATCATGTTTTTTTGTTTTTTTTTTTTTTTTTAGTTTGTTTTATTTTGTTTTTCATAAAAACAAAAATAAAAAAAAAAAAATTGGAAATTTTGAAAAATACAAAAACAGTGTGTGTATGTGTACATTGGATCTTGTGAACCTTAAAATGGCCATTGAAACAGAGTTCTCTAAACTTTGTATCTCTTGTAGGTTAGATAAGCATCTTTTTGCATAACTAAGTAAGCGAGCTTCGTGGCTCTTTGTTCGCGATAAGTAAGGTTAAGTGATCTCTTGTACTTAACACTTGTATTACTCTTTTTTACGGGAAGGACTAGAAAATCCTAAGAGAAAAACATAAATAACCATCTCACCACTGTTATCCGCCAATCATAACATGACATCTGTATGTTTCGGCATAACAAAAGTACAATGTCAATGACATCCGCATGCTTCGACATAGCAAAAATGCAATGTCAAAAAGCTTAACATAATTGGGTATTTTTTTTCTTTCTCTTTTATATACCCATGCATGATATGTTTAATAAAAAGAAAAATATGCAAAGAAAATAAAAGAAAAAAGAACAAAATACTTTAAAACAAGATTACAAGCATGTATTCTAGGAGACGTGGGAGTTATAGGATGTACCTCGAAGGTGATAGTCCCCATCAAATAGTTATGATCATGTGTGAGTTAAATTGATTTACTCATACCCCAAATTATCATAACAAAAAGACACTTATGCAATCTTGCGATGTCTTCACACACAACACGCAAAACTCTTTGCTATTTTTGATACATGTGCAGGTACAATGTGATTTGACCATCACAAGGTTTACATGCGTTAATGTGTGTTCACTAAACTGTCATTACTTGTTTTTGAAATATAAAATTGTTTAGTCTTGTTTAGTGTGTGTGTGTGTGTGTGTGTTTTGAATTAAAATGCATGACATTTTTCTTGTTGAGAGACGTTTTTGAGAGATCAAAATATTGTTTGGATCTTTGATTGAGTTGCATTCTTAATTGCATTCATGTCTGTGTTTTTTCTCTTCTTGAAAAAAATGTTTTTAAAGCAATCTCAACAGCTCCTCGACACCTCTCGACACCTGGGTTGACTATCGAGCTCTTCATCTTTTTTTTTTTATTGCAATCTCGACACTTTCTCGATAGCTCCTCGATCCATCGAGAAAGTTCCTGTCACCTCAACACCTTCTTGATAGCTCCTCGATCGATTGAGCTTATCTTTGCTGTGGACACCTATTCAATAGCTGTATTTGTCGAACCTTTTAAAGCTCGACACCTCTCGACATCTCTCAATCTATCGAGAATTGCTGAAGGGCTATATAAGGGGCAATCGCTATTCAGACCTCACTTCTCTCGATTTCTCTCGATCTCTCTCAACCTTTTCACCTCCCAAACCTCTCTCACTCACTTCAAACCTATTTTCCAAAGCTTTTTCGGCCTTAATCAAGTTTCGCTACTCTTGGTAAGTGTCCTAAACCCTTATATTCATGCATTTCATTTTTTTTAAACCTAATTTTTTGGGATTTTTGAAAATTTTGGGGTTTTTCAATATCAAAAAGGTTTTTGCCAAATTGTTGGAATGGGTTTTGTAGTTTTGATCTTAAAACTTCATGCATTGCATCTCATTTGCATTATAACTACATTATCATGCATTTTAGATGTGTGCTATTTGTGTTAATTGATTGTGTGCTGATAGGATTGGATTAGGCTGAGCCCATGATGTTTTTTTTTTTGCATGTCACATGTTTATGCATTTCCATGCATACGTTCTTTCTCTTCAATATGTTTTGATATATTTGAATTGCTTGGGACTTTTCTGAGTGTTTCTTTCTCCTTCTCTCTCTTCTGGTTACGTTAGTTGGCTTCTATGGCTCCTAAATGTAAGGGGGCATCTACTTCTTCTAATCCTACTCCTTCTCATGTCTAGTTCTGTGATGATAAAGCCCGCAAGGAATTTTCAAAGAACTTCTCTAGATAAGGCATTCATTCAGAACGCCAAGTCATTTTGTCAGACTTCTCTAACACTGATCTACCCACTGTCATTTACAATAGGGGTTGGGAGTCATTGTGTGACGTCCTGGTCACATGTCCATCCATACTGATCCAAGAGTTCTACTCTAACATGTATAGATTCGATTATTCAGTACCTCAGTTTTCTACTCGTGTTCGAGTTACGCACATTGTGGTCACTTCGGCTGTTGTAGCCGACGTGCTCCATGTCCCTAGGGTAGTGCATCCTGACTATCTTGGTTATGAGCATCTTAAGACTGTGTCTAAAGATGAGCTAATTTCCACTTTTTTTAGGGACTTTCCGAGTGGGGTGATCAACAGTTCACTTCCTACTCTCCTTTTACTAAAGGTCCTAGGTTTATTAACATGGTTATGACCTTTATTTTGCATCCTTTTTCTCACTATAACTCTATTATAGAGCCTTGTGCTCGATTTTTGTTGTCCCTCATTGAGCATCTCACCATTGACTTTCCCTCTCATTTTATCCTTTCCATCGTAGATGTGTATAAGGATACAGCGACCTGTGATAAACTCATTTTCCCTTCTGCTATCATGAGGATCTTATGCCACTTCTCTGTTCCCTCTCCTGTTTTGACCCTTTTCATGTCTCTTGTGCCATAGACGTCGCTACCGTTAAACGGAGCGAGGCGCTGCTACGTTCGAGGCGGTCTGGATCGATGGCTCCTCCAGCTCCTATTACACCATCTACATCTACTCCATCTTCTTCTATGAGCAGTGTGACTCTCGAGAACATCATGGCATAGCTTGTGCGCATGGATGCTTGCCTTGACATACTTAGTGATGAGTTGTGCTAGGTGAAAACCTGTGTTAGTCATATTACACGATGGCAAGCAGTCATGGGTGGCTTCGTTTCTTCATATTCTCCTACTCTAGAGGCTTTTGAGGATGAGGATGACAATGGTGATGCTAATGCATCTGGTGGTGATGAGGATGATGCTAGCTCTTCGAGTGCTAACGTTTGGTCATGGGAGTAGTTTTGGTCATAGGAGTAGTCATTATTAGGTGGAGAGTTAGTATAGGAGATTTTTGCTAGAGGGAGTGTTGTTTTTAAGGGATGTAGTGAGGGTTTTGATGTATCTTTTTCTTCTCTTTCTTTCTTAGATACATTGTTCTTGTACCTTAAGTCTTGCGACCGTTTGACATACATTGTACTCATGTTTGCTTTATCTATATATTGATGTATCTTTTCACCTACCTCTACATATGTTGTTTCTTTTCTATCTTTATACACACGTTTCTTATATTTTGTATGCAATCTATTATTTTTGTTTCACACAAAGATGCCTTGATGAATTTTGTTTAAGTGTTTTAGAAATATAGGTTGTCAAAGTCTACTTGCCATGAACTCTCTTTTTTCAAAGTTTTTCAAGAGTTTGTGTTAGGATAGATTTTATTGTACTTAACAAGTGAGTATGAGTTGAGTGTTTTATCATGGATTGCCAAAAGGCCAGCTTGTTAGGGTCATATTTTATTGTAATTGGCTAATCCTTTGACAAAATACACTTTACTTGTAATTGGATAGATCTAAAATGGGTTTAGTACTTCAAAAAACATGTTATTCAAGTCAAGTATTAAAGGCATGAAGATTGGTTCAAGAAACAAATGAAGAAAAGCTGTTCATTATGTCTCGACAGATAGCTCGACAGAAGCTTGCTATCGAAACTTAATGTGAAGCTCGATAGATAGCTTGACAACAACTCGATCTATCGAGAATTATAGTTTCAGAATTTCCAAATTTGAAATTTGGCCCAGGCTTTTGTATTTGTTTAGAGTTTCTTTTCTCACAACCCTAGACATATATAGGGCTTATTTTAAGAGCCGTCATATACAGATATAGAGACCAAGTGACTTATTTTCTTTGTGTGAAGCTACTGTGTTTGTACGCCATAGGGTTTTGTAAACAAGTTCTTCCTAATCTTTCTTGTTGATGAAGTGAAGAACTTTGCAGCCAACAACATCTATTCAAGTTACTGGAATTAGTCACATATTAGGATTCGTGCAAAGGATTAGTCACAAATTGGAAGTTTGTGCATTAAGGAAAGAAGGCTACTACAAGATTAAGTCCAATTGGGTATTGGAGCAAAGGTTCAACTATAAGTTGATATTCTTTGAAAAAATCCCTTAGGCCAGTGATTTACCCCACTAGGGCTTACCCGTCGTGAATAGTGATTAGTCTCTAGTTGAAAGCTTTAAGGATACACTGTGGGAAACCAAAAAAAAAACTATAGGTTGGTATTTTGGGATAGGCAAGGGTAGTTGGTAAGTTTCCTTATACTTGTTGATAGGCTAAGAATGTATTGACCCCTTGTGATGAATTAATTGATTAATTACCCAAGTTTATTAATAAATCAAATTAACATGTAATGTACATGGCAGCACAAACAAATCACCAACTAAAATAAAATGGAGTGGAAAATAAAGTTGAGACGGTGATTTGTTTACGAATGGGAAAAACCTCCGAGGCAAAAACCCCACCGAGTGATTTTAAGGTCATTACTCCCGAGAATTCACTATTATCACAACAAACGATTACAAGTATAGGAATCCCAGTACCTTATACCAACTTACAGTTGAACCCTTACCCCAATACCCAATTGGACTTGTTTTGTAGTGACAATCTCTCTTTATATTGCACGGTTCCTAGTACGTGACTAACCAATAGATGCGCGGATCCTAGTACACGACTTTATTACCAACCTGAGAGGGATGTTGGCAGTAAAGTTCTTCAGTTCATCACATGATGAAAATCACGAAGTTGCTTGGTCATAAAACCCTATGGTGTACAAACATAACAACTTCTTCATCTTTAGTGACAATCTCTCTTTGTATTGCACGGCTCCCAGTACGTGACTAACCAAATGATGTGCGGATCCTAGTATGCGACTTTATCACCAACTTGAGAGGGATGTTGGCTGCAATGTTCTTCAATTCATCACATGATGAAGATCATGAAGTTGCTTGGTCACAAAACCCTACGGTGTACAAACACACCGACTTCTTCAAAATGAACTAGGGCAAACTAGGTTTCCAGTCACTCTTCTTCACACTTGTGGAATTATGCTCTTGTGCGACTATGCAACCTATGACGGCTCTTAAAAATTATCCTTATATATGTTTAAGGTTGTGAGAAAAGAAAGCTCAAACATACATTCACGGATTGGATGAAATCAGAACTGAAAATCTATTTTTCGTAAACCTTGATAGATACCCTATCTATTGAGCAGCTGTTGAGACTTGGGCTGAAACAACTTTTTAAGTCTCGATAGATACTAGCTGTCGAGATAGTTGTCAAGCTTTAATGAACAACACTTCTTCACTTGATTCTTGGACAAACTTTCATGGCTCTAACACTTGAACTTGAAACCTTGTTTCTTGGAGTATTGAACGCATCCTAGATCTATCCAATTACAAGTAAAGTGTGTTTTGTCAAAGGATTAGCCAATTACATAAAATGTTGACATATATTCCTAATATGAATCACATATGTCCTAACAATCTCCTCCTTTGACAATCTGTTACAAAACCATAACAAACAAATGAACATATGAAAGAAGTCATAAATCACTCAACTCATATTCACTTGTTAAGTATAATGCAATCTATCCTAACACAAAATCTTGAAAAGCTTTGCAAGAAGAGAGTTCATGGCAAAAAGACTTTGACAACCTATATTTCTGAAACACTTTGAACAAAACTTATCAAGGCATTTTAGTGTGAGATAGAAATAAAAGATTGCATACAATATATAAGAAGTATGGGCATAAAGAGAGAAAAGAAACAACACATGTAGAGGCAGGTGAAGAAGACATACATCATCATCATCATCATCATCATATATATATATCAAAAATAAGCACAATGTATGTAAACATGGTCACAAGACCAGTGTACAAGAAGAAGAAGCTAAAAGAAGTTCTAACAACGAGGCAGTAAACACTCCCCCTAACGAGATAAAACACAACTCCCCCTTACAAGAGTATGTATTTCACCCCCTACCTTGTAGAATCTTAAAAAGAAACCACAAATTCCTCACAATCAAGAGTTTCCATGACAACGGGTGTTAATAGGTCACACAGCAAAGATTAAAACCTAATAAGAGTGTTCCTGCTCTGATACCACTTGATAGCCAAGAATGTATTGACCCCTTGTGATGAATTAATTGATTAAATACCCAAGTTTATTAATTAATCAAATTAACATGCAATGTACGTGGCAGCACAAACAAATCACCAACTAAAATAAAATGTAATGGAAAATAAAGTTTACATAGTGATTTTTTTACGAATGAGGAAAACCTCTGAGGCAAAAATCCTACCGGGTGATTTTAAGGTCGCCACTCCCGATAATTCACTATTATCACAACAAGCGGTTATAAGTAAAGGAATCCTAGTACTTTATACCAATCTACAGTTGAAGCCTTACCCTAATACCTAATTGGACTTTTTCTGTAGTGACAATCTCTCCTTGTATTGCACAGATCCCAGTACACGACTTTATCACCAACTTGAGAAGGATGTTGGCTGCAAAGTTCTTCAGTTCATCACATGATGAAGATCACGAAGTTGCTTGGTCACAAAACCCTACGGTGTATAAACATAGCAACTTCTTCAAGATGAACTAGGGCAAACTAGGTTTCCAGTCACTTTTCTTCACACTTGTGCAATTATGCTCTTTTGTGCTTATGTGCGATTGTGCAACCTGTGACGGCCCTTTAAAATAATCCTTATATATGTTTAGGGTTACAAGAAAAGAAAGCCCAATTATGTATCATGCAAAATTGAAATCTGATTTTCATAAACCTCAACAGATACCCTATCTATCAAGCAGCTGTTGGGACTCGGGCTGAAACAGCTCTTTCAGTCTTGATAGATACTAGTTGTCAAGATAGTTGTCGAGCTTTAATAAACAATTTTTTCACTTGATTCTTGGACATACTTCATGGCTTTAACACTTGAATTTGAAACCTTGTTTCTTAAAGTATTAAACACATCCTAAATCAACCCAATTACAAGTAAAGTGCATTTTGTCAAAGGATTAGCCAATTACATAAAATGTTGACATATGTTCCTAATGTGAATCACATATGTCCTAACACTTATAGCCGCTTGATTGTTGATTAGTGGATTCTTAGGAGTGGTGATCTTAAAATCACCCGGTGGGATTTTTGCATTGCGAGGTTTTTCCCATTTGCAACAAATCACCATGTCTAATTTATTTTCCGTTGCACTTAGTATTTTTGGTGATTTGTTGGTGTCTTCACTATTTGCATGCAACTAAAATTATTTAATCAACTTGGGTAATTGAATAATTAACCAGGGTTAAGCTATCTTGACCCAACAACCACCAATCCACAAAGGTCCACTTAGGCCCTCGGTTGGAATCATGGCCCACCTAGTTTTAAGTGACCTACTTATCTATCTTTTTAGCTTTATGGAGCCTACCCGCACTTAAAGAGATTCTAGATCCCATCAAAGGAGGATACTATTTATATCTCTTGTTTGTTCAACCATATATTTTGTGTTCACCTAATTCTAAAGGATAAAGCAAAAGGTATAAAATTGAAGGATGACTCAAAAGTTATGGCATACCCTAAGACGTTTTGGATAAAAGAAAAGAGGTTCTCACATATAAGTGACTTATCCCAAGGTCCAAAGGTATATCTTAACTTGAAAGGTTCATAAGATCATAGCCTAATTATAATCATAAGCCCAAACCAAAATACCTTTTGAAAAATAGGGCCTTGGACTTAAGGTATCAAATATGCTATGGACTTCGCATCCAACGTCTTACAAAGTCAAATGAAATTCCCTAATCTTGGGCCTCCTTGTTGTATGCCTATGCCCAAAATGATGAGAAATTCATGGACTTTGAAGGAAATGCCACAATATATTCTAGCTAGAAGGCTACTTAAAAAAATGATGATAACAAAATGAGAAAGAAGAGCCCAAATGTGATGAATACATTGTAGGCTCATATTTGAGACAAATGGTTAAAAATATATAAGTACATTCTAATGAAAGCTCAGGAGAGAAAGGTGAGAGCATTATTGTAAAGGGACTAAAGCCTAAATGAAATAAGAGGCAAGGTTCATGAGAGGAAAGGGAGTGATTTTGTAATTGGACCTTCATTAAGATGGACTTAAAAGACAATCTAAGGACATCTAAAAGTTGAAAAGAATCTTTTAATTGGGACATGAATTTCATAAAGATGGGACTTCTTTTTAGGCACCATTGCACTGCCAAGATCAAGTAAACAAGCCCCCATTCCAATTTGGGTCCAAGAGAAACACGAAAGACGCTTGGTCAAGATAGAGGACACACATCAAGAAGAAGTATTTCAAGAAGGGGAATCATCTCAAGTAACAATGGTTACTCCAATTAATGATAAGATTGGACAAAGGATATTCAAGGCAATAGAAGAGTAAAGCGATGTTCTAAAGAAGATTGGGGGTTGCCTCACCAAGCTAGAAGAAGCCAAGCTGAAGAAGGTCGCACATGTAGAAATTCCTAATGATGAAGAAGTGGAAGGTTGGGATGAAAGAGACAAAGCCAATTATGAAAGGAACAAGCAATTTGAGAAACTCACCATGGAGACCGTGGCTATGATAGAAAAGATGGAAAAGATGCAACTAGCCTTCCATAAGACCCAAGGATGGATGCCTGTCTCAATAACATGGGGGGCATAAGTTCAAAGACTCCTATCGCGTTGCCTCCAAAATTTAAGATTTCTGATGCGGAAAAGTTTGATGGAACTAGAGATCCAAAACAACATGTTAGGAGATATCTAAGCATTGCTAATATGAAAGGGTTGTATGAGAAGCAAATTTTGCATGCATTTCCCCTCTCACTCACGGGAGGTGCGTCAAGATGGTACTATAGCTTGGATCCGAGCAAGACTAAAGTGTGGAATGAGCTAGTGAAATTGTTTGTGGATCAATTCATCTTTAATACTATGATTGATGTAAATTTAAGAGACTTGGAGACCACTAAATAAGGGGTGGGGGAGACATTTTCTGAATATATGACTATGTGGAAGGGAAACGCATCAAGGATGGTCAATAGGCCAAATGAGAAAGACCAAATCAACATGATATCAAGAATTTGCTTCCAGAATATAGTAGTAGGTTCTTGTAGTTGCCTATTAGTTCTTTTGGAGAATTGTGTGATTGTGGAACTAGGATTGAAAATGCCATCAATAATGGGCAATTGGAGAAAGGTGAGAGCCAACCTCCAATCAAGAAGACATATAGGGGAGGAGTAGCTATGTCTAAAGCACCAAATCCCATGAATCTAAATGCCATCATACCTCAACAAACCTTAGCCTACCCATGCTTCACAAAGAAAGCCTGTTGAGAATTTTCCGACCTAGGAATGACTTTTGCCCAAGCATATGAAAATTTGTCCTCTAAGGGATTCATCAAACCTCTAGATCCCATACCTATGCCCAATCCTATACCTCCCACTTGGAACCTCAATGAATATTGCCACTTCCACCAAAAATTCAGCCATAAAACTGACAATTGTTTCCACCTCAAACACGAAATATAGGACCTCAAAGACAATGAAACTCTTCCAAATCCCAACATCAACACTAAGCCTAACATTAGGAAAAACCCTTACTTGATTATCACCAAGCTCCTTCCCCATATCAGAATTGGGTGCAAATAGATGAGATTAAATGTGATTGTTTAAAGTTGATAGAGATCATAGAAGTTAATGCGGTAGAAGTTCAAGGGATATGGGATGACGAGGATGAGATTTTGAAAAATGCGATGGCTGTATAGGGAATACTCCCCAAAGGGATAATCGAGTTAAAGAAAATGGTAGTGGAAGACAATGTGGCAAACATTACTAGGAGTGGAAAGCACTACAAGCCATCCTTTTTGGAAAATGATCATCCTAGAAGAGACATAGGAGAAGGGTCCAAGACCACGGAACCTAAAGGGAAGGAAGAGAAAGGGGAGGAAGATAGAGTTTTGACTCAATTGAAAGAGACTCAAGCCCATATGTCTGTATGGGGCTTGCTAATGGCTTCTCATAAAAATCGTAGTACTCTCTTAGATGCCTTAAATGGGAAGGAAGTACCATAGAAACCACACCGCAAGAAGTGGTATCTCTCATAGGAGTTGAAGGTCCATCTCATCTTCTTCTTGCCTTTTTTGACGAAGAACTTCCTCCTGAAGAAGCCACTCACATTAGGCCATTGCAAATCACCATTGAGTGCATGGGTGCCAAGGTTCCAATGGTACTTATTGATAATGGGTCCTCATTGAATGTATGCCCTTTTAGGATCGTCTTCACCATTGGCCTAAATGTGGAGACAATCATCCCTTCTCCTTTGACTGTTAGGGCATATGACAATACTTCAAAAAATGTTATGAGAACTTTCAAGGCTCCATGCAAGATTGGTCCATTGGAGATGATTGTGGAATTCCACGTGATGGACATCACCCCTAACTACAACCTTCTCTTGGGAAGGGCAAGGCTTCATCCCATTGGAGGTATTCCTTCTTCTTTACAACAAAAGATGAAAATCCTATGGAAGGGAGGTATTGCTGTGATAATTAGCAACAATGAGATCCTAGCTCTTGTTTGTGGACTCGAAGAAGGAGGAAGTGAGTTTCAAGTGAGTGGCTTTGAGTTTGTGAACATGGCTGATTATAAATTGAAGGATGAAAGGTATACTATGGACTTGGTCCTATGTTGTAGCCATGAGGTGATTGCAATGATGAAGAACATAGGGTATATGCTTGGAATAGGTCTTGGAAAAGAAGGAAAAAGGGTGATTGAATTCCCCAATTTCAAAACTCAACTGACCAAGGAAGGTTTGAGATTCTTTGAAGGTTGCGACGGAATCAAAAGGAACCTTGGTACCCTTAATGGAAACTTCGTGAAGGAAGAAGGAGACTTTCCTTTTGTGGCTTTCTCAAACTTTGGGTAGGTAAGGATGAAAAATTCTATCTGGGTTGGGAGGTATTCTCCAATGAGAACCTTACTTTCAAGGAGAAACCTATTGTGGTGATTAAGGAAGTTTAATAGGAAGTCGACTGGGTTGGTGGTTTCGGATTTTGTCACTCCTAATATATATATTTTTCTTCAATTTCCAAAAACATGTTTTTTTTTTTTTTTTGGTAACAATATATATATACATACTGAGTAATAATCAAGTGTAAAATAGTGTTAGACCCATGGTAAAATGGTCCTGAACCCAAAATGGTCTGGATCCAGATTTGGTTCCTACTTTTTTAATGTTGCTAATTCAGGATCAAGATAAATGAAGGTGCGACAACTTGGGACCACAGAAGCTAAAACTTCCACATAACGTTTAGCTTTAACCGCAATGGAAGCAAGGAAGTTGATGCAGCTAGCTGCGCTTTATTCCTTTACTCATGGTTATATAAAGGCCAGCCAAAACTGATGTCAAACACACAAGCAATCTTCTCTCCCTTTACCGTTATCCAAGAGTTTCCAACCTTCTTTTGCTTTGTTGTTTTTTTTTTTCTGAAACATGGATACCAAGGCACTAACTGGTCCTCAGCAGAAACCAAATGCCACCACTCCTGCCCAGCAACCAAGCCAAGCTAGCAATGTGCTATTACAAGCTAATCCATTGTTGCAACCTGGCCAACAATTGGGTCCTTTGCAGCCAACCTCCAACTTGGGTTCTCTGCAGCAAACCAGCAACCCAGCCGGTACATACCAGCAACCCAACCCACAAACCAATTATGGTTATGGTGCAGTGCAGCAACCAAACCCACAAACCAATTATGGTTCATTGCAGCAACAAAACCCACAAACCAATTATGGTGCAGTACAGCAACCAAACCCACAAACCAAACAAGTTTCATTTCAGCCATCCAACCAACAAACCAGCCTTGTTCCTTATCAGCAGCCAAACCCACAAACCAACCTCGGTGCTTGGCAGCAATCCAACCCACAAACCAATCTTGGGGCTTGGCAACAACCCACCCCACAAACCAACCTTGGATCCACATGGCACCAGCCCAACCCACTGGGTTCTTTGCAGCCATCCAGCCTGCTCAGTAAGCTGGCACCTAATGCTATGAACCAACTGATCAGAGGTGACCGAAGCATGCTTACATTGTCTGATGACAATGCTCTGGTCAGTCATATTCTGGGATCCCATACTCCAGATGGCCGAGACGTTGATGTCAAACCCCTTCTTCGTCTTGTTGAAGACATTCTTAGACGCTCCACTCTCACTTCAGACACCATCTTAACAACGGTAAAAACTAAAGTGTCATCAATAAAGAAAAAAAAAAATTAATATTCATTTATTATATTATTTAAGTTATACCAATCATATTTTTATAAACTCATCACATTCATTTGTAAATTTATATGTATGCGGGTACACACCATCAAGCATGATGTAGCAGATATATATACAAGTAGTTTTTGGTTGGAAATGTATATATGCAATTTATTTGAATTGAAAGCATCCAGTTCTATGTTCTTTGCTTTCATTTTCTAATTATTGCTTGTGTTTTTTAACAGGGTTCCCAAACATACCTTGATCCAGGCTTTGATGACAAGACCCACCATACCAGTTTTCTTGCCATGCTGGAAGCTCTGTCATATACCATTGACCGAATTGCCTGCGAGGTTATAACAAATCACGATTACAAAATCTTGCCCCATCTATATTTACATCAACATAATAATAGAAATTAGAATCTTTTGATTATCCCAAAATTTTTTTTTTTTTTAAGTTTATTATTTTTTTTTCCAGCTTCAATACAAGGCTTTGGGTAGCACAGATGCACACCAAACCACAGTGGCAATATTTAACATGGTATCGCACTATGGATGGGACGCAAAGTTGGTGTTGGCCCTAGCGGCATTTGGATTGAACTATGGAGAATTCTGGCTTCTTGCACAGATTTACTCGACAAACCAACTTGCCAAGGCAATGGCAATCCTGAAACAAGTGCCTGGCATCATTGAGCACGCAATCCCACTGAAACCCCGGTTCGATGCACTTAATGATCTAATCAGGACCATATTAGAAGTGACTTGGTGTGTCATTGAGTTTAGAGATCTACCATCCATTTATATCACAACGGACGTACCAGCATTAGCCTCAGCCATGACCCATATTCCAACTGCCGTGTATTGGACTATCAGGAGCATTGTGGCCTGCGCAACTCAGATTTCTAGTTTCACTACCATTGGTTACGAGTATGTCATTTTCCTCTCCATCCCAATTTACAATTATTCTCATGCAATCTTTAAATTTAGATACAGTATGGCCCATAAAAGGTTTGTTAAGCATTTCTTGAATTTTTTTGTACACACTAATAAAAAGAAAGATCTAAATTGTTTTATAAGTAGTGTAAATACTAAAATGTTTGTAAGGCATTTAACATTCTCAGCAAAAAAAGAAAGAAAGGCATTTAATATTAACAATGCAAAATGGATATTGATTGCAGGTTTGCGTTATCCACCTCAGAAGCATGGGAGCTATCCACCCTGACTCACAAGCTCAAAACCATACTTGAACATCTTAAGAAGAAGATGGAAGAATGCGTTCGATACATTGGTAAGCCAGTTTTATCCTGCGTTATATAACACGCAATGCCATATATAAAAAATGAATACATAAAAGTATCTTATACAATTGCATACAATTGGTACAACACTCTTTGCACATGCATGGACTCGATATATTTCCGTTACATAAGATACCACTCATATACACTAAAATTCTCCTATTCAATGCAGAGGAGAAGAGGGATGCTGAATCTTATAAAATGCTTGTCGAACTCTTCAAAATGATCCACATTGACAACATGAGAGTTCTCAAGGCTTTGATTTGCCCTAGGGATGATGTGTTGCCACTTGTTGATGGTACCACCAAGAAAAGGGTCGGCTCTTCTAACACATATCATTATCATTACTTTTGCACAATTATCGACATTACAATTTCTACTATCAACATATAGCATATATATATATACTTGGTCTTAATTTTTAAGTTGTGATAATATAATTAGTTATATGATTATCTATATTTGATTGTTTCATTATGGTAAAACCAGGTCAACCTTGATGTTCTTAGGAGGAAGAATGTGTTATTGCTCATTTCAAGTCTAGATATCACCCAAGATGAGTTGTCGGTTCTTGAACAGAGTTATAACGAGTCCAGGAACCTTGATATGAGGCTTCAAAGTCCATATGAGGTTGTATGGATCCCCATTGTGGATCAGTTGACTGATGCCAGGCAAAGACATTTTGAGGAGCTGCAGAATCCAATGACATGGTACTCAGTGTACCACCCTTCCATAATATCGAAGGCATCAATCAAGTTCATCAGGGAGGAGTGGAACTTCAGGAACAAACCCATTCTTGTAGTCCTAGACCCTCAAGGGAGAGTGGTTTCCCCCAATGCAATTCACATGATGTGGATTTGGGGGAGCCATGCTTTCCCTTTCACTACCTTGAAAGAAGAAACTCTTTGGAGAGAAGAGGCTTGGAGGCTTGAGCTACTGGTGGATGGTATTGACGCAACCATATTGAACTGGGTAATTATATATATGCATTTGTGTCTGTGCGCAAACACACTCTTTTAAGAAAAAAAAAAGTTAGAATAATGATGAGATAATTAAATTATAAGGATTTATCATAGTAATTCACATTTCCCTCTTTTTTATTGAACAGATTAAAGATGGAAAATACATTTTCGTGTACGGAGGGGATGACATGGAGTGGATTCGGAAATTTACAAAGGAAGCGAAAGCAATTGCAGCGGCTGTACGCATACCCTTAGAAATGGTATACGTAGGAAAAGCCACAAAAAAAGAGCAAGTAAAGCGAGTGATAGCGAACATTGTACAGGAAAAACTCAGTACCTGCTGGCAAGACCCAGCCACAATATGGTTCTTTTGGACCAGGCTTGAGAGCATGCTGTTCTCAAAGATTCAGCTAGGCAAGGATGAGGAACACGACCTTGTGATGCAACAAATCAAGAGGGTGCTTAGCTTTGACAGAGAGGGTACATGGGCTGTGCTTAGCAGAGGGTCTAGTGTGTTGGTTAATGAGCATGGAAACATCCTCTGGTCTGCCTTGTTTGAGTATGATCAATGGAAAGAAAATGTGCCACTGCAGGGTTTTGACGTTGCTTTTCAAAACTATGTTGCCACGCTTCGTGGTAATTCTCACCCTTGTTGCCGCTTTGAGTTCTCACACTATGCTGGAAAAATCCCAGAAAGCATGAAGTGTCCTGAGTGTCACCATTACATGGAGAAATACACCTCGTTCCTCTGCTGCCACGATGAAGGCATTGTTCCAAGCTTACTTGCACTAACTACTAATACTTAAACCTACTAGCCTTTTCCTTAATTACTATAGCGGCTAATGATGTGTGTTTTATTTATTTATTAATTTTTTTCTTCTTTCATCTTTTATATGTAAAAGAGTTAAGTGTGAGATGTCCTCTCAGTTGCCACTTTCTAGCGGCTTATGTATCCTATTTGAAGGAATAAATAAAAGTTATGTGTGTTGCAATAATATTCAATGATTATGTACTTATATTGAAGACTATTATACAGTAAACTATAATACGATTATAAAAACCAATTGAGTGTTTTCTTTGCATGACAAATTGATGACACTGCTTCCATATCTTTTCATTCCTTTCAAAAAAAAAAATTTCTTGATTTGGTATTTTGCCACGGAGGTTGAATCGAATATGACCTTAAGAAGCTACACATATGGTACAGAAAAGGCTAATTTAAAAAAAAAAAAAAAAAAATTTGATTCTGCAAAAGCATCATCAGCGTTTGCCCCAATAACTTTTAACTTAGTGGTAGAGTATCAGTCTTTTATATTGAAGGTTTATAGTTTAATCCTACCTGTGGCGTATAACATATGATTTTCTTTTTCTTTTTTCCGGAAAACATTTTTTTCTATTAATATAAGTGATATAATGCACTTTTTTCTACTTTTAGAAAGAAAAAAAATTAAGGACAAAATTAAAATTGTACAAAGTTAAGTGTGTGAGAAGTATTTATTGCTAATTTCTCCCTCTATTATGTTGCCACGTCTCTCTTCTTTGATGTTGGAGTAAAAAAAAAAAAATGAAAAAGAAGATAATTCTTGAATGTCTAAAAATTCTTTTAATTTATTTTCCATAAATTATATTTTATTTCATAGATTTTCAAAATATCTTCAAATTAAAAAATTATGGACAAATTATAAAATTTTTTATAAAACTTACTATCTATAAGATATATATCATTATTTTCTTATAATTCTTATTTTTGATCGTGAGAATTGCGATTCGTGTGGACTGCTTTAAATTCTCATTTTCAATGGATAAAGAGAAAAATCTCCTAGTTGCAAATCTCACAGTGATTTACTTGAAGTATTCACTTAATTAATTTAAAGGAAAATTAAATAAACTTTTGTTGGAGTTGATTTTAGTAAGTCCAAACAAAATAAGAATTGGCCCAATCAACTTTGATTCGAAAGAGAAGGCAGTCAAGCCCAAAAGTTGTTTTATTTATCAAATATATAGAAGCTATTAATGCATGGCAAAGTAAGGCCGAAAGACATGAACTCACGGTAGGGAAAATATATGAAATAATACTTTTAATATCAACTAATCGCTAACTTGTATTATGTATGAGAACTTATTTATTTATGAGGTAAGCTAAAATAATTTTATAAAAAATTTGAGAAACTACACCATTGCACGATTTGCTCTTGTGTGACTTCAATTTGTGTTACAATTTAATGAAGAAGTCATTGCTGGAACATGCAATGACTTACAATAGTTTCAAATACTACACAAACATAACTCAAAACTTCATATATTAAAACTTCTGAAAGACCAAAAAATATTAAAGAATCAAATGATTCACTGTTTAGAAATTATTGAAACAAAAAAAAAAAATATATATATATATATATATATATATATATATATATATAACTAAACAATAGAGAAATATAAAAGAAATATGGGTTACATTCGAAAGAATAATTTCAATTATTGCAAACTTTTTTATCTTATGAAAAACAACTGAAGAGAGTTTGGTGTTTCATATACGAAAATTACTTTTTAAAAAATATATGAAAAATCATAAAATGTATATTTTTTTTTTTAACAAAGTAGATGAAAAGAACATAATATAAGAAAAGCCCATACATCTACTTGACTTAAAAAAAAATATTGTGGTTTGCTTTACTTTAATAGTGTTCATGATTAACCTCGCAAATTTAGAGATAAATTATCAATGTTTGAGTTTGAGTTTAAGTTGGACTTGTTAGAAAAATAAAATTTTACTCTTGGTTAAGTTTGGACTAAACAAAAAAAAAATTAAAATGATTATTTTATTTAAATATTGTGCTAATGTGGAAAATATTTTGTTTAAAAAAAATGATAAGGATGAGTTTGAGTTTAAGTTGGACTTGTTAGAGGGATAGAGTTTTACTCATTGTTAAGTTTGGACTAAACAAAAATAATTTTATTTAAATATTGTGCTGATGTAGAAAATATTTTATTTTAAAAAAAAAATGATAATGATGAGTTTGAGTTTAAGTTGGACTTTACTAGAGAGATAGAGTTTCCCTCCTTGTTAAGTTTAGACTAAACAAAAATAATTTTTTTTAAATAAAATTATAATTTTATTTAAATATTCTACTAACGTTGAAAATTGTGAGAGCTTCAGAATCTTTGCTTTTATATATATTAGCTTCATCAAACGCGCTTCGTGCATGAGATGAGGCTTTTTTTTTTTTTTTTTTTATAGTAATAGTAGCAAAAAAAAAATCTATATTTTTTATTATATATATATATATATTTTTTATTTTGAGAATCTAATTTATAAGTAGATAAATAAATTTGAAAATCAATAGGAAAGTGACCCTATTTTTTAGGCAATATTTTAGTGGAAGTTAGGTTATATTTTTACCAGATTGTCCTTTAGTTTTATCTCTACTTAAACATAGAAATGTAAGGGTATTTTAGAACAAAAAAAAACTCCAGATTGTCCTTTAGTTTATATATATATATATATTTGTTTTTAGATAAACTTGGGGTGTTTAACTTATTTTTCTATTTAAAAAAAAAAACAATAAATGTATAGTTGATTTGAAGAAGTGGAAAAATATTCTATTTTGTAGGTAATATTTTAGTACAAGTTAGACATGTATTTTTACTAAACTATCATTTAGTTTTGTTTCTACTTAAACCCAGGGGTGTAGAGGCATTTTGGAACAAAAAAATTCAATCCAAACAAGATAAGCCCCCTTAAATAGTAGTATAAATACTTAATGTGATGATAAAATAGGAAAAGGGGTTGATGGTTAGTTATTCAGATAATGATGTTAATGTGTAAGTGTTCTTGTAAAAGACAGACATAACTTAGCATCAACCTATGTAATGGTTAGTTGTTCATTTTCGTGGTTTTCTTTTTTTCTTTTTTTGCGCGTTCTTTCCTGGAAGCTTCACAGGTTTTGAAGTGTATTTTTCGGTTTTCCAAAAAACAAACTATTTTTAATAAAATAAAAAATAATTATAATAATGACCATGGGTGATTCATCGACTTCAAGCTTGATCAATTTATCCCAACAGGCACAATTATGGTTCTCATCCGAGACCTATAATTATAATAATTCTTGATAAAAACTTTAATTTTTTATATTATGACAGCATTATACCCTCCTTATAATTACGGAAGATATGCTTAATTTGTTTGTTAGGAAAGGTCCTTAAAAGATATTCCTTCAATAATTTAAAAATATAAATATAAAAAAGGAAAAAGGTTGCTATGTTTGGTTGCTTAGAGAATTAATCATAAATTCTAGGTTTTTGTTGCTAATATGCCAAATTCATGACAAATTAGTGTCTAGATTGGCATGGCAATCAAAATGGTTCATTTTGCAAACTTTAAAAATTACTATTACTGATAAATCACTAATTAATACCACGTTTATAACCCTTCTTCAACCTAGATTTTTGCCCAAAATATGGGGTTTGGTCCATTCATTCAACACACTATTATTTTAATCTTTTGAACCTATTTGGGAAACTTCAAAGTTGAAGTGTAGGTAGAAGCATGAACACAATTTCCCGCAAGCCATATATATATATATACACACACATACAAAATATCATATGCTCTCTACCAATACCTACATTTACCATTCCACACCATCCAACTGATTGCTTGCACATGTTAAAAACATGGTGAAAATAGCACTAAGTTGAAAATTCCATATGATCATTGACAGACAGATTTTAAAATGGTCTTTAACCATGATTAGATGTTCATATTTTATTGCTGCAGTATAAATTTTAGCAAATTTTTAGGCATTATTTCATTCTCATAATGACTAATAAAGTATCTACATATAAATCACTTTCTCAATAAAAAGAAGTATCTGTAAATCAATCAAATCTTTGATACCCCTTTGCAGCTTCAGCTTTGTGGTCATGCCACATTGGCTGCTGCACACACAATGTACATTACACTTTCAGATTTCAAAACCTACAATTTCAATTACTCTTCAAAAACAGCAGAACAGGTAGGATGGAAAACTGGAACTGAAAATTAAATTGAATTCTGTAGTCGCTATTTTTCCTTCTGATCTTAGCATGCTAGCTGCTGAAACCCCTATTTTTGTTAGCACGACAGCAAGTACAGAAACTAATGTTTAATACCTTGCAGTTCAGAAACAGCACACATCAAACTTATTTTCAATCAGTATTCCCGAAAATTTTGAAGCTGGAAAGAGAACTACCAGAAGTATATGAGCTTGTATAAAAATCAACGGTAATAAGTAGGACAAAGCAAAAGAGATGAAGTTAGACCAAATCAACCATTTGCTCGACAGGTATACCTTTTCTAGTATTACATTAACACATATTAATGTCTTGAACATATTATGAGCGAAACTGTCAACCAAATCAACCATTCACATGGTAGGTAAACCCTTTTCTAGTATTTCATCAATACAGATTAACGTATTGAACATCTTCAAAAGAGCACAACAGTATAGTAAAATTTACACATAGTTATATATGAGGGATTGAATTTATTACCAATCCCACTACACTGTAGGTAACACACTTCCAATTTTTGGAATACATATCTATTCCGTGCAAAGTTTAGTTTTTGGAACAAAATAAAGATAAATTCCTTTGGCCATTGGTTTAAACAGACCTCAAAAAAAAAAAAAAAAAAAAACAATTGGTAGCAATGACATAAAATATATGGCAAAGCTTTGGTTATGGTGCAAGCCCTGCAGTGCAGAAGCAGCAATCGCGTGGACACTGATATGCAAATGACTTTTAGACCAGTAAATTTGTCACTACAATCCTAGTAACTGATCTGATTCCACAAAAGTGAACTATAGGACGATCTGGATTGATCCTTAAATTTATCATAGTAAAATCCTTCAATCTGGAATATGATTAGTTCGAGAACCAGCTTTAAGTAATGGAGCATTAGAATCTTTTCAACTAAAAGGGGAAAACATTTGAAGATACCAAAGCATTGGTAAGTCCTTTGTTGTACTGGGGATCCCTAAGCAAAGAATACCCACTGCACAACAACCATACACACCCCACAAAATTTAGTTCAGAATTCAGAAAGTTACATGTAAGAGATTATAGTATAGTTCTGAAAAGTGATAAAAACAGAGTCCCCAGGTATCTCAGAGTAGCATTTTTGGCTTCTGAACTTTTTTTATATTTACATATATTAATTTATATGTTTTCTTCCTGTAATTTTTTTTTTTGGGTATCCACCAAGTGGGGCCTCAGTTTTTGAACTGAACCCAGATCAGAATGCACCAAAACCTTTAAGAAAATGACAGGAAACTCACCAATAAATTTTTTATTTGTTTTTTGAAGGTTAATAACGATTCCTGTAGCATAAGATCAATAGGATGCAAAAGAAAAAAAAGAAGTGTAATAATCATGTGATCACAAAAACAAACCCCTCATTTTAAGTATTCAGTAACTTTCAGATTCTAAAAGCCCAAGAAACTACACTACAAATCATATTAAAAACAAAACGAAAACTCTCCCCTTTTACAATCAAACATCCCTCTTCACCCATGTATCAATAGATTAAGGAAATCTCAATCCTGGCATAGAGACATCAATGTACTTATTCTGCTGATAAAATAAGTTTATGCTGTTGCTGTCCACTTCATAAACAGAACCCTTGAAAATTATGTAAATAAGAAAAGGGTAAGAAGAAACGAACTTGATGCATAAATTTGAAGCATTTTTTATGTTAGAATTAAATGATTTCAAATTTAAGCGGCAAACGAAAAGAAAAACAAAATCTTACAAAAATCTACCAAACAGGGAAAAACATTCTAACCAAATAACAATAATCGACAAAACAGAACCCAAAAAATTGGAAATATAAAATGGGAAATCAGGTTACCTTTAACCTTGATTCAATAATTTTTTTGGCATGATAACTCCTAGAAATGTATTACAAAATTAAAAAGATAAGTGACTGATGGGAAGCCAAAACTTTTTTTCTAATCAAAACATAGTCACTAACCAAATTGAGTCTTAAGAATTGAAAGTGGTCTCTACCATATTTAGATGTACCAAAATCAAGACTTCAAAATACGGTGATCCAGTAAAAATAATTAAATCCAAGCTCGTAATTATAGCATTTGGCAATCTTAAGATCATAAAGTATTGTCTTTTCTAATTTTAACTATAATGTAAACTTCTAGACATAAAAAATTTGGGTATAAATAGCACTTCATGTGTGGGAATCACTATTTTTTTTTCGTAAAGCATAAATCATGCATTTTCAACACTTACAAAATATCACTAAGAGAACTCAAAACCATCAAAAGCAAGACAATGTAATCATTGCGTTAGACTGAATTGGAAAACCTCACAAACACAAATAAGCCAACTAGATTACAAAACAGAGCAGACAAAAAAAATCAAAGAGAACTCTATCTATTTGGCTAACAAAAAAAGATTGAAAAAGATTAATGGAATCATAATAGGGTTATAGGTCAATTGAATCCAAAACAAAAACCAATTCAAACCCAAATACATCAATTGGAAAATTTTAACCAAAAAAATGAGATAAACAGAGGAAAAATCAGACTGCCCTAATCTTTCAGTTTGATTCAGTAACTCTTCTTAAAAAACACCCAAATGTCTTATCTGAAAGAGAACTCCGTAAATTTGTGCTTCAACAAAAGGATGGGAAAAGGAGGTTTCTTAAATTATAGAAAATAAATTTAAGTTGTAATCTGGCTTGAATTGAAAAATGTGCAAGATTGATCCCATAGTACCATTGACTGCTCATGGGACACCAAGACTGAACTGGTTCAAAACATATTTCTAAATTTATCCATTTAAAAAATATTGAATTTCTTAATACTCTGCATATCAAGAAAAAGAATAAATATACACAGATTTAGGAGTAAGCATTGTTCTAAAAAAATTACTAAATATATCCTTTGATGGACTGTGGGTAAGAGTTCTGAAGACTTTTCCAAAAGACACCATCTCTAGATAAATGGTAAAAATTATAATATTTGACCAAATAGAATAACATCCTAAAACAATATCTAAATATATCCTTCTGTGTCACTCTTGTAAACAACATCCATACCATATAGCATCTTGCCAAAGACAACATGGCATTCCATCCAACCTTTTAAAGGAAACAACAAGCAAGCATGTAAGAAAGGAAGAAAAAAATCCAGGCTATAAAAACTGTGCACTAAACAGATGATACAAATTATCATTATTCAAATACATTTTTAAAATAATATAAAAAATCCTCCACACCATTAATACAGCCAGCAAATGTCACCAAGTCTTAGTCTTCTTCTCCTACGTTATCTCATGTAAAGATATTGCCTTAAGGTGCACACATGTTGCTAATTCAGCACTTGGACACTCAAATTCATGTAATGAGTCTACCCACACCTAAATATGAAAAAAGATCTTGATCTACCTTAATCAATAAAATCTTCAAATTAGCACTTGAATCAAGCCATTCACTTACAAACCAACAACTTTGAGAACAACACTACTTATTTAATAGGAAAAACAACAGCCTGAGCCAATATGCAAAAATTAGCGAAATTAAGATGCATGCACGGAGTTCCAAAATAGCTCAACAAAACAAAGTATTCAACAGTATGAAAGATAGAGGCTAACAATTAAATAGATACTAATATAAGATACCCAAACTTGTAATAAATAATCTGCTACTATCGCAACTCAAATCTTACAAACATGGGTGGGGAAAAAGGCTAGAGATCACAAACCATATATAAAAGCTCTATTTGAAATTGAAAGTTTCATTCACAGAATCATCACAAATAGCAACTGAAATCCTATGAAGCACGGGTGCGTTTCGGGATTCGGGTGCGGGTGCGGGTGCGGGTGCGGGTGCGGGTGCGGAAGCGGGTGCGGGACTCGGCAATTTTTGAAAAAGTAGGGTGCGGGTGCGGCGGGGTACGGCGATTAAAAAATTATTAAAAATATTTTTATTTATATTTTTAATATATTGCTAAACATACTTTTTTTACATTATATAAATATATACCAAATTTAAGAACAATGGTAAATAATAACTAGAATACAGAAAATAGGAGAAAGCCTAGCTGAAGAGTGAAGGTAGAGAGTGGGAGAGAGGCTCAAGAAAAATGAAGAGGGAGAGGGTTGGTCTTGGTTTTTTCCAAACGGTGCGTTTGCACCTCTTTTTTTTTTTTTTTTTCCAGCCATAAGCACCTGTTGTTGTTTTTTTTGTTTTTTTTTTTTTTGAATTTCGGCCGGTATCGGCCGATTTGGCCGGTATCGGCAAGTATCGGCCGATTTCGGCCGGACCGATTTCACCCGATACGGACCGATTCGGGCCGAATCGGCCCGATTTCGCGCGCGTCGGCCCGAATCGGCGCCATATCGGCGCGAATCGCGCCAAATCGCACCGAAAAAAATGGTTTTTTATTGCCGGACGCGGCACGGACGCGCAGGCAGCGGCGTCGCCTGCGCGTCGCCGCGTCCGACGCTGGTGAGGCGGCCCAAACGCCGCACCCGTGCTTCATAGCTGAAATCCCTCAGAATCATATGAAAATTTAATCTTTGAGGTAGACTGAAATGTAAAGCCTAAAAAAAGGTTTTTTATTTTCAAAAAATAAACCAAAGAGAACTCTAACAATCTAATTTTGCTTAGAACTATCCCAAATACATCAATTGACAAAATGTAATCCAAAATATCAGATAAATAGAGGGATAGTAAAGCCGTCCTAAGGTGAAACAAAGTATACAAAAAGAAGTTGAAGTAATCATTATAAGGAAGTTGATCACAAAGCATGACACCAACAACAACAAAAAAAAAAAAAAAAACAATTTTACAGGTTAGTTGAAAAAGAATCATGGAATGCATTTTTTTCTTTTTGGAAAAAGCTGTCTAAAATATGCAAAAATAGAGGAAATTCAAACAACGAATACATAATGGATAGAATTATCAGATAAACAAAGAGGAAATTAGGCTTTCCTAACCTATCAGTTTGTTCCCGCAACTCTGCTTGCAAATTACTAAAATTTTGTACTTGACAGAGAACTGCAGCAAATCTGAATTTCAACAAAATGACAGGGTAAGAAGGTTTTTTATAATTTCAATAATAGTGTCTAACAATCTGTTGGAAGGTGTATAGTAATCAGTTGGTTGTTAATTTATTTATTTATTTATTTTTCAAAACTGCACAAATTAATCCAAAAAACCATAATTTCACTTAGAAAAAAATTATAAATTATTATACACTCCAGACTTTCAGATTTTAAACCATCCAAGTATTAAAATCAAGGGCGAAATCCCCTGATGTTACCAAAACTTAAAAACCAAAAAATAATAATTTCAGACCAATCATCCATAGAGAGAGAATAAACCCATCACTACACACTCTAAACTTCCAGACTTATAACCATCCAAGTTGAAATTTGGCTATTAAAATCAAGGGCAAAATCCCTTATGTTACCGGTACTTAAAACCGGAAATTATAATTTTTCCATAGAAAGAGATGTAAACCCATCAATATTTCAAAAGGAGTCAAAGAAGAACCCTAGACAATTTGGTATGGAGAAAATTTTGAAATACAGATATATTGGAAAGGAAGATGGTAATTCTTGCAGGATGAACATCTGGTTTTAAACTAAAAACATATACATATTGGAGATTTAATATGCTAATTCAAAAAGGAAAAGCAATGGTGAAAAGTTTCAGAAAACCAAAACAGTATTTGACGAAGAAAAGAGTACGCTGACCTTTAGAAAAATTTTGTTGCAGAGAAGAGATGAGATGAGGCAGAGCAGCAGATCAGATGGCAGTTGACCTCAGTTCCTACACATAAAATTGATTTGATTCGAAATTGGTACCTGGCCTAACTTGAGGGCGTGCAGATGAAAATGCCAAGCTAAAAAGCGAAGAGAAAAACTTAATTTGAATACCAAAATCGAAAACAATCCAAACCAAATATCAAAACCTAATCATAATTAATAAACAAACTTAAATCGAAGATAAAAACTCACCGGTGAAAGAAATTAACAGACGGTTAGATGAAGAAATCTGACAGGAAAGTGAGAGACATCGCAAACTGTGGAAATATTTCAATGAGCTTCTGTTTTTTTCTTTTTCATTGGCAGGGAAAATCTTTTTCATTGGCAGGGAAAGAATGGATGATTGTGTGTTTTGGGTTTCAGTTTTTAGAGCGTACAGTTTTTATCTCTTGATCTCTCTCTCTCCTTCTCCGTTCTCTGCCTCTCTATTTCTCTATCTCTCTTTTCTCTCGGTCTCTCTTTCTCCTTCTTTTCTCCGTGTAGCAATCTTTTTTTTTTTTTTGTCTTAAGCGGACTCTAAACGGTATTTTAACGCAGTAAAAAATTATAATTTATCTCTTTTAAACATTGTTGTAACGTTACCAAACAATATAACGTAGGTATAAATGTTCTTTTAGTTCTTATATTTTGCTTCTGTTTCTATTTTGATCCTTACATTTTTATTTTATCACTTATAGTCCTTAAACCAATTAATGCGTGTTATTTTAGTCTTTACCATCACTCAACTAATAGAAAATGCTAGCAAACAGAGGGTACTTTTTACACGGTAAATGATGACATGGCGGATAAAATAATAATAATAAATTATATTTATTATTTAATAAATGCCTAGTCAGCATAAATAATAATTAAAAAAGATATTTTCATATTTTTTTCTAAATTCTTTTAAAATAAGATAAGATAATTAAATTAAAAAAATTTAAACAAAAAATCAAATCCACAGAACAATATGGGTTTAGAAAGAGAAAAAGTGATCTGGATATGGGTTTAGAGAGAGAGAGAGCATGATCTAGGACCAAAAAGGAGAGGAGAGAATAAACGATTTTGGGTTTAGAGAGAATCGCCTAAGGGCTGATCAAAATTGTAGTGGATGAGAGAATCACCTAGGCTCTAACCAGAAAGGAGAGGAGAGAATAAACGACGATCTGGGTTTAGAGAGAGAGAGGTTGAGATGTGGCTGATGGTGGTTCGGTTTCTTTCTCGTCGACCAACGACGAGCATGGATCGGAGAAAACGATGCTTGGTGGAGGCTTCAGTGGTTGGTGGGTAGCATGGATCGGAGAAAACGATGGGCAACATGGCATCTTCCCCCTTGTGTGTGTTGTGAAACTCAAACCGGTGGTGGTGGCTGTGGTTTCCTTCCTCACCATTCACTGCCACCAGCCACCCTCAAGGTAGCCTCCTTGATCTCTCCTTCTATTTTTTCTTTTCTTGGACTCACCCACTCGATGCCTCTTTCTTTGTTCTGTGACGGTGTAGGGGGTTTGGGTTGTTCAATGGTTCAAAATATGTTTGAGTTGTGGTTGAAATTTGATTGTAGGATTTGGTGGTGATGGATCTACTAGTGGTGGTGCTGGAGATTCGGGTTTGGCGTTGGTGGATATGAGTTAGTTGTTAGGATTAGTGCCCTTAAATCATATTGTATGATGCTATGTATGATATTATGTATGACATGATGTATGACTTAATATTGTGATTGATAAAGTTATTTTATTATTATCTAAAATAATGGTAACATGAATATGGGACATTATCATATAGTCCATGAGATGCATTGTATATGATTTATGTGAAAAGTCACAGAAGATGTAAATCACAAGTTCTTTGTAAACTCAGAATTTATAGTTCGTAGTCGGTGATGAAATTGGGCATTTCATTTGCGAATACTATAACGTGTCAACTACGATGATTTGTCTTAATCATGGAAGTTGAGACTTCTAGTTGATATGTTGATATGTTTTAAGAGTTAAAACATATTTGAATAGGACCGCTGTGAGATTTATTGTTCTCTTAATGATTGTCAAATGAATAATAAATCTCACGACTTCTATTTGCATGAACTCTTAATCCTAAGAGAATAATGGACCTGATTATGAAGTGTAGGTTACTTTGATATATCAGGAGTGAGATATGAAGTGACAATCAAAACCTCAGTATGTTGGGCAGTCACATTTAGTGTTGATGGAACATATATTCTCAAAATGGAATTTATAGTCTCTTGATGGAGATATAAAATATTCCCTTGAGATAAGTTTAATGGTTTCAGTTATTCAAAGAGTTAGGCCTAACCACTTTAGTAAGAAATTACTAAAGTATATATTTATGAAATTGGATTTCATAAATATATAATGAATAACTTTAAAGAATTAAACCGGGTACTCAAGGATAAGATGTAGTAATTTACAAAGTAGCAGTCTACATTTATGACTTTGTGTTACTATGAATATTTTATGAAGAGGTTACGTGTATAATAAAGTCTTGGGATATAATTTATTAATAAGATTTAGAGTGCAATTATATTTATATAGTGGTATTAAATATGATTAATGGTAACTTTGGACTTGTCAAGAGTTGACAGAAAAGCCTAAGGCCCATTGGAGTTAGTATCTCATTGGTCCCTTTTGGTCCCACTCCAAGCCACACACTAAAGCCCAATTGGAAAAGTCCAATAGGCCAGCCCAATTAGATAATCAGTTAATTATAAAGGGAGAAACATACATAATTTTTTTTTAGATTAGTGAAAAAGTGAAATAAGAAACGGTGTGTGAGAGAGTGTGAGACACAGTTTCATTATCCCTTGAAAACTGATTGAGAGACCACACATCTTGGGCGTAAAGTGGAATTGGAGTGAAGATTAAAAGTGTTCCCAAGTGCTTCTAATCTTTGTTTTGAATTTCTCCACACCAAGGTACGCTATCTTGTTCTTAAATTCTGAAATTTATGTATTGCACGTTATCAATCATGAATGAAATAGATCATTGTTTGTTGCTTCTGCTATGTGTTTTGTATGAGATACAAAACCAAAATTTTTCCTTCAATTGGTATCAGAACCAGGTTTTCATATCATGATTGTATAGCGTGTGACTGAGTTTTAGAATTTAAGAAAACTATTATCTTTGTGTTTCAATTTTTTGCATCATATGGATATAATGAAGAGGAGCCATACATTAACAAAAGTAATCTTTTGATAATAACTGCCCTTGAAGAGTAGTTATTCATGTGGGCCGTGTCTTATTTGAATCCATGTTCAACCACTGGAAGTATTTGTTTAGTGCATTGAAAACTTGTGTTGATGCTTTGATTGTTATTTACCAAGTTTGTACAGATTGCAATTTTTTCATGGTAGTTATTGAATGGGAGTTATGTGACTATCAAATAACTTTGGATTGGCATTGCACCGTTTGGCTTGGACTTAATGCATGCATTTCATGGCATGTTTTTATGGCACGGCTTGGTCTTTAATTGCTTGGCTTAGATTTTTTCATGCCATGATTTATACGGGTTGGTTGACACATGCATGAGGGGCAGTTATTGCAAGTTAGAATAAGACAGAATGATGGCCCACGGTTGATTCACTTTTGTCCAAATGCATTGGTTTTGTGTGCAAATGCTTTATGGGCATAAAAAAACATAGAATTCATATATGTAGAATTCCACCATCTGATTGTACAATATTTATTTATATATATATATAACATTATATAATATAATAATCATATATTATATATTGTATTATATATATATATATTATATATATATATATATTATAATATATATAGTTTTGTAATATATGAGTTTATATTACGTTATATATATTTATATATGTTAAACCTAGTTTAATGAAATTTATTTTTAATGAGATTAGGATTATATTTTTTTCACGTGTCTAGCATTATTATCGTTCTTAATCTTAAAAACCTTTATTTTAAAATATCTAGTGGGAGAGAGATTCAAGGTTGGATCTCACGGCCTCCATTGTTGGTTCATAATAGTGTGAAATATATACTTTGTCTTTGCCTCGAGCTTAGCATTCCATGCGGAGAGTATTTATTTCATGGTCCTACAAGATTGAATTTCTTGGTTTATAGTGGTTTGATAAACACCTTGTCTTAGCTTCGAGCTTTGCATTCTATGCGGAGAGTGTTTTATCATGGTACTACAAAATAAGCCTGTTAAAGGGATGAAATGTGGTTACATATAATTCTAGAAAATGGTATACACTAGACTAAGTATTATAGTATCCTCTAAGTTGAGTTCTTACTATTATTACTTAGAGGCTAAATGTAAAACGACATATTATTAGTGTTTGATAAGAGTTATCATGATAGCACTAATAATGAGAATAGTTCTCAATCAATTATAGTATTTTATGTTCACTCTATGCTGAGGGATAATGAATATGAGATTAGGTTGTCGTTGCATATATATTATTTTATGATTTTATTAAGGTTCCATATTATATGCTTTTATGCTAAATTGATAATGTCCAATTTACTTATTATATTCATGTTTATTATTTTCAGATTTTGTCATGGCATCATTTAGCCCACTTGTTTCTATTCTTAACCAAAACAAACTGACTGGATCCAACTATGTTGACTGGAAAAAAAATTTGAACATTGTTCTTAGTGCTGAAGAGCACAAATATGTGCTTACTTAACCATGTCCTAAATTTCCTTCATTAGATGCTCCTCTTGAGAAAAAACAGCGATATGATTGTTGGCAGAAATCTAATGAGATGACCAAGTGCTACATCCTAGCATCTATCTCAAATATTCTACAGCATCAAATGCAGGATATAGAACTTACTTCGGATATAATGTATAGTCTGAATGAGATGTTTTGTGAGCAAGGCCGTTCTGCAAGGCAAGAAACCATGAGGCAAATTTATAATACCAAAATGGCTGCAGGAAGTTCAGTGAGAGAGCATTGTCTTAGGATGATTGCTAATCTGAACACATTAGAAGTTTTAGGTGCCAACATTGATGGAGAATCCCAAGTCAAAATGATACTCCAGTCACTACCAGAATCATTCAAGGAATTCAGACTCAATTATAATATGAACAAAAAGATTTTTTCTTTGTCTGAATTAATGAATGAGTTAGTGGCGTGGAACGCATTCTTGGTACATCTAGTGTTGAAGCCAATGTCGGTGAAACTTCTACTTCTCAACCTAAGTCGAAATGCAAGAGTAAGAAGAAGAAGAAGAAGGACTTCATTAAGAAAGATGGTAAACAAATTACCTTAGGGGTTGCTAGCAAATGAAAGAAAATCAAAGGAAAGTGTTTCCATTGTGGTGAGAAAGGACATTGGAAGAGGAATTGTCCAACATACATGGCTACCAAGAATAAGGGTATGAAAAGTTCATTTCTTCTTGAAATATGTTTGGTACAGAATCCAACAGATTCTTGGTGTGTGGATTCAGGTTGTACTAATCATATCTGCAATTCTTTGCAGGGGTTCTAAGAGACCAGAAAGTTGAATGAGGGAGAACTATTTCTTACTTTGGCTGATGGGAGCAAGATTCCGGTTGAAGCTGTTGGAGTGTTTAATTTGTGTTTTAAGTCTAGAGTTTTAATATTAGAAGACTGTTTGTATATACCTAATGTTCGTAGCAATTTAATTTCTGCAACTTACTTAGGTAAACATGGATATTGTGTTATCTTAAAAGACAATGTTGTAATAAAAAAGGATAAAATGTTTATCTGTTCTGGCAATATTGTGGATGGTCTTTATATTTTAACTCCTAATAAGCATGAATTATACAATTCTGAATTAGATAGTAACTCTCATGTGAAATCATTAAAGAGAAAGTTTCCTTCTACTAGTGATACATATCTATGGCACTTGCGTTTAGGTCATATTAATTCAAGTAGGATTCAAAGACTAATCAAAGATGGACTTTTACAGCCCATGGACTTTGATGGTTTTCCAGTTTGCGAATCTTGTTTGGAAGGTAAGATGACCAAACGACCTTTTAATGCAAAGGGTAGAAGAGCCCAAGATTTGCTAGAACTAGTACATTCAGATGTATGTGGTCCTATGTCAATCCAAGCAAGAGGTGGCTATGAGTATTTCATTACTTTCACTGATGATTACTCTAGATTTGGTTATATGTACCTAATGAAACGGAAGTCCGAAACTTTTGAAAAGTTCAAAGAGTTTAGGGCTGAAGTTGAAAATCAATTAGGTAAACACATAAAGGCCATTCAATCTGATCGAGGTAGCGAATACCTTCTTGGTGATTTTAAGGATTACTTGACTAAAAATGGGATTATATCCCAGTTGATTACACCTGGAACTCCACAACAAAATGGTATAGCAGAAAGAAGGAATAGGACTCCTTTAGATATGGTTAGGTCCATGTTGAGTTATTCGACTTTACCAATTTCTTTTTGGGGATATGCCTTAAATACTGCAATGTATCTTCTGAATTTAGTACCTTCAAAGTTTATTCCTAAAATACCTGTAGAGTTGTGGAATGGGCGTAAGCCTAGTATGAGAAATCTCCACATTTGGAGTTGTCCAACACATGTGTTGAAAGGAAAGTCTGACAAGTTACAGTCTAAAACAGAAGTGGTATTTTTTGTAGGGTATCCAAAAGAAACAGTAGGAGGTTTATTCTATGGTCATAAGGATAATAAAGTGTTTGTTAGCACAAATGCCAAATTCTTGGAAAATGACTATGTGAATAATTTTACTCCTAGAAGTAGAGTTGTCTTGGCTGAAATGAATGAGCCTGTAGTTGAACAACCAATGGATGAAATTAGGGATTATGTGGCTGTATTAGATACACCACAAGATACTACTCATGAGATGTCTAGTATACAGGTGCCTCGTCATAGTGGGAGAATTGTTCGGCCTCCTATAAGATTCATAGGTTTGGGAGAAACTTATGAGGCTATCTCAGAAGAGGCTGAATCGGATCCTTACACTTATGATGAAGCTATGAGTGATATAGATGCACATCATTGGGTCCAAGCTATGAAATCTGAATTGGATTCTATGGATTCCAATCATGTATGGGATCTTGTAAAGGCGCCTAACGGCATTAAACCTGTTGGTTGCAAATGGGTTTACAAAAGGAAGAGAGGGATAGATCGAAAGGTTAAAACCTTTAAAGCAAGACTAGTGGCGAAAGGGTATACACAAAAAGAAGGTATTGATTATGATGAAACTTTTTCGCTAGTAGCCATGCTTAAATCTATCAAAATTCTCTTATCCATTGCTGCTTATTATGATTATGAGATTCGGCAAATGGATGTCAAGACTGCATTTCTTAATGGCAATATTGAAGTAGAAATATACATGTTGCAACTAGAAGGTTTCATAGCAAAGAACCAAGAGCATATGGTATGCAAGTTGAATAGGTCCATTTATGGACTTAAACAAGCATCTAGGTCATGGAACATCAGATTTGATCAAGCAATCAAGTCATTTGGTTTTGAACAAAATCTTGATGAACCATGTGTGTACAAAAGACATCGAGACAAAGTAGTAATGTTCCTAGTGCTTTATGTTGATGATATTCTACTCATTGGGAATGATGTAGGGGTAATGTCATCGGTTAAAGTTTGGTTGTCAAGCCAATTTGATATGAAAGACTTGGGTGAGGCTAACTTTATTCTAGGGATCAAGCTTTGGCGAGATCGCAAGAATAAGATGTTAGGCTTATCACAAGTTGGATATATAGACAAGGTCCTAGATCGATTTAGCATGCAAAACTCCAAGAAAGGATTGCTTCCTTTTAGACATGGAGTTCCTTTGTCTTATGACCAAAGGCGTAAGACTCAAGAGGAAGAAAATATGATGAGACAAGTTCCTTATGCTTCTGTAGTGGGAAGTTTCATGTATGCCATGCTATGTACTAGACCAGATATTTTTTCATTCAGTTAGCATGGTCAGCCGATATCAATCAAATTCAGGACCAAAACATTGGCAAGTTGTAAAGCATATTCTCAAGTATCTTAGGAGAACGAGAGATTATATGCTTGTTTACCATAGTGAGGATTTGATTTCCATTGGCTATACAGATTCAGACTTTCAGTCAGATCTAGATTTCAGAAAATCCACTTCAGGATGTGTTTTCACCTTGGGAGGTGGAGCCATAAGTTGGAAGAGCGTTAAGTAATCTTGTATTGCGGACTCCACCATGGAAGCCAAGTACATTGCTGCTTGTAAAGCAGCAAAGGAGGCTGTTTGGCTCAAGAAATTCCTTTCGGATCTAGGTGTTGTGAGAACGGAGCAAGTTCCTATCACATTGTTTTGTGACAATAGTGGAGCGGTTGCACAACCCAAAGATCTAAGGAATCACAAGAAAGGAAAACACATTGAGAGGAAGTACCACATCATTCGAGACATTGTTGCTCGTGGAGATGTTGTAGTAGCAAAGATTGAAAGTGCAAATAATTTAGCAGATCCTTTTACCAAAACCTTGCCTCAAAGGACTTTCGAGTCACATTTGGAAGCAATGAGAGTTAGATTAGTGCACAATAGTCTTTAGGGCAAGTGGGAGATTGTTAGGATTAATGCCCTTAAATCATATTGTATGATGCTATGTATGACATTATGTATGACATGATGTATGACTTAATATTGTGATTGATAAAGTTATTTTATTATTATCTAAAATAATGGTAACATGAATATGAGACATTATCATATAGTCCATGAGATGCATTTTATGTGATTTATGTGAAAAGTCACAGAAGATGTAAATCACAAGTTCTTTACAAACTCAGAATTTATAGTTCGTAGTCGGTGATGAAATTGGGCATTTCATCTTCGAAGACTATAACGTGTCAACTACAATGATTTGTCTTAATCATGGAAGTTGAGACTTCTAGTTGATATGTTTTAAGAGTTAAAACATATTTGAACAGGACCGCTGTGAGATTTATTGTTCTCCTAATGATTGTCAAATGAATAATAAATCTCACGACTTCTATTTGCATGAACTTTTAATCCTGAGAGAATAATGGACCTAATCATGAAGTGTAGGTTGCTTTGATATATTAGGAGTGAGATCTGAAGTGACGGTCAAAACCTCAGTATGTTGGGCAGCCACATTTAGTGTTGATGGAACATATATTCTTAAAATGGAATTCATAGTCTCTTGATGGAGATATAAAATATTCCCTTGAGATAAGTTTTATAGTTTCAGTTATTCAAAGAGTTAGGTCTAACCACTTTAGTAAGAAATTACTAGAGTATATATTTATGAAATTGGATTTCATAAATATATAATGAATAACTTTAAAAAATTAAACCGGGTACTCAAGGATAAGATGTAGTAATTTACAAAGTGGCAGTCTATATTTATAACTTTGTGTTACTACGAATATTTTATGAAAGGGTTACGTGTATAATAAAGTCTTGGGATATAATTTATTAATAAGACCTAGAGTGCAGTGCAATTATATTTATATAGTGGTATTAAATATAATTAATGGTAACTTTGGACTTGTCAAGAGTTGACGGAAAAGCCAAGGCCCATTGGAGTTAGTATCTTATTGGTCCCTTTTGGTCCCACTCAAAGACACACACTAAAGCCCAATTGGAAAGGCCCAATAGGCCAGCCCAATTAAATAATCAGTTAATTATAAAAGGAGAAACATACAAAATTTTTTTTAGATTAGTGAAAAAGTGAAATAAGAAACGGTGTGTGAGAGAGTGTGAGACACACTTTCATTCTCCCTTGAAAACTGATTGAGAGACCACACATCTTGGACGTAAAGTGGAATTGGAGTGAAGATTAAAAGTATTCCCAAGTGCGTCTAATCTTTGTTTTGAATCTCTCCACACCAAGGTACGCCATCTTATTCTTAAATTCTGAAATTTATGTAGAGCACGTTATCAATTATGAATGAAATAGATCCTTATTTGTTGCTTCCGCTATGTGTTTTGTATGAGATATAAAACCAGAATTTTTCCTTCATTAGTGTGGCGGATTGTGGTGGTGGTCATTGGGTTTGATGATTTAGGTTTTGATTTTTGTGGAAGAACACAACACCCATTTTTTATTTAATTTACAATTGATTTTTGGTAGAAGAATGTATACAAATTTTGGAATAGAAATTTTTTGAGTACTGTTCTTGTTATCTGGGTTTTAGTTTTTGTTATATGGGTTTGTGTTCTTGTATTTTTATGATCTGGGGAAGTTTTTATTCTAGTTGTGTGAATTTTTTCTGGGTTTGTAATAAAGTTTAACTCTTATTGATCTAAGAATATGATTCATGTTCTGGGGATGAACCCAGGAACGTGAACATGTTCTTAAGAAAAAATAATGAAAGAAATAAATTATTTTTATTTAATTATCTTATTTTATTTTAAAAGAATTTAGAAAAAAAACATGAAAATGTATTTTTTTTAATTATTATTTATGCTGACTGGGCATTTATTAAATAATAAATATAATTTATTATTATTATTTTATTCGCCACGTCATTATTTACTGTGTAAATAGTACCCTTCGTTTGCCACGTCAGCATTTTTTATTAGTTGGGTGACAGTAAGGACTAAAATAACCTGCATTAATTGATTTAGGGATTAAAAGTGGTAAAATAAAAATGTAGGGACCAAAATAGAAATAGAGCCAAAATGTAGGGACTAAAAGTGCATTTACACCTATAATGTATTGTTTTTTTAAGTGAGATGTGTTTTTCTTATTTGTCAACACAACACCTCCTTAATTGTAGGAATTCACTTTCTCTTAGCTTCTGCTATTATATATATATATATATATATATATATATATATATATATATATATATATATATATGAAAGCGAAGCCTCTGAAACTCTCACAATTTTTTACTTTAGCACAATATTTAAATAAAATGCCAAATTTAATAAAGAGTGAAACTCTATTTCTTTAACAAGTTCAACTTAAACTCAAACTTATCATTTTTTTAAACAACAATATATTTGTTTAATCCAAACTTATTAAAGAGTAAAACTCTATCTCTCTAATAAGTTTAACTTAAACTCAAATTCAAACTCAAACATTGATATTATTATTATTATTATTATTATTATTATTATTATCATCTCTCTACTTCACTAACGTTATATTTTATGATAGAGTGCGAACTTATAACCATGAATTATTCTTTTGAATGTACCTCAATCTTTTTCTTATATTTTTCTATTTTTTAGTCATATATATTTTGTTTTGTTTCAATAATTTTTAAGTAGTGAATCATTTAATTCTTTAATATTTTTTGGTCTTTCAGAAGTTTTAATATCTGAATTTTTGAGTTATTTTTTGCAATATCTGAAATTGTCAAACAATTTTTTTTGTAAATTATGACTTCTTCATTAAATTGTAACACAAATTGAAATCATACAAGAGCAAATCATGTAATGGTATAGTTTCTTAATCAATTTAAGATTTATAAAATTATTTTAGTCTACCTCATAAATAGATAAGTTCTTATGCATAACATGGGTTAGCGACTAGTGTATATATATATATATATATATATATATATATATATATGAGTCATAACTCATAAATATAGTTGAGAGAGAGTCTTGCAAATTTGAAGGTCTTAGTTCGGTTTTTCACAGGGCCATTTAACTTTTGGGTTTTCTTTTGAAAACATTTGGTTTTTCTTTTTTAAGATAACGTTTTGTTTTTTAGTTTTTTGTTTTCATTAATTATAAGTGGTATAATGGACCTTTTCACTTTATGATAAAAAAATTAAGGACAGAATTAAAATTGATATAACATTAAGAGGAAAACAAAAAAAAAAACAAAAAGAGAACCACATGCTGCATATCTCTTTTCTTTGATATTAAGAAGCAAAAAAATGATTTTCTCAAAGTCTAAAATTTTATTTTCTAAAATTATATGTTATTTAATGTATTTTTCTATTTTCAAATAAAAAAGAGGATAAAAGTATAAAACTAAAATATATATATATATATATATATATATATATATATATATATATATATAATTAACTAGATGAAGTGTACATTTATCATTATCTTCTTAGGCTCCGCTTGGGAGGAGGGAATGGAATAGAATGGAATGAAATGAAAAGAATAATTTTAGAATATTCTTCCCTTCCTTTGATTGAGAGTTTTAATGAAGGGAATGGAAAGTCCATTATCTTGTTTGGGAGTTTAATTGGGAGGGAATGAAATAGATAGGAGGAAACACTCATTCCTCTCTATTCCCTTAAAACCTTAAATTTTTGTTCCTCCTGAAATTGGGAGGAATGGGAGGGAATGAAATTAGATTTAATGAATTTTTTACTAAAACTCCTAAAATACCCCTATATATTCAACCTTTATTTTAAAATATGGGTCTAATTGTAATATTGTTATAAAATAATTCCATTCCATTCCCTCCATGCTACTTCGAAACAAAATTACTTACATTCCATTCATTTTCATTCCTTTATTTTAAAACATCCAATCAAGTTTACTTAATTCCATTCCATTCCATTCTTTTCCATTCCTTTTCCTTACTTAAATACATTCCATTCCATTCCATTCCTTTCCATTCCCTTATGATCATTCCATTCCATTCAATTCTCTTCCCTTATGAACTTCCAAGCAAAGCCTTAGAGTTTTTTTTTTTTTTTTTTTTTAAATCATTATTTTCTTAGAATTCATGAGAGTCAATTTTAAGATAAATATTTAATGCTTTATGAATCTAAATATATTTATAGTGTCATATTATTTAAATCAATATTTTTATTGGAGATATTATTTATTTATCTATCTATCTATACTATTTTATAAAAGGATTCCCTTATTTGATTTAGACTTTTCTGAAGTTCAAAAATACCTCACTCAATAACCAATGACTCCTCCAACAAATATTTTAAGAATAGGGTCAATGACGTCACAAGATTCCCTATAAATTCATTTTCTTGAATTGGACTTCTGTGTGGTTCATAAATACTTCTACACCCTAAGTTTAAGTAAGGCAAAATTTAGAAATAGACTGATAAAAATGAGAGGTGCTACGTCCACAACATTTTATTACAAAATTTTCACAATAAAATCATAGGTGGTTAGTTATTATTGGTTCTAATTTGAACGTACCACTGAAATTTCTTTTCTACCCTACCAATAACAACCCATAACAACCTGCCACATATGATTTGTTGTGAAAATGTTGTGGTCATAGTATTTCTCGATAAAAATACATCTCTAACTCCACATAAAACACTGCTACAAAATAGGAATTCAAAATCTACTATAATCACTCCTATCAAAACACAGTACTTCTAAATTTTAAGAAGGCAGTTTCTTCCTCTAATCCACATTTTTTTTAGAGCCGTTTAAATCCAAGTCTTAGTTTTTGACTTCCAAGTTCCAATAAGTTTTCTCTCTCAATCCCTTTATTTGGTTATCCCACTTCCAATTTTTTCCCAGAACTATCCCACTTACAATTAGTTTGGCATCTACGTTTTAATAGACAGCTACCACGCTTTTTTATAACAGTTTTTTAAAAAATATTTAAAAAAAAATATCCCAAAACATTATCCAACCAATTAAGCTACCATTTTCTACTATAAAAGAAGATTATTGTTATATGAGCTAAAATTCGAGGGGCCCAAAAATTACTTGGGTGGATTAATATCCATAACAATTAATTTATAGAAGTGAGTTTCTGGATCAACAGTTGAGGTTAAAAAAATAATTTCTCACAATGAACTGATAATAAACAACACTATTGGACAAATTAGGTAATAAACCAAGTTTTTGATTATTACTTCTTCCTCAGAATTACCAACGAGCTTATACACTTAGGCAAATACAAGGTTGAATTCTCGCTCAATACTCAATGTATTCTCTCTCTCTTTCTCCTAATTTTTGGATCAGCCACTTACACAGGGGGGGGGTCTCTTCCTTAATCCTGGCCTTCTACCTAGATGGTGGGTGATTCTTCTCCAAGATGCTTGTCCCATCCTTCTCCTCCCCTTTTTTTGAGGCCATGCTGAGTAGGTAATAAGCTGTGATGATGCTATTTAGGGGTCATTCAGCCATTAATATAGCATGCTTAGTTAGTGCATTACATTTAATGCGAAGGTGATGGTATCTTCGCCAGGAAGTTTCCTCCAAGACTTATCCAGTCAATTATTGTTACCTTCCTGAAATTGACACGTTCAGCTTGGCCCATGAACTTTGTAACTTCCTTGGCTTGTCCATCTCCTAGCTCCTTCTTTGGACTAGCTAATTCTTCGGATGATCTTTTCCCTCGGTTTTAGTGGGCTAGCATAGCTCATTCAAACCTCTAGTTGGGCCTAATTAGAGCCAAACTAAGGCTTAATTTGTTGTATGTCCTTTTGGTCCTCACAATAGCCCCCCCCCCCTCCCCAAATCCCACTTTCCTCATCCTTTGGAAACGTGGGGTTTTGGATCCTACTAAGTTGATAGGAAGAAAGATACTAGCAGGAAACTCAGTATGTGCCCATCCTTTTCACATGTACTTACACAACAAATCCACTGATGGGGCGTGTCTCTGGTGTTATAGGTTCCCCATGCAACCATTAATGCTGCAGGTGGCTTGCTGTCCCCTATGTTTTGGGGTGAGATGGAGATCATGCAGCCACCATTTCACCTTGAGAACTGGGCGAAAATTTGCCGCCCTCCTTTCCCTATATGTGGAAAGGGGAAAGGCATATTATGCTCTAATTTCTCCCTTTTTGAGCCAAAATTCTGTCCAAAGAGCAATTCCTTGGTGCTTCGTCTTCAAAATTCTCTCCTGTAAGTTCTTCCATGCCTTCTTCGGTCTTTGTACTTTCCTCCCGTCTTTAGTGTATTTTATTTAGGATCTCCTTTCTTCTTTCAAGTCCCTAGGATGGGTAAGCTAGCTTCCCTAGTTAACAGCCCTAAAAAGATAAAGACTTTTAAAGCCAAGTACAATATTCCTGATGATGTTCACTTTGAACATTGTGAAGTTAGGGACCATCTTCTTAAGAAAAGGTTTGGCACAGTTGCCATTCCCATGATAGCTTTCATAGAAGGAGAAATGAAGATCCCTATGGACAAAGTAATGAAGAATTTTCTCTTGTTTTTTAGAATCAGCCTTGCCTAGTGCTTTCCCAACCTTTTTAGGATAGTTAATAGTGTGGCTTGTATAAACGAAAAGATGAATGTCAACCTCATTCACTGCGATATTAATTGGGTGTACAACTTCCATGATAATACTAAGTTAGGATACTATCTTTGGACACAAAATGCCTCGGTTAGGTTGATATCTTGCATTCTTGAGACTAATAGGAACCTAGATTGTAGACTAGGGTTGTCCATGGGCTAGTTCGGGTCGGGTTTGTGCCTAACCCAGAACCGACGAAATCAGGTGGAGAAAAAACGCACCCGCCGCCGACCCGCCGGAGTAATCGAGTCAGGCAGTTTAGATCATCAATGGGTGGTGGGCGGGTCGGTTGGAATCATAGATCTGAGAAGATGACGAGAAATCGGTGAAACAACACACAAATCCGGCGAAGAAACCCAAATTCCAACGAAGTTTTCCAGTACCAACGATATTTCTCTTAGATCTAGTGAGATTTTGCAAGATCCGGAGAAAATCTCACCAGATTTGATGAGATTTCGCCAGATCCAGTCAAAATCTCACCGAATCTAAGGAAATATATCGTTGGAATTTGGGTTTTTCGCCAGATTCTGGAAAAATATTACTGGTTTCTAGAAAAAAGTTGCCGAATTTTGGAAAAAAATTGCCAAATTCTGGAAATTTCGCTGGGATCTGGAAATCTCTCAGTCAGTTCGGTTTTTTTGGGTTTTAGGGGAGGAAAACCGAAATCGACCCGCCGAAAATCGGTTTCTGGTGTGAAGACCCGCCGCCAACCCTCTAGAGCAGTCAAGTTGGCTAGATTCGGGTCGAATCTGGTCGTTCTTCGGGTGGATCGAGTTGCTGGATCCTTCTGGACAGCCCTATTGTAGACACCGTATTTTGTACCCCTTATGACTCGAGCCCCCATTCCCTAATGATGCTGAAATTATAAGGCCCAAGGTTGGTTTAAGGCGCAATCAAATTACAAATTGACTTGAGAGGTGTTAAAATGGAAAATATAACTTTTTATGAACAAATAAATCTATTTTTAGAAAATAAAGGCCACAAAAACCCTAGGCCTGCGTACACATACACGCGTATGCGTACGCAAGTCTAAGGCATGCATACACAGGCATAGACCTGCGTGCATAACTAGGGTTCCAAAAACCTATGAAAGACAAGTTTTTTGTATTGATGTTGAGGTTTGGAATGAATCCCACATTAACCCATATTTTCTTGCTATATAAAGCCATACATGGCACCTTTTCAAAACACAAAAAATCCTTAAGGAAAACCTAACATTTATTAGAAATAGTGAATCAAAGAGGGATTTTTTTACAAAACATCCTCAAGTTAATTTTATTTTGATTGGGACCTTTTCTGGTCTTAATCCTCGAGTTTTGAAATTTACTAATCATTTTTGTTGGGTTGTGAATATATTTGATGGAGGGGAATGATTAAAATCAAGCCTAGGAGCTTTTATTTTGAGGTATATGTTCTAACCTCTTTTCTTTCATTTCTGCCTTTAATCTTAGACTTAATCTTGTTTCTTTGCTTTGTTTATGTCTTCATATGCTTGTTTAGTTTAGGTTTTAGTTTTTTTCTATTTTAAAGCATGCTAGGTTGCTAGATTTGTTGCTCTTTTGGTTTCTATTCTTGCCTTTTGGATTAGGGTTCTTCTGGGCGTGTTTGCGTGAGCATGTTGCTTCATGCGTGCGTAGGCTTGAAGCATGTGTACGCAAACAATTGGACTGCGTATGCAGGCCTATGTATGTGCATGCATACTCGTGCCTAGAAACCTTAATTTAGGTATTCTACTTCTGTTTATTTCGTATCGTATGATTATGTTTTGTCCCCTTTTTTATGCTTTCTAAGTCTATATCCCTTTATTTGTATACTTGTTTGCGTTAACATGTTAGATTGGAGTTTTCTTTGTTTTTCTTGATTTGATGCCATGAATATGCATTCACATGTCCATTCATCAATGCATAGGTGCTGAGATGTAGTAAGGTAAGTGAGGTAAATCATGCATTCACATGAACACACATTGGCTACATGCTTGATGATGAGTATGAACATGTTTGCTTGGATGATTTGTTCTTAATGTAATCACATGTTTATTTGGATCTTGTCATGTCTATGCTTCTGCCATGTATACTTGTTGTCCTGTTTTGTTTACTGCCTTGAATGAGATGTTTGCCATGATAGATGTATGCTAGGGTTTGTGATGTGGTTATAAGCATGATAGATGTATGTTAGGTTTGTGATGAAATGTCATGTTGTATGCTTAGATGTATGGCAGTACGCGTGTGTGTTAAGATGCAATGTTGAATGTGTCTTTAATAGGATTACGATATAAGACACAATGAGTGGAAGCCGACCCACAGGTTGGGCGATTTTGGGTGCTTAACACCTTCCCAAAATCGTACTTAAACTTCGAATCCATACTCTAGTAATAAGATCAGTCCTTCCATGTAAGGGTGCTATATTCATGGTTTCTAGACATAAAATTAGGTGGCAACGTCTTATTTCTCTGCTACAGTCCACTTAGCTGATGCGTATTCCCCAAAAGCCCCCAAGCACAGCGCGTTTCACCCACAGTGGTGACTTCGTTGGGGATAGAGAGTTTGATTCCAATGCATCATATTTCTTAATCTTAATAAAGGCTTGTTCAATACTTGCTTGCACACACTTCAATTGGTTCTTTTATCCCTTTACCTCAATTGGGGATGAGTGGGAAGATGAGTACACTCTATTCGGGCTAAATTCTTTTGAAGTTCATCCCACCAACTCATAATGTGTGCCATTACCTATGATAGGCTTTGAGTACGTTAACGGTTTGCCACTATTAGGGTCATTTTTATTGTAATTGGCTAATCCTTTGACAAAATGTACTTTACTTATAATTGGGTAGATTTAAGATGGGTTTAGTACTTCAAGAAATATGTTGTTTAAGTCAAGTATTAAAGACATGAAGATTGGTCCAAGAAAAAAGTGAAGAAAAGTTGTTCATTAAATCTCGACAATAGCTGGACAGAAGCCCGCTATCGAGACTTAATGTGAAGCTTGATAGATAGTTCGACAGTAGCTCGATCTATCGAGAATTACAATTTCATAATTTCTAGATTTGAAATTCGGCCCAGACTTATGTATTTGTTTAAGGTTTCTTTTCTCACAACCCTAAACATATATAAGGCTTATTTAAAGAGCCGTCACATACGGATAGAAAGACCAAGAGACTTATTTTCTTTGTGTGAAGCTACTACTTTTGTACACCATAAGGTTTTGTAACCAAGTGCTTCCTGATCTTCATTGTTGATGAAATGAAGAACTTTGTAGCCAATAACATTTGTTCAAGTTGCTGGAGTTAATCACGTACTAGGATCCATGCAAAGGGTTAGTCACAAATTAGAGGTTTGTGCATCAAAGGAAAGAAGGCTTCTACAAGATCAAGTCCAATTGGATATTGGAGCAAAGGTTCAACTTTAGGTTGGTATTGTAGGATAGGCAAGGGTAGTTGGTAAGATTTTTTATAATTGTGACCGCTTGATTGTTGATTAGTGGATTCTTAGGAGTGGTGACCTTAAAATCTCCATGTCTCCATGTCTAATTTATTTTCTATTGCACTTAGTATTTTTGGAGATTTGTTGGTGCCTTCACGATTTGCATGCAATTAAACTTAATTAATCAACTTGGGTAATTGAATAATTAACCGGGATCAAGCTATTTTAAACTAACATGTGGTATCAGAGCGGACACACTCTTATTTGGTTTTAATCTTTGTTGTGTGATCCATTGATCCCTGTTGTTATGGATTGTGGGCAATCCTTGATTATTACTCCTTTATTTGACGATACTAACTATGCATACTGAAAGTAAACATGAAATTTTTTTTGCAGTCTTTAGATGAGAAAGTATGGTTGGTAGTTGAAGTAGGTTGGAAGAAACCTGAAGAGCCAACTGCAACATGGGATGATGCTAAGATCAAGGTGGCAAACTTTAACAGTAGAGCATTGAATGCTCTGTTTAGTGCTGTGACAAATGAAGAATTCAAGAAGATCTCTTCTACTGACAATGCTAAGGAAGCTTGGACAATTCTTTAGAATACCTACAAGGGGCATTAAAGTTGTTAAACATGACAATGCTAAAGGCTCACTACCAATTTTTAGGAAATAAGGATGGATTAGGATGAGTCATTCAATGAATTCTATGTCAAGCTCAAGGACATAGTGAATTCAGCCTTCAATCTTGGAGGATAGATTACAAAGCCCAAGATTGTTAAGAAGATCCTTAGATCTCTTCTAGAGAGATTCCATGCCAAGATCATTGCCATCGAAGAATCAAAGGATCTTGACTCTATTCCTTTGACAAAGCTAATTGGAAACTTGCAAACTTATGAACTAGGGTTAGCAAGGGTTGGCAAGGGTGGCAAGGATGGCAAAGGTAAGAACATGGCCTTGAAGACTAAGAATGATGATAATGATGAGTCGTCTGATGATGAGGATACCAAGTTGAAATCATATATCATCAGAAAATTCAAGAAGTTCATTAAAAATGTGAATTTCAAAGTAGGTGATAAGGATCGCAAACAATTTGCATTTTCTCAATTTAAGTCCTAAGACAAAGGCAAGAGAGAATCCAAGGATGCTGGTCAAGGCAACAGTGTTCCTGCTGGACCAAAGTGTCCTTGGTGTCACAAATTTGGACACATGAAGCAAGAGTGTCCCACATATCTCAAAACCATTGGCAAAAGCAAAGCCCTAGCTGCCACCTTAAGTGATTCGGAACCAAAAATAGATTTTGATGAAAGTGACCAAGGAGGGAAGTGAGTGCTTACACAGCTACTATTAGGTCAAATGAGGAAGTAGTATACGTAATTGATGAGGAAAAAGAGCTGATGGAATCAAATTTTGAGAAGATAGATGATCATGATGACATCCATATTGCCTACATAAAGTTGTACAAGGTCTCTGAGAAGCATGAAAAGCTCTAAAGGTTGGCCACAATAAAGCTTAGTGAAGTGGATTTAGAACGTGAGGAACTCTCCACCAAGGTTGATGAAGTTAATCAAACCGTTGGAGCACTAAGGTTTGAGAACAACCTTCTTATTGAAAAGACCAAGAAATTAGATGTTGAACTGTTTCGGGTTAGAGCACAATTGGAAAGGACTTCAAGTGCCAAACTGGATGACATGCTGAATGTCCAGAAGTCTACATTTGACAGAACAGGTCTCGGGTATGATCACTCTTTCTCCTCTTTTAGTACATTTTCTAATGCTTTGAATAGAGTTATTTTTGTTCCACTTGTTGATAATGATAACTTTGAGGTAACTGATCTTACAATTAAAAATGTGAGTGAGGATAAAAGTGGTAAGGGAAGATCCATTTTAGGAGGACCCCCTAAGGTTGGTAAGAAAGAGACTAAGTAGAATAATCATTGCTCCACCAACAAGAAGTCTTAACCAAAGAAGTCTCATTTTTGTCACTACTGTGGAGCATCTAAGCACACTTGTCCAAATTGCTATAAGTCATTAGCCACCCAACAAAGCAGTAATGTGTCATCGCTGGGGAACCAAAATCAACTCCAACTCCATTTAGCCCCTCTTGGAGAACCTCTTAAGGCGATCATGCTTCTCTTGAACTTCATTGGTTTTAACTCTCTTCCTTATCCACCTGGACAAAAGTTCATGCAAAAGAAAGGATCTCCATCTAGGTCTCTCGTCTGGAAGGAAAAAGATTCTAAGTGATTTCTTCTCTTTTCCGATCTCTTGCATGGTTCGTGTTGTGATTTGAGTCAGTCTAGTTTTGATGCTTTGTTTGTTTGTTTGCTTGTTTTTGCTTTGTTTTAAGTTTTTTTTTTAATAATAAAAAAAGAAATATTAGAAAAACACAAAAATAATGTGTATTTGTGTAAACTGGTACTTGTGTACCTTGGATGGCTTTTGAAACAAAGTTTTCCAACTTTGTATCATTTGTTGCTTAGATGAGCATATTCATGCACAACTAAGCAATTTGAGCTTTATGGCTCATTTTATGTGATTTGTATGATTTGGTTGATCTCCTATTTTTCATATCTTAAATCACTCTTTTTGACGGAAGGACTGGAAAATCGTAAGAGAAAAACATAAATAACCATCTCAGCACTAAAACTCGTCAATCATAAGACAACTGTGTGCAATTCATAAAAGCCATGCTTGGTAAGGTGTTGCACTTACACAACAAAATAAGGATGTTCAAGCTTACATAATTGGGAATTTTCTTTTCTCTCTCACATGCCCATACATGATATGCTTAAAAGAAAAAAAAAATATGCAAAGAACATGCAAAACAAAAAGAATCAAAATGCTTTTAATATGGTTGCATGTGTGTTTCTAGGAGATGTGAGAGTTATATAATGTACCATAAAGGTGATAGTCCCCATCAAACAGTTATGATTGTGTGTGAAGGTATTTGATCCTCCTATATCATTACTTTTCATATAATGAAGTACTTATGCTCTCTTGCTAAAGTTTCACACACAACACACATACTCTTTACTCCTTTAGATACTATTGTACAGGTATAATGTGATTTGGCTATTACAAGGAATACGTGTGGTAGTATATGCTTTCTAAATTGTCTAAACTTATTTTGAAATAAAATTTGGTTAGACTTGTTTAATGTGTTTTGATCTAGGAATGCTTTGCATCTAGAGTTGAGGTTGTGTTTTTGTTTAACATGCTTTTTGAGTGCTTGCTTTGATGGTTATCTTGGCTGCATTCATCTTGTGTTGTTTCTCCTCCTTGGTATCTTTCCTTCAATACTCTCGACATATAGCTCAATACCTGCTCAACTCCTTCTCGATACAAGCCTCTTCTATCAAGATTTTTGGGTTTCTTCTCGATACATCTCGATAGATAACCTGATCCATCGAGCCAAATTCTTTGGGGTCTTTGTCTTCTTGATACCTTCCTTGATCTGTCAAGAATTTTTGCCATCGATACCTCCTTGATACCGCTCAATCTATTGAGCTGCATTTTTCTATATGTACCTGAAGTTCGATCCGCTTTTTTTCTATCTCAAATATCTCAATTTCTCTCCTTCTCTCTCAACCCTAATCCTTTCCTTTCAACAATAATCCTTTTCCCTCCTCTTTTTGGCCTAATCCAAGCTTTGATTTGTTGGTAAGTCCCTCTTAACTCTCTTTTTCTTCATCTTTCATGCATTCATGCATCATTTTGACTTAGGTTTTAATTTTTGGGAAATTTTTGGGGGGGGGGGTTTGTGTTTTTTTCAAAATTTTTGTCTTTTTGACTTAGGTTTTAATTTGATCTTACATGATCATGCATTACATTCTATGTTCATTATAACAATGTTTCATGCATTCTAGGATTGTTTATACATTATGAGTGTTGTTAGGTTGGATTGGGTTTCTACCCATGATGCAATTTTCTTTAGCACGTAACATGTTCATGAATTATCCTGCATTGCACGTTTCTTTTTTCCTTTTTTTTTTTTCCTGTGCCTTACTATTAGGACATATGTGAATCATGTTAAGAACATATGTCATTTAAAATTGGCTAATCCTTTGACAAAACACACTTTACTTATAATTGGGAAGAACTAGGATGGTTTAAGTCTTCAAGAAATATGTTGTTCAAGTCAAGAGTTAAAGCCAAGCAAATCTGTCCAAGAAACAAGTGAAGAAGTGCTGAATTTTAAAGCTTAACAGCTAGTTTGATAGATTGCATCTATTGAGGTTTGAAATGCAGTTTTAGCCCGATGCTTGATAGATGCTCGACAAATATCCTTTTTATCACGACTTACGAAAATCAGTTTTTCAAATATGATTTTATGCATATCCATGTGTATGTATTTAAGCTTTCTTTTCTCATAATCCTAAACATATATAAAGATTATTTTAAGGATTGTCATAAGGTTGTTGCACTTGTTGTTGCAAGCATATTGTGACCGGAGACAATTTGCCCTAGTTCATCTTTCTCTTAAAGAAGCTTCTACGTTTGTATACCGTAGGGTTTTGTAACCAAGGAGCTTCGTGATCTTCATCGTGTTGATAAACTGAAGAACTTTGTAGCTAACATCCTTTTTAAGTTGGTGTGTTAGTCACGAACTTGGATTTGTGCAAAGGAGTAAGCCATGTACTGGGATCCGCGTAACGATTGCTTAGTCACGTACTGGGAGCTGTGCATTGAAAAGGAGAGATTGCCACTACAGAACAAGTCCAATTGTATATTGGGGTAAGGGTTCAAATATAGGTTGGTATAAGGTACTAGAATTCCTTTACTTGTAACCGCTGTTGTAGTAATAGTAGATTCTCGGGAGTGGTGACCTTAAAATCACCCGATGGAGTTTTTACCTGGGAGGTTTTCCCAATTCGTAAACAAATCACCGTATCAACTTTATTTTCCATTGCATTTAACTTAGTTGGTGATTTGTTTGTGCTACCACCCGTATTGCATGTTAATTGAATTAATTAATTAATTTGACTAATTAATTGGTTAATTTATCACAAGGGGTCAATACATTCTTGGCCCATCACTTACCTTTTGTTGTGACTTTGTGGCTTTCTCCTCTCTCTTTCTCTTTTGGTCTCCTTGTCATGACACTTGAAAAATCAGTTTCGTCTAAAAACCTGATCCATCGTGGTTCTTCTTCTTCTTCTTTTCCCTTTGATTTTGTTCAGTTCTGCAATGAGAAGGCACGAGATGACTTCTCTAAGAACTTTGACTGGGCGATTCATTCAGAACGCTAGGTCATTTTGTCTGATTTCCCAGACACCCCTCTACCAAGTGCATTTAGCTCTTGAGGATGGGATTCTCTATGTGAGAAGCCCTTGAGGTGTCTTAATGTGTTCATACATGATTTCTACTCCAACATGCATGCCATCGATACCTCTGTACCTCAGTTTACTTCGGTATTTCATGGTACACGTATTGTAGTCACCTTGGAGCTCATTTTTGAAGTACTACATGTCCCTAGGGTGGATTGTCCGGATTACTTTAGTTGTCATCGTCTCTCTTCTATCTTTGAGATATAGAATTTCCATCACACATGATAGAATCTATTATAGATTGCTATCGAGACACGACTACATGTGATAAGCTCATCTTTCCTTTGGCTTTCACACACATCCTCATACACTTGCATACCACCATTCCTCATTCTCCTCTCTTCTAAGTCATGGATGCCATAAGCAAGGAGTCTATTCGGAGGAGTGTAGTGCAGCTTGCTACGAAGTAGCCACGTGTGGAGTCTTCGGATGCAGCTCCTACAACCCCTTCCTCTCGACCCTTTTCCTCTTCTGCCCTTTCTTCCTCATCTAGGGTAGCTATCTTCGTTACTAACATCATGGAGCAGCTCCAGCATATGCATGCTAATTTAGTAGTCGTCTTGACCATCTATCTGATGAGATGTGTCAAATGAACACCAAAATCAATTGCATCACTCGCCGCTTATCTTGTCTTGGTGATTTTGCACCCTCACCTTCACTTGAGCATGCTGAGGAGTCCTTTTCTAGTGGAGATGATGATGATGATGCTTCTGGGTCTGAGTCGGATGATGAGATGATGACCTTTTAGTGATACGCCCTTTGTCACTCGAGACAAAAAGGGGGAGTAGTTTTGTAAATGAGAGTAGTCTTGTTGTTAAGGGGAGAGCTAGCAAAGGATATATTAGATAGGGGGAGAGTGTTTTGAGGGATGTAGTGAGGTTTTGGTGTATTCTTTTCTCATTACATGTACCATGATTTTGTGACCACTTTTATTACATACACTGTATTCTTTGATATATATTAAATGATGTATGTTTTCTTCACCTTTGTCTCACATGTGTTGTTTCTTTTCTATCTTTATACATATGTTTCTTATTGTATATAGCTCGTCTGTGTTTCTGTTAGGTTCTAAAAGTTTAGAACAATTGGCAAATCATGAACACATAAGAACATACAAGTTGTAGAAAGAAGATTTCAAAATTTGCCTGGTTCGATCGATCGAGAGTCGTATTTACAAAATTATAACTAAGCCTAAACAGCAATTCAAGCCCATTAAAGATTAAGGTTTCAGATCTACTTCTCTCATTATATAAAGGAAACCCTAAACACATTTTTATAAGACTTTTCAAAGAGAGAAGAGTGTACTTCTTTTGTATTTAGGGTTTTGTTCCTAAAAAGCTCTCTCATATCTTCTACCAGTGTTATTACTTGAAGAATCTCAAGATTCGGAGTTGTAGAAGCTGCTGCCTTCTCTAGTCATTAAAGGTACTGATGATCTAAACCTTCAAGGGTGGTCTTGGAGTCACAAACAGGAGAGTTTGTGTTGCTAAACCTTTGAGTGGGTGTTTGAGTTTTGCAAAGGCTAAGGAAAGAAGTAGTCCGTGAACTCGAAGCTATCATGGGGTCATGGTAGTAAGTTTTCTACTCGAGGTAGCAATAGGATGTTAGTGGTCTAAGTCGCTATTGTACAAACTTCAATTCTTTCATAGTGGATTTTTTGTTTTGCCTTGAAGATAGCTAGGTCAAATCCTCCCTAGGTTTTTTACTGGTTTCATTTCCTGGGTCATCATATCATTGTGTTCTTTATATTTATGCTACTTTACATGATATGATTGTTATTGTTTTAATCTAGATTTGAATAATAAACCTAAGTATTCACTTGGTTAATTAATTAGGTTAAACAATCTAGTTTACGGGTCTAAAAACAAACAGTTTCACACTTGATGCCTTGATGAATCTTATTTAAGTGTTTCAGATAAGATAGGTTGCAAGTCCATCATGCCATGATCTCTCTTTTTGTAAAGTTTTCAAGAGTTCGTTGTAGGGTTAGACTTATGTACTTTTGTAAATTATGGGATAGTTATGTTAGACTTCTCTCATAATTGTTCTTTGTGGTTTTGTCACAGATTGCTAAAGGGAGAGATTGTTAGGGTCATATTTTATTGTAATGGACTAATCCTTTGACAAAATGTACTTTACTTGTAATTGGGTAGATCTAAGATGTGTTTAGTACTTTAAAAAACATGTTGTTCAAATCAAGTATTAAAGACATGAAGATTGGTCCAAGAAACAAGTGAAGAAAATCTGTTCATTAAGTCTCAATAGATAGCTCGATAAAAGCCTGCTATATCGAAACTTAATTTGAAGCTCGATAGATAGCTTGACAACAACTCAATCCATAGAGAATTATGGTTTAAGAATTTCCAAATTTGAAATTTTGGCCTAGGCTTTTGTATTTGTTTAGGGTTTTTTTTTTTCTCACAATCCTAGACATATATAAGACTTATTTTAAGAGCCGTCACATACAGATATAGATACCAAGAGACTTATTTTCTCTGTGTGAAGCTACTGCGTTTGTATGCCATATGGTTTTGTAACGAAGTTCTTCTTGATCTTTCTTATTGATGAAGTGAAGAACTTTGCAACTAACAACATTTATTCAAGTTGTTGGAGTTAGTCATGTATTGAGATTCGTGCAAAGGGTTAGTCGCAAATTGGAGATTGTGCATAAAGGAAAGAAGGCTACTACAAGATCAAGTACCATTGGGTATTGGAGCAAAGGTTCAACTATAGGTTGATATTTTGGGATAGGCTAGGGTAATTGGTAAAATTCCTTATTCTTGTAACCTTTTTGATGATGTGTAGATCGTCAGTCAAGTTGGGTCGTCCAGATGGTGCAGGACCTTCATCATTACTCCTGCAAAATGGGACAAAGGCTCTCTTGAGAGTGGTCACTAGTGTGGCACCTACCACAACATCTTCGATGCCAAAGTTAGTATGTAGAAATCTTTTGAGAGAAAATGAAAAGTGCAAAAGTATTTTTTTGGGGTAAAGATTATGTACTTTTAGTGCCCCTAATGTGTGTGTATATATAGTTTTGAGGTTTCTAGCCATTGGGGCGCTTGATTGTGGTTTTAATGCTCTTCTCGTAATGCCTTAGGGCTTAATACTACAGGTCTTGATGGGGCTCCAACGGTTTAATAGTTGGTTAGTAACTGTTTGAGGCATTGAATCCTCTTATTAATGACTTGCATGTCCTCATCCATGCTGCTTTGTGGGTGGACAAAGGTGTTTCATGATCTCGTCCAAGGAGTGGTCTCGTTAGTCCCATCAGCTACCCCCCAGGTTCCGTGGTCGTCGTGGTGTGTCAGGAAGACCATCGGAAGATGAAAGGTTTTCTGACTAAACGTGGCTCTTGTGGTTTTGTTCCACATTTAATGCGTATTGGAGGCGCTTCACACTATGTGGCCACGTGGCGCATTCTGGCCAGAGCAATTAATGTGCCAATTGGGTGACTCTTGGTTTTCCAGCTATATTTTAGTTTTTTTGTGTCTAGTTTTTAAATCTTCTCCCTTTCCTCTTTCCCTTTCACTTTTTCCAACTCCCAATCATTGCTCTGAACTTCTTCCTCTCCAACTTTTTCTCTGTGATTTTCTCCGAGTCGATGCGTTTTGTGGCTAAGTTCTTCGCATTTTCCTTTTGAGGTATGCCTTTCTTCCCTTCCCACTTTAATGGCATAGACATAGATTATGAAAAATATATGATTTTATTTTTCTTTTTCTCTCTTTTTTGTGTGTTTTTTTGGGGGTTTTATGATTCATCTCTTTCCTTCCATTTTCTGGTTTTCATGGTTAATAGTGTTGAGGTTAGGGCAGCTTGCCTCTCGGTTTCCTTCATTTTTGCACATTTGGGGGCTTCTTTAGGTACTTCCTATGCTTTTCTCCATTTGGTTGAGAATTTTGTTTTTGAGGGTAGTGATTTAGGTGTTGTATTGGGTGAGTTATTCCCTATGTTTTGTCAATCGATCAATTGGTTTGAGAGTTTAGTGAGCGAGAGAGGGGCAATGTCTGAGGTGAGATCGAGCTAACTTGAGACTGGGCTGTCATCTAGTGACGACCCCGTGGAGGGGAATACTGCAGTCTCCATCCCTTAAGTAGTTAGGGCTTTTCACGCCCTTGAGGAGGTGTGTGGTTTGGACGGGGAGACACTCTCCAAATTTAAGGATAGATTTCAATTCCCAAATAGGGTTAGGGTTCGTCTACCTCATGAGAAGGAACGAGCTTGCCACTTCTCGCCTGGGGAGCTGTGCTTTTATGAAGGTGCCATCCTGAGTGGGCTTAGATTACCCATCCACCCATTTATTATGGAGTTTTTAGGACATTTTGGTATTGCTCCTGGGCAACTTATGCCCAATTTGTGGAGGATAGTGGTTAGCTGTATGGAGACATGGCTGGCTGCTACAGACGAGGACATAATTAGGGTGGACAAGCTTGTTTACTTGTATTGTTTAAAGCTGTCTAAGGAGAATAAGTACTACGAACTAGTGCCTTGGGAGAGGAGGACTAGGATCATCCGGGACCTGCCTTTGTCATTCAGATACTAGAAGTCCTTGTTCTTTTTTGTGTCCGAGGATGACTGGGAGACTCCCTCTGATGATGTTTGGGGTGATCTCCCTAGGTTGCTCCTTCGGTGGAGAACCCTGATTTTAGGTATGTCATTATTTCTTCTAACACCTTAACCTTTAATCTTCTTGTGTTCATTTTATTGTCACTAACTCTTCTGTTCATTGTCTCATGCAGTTAAGAGACGACCTAAGCTTAAGGGCATGTATAAGCAACGGGTTGAGAAGGCCATCGAGTACGCGAGGACAATTGAAGATTTTGATGATTTGGACGATCCGTAGACCCTAGCTTTTTACTGCCTCGGTCCAGAGCCGTCTGCCTTTGTCCTTCGAAATATAGACATCAAGTAGAAAGAGAGTAAGTGTTTGTTGAGTTTTTTTGTACAGCTCCTTTCTCCTTCTCCTCCTTTTTTTTTTTTTTTTAAATGTGTTTTCTTCTTGCAGAGATGACGACGAAGTTTAATCAAGGGATGTATGCACGAATGAGGGCCAAGAAGAACGAGCCCCTTTCCAACCTTGGAACCAGGGCTGTTTGTGTGACGGATAAGGGGGCTTCCGTCACTCCAGGTACTCCAGCCACCCTCGGGACTAAGACGACGAAGACAACCTCCCAGGCTACCTCTATTGAAGAGCTTATCCCTCAACGATAGAGGCAGTGTACTAGTGACAAAGGGAAGGATAAAGCTGATTCTCATTCGTCCAGTGTCTAAGACGATGCTAGGGTTGTGTTGGCGAGGGCACAAGAGACCTTTACTACCGAGGATATGAAAGTGTTCTTGGGCTCGTATCCTAGCGAGGTTGTGAGCCGTTATCTCCACAAGCTCATCCAAGTAGTGCACTTGTGCAAATTCATCCCTTTTTTTTTTCTTACATTGTCTTAAGATCTGGCTCCTCTTTTGTAGGAGCTGGGAGAGAGCCTTCACATTACCTCGGAGTTTCTTACTTAGGAGGTGAAGGTGTCGTCGGCAATGTTAAGGGTGGAGGCTTTGGAGGCAGAAAATTCCAAATTAAAGAAGGATCTAATAATTTTTATGGGAGAGGCTAACACCGTCAAGGAGCAGGTTAAGGGTCTCTTTGATGAGCTGATGATGGAAAAGCAGCTAGTCTCAGAGAAGGACGAGCAGCTCTTGGCCACGAAGAAAAAACTTAAGAAAAATGTTGTGAAGTTCGTGGAAGTCTTCCAGACGACGGAGGATTACAACACCGTACTCTTTAACTGGTACTTCAAAGGCTTCGAGCTCCTAAGGTGGTATCTCATCAAGCATACAGTTGGAGTAGATTTAGAGAACTTGGACCTTGAAGAGGTGGACAAGGAGATGGCTGCTAACGAAGCTTCTCAGTCCACTACTCTTGAGGGTGATGCTCTTGGGGACGCCGCTCTGCCTCCTCTAGACGCCTGAACCTACTTTTTCTTTATAACTTCTTTCATATAAATGTGTGTATATATATATATATATTTTTTTTTTTTTCTTTTCTTTTCTTTTCTTTTTGGGTGCCTAGTGTGTTTTGGGCTTTTTGATTCTACTTTCAAAACAATATTTCTAATTTAAGAACAATGTTTTTAGCCCAGTGTTTTATGGGATTTTAAATTTAGTATGAAAACAATGGTGGCTGCCCATTGTTTTTGGCCCTTTATTTATATTCGTGATTGTATACTTACTTGTCTATATTCTTGTTTTTGTGTGATCTCTGTTTTACTCATTCCTTTAGTTACTCATTCTGCATTAGTACCTTGTGACTTGCACTTTTATTGAAGGGGTTTTGATCCATCAATAACTTATCTCCATCTAGGCAGAATCTGGTTACTTGGCCTTTCTTCGTGATTTACCTTCATTTAAGGGTTTTTGTAATTCATTTGCCTTCGTCAGTAACTTACATCAGTCTAGGTGAAATCTTGTTACTTAACCATTTTTCTTTTTGTGACTTACACCCATTTAAGGGATTTCGTCATTTTTGGCTTCATCAGTAACTTACATCCGTCTATGCAGAATCTTGTTACTTAGCCAATTTTTGTGACTTACACCCTATTTCAGGTATCTTGTCATTCATGGGTTCGTTAGTAACTTACATCCGTCTATGCAAAATCTTGTTATTTAGCCAATTTTTGTGACTTACACCTTATTTCAGGGATCTTGTCATTCTTGGCTTCGTCAGTAACTTACGTCTGTCTATGCGAAATCTTGTTACTTAGCCAATTTTTGGGCTTTTAGGCTGCTAGGTTTGCTCGTATTAGGTCATTGGCTTAATAGTTCTTTTATTAGTTCTAAAAAATGAATACAATTATTTGTTACATCTATTGATGGTACTTCTTCAAGTGCTTAATGTTCCATGGTTGTGGCAGTCTCTGCTAGTCTAAGGTCTCTAGGTGGTAACTACCTTGTCTTCAGTAATGGACGACCTAGTAAGGTCCTTCCCAGGTCGAGCCGAGTTACCCTTGGGCTAAGTCCTTGGTTGCCAAGGTGACTTTGCCCAGAACGAGGTCCCCTATGTCAAGTCGTCTGAGCTTCACTCTTTTGTTATAGTACTCAGCCATCTTCTATTGCTTCGTCAATCTATCAGAGGTTTCATCTTTGGCCTCGTCCAAATAATCTAGGTTGACCTTTAATTGATCGTCGTTGCTTTATTCGTGGAATGTCTCTCGTTTGATGCTGGTTATTCCCACCTCGACCGGGATCACCGCCTCGATGCCGTAAGTGAGTCTGAAGGGGGTCTTTCTTATTGGGGTTTTTGCCATAGTCCTGTAAGCCCACAAGGCATTGGGCAATTCCTCCGGCCAGGCCCTCTTAGCGTCGTCCAACTGCTTTGATGATCTTGAATAGTGTTCGATTGGTTACCTTAGCTTGTCCGTTTGCTTGTGAGAGTCTTGGGGATGAGTACTGGTTCTTGATCCCTAGGCCTGAGCAAAAATCCCTGAAGCCTTGACTATTAAACTGCCGCCCATTGTCTAATACAATTGTCCATGGAATCCAAATCTGCAGATTATGTTCTTCCATATGAAGCTCTGGATTTTTTCTTCAGTGATGGTTGACAATGCCTCTGCTTTAACCCACTTTATGAAGTAGTTAATAGCAACTAGTAAAAACTTTACCTGTCCCTTACCTCATGGCAATGGACCAACGATGTCAATTCCTCATTGTGCAAATGGTCAAAGGGAGGCTATTGTCATTAGCCTCTCGGCTGGAAGGCGTTGGACATTTCTAAATCTCTGGCACTTGTCGTACTTCTTAATGAGCTCCCTCATGTTTACCTGCATAGTAGGCCAGAAGTAACTTGTTTGGATAACTTTGCTTACCAAGGACTTGGGGCCTACATGGTCTTCGCAAACTCCTTCATAGATCTCTTCTAGAATGTACTTGGCTTCCTCTTCATTGACGCACTCCAAGTAGGGCATGGAAAAGCCTCTCTTGTACAGGGTATCATTCAGGATCATGAATCTGGCTGCTCTATTCCTAATCTTCCTGGCTTCCTCGACATCTTATGGGAGGTGTCCAACTTGGAGGAAGGATATGATCGGGATCATCCAACTATTTGTACTTTGGATTGCAAATGTAAAGACTTCTTCAATACTGGGGTGTTTCTGGACTTCCATCTCCATGTCTATGCTTGTTGATCCTTCTTCTAACGATGCTAGCTTCACGATCTCATCTGCTATCATGTTCTGGCTTCTTGGGATTTGCACGAATTCCACCCTATCAAACTCTTGTGTTAAGTGCTTCGTTAACCTGAGGTATTTTCGCATTCTCTCCTCCTTTGCTTCATATTCTTCCTTTATCTGCCCTATTACCAGCTTAGAATCACTCTGAAGGAGCAAGTTTTTTGCTCTTAGTGCTTTCCCGACCTTTACCCCGTCAATATTCCTTTGTACTCGGCTTCATTATTGGTGGTCGGGAATTTTAGTTGGACTCCATATTTAAGCATTTCTCCGCCTGGGGTGATGATGATGACCCCTACTCCTCCCCTCTTTTGGGCTAACGAACCATTGGTCTATGTCGTCCAACGTTCTATCTCGTCGAGGTGGTTGTCCTCGTTTGGGAAGGTGAACTCGACAATGAAGTCTGCCAAAGCTTGCACTTTGATTGTTGTCCTAGGGTGGTATTCAATGTCGAATTAGCTAAGCTCAGTCACCCATTGGACCATTCTCCCTGTTGCCTTAAGCTTGTTCATGGACTTTTTAATGGGTTGGTCTGTCATTACCAAGATGGGGTTTGCCTGGAAATACGGTCGCAGCTTGTACGAAGCTACTATCAATGCGAATGCAATCTTCTCAATTCTTGGGTACTTGGCTTCTGCGGCCCTTGGAAAGCTTGGCTAACATAGTAAACTGGGAGCTATTCCTTGTCCTCTTCTTAAATTAAGGCTGTGCTTACGGCTGGAGCTGATACTGCCAGATACAAATACAAGTTTTTCCCTTCCTTAGACGGACTTAGGAGGGGTGGATTGCTCAGGTAACGCTTGAGTTCTTGAAATGCTGCCTCACATTCGTCAGTCCTGGCAAAGACTTGCTTTAATGTCTTGAAGAAGGGTAAGCATTTGTCCGTCGCTTTAAAGACGAACCTGTTAAGTGCTGCTATCCTTCCTGTGAGCTTCTGGACTTCTTTGACGGTCTTTGGTGATGTCATGTCGAGTATGGCTCTCACCTTCTCTGGGTTTGCTTCTATCCCCCTTTGGGACACCATGAACCCCAAGAACTTCCTCGAGGCTACTCCAAAGGCACACTTACTAGGGTTCAGCTTCATCTGGTACTATCTGAGTGTGGCAAATGTTTCTTTAAGGTCGTCTAGTTGAGCAAACTATTCTTTACTCTTGACAAGCATGTCATCCACATATACCTCCATATTTTTCCTGATCTGTTTGTTGAACATTTTATTTACTAACCTCTGGTAGGTTACTCTTCCATTTTTCAGTCCGAAGGGCATTACCTTATAGCAATAGAGCCTTTGGCTCGTGATGAAAGCATTATTCTCTTGGTCTTCTTCATCCATATTTATTTGATTGTATCCCAAGAATGCATCCATGAACATTAGTAGTTTATGCCCTGCTGTATAATCCACTAGCTGGTCTATCCTGGGCAGAGGGAAATTGTCCTTCGGGCAAGCTTTATTTGGGTTCGTGAAATCCATGCACATTCTCCATTTTTCCATTTGCCTTCTTCACTAGGACAACATTGGTGAGCTAATCTGGGTAGTAGACTTCCCGAATAAAGCCTGCTGATAATAACTTATTGACTTTGTCTATAATTACTTGGTTCCGTTCTGGAGCGAAGACCTGTCGCCTTTGTTGGATGGGCTTCTTGTCGAGGTCCACATTTAACCTATGCTCAATGACTTTTGGGGATATGCTTGGCATGTCCTTGTGACTTCATGCAAAGATGTCCATGTTCTCTTTAAGGAACCAGACTAGTTTCGTCCTCATCTCAGGACTCAAAGTCGTCCCTATTTAGGTCGTCCTTGTGGTTTCTCCTTCGACCAACGCTACTGTCTCTAAGGCTTCCACTTTATCTTCTCCCGTCTCCTCGATCATCCATGTATGATTTTCTTTTGAAGCTAACACGGCCTGGTAGCACTCCTTGGCCAATACTTGATCCCTCTTCACTTTGCCTACATTGTTTTCCGTTGGGAATTTCACCTTCAGGAAATACATGGAAGTGGTAGCTTTCTAGCGGTTGAGTGTGGGCCTCCTAATGATCACATTGTATGAAAAGGGACAATCTACCACTAGGAAATCTTACTGACGGGTCAACTATTGTGGATAAGACCCCACTGTGACTATTAGAGTCACTATGCCTTTAGGATACACCCTGTCTCCACTTAAGCTGATGAGGGGGGGACTCAAAAGGGCGCATTCTTTTTGGATCTAGCCTCAATTATTGAAAGGCGAAGAGGTAGATGATATCCACTGAGCTACCATTGTCCACGAGGATCATCCTAGTGTTGAACCTTTCTATCGTCAACATTATGACCAAAGGGTTGTCATTAGGTTGCTTTATTCCTCTAACGGCTTCTTCATAGAAAAAAATATCCCTGTTCGTTCATCTCTGTTTTAAAGGGGGTATCCTATGGACGTTGTTCACCTATCTCTAATACGACTTCTTGAGGGATTTAAACGACCCTCTTGTGGATGGTCCACCTGTGATCGTCTTTATCTCCTCGATCATGTTTGGTGGACTGTGGGACGTACGATCCTCATCCTTTGGTGAGGCTTCACGATTTCCCTTGTCATCATCCCTGGTCCTATTGGGTTCTCCCTTCTTTACAAACCGCTGTAGTTTCCCTTTTCGTATGAGCTTCTCTATCTTCTCATTCAGGTGTTTGCAATCCTCTGTGTAATGGCTGTGATCCTTGTGGAAGCGGCAGTATTTCTTCCTATAATGTATGTTAGGTGATGAATATAATGGCCTAAGCCATTTGAGGTAGTGCTCATCTTTAATCTGTGCCAGGCTCTTGTCAACTGGCAAAACTAAAGAAGTGAACTTTACCATCCGAGGAGTTTTCTCGTCCCTCTTTTTACCCCCGTTGTTAGTCTAACGATCTAAGTGCTCCCTCTTTCGTACTCTCCGGTCGTCCTCTTTCCTTCCTTTTTCACTGGTTTTCCCTTCATCTTTTATCACGGCTAAAGCGTCTTTAGCGTTCATGTACTTTTGTGCCTTCAAGAGCACCTCAGACATTGTTTTTGGAGGATTCTTTATGAGTGAGACCATGAATTCCTTGAATTTCAACCTAACTTTTAAGGCTGTGAGCTGCACCTTGTCATCAGCTTCGTCTACCTCCAAAGCGCTTCACGTATGACCTCAGGGTCTCCTTCACGCACGACCTCGGGTGTTATCCTCTAATAAAGTGGCGTAGTAAGGAACTACTCAACTGCTTGAAGCTATCAATTGACGATGAGGGTAGCTTCGTGAACCATTCCATTATAGCTCCCTTAAGAGTAGTGGGGAAAGAGTGGCATAGTATTTCATTAGGGGGTTGTTGGAGACCTAGTGTCATCTTGAAAGTATTGAGATGATCCAGGGATCTTTAAGCCCATCAAATTGTTCAAGTTGGGGTAGGTGAAACTTTAACGGTACTGGGTATTCAAGAACTGTTGCCGTGAAGGGGGAATCTGTTATCCTGACCATCCTGTCCAAGCTTTGATCGATTTTTTCTTTGATCGCATTCCTTAATTCCTCCATTTCCTTCTTCATTTCCTGAAGAAGCTCTAAGCTTGGTTCATCTGGAATAGTTGGCCTTTGATAGCTTCGTCTCTGGCTATCCCCCTCGTTTTCTTGATTGTCTTTCGACCGGTTGGCTTCGTGTTAGAGTCGCTACCTTATTTCCTAGTTTTTTCTAGTGAGTTCTTCCATGCTAGCTGTAAGTGCTTGGATTTGCAGGGCCAGCGTTGCAGGGTCTTGGTTGGACTCCATCTAAACTCAGAGAATGAATGGAATTATATTCTTGAACCGTAGTACGAAAATATCGTATTTCCCATATATAGCGCCAAACTGAAGATGTGTAGATCATCAATCAAGTTGGGTCGTCCAGATGGTGCAGTACCCTCGTCACTACTCTTGCAAAATGGGACAAAGGCTCTTGAGAGTGGTCACTGGTGTGGCGCCTGCCATAGCGTCTCCGATGCCAAAGTTAGTATGTAGAAATCTTTTGAGAGAAAATGAAAAGTGCAAAAGTATTTTTTGGGTTAAAGATTATGTACCTTCTATGCGCCTAATGTGTATGTATATATAGTTTTAAGGTTTCTAGCCATTGGGGCCTTTGATTTTGGTTTTAATGCTCTTTTTGTAACGCCTTGGGGCTTATTACTGCAGGTCTTGATGGGGCTCCAACGGTCTGACAGTTGGTTAGTAACTGTCCGAGGCATTGAATCCTCTTATTAATGACTTGCCTGCCCTCGTCCATGCCGCTTTGTGGGTGGACGAAGGTGTTTCATGAGCTCATCCAAGGAGAGTGGTCTTGTCAATCCCATCACTCTTGATTGTTGATTAGTGGATTCTTAGGAGTGGTGATCTTAAAATCACCCGGTGGGGGGTTTTTGCCTTGCGAGGTTTTCCCCGTTGGCAACAAATCACCGTGTCTAATTTATTTTCCATAGCACTTACTATTTTTGGTGATTTGTTGGTGCCTTCACTATTTGCATACAATTAAACTTAATTAATCAACTTGGGTAATTGAATTATTAACCAGGGTCAAGCTATCTTAACCCAACAGCCACCAATCCACAAAGATCCACTTAGGCCCTCAGTTGGAATCATGGACCACCTAGTTTTGAATGACGTACTTATCTATCCTTTTAGCTTTAGGAGCCTATCCACACTTAAAGAGATTCTAGATCCCATCAAAGGAGGATACCATGTAAATCTCTTGTTTATTCAAACATATATTTTGTGTTCACCTAATTCTAAAGGATAAACTAAAAGGTATAAAATTGAAGGATGACTCAAAAGTTATGGTATACCCTAAGACGATTTGGATAAAAGAAAAGAGGTTCTCATATATAAGTGACTTATCCCAAGGTCCAAAGGTATATCTTAACTCGAAAAGTTCATAAGACTATAGCCTAATTACTATCATAAGCCTAAACCAAAAGACCTTTTGAAAAATAGGGCCTTGGACTTAAGGTAACAAATATGCTATGGACTTCGCATCCAACATCCTACAAAGTCGAATGAAATTCCCTAATCTTGGGCCTCCTTGTTGTATTCCTAGGCCCAAAATGATGAGAAATTCATGGACTTTGAAGGAAAGGCTACAATATATTATAGCTAGAAGGCTACTTAAAAAAAGATGATAATAAAATGAGAAAGAAGAGCCCAAATGTAATGAATACATTGTAGGCTCATATTTGAGACAAATGGTTAAAAATCTCTAAGTACATTCTAATGAAAGCCCATGAGAGTAAGGTGAGAGCATTATTGTAAATAGACTGAAGCCTAAATGAAATAAGGGGAAAGGTTCATGAGAGGAAAGAGAGTGATTTTGTAATTTGACCTTCATTAAGATGGACTTAAAGACTATCTAAGGACATCTAAAAGTTGAAAAGAATCTTTTAATTGGGACATGAACTTCATAAAGATGGGACTTCTTTTTAGGCACCATTGCACCACCAAGATCAAGTAAACATGCCCCCATTCCAATTTGGGTCCAAGAGAAACACAGAAGACGCTTGGTCAAGATTGAGGACACACATCAAGAAGAAGTATTTCAAGAAGGGGAATCATCTCAAGTAACAATGGCTGCTTTAATTAATGATAAGACTGCACAAAGGATATTTAGGGCAATAGAGGAGCAAAGCGATGTTCTCAAGAAGATTGAGGTTTGCCTCACCAAGCTAGAAGAAGCCAAGCTGAAGAAGGTCCCACATGTAGAAATTCCTGATGATGAACAACTGGAAGGTTGGGATGAAAGAGACAAAGCCAATTATGAAAGGAACAAACAATTTGAGAAGCTCACCACGAAGATCGTGGCTGTGAAAGACAAGATGGAAAAAATGCAACTAACCTTCCATAAGGCCCGAGGATGGATGACTGTCTCAATAACATGGGGGCATAAGTTCAAAGACTCCTATTGCGTTGCCTCCAAAATTTAAGATTTCTGATGCGAAAAAGTTTAATGAAACTGGAGATCCAAAACAACATGTTAGGAGATATCTAAGCATTGCTAATATGAAAGGGTTGTACAAGAAGCAAACTTTGCATGCATTTTCCTCTCACTCATGGGAGGTGTGTCAAGATGGTACTATAGCTTGGATTCAAGCAAGACTAAAGTGTGGAATGAGTTAGTGAAATTGTTTGTGGATCAATTCATCTTCAATACTATGATTGATGTAACTTTAATAAACTTAGAGACCACTAAATAAGGGGTGGGGGAGACATTTTTCGAATATATGATTAGGTGGAAGGGAAAGGCATTAAGGATGGTCAATAGGCCAAATGAGAAAAACCAAATCAATATGATTATCAAGAATTTGCTTCCAGCATATAATAGTAGGCTCTTGTAGTCACCTATTAGTTCTTTTGGAGAATTGTGTGATTGTGAAACTAGGATTGAAGATGCCATCAATAATGGGCAGTTGGAGAAAGGTGAGAGCCAACCTTCAATCCAGAAGACATATAGGGGAGGAGTAGCTATGTCTAAAGACCAAATCCCGTGAATGTAAATGCCATCATTCGTCAACAAACCTTAGCCTACCCATGCTTCACAAAGAAAACTTGCCGAGAATTTTCCGACCTAGGAATGACCTTTGCCCAAGCATATGAAAATTTTTCCTTTAAGGGATTCATTAAACCTCTAGATCCCACACCTATGCCCAATCCTATACCTCCCACTTGGAACCTTAATGAATATTGCCATTTCCACCAAAAATTCGGCCATAAAACCGACAATTGTTTCCACCTCAAACACGAAATATAGGACCTTAGAGCCATGAAACTCTTCCAAATCCCAACATTGTCACTAAGCCTAACATTAAGAAAACCCTTACTTGAATATCACCAAGCTCCTCCCCCATATCATAAATGGGTGCAAATAGATGATATCAAATGGGATTGTTCAAAGTTGATAGAGACCATAGAAGTTAATGCGGTAGAAGTTCAAGGGATATGGGATGACGAGGATGAGATTTTGAAAAATGCGGAGGTTGTATGGGCAATACTCCCCAAAGGGATAATCGAGTTAAAGAAAATGGTTGTGGAAGACAATGTGGCAAACATTACTAGTAGTGGAAAGCACTACTAGCCATCCTTTTTGGAAAATGATCATCCTGGAAAAGACATAGGAGAAGGGTCCAAGACCACATAACCTAAAGGGAAGGAAGAGAAAGAGAAGGAAGATAGAGTTTTGACTCAATTGAAAAAGACTCAAGCCCATGTGTCTGTATGGGGCTTGCTAATGGCTTCTCATAAAAACCTTAGTACTCTCTTAAATGCCTTAAATGAGAAGGAAGTACCCATAGAAACCACACCGTAAGAAATGGTATCTCTCATGGGAGTTGAAGCTCCATCTCATCCTCTTCTTGCATTTTTCGATGAAGAACTTCCTCCCGAAAGAGCCACTCACACTAGGCCATTGCAAATCACCATTAAGTGCATGGGTACCAAGGTTCCAATGGTACTTATTGATAATGGGTCCTCATTGAATGTATGCCCTTTTAGGATCATTTTCACTATTAGCCTAGATGTGGAGACGATCATCCCTTCTTCTTTGACTGTTAGGGCATATGACAATACTTCAAGGAAGGTTATGAGAACTTTCAAGGCTTCTTGCAAGATTGGTCCACTAGAGACAATTGTGGAATTCCACGTGATGGACATCACCCCTAATTACAACCTTCTCTTGGGAAGGGCATGGCTTCATCCCATTAGAGGTATTCCTTCTTCTTTACACCAAAAGTTGAAAATCCTATGGAAGGGAGGTATTGCTGTGATAATTGGCGATGATGAAATCTTAGCTCCTATCTGTGGACTCGAAGAAGGAGGAAGTGAGTTTCAAATGAGTGGCTTTGAGTTTATGAACATGCCTAACTATGGATTGAAGGATGAAAGGTATACTATGGACTTGGTCCTATGTTGTAGCCATGAGGTGATTGGAATGATGAAGAACATAGGGTATGTGCCTAGTATGGGTCGTGGAAAAAAAGCAAAAGGGGTGACTAAATTCCCCAATTTCAAAACTCAATTGACTAAGGAAGTTTTGAGATTCTTTGAAGGCTGGGACGAAATCAAAATGAACCTTGGTACCCTAAATGGAAACTTTGTGAAGGAAGAAGGAGACTTTTCTTTTGTGGCTTTCCTGAAATTTGTGTAGGTAAGGATGGAAAATTCTATATGGGTTGGGAGATATTCTCCAACGAGAAGCTTACTTTCAAGGAGAAACCTATTGTGGCTATTAAGGAAGTTTAAGAAGAAGTCGACTGGGTGGACTACATGGATGCTGAAACAATGGAGACTATGCTAAAGATGTAGGGGGACGTAAATGTAAATTCCAATGTACTTTTTAGCATTTTCAATAAGATGAATTTTGATTTGAATTATTTTGATATGTCCCATAATATTGAAATATTGAATTATTTTGATTTCCCTCTCCCCCACATAGATGTCCTAGTGGAAAATACAGTCAGTAGTGCCTTGATGTCTTTCGTAGATAGTTTCTTAGGATATAACCAAATCAAGATGGCCCCTAAGGATATGACTAAGACCACCTTCACTAGAGAATATGGGATCTTTTGCTACACGGTAATGCCATTTAAGCTCAAGAATGTGGGAGTGACTTACCAAAGGATGGCCATAATTTTGTTACATGACTTGATGCACAACGAGGTTAAGGTATATGTAGATGACATGATCGTAAAATCCAAGGATAGAGGGGGTCACATCATTAACTTGAGAAAATTCTTCGAGAGGATTAAGGAGTATAGATTGAGGTTGAATCCCCAAAAGTGTACCTTTAGAGTGACAACTGGAAAGTTGCTAGGCTTTTTTGTCATACCCCTAACCCAAAAGGGTCCAAAGCATGAGAAAAGAAACTCAAAGGTACCTTTGTATTTTTCCTTTTTGAAAAATCAACCTTGATAATCCATACGAAGTACCAACATCAAGAATATTCATAATAATTTCATTAAATATACTCCCAAAGTAAGTCAGAGTTTCATGCAATAATTACAAGGATCATTGGCCACAAAAGAATGGAGATTTGAATAGATATAATTGCATATCATCAGCTTGTCCCATCAGTGGGAATAAAAGTCATAGCCACTATAATATACAAAAAAAATGAGTCAAGCCTACTCTAGAATATACATCATCTAAATATCTCCATCACAAAAATCTAGCCTCCATCAGCAGTTAGTCTAACTACTACTAGCCACAAAAACATGTCTCAAAACAATCATTGCCTACTCTGAAAAATTTTGTAAAAGAATGCAATGAGACAGAGCCTAGTAAGTAGCATAATTAATGGGGGTGGAGGAAATGCAAGTTTCATGATGATGAGCAATTTACAAAATGTGTTATAATTTGGGAATTTTCATTAGGATCATGCAAATCTATTTTTCTTAATAAATTGACAAGAATGATTAAAAAAATATAGAACCAAGCTTTCTTAAAATATTTCAACGTGAAACTACATACTATTTACTGTGAGCTATCAAAACACCCTTTTAAAACCTAAAAATCCAACCCAAGGCCACATGACAAGCCACCATAAAGACGTTAGGTATGCCATTAAGACATCAAGTTATGCCACGAAGACATTAGTTATGCCCCAAAGACATCAGTTATGCCCCAAAGACATCAGTTATGCCATGAAGACATTAATTATGCCACAAAGATATCAATGCCCCACATAGATGGGGTGCCAAGATACCAATGTCACAAAGACTACAACATCTAGTTGGGTAATCACATGTCACAGCCTAAGGGTAAAATTATAAAGAGCTCACAGTTTACATGAAATCAAAACACTGTTCAATTTCAAGTAGTTCCACAAAAACCTTCGAAATACCCAATATATTCACAAGGTTCTTAAGTTTTCCAAAATCATTTCTTGTCAATAAGATTTTCTATCAATTTTCCAAATATCACAAGTCAAGACAAAGTATCTTTAGAATTTGCAAATATTGCAATAAATCCATAAAACCCATTCCCAAGAATTTTATAAAAGTTGCTTATCATTTCCAAGCTAACAAATTATGCATTTCCCCATTCGCATTACCAAATATGTTTCACTTTTCATAAATAATCATTTATAATAGGGTCACAACACAATACTTTTTAAGAAAACATGGTTCCACAAATAAGTTTCCAAAATGTGTTTGGCCCAAAAACAACGTTTATGCAATATGATTATTTTCCAAAAATCTCATTAAAAAGCTACTTACCTTACAAGCCACAAAAACCTAATTCTCCAAGTTCCAAAGGAGATTAGCTAGAACCTAAACTATATCAAGCAAACCTATCACAATAAGTTTGAAGCTTGAAATCGTATCTAACTACAAATTAGGAATTGCCAAATAAGCACTTTGATCAGGCAAGCCTAGTATTTAACCTCACAAATAATGTATTCTACTCCCAAAGTTTCTCAACAATATAATTTACAAGGCATAGACCCCAATTTATAGACTTAAATCATGTCATTCAAAGCCTTCTCCTTTATCATAACAGATCCTAACACTTTATGAATTTCTTCCACAATATATACCTACCGTTTTCAAGAGACCCATGAAACAACAACATATATAACAATATCCACCATTACAAACCCAAATGTAAATCCTCCACTAGCTCTAAATAAACAAAAAAAAAAAAGATTTACCAACTATTTCACATTAGCAAGCAAAAAACCCCAAATCTTTACCATGGGTAAACCTTAAATGGCTACTATTGTACAAAATCCACAACCATTCATCAAATATGTCCACCAAAACAAAACCCATTTACATAAACACATGAATACCACTTCCAAAACTTAGATTAAAATAACCTCAAGAAAAAGTATAGAAATAAACCAAAAGATTAGGAAGTTTTTACCTCAAATAAAAGATATGAAGATGCAAAGGTTCCTACAAAGTTTTTCGAGTGATCTTGCCAGAAAAATTCTTAAGACATATGTGAATCATGTTAGGAACATATGTCAATTTTATGTAATTGGCTAATTCTTTGACAAAATGCACCTTGTATTTGGGTAGATCTAAGAAGGGTTTAATACTTCAAGAAATAAGGTTTCAAGTTCAAGTGATAAAGCCATGCAAGTCTGTCCAAGAAACAAGTGAATAAGTGATGATTCATTAAATCTCGATAGCTCCTCGATAGCTCTTTATAGCTAGGCTATCTATCGAGACTTTTTAGCTTTTCTTTATTGCAATCTCTATGACACTCGATAGCTACTTTGATCGATCGAGAAACCTTCTGGATGCTCGATAACTTCTCAATAGCTCGCAACAAATAGCTCGATAGCTTCTTAATAGCTCTCGATAGCTCGCAACAGGTCTCAACAGATAGCTATCTATCGAGGTATCTATCGAGAATCACAAAAATCAATTTTTCAGATCTGATTTTTGGCCCATGCTTATGTATTTGTGTAGGGTTTCTTTTCTCACAACCCTAAACATATATAAGGCTTATTTTAAAGGCCATCACACATGAAAATACAAGGAGAACACATGCAAAAGGTGACTGAAGCCTTATTCTCTCTAAAAGACGCTACTGTGTCTTTGCTTAGGGTTTTTTTAGCCAAGTGTTTCTTGATCTTCATTGTTGATGAAGTGAAGAACTTTGCAGCTAACATTGTTCTTCCTCAAGTTGGTGAGTGAGTCATGTACTGGGATTCGTGCAAAGGAGTTAGTCTCGTACTGGGATCCGTGCATCAAAAGGGTGGCGTTCATATATTGAAAAGTTCAAAGCATCTGAAGCGGTAGAAAGTTTCTGCTATAAGTTCATCTATGGGGATTATAGAGTCTAGGGACAAAGGTTTTTTACTAGATCTGAAACTTCTCTTTACTATAGTGAATTACTTTTCGAGATTGTTTCCCCCTCCAGGTTTTTTACTGTAAAACTAGTTTGTTTCATTGGTTTTCCTAGGTCATTATATCTTATCTTATTTATTTTTCCGCAGTATATGATTTTGACATGATATTGATATTTGTTTGTTTTAACAATGTTTTATTCATAATAAATGTATTTAACAACTTGGGTTTAAAACTTGTTATTTTTAGCAACTGGGGTCTAAATTTCCTAATAAGTGGTATTAGAGTGGGTATACTATGATTGGATTAATTTCCTGAGTGTGATCCTTGACCCCCATTGTCATGGATCTTTGATTCCTCCTTTATTTGATGACACTAATTATGGTACTAGAAAGTTCGTATGAAAGTTTTTTTGCAGGCTCTAGGTGAACATGTGTGGCTAACTATTGAAGTTGGCTGGATTAAGCCAAAGGAAGCGCTGGTGGATTGGAATGAAGCAACAATCATAGCGGCAAATTTCAATAGTAGGGCCTTGAATGCTTTTTTTTTGTGGGGTGACCAATGAGGAATTCAAGAAAATATCATCCACGAAAGTTACCAAGGAAGCATGGACCATTTTGGAGACCATCTATGAAGGTACCAAGGTAGTAAAGACTGTAAAGCTTCAAAGACTCACTAGTAGTTTTGAAGAAATAAGGATAGGGGAGGATGAGACCTTTGATGAGTTCTATGCTAAACTCAAGGATATTGTGAACTTTGCCTTCAACTTTAGAGAATCTATAGCAAAATCTAATATTGTTAGGAAAATCCTTAGGTCTTTACTTGAAAGATTCCATGCCAAGATCACTGCCATTGAAGAAGTGAAGGACATTAATCAAATCCCCTTGATTGAGCTTGTAAGGAACCTTCAAGCCTATGAGATAGGATTAGGTTTAATGGGAAAAGGTAAGAAAAGTAGAAACTTGGCTCTTAAGGGTATAGAAAAGGAGATTGAGGACTCTGAAGATGAACATGAAAGTGAAGATGAAGATAAAGATGAGGATGGGGATCTAACCTTCATAACTTATGAGATTATCAAGCTTCTTCAATTTAGGAAAAAGGATAAGGACAAACCTCCTAGGAAACCTAAATTCCCTAGGAAGGGCAAGAATGAAAAACCCCTTATCTAGTGCCATGAGTGCAAAGGTTTTGTTCATATGAGGATAGAGTGCCCAAACTATCTTATGAAAGAAAAGACCAAGAATTCAAAAGATAAAAGGTTGGTTAATACCTAAAGTGATACTGAGAATGACTTTTTTGATGAGTTTGTGGATGAATGTGGTCACTTTATGGCTTTTCTTACCACAACTGATAAGGTGATTGTGGAGAGTGCTAGTGACAGTGAGGATTTTTCTGATGATGAAGTACCTAAGACAATGACCCCTCAGGAAGCCTATGATAAGCTATGCACTTAATTCATAAAATCTGAAAAGACTTCTCATCTTTGTAGAAAAGAGCTCAATGAGGTAAAAACTGAAAAAGCTGATCTATTAGTCAAATTAGATGAGACTATAAGGTTGGTTGAGATTCTTGTTGTGGAGAACACCTCATTAGAAGAGAAAGTCAAGAATCTTGAGGTAGAGCTTTGTCAAGCTAGAACTCAAATAGAGAAGATGTCTAGTGCAAAGCTTGATGAGCTCTTGAGTGCTTTAAAGCCTAATTCTGATAAGACTGGCTTAGGATATGATGTCTCCTCTAGCCCCTCCTCTTCCATGGCTTCTAAATCAAGGACTGTCTTTGTGCCCCAATCTAAAAAATGTGATAAAGGTATGAAATCCAAAACTGATTTGGCTAATTCTAAATCCTTTGTTAGACCTAATGTTTGTCATCATTGTAGTGTTTATGGACATATTCGTCCTAATTGCTCTAAGTTGTATCCTTAAAAGCAAGTGTCCAAACGGTCACAAGTTTCCTCTCAAGTACCTATACCTTTGTTTGGAGAGTTATTAAAAGTTTTGAGCTTTTTAACTCAATTTTAGGAGAATTATAATTTTTCTATGTCCTTTAGTAGACATACTAAGACACATGTCTTTTCATCTTCACGGCCAAAGACTCATCCAGTGAGTGTGAGAAAGGAGCCTAAGACTTAATTGTCTTTTCTGTTGTCCTCTGCTTTAATTCTTTTTTTTTTTTTTAATCTAAAGTAGGACTTTCTTGTTTGATTTCTTATCTGTTTTTGGAATCATGCTTTCATGCATCTGCATATTTCTTTCATGTTTTCATGTTTTTTTTTTTCTGTTTTTATTTGGTTGTTTAGTTTTTATTTTGTTTGTTTTCAAAATAAAAATAAAAAGGAAAAATCAGAAAAATAAAAAAATAGTGTGTTTGTGTACATTAATACTTGTGTACCTTGGATGACCATTGAAACAAAATTTTCTAAACTTTGTATCTTTTCTAGCTTAGATGAGGATCTTTATGCACATCTAAGCAAGTGAGCTTTATAACTCTTGTTTGTGATGAGTAAGGTTAAGTGATTTCTTGTACTTAACACTCGTATCACTCTTTTTTATGGGAATGACTAAAAAATCCTAAGAGAAAGACATAAATAACCATCTGACCATTGTTGCCTACCAATCATGAAATGATATTTGTATGCTTTGGCATAGCAAAAGTGCAATGTCAATAGCTTAACATAATTGGGTATTTCTTTTCTCTCTCTTATGTGCCTATGCATAATATACTTAATAAAAGAAAATTTGCAAAGAAAATAAAAGCAAAAAGATCAAAATGCTTTATATATGATTATAAGCATGTATTTTAGGAGATGTGGGAGTTATAGGATGTACCTCAAAGGTGATAATCCTTAACAAACAGTTATGATTGTGTGTGAGTTAAAGTGATTTTCTCAAATCTCAAATCGTCATAACATGTTAACTCTTATGCAATCTTGTGATACTTTTCATACATAACACGCAATATGCTTTACTACTCTTGATTCATGTGCAAGTACAATGTGATTTGGCCATCATAAAGAATACTTGTGTTAATGTATGCTCACTAAACTGCCTTAACTTATTTTTTGAAATATAAAATTGGTTAGACTTGTTTAGTGTGTGTGCATGTTTTAAATCTAAATGCTTGACATTTTCTTCATTGGAGATGATTTTGAGACCTTAAAATGTTGTTTGGATCTTTCGTTGAGTAGCATGCTTGATTGCATTCACATCTGTGTTTTTCTCCTCTTTGAAAAACTACTTTTAAAGCTTCTCGATAGCTTCTAGACACCTCTTGACAAATTCCTATCTAACAAGCCCTTCTTTCTTCTTGCCAATCCATCGAGATCCCCTTGCATGCATTGTTTTTACATGTTTTGCATCTTTCTTTTATCTTGTCATCCATAACATATTGTTTCATTACATTTATGCATTTATATGGATTCCTTGTACCCTCTTGATCATCTTTGATCATCTTTATGTTTCTTGGGTGAAGTTTTATATCTTCTTGTACCCTTTGTTAATCATGACAAAAAAAGGAGAAATTGTGAAGAAGATGTGGTATCTTTTTAAAATTCTACATGTTAGGGGGAGAAATACATGCTCTTGTAAGAGGGAAATGCGTTTCATCTTATTAGGGGGAGTGCTTACCTCCTTCTTCTTGTACACTGGTCTTGTGATCATATTTACGTACATTGTGTTTATCTTTAATATATATGTGTGTGTGTGTGTGTGTGTGATAATGTATGTTTTCTTCACCTACTTCTACATGTGTTGTTTCTTTTCTATCTTTATACACATATTTCCTCTTTATTTGTAAGCAATCTTTTATTTCTGTCTCACACTAAGATGCCTTGATGAATTTTGTTTATACATGTTGTTAAAGTCTTCCTTGCCATGAACTCATTTCTTGCAAAGTTTTTCAAGAGTTTGTGTTAGGATAGATTTTATTGTATTCAACAAGTTAATATGAGTTGAGTGATTTATGACTTCTCTCATATGTTCATTTGTTTGTTATGGTTTTGTCACGGATTGCCAAAAGGGGAGATTGTTATGACATATGTGAATCATGTTAGGAACATATGTCAATTTTATGTAATTGGCTAATCCTTTGATAAAACGCACTTTACTTATATTTGGGTAGATCTAGGATGTGTTTAATACTTCAAGAAACAATGTTTCAAATTCAAGTGTTAAAGTCATGTTAGTTTGTCCAAGAAACAAGTGAAGAATTGCTGATTCATTAAATCTTGATGGCTCATTGATAGCTCTTAACAGCTAGGCTATCTATCAAGACTTTTCAGTTTTTCTTTATCGCAATCTCGATAGCTCTCAATAGCTACTTTAATCGATTGAGAAACCTTCTAGATGCTCGATAGCTGCTTGATAGCTCTCAATAGCTCGCAACAGATAGCTCAATAGCTTGCAACAGGTCTCAATATATAGCTATCTATCAAGGTATCTATCGAGAATTACGAAAATCAATTTTTCAGATCTAATTTTCGGCCCATGCTTATGTATTTATGTAGGGTTTCTTTTTTTCACAACCCTAGACATATATAAGGCTTATTTTAGAGGCCGCTACACATGAGAATACAAGCAGAACACATGCAAAAGGTTACCAAAGTCTTATTCTCTCTAAAAGAAGCTATTGTGTCTTTGCGCCTTAGGGTTTTGTAACCAAGTTCTTCTTAATCTTCATTGTTGATGAAGTGAAGAACTTTACAGCCAACATTCTTCTTCCTCAAGTTGGTGAGTGAGTCATGTATTGGGATTTGTGCAAAGGAGTTAGTCACGTACTAGGATATGTGCATCAAAAGGGTGGCATTCATATATTGAAGAGTTCAGAGGTTCTAAAGCGGTAGAAGGTTTCTGCTGTAAGTTCATCTACGGGGATTGTAGAGTCTAGGGACAAAGGTTTTGTACTAAATCTAAAACTTCTCTTTGCTATAGTGAATTGCTTTTCGGGAAGGTTTCCTTCCAGGTTTTTTATTGTGAAACTAGTTTGTTTCATTGGTTTTCCTGGGTTATTATATCTTGTCTTATTTATTTTTTCGCTACATATGATTTTGACATGATATTGATGTTTGTTTGTTTTAACAAAGTTTCATTAATAATAAATCTATTTAACAACTTGGGTTTAAAACTTGTTATTTTTAGCAACCGGGGTCTAAATTTCCCAACAAAAATGATGGTGGAGATGGTGGTGTGGAGTGGAACTTGGTGGTAGAGTGAGGGAGTTTGAGAGAGGTGTGTGTGTTGAGAGAAAAGAAAAGAAATACAATAAGATGAAAAGGGTTGGTTGGTCAAAGAGTGAGGGAGATATTTGTGAGATGTGTGGTGGGTAGTGAATGAGTAGGTGGGGCACGTGTGTTCCCAAAAATCTAACCATGAAATGTGCGCGTGTGTGTATGTATGTATATATTTTAAACTGGGATGTTACATTTTTAGTAAGTGATAGAGGGATAGGAGTTTACCCATCCAAAATCAAAGCCATATTGGAGATGCCTTCACCCAAGAGTGAGAAAGAAATAAAGGGATTCCTAGGTCGACTACAATACATCAGCCAATTTATCACCAAACTCACCTCCACTTGTGAGCCCATCTTCAAGCTCCTAAGGAAGAATGAACCCCACACATTGAACAATGAATGTCAGAAAGCCTTTGAATTTATCAGTGAATACCTCCTACATCCACCCATCCTAGTGCCCCCACATCACGAGAAGCCATTACTACTATACCTCGCTATCATAGGAGATGTGGTCGGGAGCATGCTTGCACAAGAAGAAAATGATAAGAATGAGAGGACAATGTACTATTTGAGCAAAAGGTTTTAAAAGCTCAATTAGTGTAGAAACACTAATGCTTGTTTAGATCCCTAATATTAAATTATGACTTAGTTGCTTTTACTTTAACTTAACTAAGTGCGGAACAAGAGTAAAAAATGTACAATAAACCGGAACACTACTCTAAAGCATAATTAAATACAATAAGTGATAAATGTAAAACTTAAAGAGTAGGGAAATTAGATGCAAATACAAGATAACACCGAGTCATGTTATCAAAGAGGAAACTGAAGTACTTGGCGAAAAACCTCTCTGCGGCCTTCCAAGTTTAAATCGATCCACTAGTGAATATGTTGGAGTACACGAATATCAAAAAGACACTCCAAGCCCAATCTATCCAATGTACTTGAACCCTCAAAGGTTCAGCTACCAATAGACTTCTTGGGGTCTTATTTTCACTAGTTATCTAAATCCTGCAATTCTGCCCGATTGCATCCATTACTCAATGGCTTCTTCCAATACTTCCCAAAAGTACCAAAACTTCTCTCAACACTCAGAGTGGGTGAGGTAAGTGTTTGGGCTAAGAACCTCTCAAGGATATGTAGATGAAAAGGTAGGAGTAATGGAAACTTTAGAGAAATGATGTAGAGGATTGTGGGTAAACAATCACTAACTCTCAAGTGCTTGGCTAGAGGTTTCTCACTCAAAAGTTTCTTGGAAAAACGCATTATTGTGCTTTCATTTTGTGGATAATGAGGGTTTATATAGTATTGGTAAAGCAATGTGAAAAGACATAATCAAAATAATCAAGCAGAGAGTTTCATGGGTCACTCGTGACTTGACCTGAGTCGCGAATGACTCGTGAAATCTAGCCTATCAAAACCTCTTCAAATTTCAGCATGTGCTTCTCACGTGGCCTATTTTGTGGGTTGGCACTCGCGAGCCAGTCGCAAGCTAGTCGCAACATCTTCATCTTCACCAAACTCTCACACACAACCGTTACATTAAATCCCACAAAAATACAGGGAAATGATTGAACAAAATTACAATCAAATTTGACATGAAATTAAAGTCAACATAAAACATAGTTGTAAATCACAAGTTTAGGTTTCACGATTATGAGACAAGATATACGCCCATAGAAAAGTCATGTTTTACACTTGTATGGGCCATGCAGAAGTTAAGACACATTATCCTACCATTCTAGATATGGATAGTAGCCAGAATGGATCCATTAAAGTACCTATTTGAGAAACCCACCTTAAGTGGAATATTTTCAAGATGGTTGATCTAATTGGCAAAATTTGATTTAAAGTATGTGGCTAGAAAAACGATCAAAGGAAGCGTCGTGTTAGACTTTTGTGCCCAAAACCCTATAAAAGGAGATGATGGAAGAGATGATTTCCTAGATGAGGATATTTTGGATATTGAACTAGGGGCATGGAAAATGCATTTTGATGGAGCTGTAAACTAATATGGGAATGGGATAGGAGTACTTTTGATCACCCTCGATGGATCTCATGTGCCTTTAGTGATCAAGTTGAACTTTGAGGCAACTAATAACATGGTGGCATATGAACCTCGTATCGCCAGAATGGAAGCTCTTCAAGAGTTACGGATAAAAAGAAGCAGAGGTATTTGGAAATTTGACCTTGGTTATAGCTTAAGCACAAAAATAGTGGAAGATAAAGTAAGTACATCTAAAGCCTTATCAGCAATATTTAGAGGATTTGGCCAAAATATTTGATAAGGTCGAATACACTATCATCCCTAGAGCTCAAATTCAGTTTGCAGATGCCTTGGCTACCTTAGACTCCATGGTGGAAATACTCGAAGGAGTTTGGACATAACCTATAGAGATTAGGCGAAGCTATGAACTAGTACACAGGGGAAGAACTAAATAGTTAGTCTTGGCTATTGAAGAAGAAAAGGTTCTTTGGTATTATGACATCCTGAAATTCTTGGAAGTAGGAGTGTATCCTAACGGCATCGATAAGAGAGAATGTTGTTCGATAAGGATGATGGCTATGCAATACATCCTATGTGGAGGACAGCTCCATAGGAGTTCTTATGATGGCATACATCTCCATTGTTTAAAGAAAGAAGAAGATTAAAGGGTTAGGAAAGAAGTTCATCAAGGGATTTATGGTCCTCACATGAATGGGAGAATATTAGCCAAAAAGATCTTAAGGATGGGATACTATTGGAATACAATGGAGACTGATTGTGTAGACTTTGTGAAGAGTTGCCATGACTGCTAAAGACATGCAAACTTGAATCACATGCCACCTAGTAAGCTATACAACATGACCTCTCCTTGGCCTTTCTTAGTCTAGGGGATAGATGTGATTGGAAGGATAGCCCCAAAGGCTTCGAATGGACATAAATATATCCTAGTGGGAATTGACTACTTTACCAAGTGGGTGGAAGCGGCCTCCTACATTGTATTGAAAGCTAAGCATATGGCTCGGTTCATAGAGAATAACATCATTTGCCGGTATGGAGTACCACAAGAGATCATCTTAGATAATGGCTCCACTTTAAAGGAGAAGTTCAAAGGAACATGGAGTTGTACAACATTGAGCATTACAAGTCTTCATCCTACCGACCACAGACTAATGGGGTTGTAGAAGAAGAAAATAAGAACATCAAGAACATCCTAGCCAAGATGGTGGTGACATACAAGGATTGGGCCGAAAAACTTCAATTTGCTTTTTGGGGTTACAGAACTTCTATTTGTGCGTCGACTAAGGCAACCCTTTACTCTTTGGTCTATGGATGCAAGGAAGTCCTTCCCATTGAGGTAGAAATACAATCTTTGAGAGTGCTAGTGGAAACCAAGGTCCTAGAGGAAGATTGGATGAGAGCTATGGACAATTGGCTTTGATAGATGAGAAAAGAGGTAGGGCACAATACCATGCATAAGGGTACCAGAAAAGGATTGCAAGAACATTTAAGAAAAGAGTGAAACCTAGAAACCTTAAAGAAGGGGACTTGGTCCTGAAAGTGCTTAGAGATGAAACTTTTAATCAAAGAGGGAAGATGAAGCCAAGATGGTTTAGGGCTTTTATTATCAAGAAAATCATGTCAAAAGGTGCTACAAGAATTACAGATTTGGATGGAGAAGAGATGCTTTACTTAATCAACATGGATAGGCTTAGAAGATATAACATTTAAAAAAAAAAAAAAAAGTCTGCTAGGTTGAAAACCCGAAGAGGCAGCCTAGGCAAAAATTAAGGCAAAAAACCCTTGTTAGATTGAAAACTCGAAAAGGCGGTCTAGGCAAAAGATAATGGAAAAGACCATGGGTTTGGTGAAAATTCATGTAAGGACATCACAGGAAAAAATTACATGGTATGAAAAAAAGAAAAGAAAAAAAAAAAGAAAAAAGAAAAATAATGACAATAAGCAAAGATAATAAATGGATGATTCTCTTATTTCTCAAATTAAAAGGTAATAAATTGTTTCCATAGGGAATTTGGAACACTCCAATCCTTTATTAAATTAAAAAAAAAAAAAAAAAAAAGACATGAGAATCATAAAGTGCTGAAAAGTAAAATTTGGGGCATATCAAGTTAGTCAGTCAGTCCTCTTTCTTTTGTTGGACCTCTTGTAAGCTTTTTCATCTACGGGAACCCACTTCATATCAGCCTCTAATCATTTCTTGTACCCCGAAGTTGGATGAAGGAATTGAGGAAAACGGATGCCTTTGGTCACCCTCTATCGCAGCCAAGACTCACGGATTCTGCCCAAGATCCTATTAGAAAATGCCAAGGTATGGAAGGAACCATCATTACTAGGAGCCCCTTGACGGTCACCAATTGCCTTGCAATGCGACATGTGGAGTAATAAGAGCAACAACGAAGCCTAACCAAAGGAACACAATTATCCTTGAAGCTGCTGTTGACCATGCTTGAAATGCACCACCATTCCACTACCCATTGAATATCTGTGACATCAATGCGTTTCATGAACTCAGTGAACTCATCAAATCTCATTTCAACACATTTGGGCCTACAATCACAATAGTGCCTAGGGAGATATTGGCTAGGAGGAATAGTAGGGGGATGGAGCAATTGAAGCCTCTCATATAGTCATGTCTGGGAAAAAAAAAAAAAAGCATGAGTGGAAAAGGAGAGACAAAAAGAAAAAAAAATGACAAAGATGATACAAGGAGCCTAAGTTGAAAATTGAAAGGAAATCCACGAAAAAATTAGAGAGATCCCACTAGGTTGAGAACTTAGGCAAAAATTAGGGATTGTACCTGAAGAAGGAGAGGGCTCCCAGCAAAGAAATTTGCTTCCTTCCTATGAAACACATCCAAGCTATTGAGAGTTTCAGCCAAGATCATGCCCATAAGGTTTCCATTTCTCAGGTCGCTAACCACCAAGCACATTCTTTGATCTATGTGAGCCATCTCTTGTACCAAGAAGTATCTTGCAAGGATACATAAACAGAAAGCATTAAGATAGTAGGAACATTTGCCTATCAGTCACAGGAATAGTTAGCTAAGAGAAGTATGCAAAAGTTGAACGAATGTTCAACTTGTCAAACATGCACCAGTGTCAAAAGAAACCCCTAAAAGAGCTTGGACTAAGGCAAGAAGATCCCCATCAGTAGTGGGAAAGGAAAGGGTTTTAACTTTGGGTTCAGCTATGATTGCACTAAAGTTTTCAAGAGTAGGGCATATTTCTACACTATTAAAGTGAAAAATATGTTGAGTGGGAATCCAAAAGCATGAAGGAGAGGTTCATCCACTTTGATTTGGTGATAAAGAGTGATGTAAGAGAGACTGAAAGGAATGTAAGCCTTGTTGAAACTAGGGCCAAGCTTCTTGATCCATACTAAGACTTCTAAAGGAGAAAATTCTGCCATTGGAAAGTCTTAAAAAGCATTTTCTGAGTTCAAATACATTTGGCGAAGGTTTGGAGGCCCTCAACGACTATTTTATACTTGAATAGGGCAGCTAGGGTTTTTCGGACCTGCGTCACATGTACGCAGAGTCAAACCTACATACACATGGTCAAGACCTACATATGCAAGTGTGCGTATGCGTACGCATGAAGGAAGGCATAACCAAATTCCTTTTCCTATTTGGAGTGTGATTTCTGCACCAAGACCCCTCCCATGATTCCTACTGCTTAAGAGGTTACTCAAGGCACAATCAAGCTCAGATTTTCAAGCATCAAAGATCAAGAAAAAAAAAATTGCATAGAATTATGCAATTATCCCCATAAGTTGTAAATTAAGTACATGTTCTAAATTAAGCATAAATGTAAAAGATGTTCTTAAATACAACCCAATGTCTCAAATAAAAGATAAAGTGTAGAAATACATGCTAATAAAAATAAAAAGAAATAAAAAAAGAAAATATGTTGTATGTCTGTGTTTATCTTCTATAGGATCACTAGAAGCACCTCTTCCTTGGCTGGTAGCTAGGAGTCGCCTCTAAATCGCCACTACCATCACCACCACCACCACCACCACCACCATCATCATCATTATCATCACCTGGGTAGGCAAACCTCCAAGACTATAGATCTGCCGAGAGTACTCTATCATCTCCAACTTAAGGTTTCCTGCAAGCCAAACCAACTCCTCATGCTCCTAAAAAGTGGGCTAAATTGTGAAAAGAAAGGGTGTTAGAACAAGTATTGGGATGCAAGAAAGAAAGAAGAGAGACAAAAAGGAAGAAGAACTCATCACTTGTGTACCCTCAAGAAAAGGGTATCCCATGACATTTGTGTTGCGACCCATTGGACGCTTACGAGCAAAACCGTCAGAACCATAGACATAGACCAACCATGGTAAGTGAGGAGAGTCGATGGGAGCACTAGTAGCAAGGGTGGCTTGATATGAGTATCCCATGTGAACATCATTATGTGAAGCAATGCAAAGGAAAAAGGGAAATGAATGAAAAGGGAGAACGCATACCGTAGGAGTGAGGGAAGGCATGAGGTAAGTGTCGTTGAACTCCTCATAGTCCAACTCATCTAAATCCTGTTGGGTATAGGGGATACCATTCCTCCACAACTGGTATTCTGTATCTATCATAGACATTGGGGTAAGCATGAACACTAGAGGGTTCATGGGAACTTGTGGGGCATCCTCACCCACCAATTGACAATGTACCCTCTCTACCAAGTATTACGCCCTCAAACTAGCCCCCTCGAAAGGATGAGGAATCCCAGAGATGACAATTGTAGCCGCCTCCAAGTTTGGGTTTGTAACAGGAGGGGCTTTCGCCTAAGGACTCCAAACGACCTGTAACAGCACATAGGGTTACTAAGAAAAAAAATCCAAGAGACATGCAAGAGAAATGACGAAAGGCATTGAATTTCTAACTCACCTCATTAGAAGATAATAGTGTGCAAGATGACAGTATGCAAGATGACAATTTGCAAGATGAATGGGTACAATTTTCAAGATGATAATTTGCAAGATACAGATATGAACAGGTATGAACAGTTTGCAAGATGGAAACATGAATACAATTTACAAAAGCATAATGCACAATTTAGCTTAGGTGACATACAAATGAATATGATTGCAAGAGGAAATACATAAGCCACAAAAGAGAAAAGGTAGAAAGACTGCCTCAAGGAGCTTCCAAGGCCCCAAAAGCTAGTGTAGAGTCCCCCAGCTGAGTGTGTCCAAGGAAGAGTACAAGTAGGCAAGACACGCCTGCCCCCAGTTGGCATCCTGAACCCTCTCAAAGTCATAGAAGAGGGCCAACAACCTCAATGATACCATCTGCCCTCCGTTGGTGAAGAGATATGCCCTTAGACGGTACAACAATGGCTCTAGCCATCTTGGGACAGTAGTTAGTTGTCACTTATGGGAGAGGCTTATAATCCATCTCGATGTCGAAATTGTTAAAATATGTGTCCTTAAATCCTATTGTATGACATTATCTATGACTTAAGATTATGATTAATAAAGTTGTTTTATTATTATCTAAAATAATGGTAACATGAATATTTGGACATTATCATATAGTCCATATGATGCACAGTATGTGATTTATGTGAAAAGTCACAGAAGATATAAATCACAAGTTCTTTGTAAACTCAGAATTACAGTTCGTAGTCGGTGATGAAATTGGGCATTCCATCTGCGAAGACTATAACATATCAACTAAGATGACTTGTCTTGATCATGGAAGTGGAGACTTCTAGTTGATACATTGATATGTTTTAAGAGTTAAGAAATATTAAACTAGATTGCTGTGAAATTTATTATTCTCCTAATAACTGTCAAATGAATGATAAATCTCACAACTTCTATTTGCATGAACTCTTAATCTTGAGAGAATAATGGACCTAATCATAAGGTGTAGGTTGCTTTGATATATTAGGAGTGAGATCTAAAGTCACGATCAAAACCTCAGTATGTTGGGCAGCCACATTTAGTATTGATGGAACATATATTCTTAAGATGAAATTCATAATCTCTTAACGGATATATAAAATATTTATTTGAGATAAGTTTAATGGGTTTAATTATTCAGAGTGTTATGCCTAACCACTTTAGTAAGGAGCTACTAAAGTATATATTTATGAAATTGGATTTCATAAATATATGATGAATAACTTAAAGGATTAAACTGGATACTCAAGGATTAAGATGTAGTAATCTTCAAAGTGGCAGTCTACACTCACGACTTTGTATTACTACGAATATTTAACGAAGGGGTTGCATGTATAGTAAAATCTTAGGATATAATTTATTAATAAGGCCTAGAGTACAATTATATTTATATAGTGGTATTAAATATAATTAATGGTGACTTTGGACTTGTCAAGAGTTGATAGAAAAGCCCAAGGCCTATTAGAGCTAGTGTCTTATTGGTCCATTTTGGTCCCACTCCAAGCCACACGCTAAAACTCAATTGGAAAGGCCCAATAGGCTAGCCCAGTTAGTTATAAAGGGAGAAACATACAACATTTTTTTATAAGAAAAAAGAGAGACATCATTGTGAAATTGTGTGTATGTGTGAGTGAAGCCACTTGATAATTCCCTTGGAAACTGATTGAGAGACCACACTTCTTGGGCGTAAAGTGGAATTGGAGTGAAGATTAAAAGTGTTCCTAAGTACTTCTAATCTTTTGATTGAATTTCACCACACTAAGGTATGCTATCTTGTTCTTAAATTCTAAAATTTACATAGTGCATGTTATCAATCATGAATGAAATAGATCATTATTTGTTGCTTTTGCTGTGTGTTTTGTATGAGATACAAAACTAGTATTTTCCAACAGAAATAGCATATCGTCTCGGTGGCGTGCCTCATCCTAATCAAGTCTATGCCCAGCTGAGTGCCCGACTCCCCCTCTAGTTTATGAAAGCCCCATTGCACCTAAGGCCGGCCATGCGGTGGAAGTCATGGGGAGTCATAGTCATCTCCCTATCATTATGGAAGGTATGGGTAGTATCCCACCACCTCTCAGCCAAGGTCTGCACCAGAATGGCACTGGTAGATCTCTCTGGTAGCAAACAGATGATTGGATCGAAGCCTACAGCAAGTATGTGGCCCATGGTCTCCTTAGTGAGAGTCTTACACCACGTTGCCACTCGATTGGTGCTCCCCATACCAGAAAAAAGGGCCAAAATCTACAAAAAAAGAAAAAAAATGATGTTAGATTCATAATGAGATGAAAAATGATGTTGGGATCACAATCGGATGCAAAAATAATGAAAGAGGATGTTAGATTTGCATTTAAATAGGAAATAGTTGAAATGGAGGTTGAGTGAAGGTTTCTGCTTGGCAACATGTGCACATAGGCTCGTATTTGCGTACACAGGCACTAGATATGCGTACACATGGTGGAAACCATATGTGCATGAACAGGTCCACGTACGCATGAAGACTCATTGCATATGCATGAACGAAAGTTGCGTATGCAAGCTCGAGTCTGCATACACATGAACACAGATAGTGGGTCATTCTTTGACATTTTCAAGCATGCTTTGATCAAAACTCATCTTAAACATGTTCCTACCCCTCCTATGGTATCAAGTTTTCATCTAAACCCATCTCACAGTAAAACCCAAGCATTTACATGTCCAAAAATAGATTAAAATTGAAGATCAAAGGAAAACTTGAAAATGAGAAAAGTTTGAAAAACTTACTGATCCGGTCCTTGCACCCTCTGAAAGATGATTTTGTGGCTTGTATGTCAACGGAGGGGGCTCATTCAACCTTACCATTCCATTCCAACTCGTGAGGTTGAAGGCATTGTTAGAAAGCATGTAGGAGGTTTTCTTGGACTTGGGTGCCATGGAGAAATGAGAGAGCTTGGAGAGGGGGAGAGTTTCAAATGAGGAGATTTGAGAAAAAGGAGTCAAATAGTGCGAGGAAGGAGAGAGAGATTAGGAGTTTTGTAGAGAGAGAAAAAAATGGAAGTTAGAGAGTTGGAATGTGAAAATATGATGAAGATAAAGAGAATAAAAAGAAAAAGAAATGGCTGGTAACCGTTGAAGAAAAATTGAAGAGGAAGGAATGCATCTGATGGCTAAACTACATGTAGTTTAGACCCCCACTAAACTATGTGTAGTTTAGTATTAAAAAAAAAAACTCAAATATCCCTAATGGGTTCCTAGAAGGTAGAAAATGAAAAAGAAAATTCAAGAATGCACCAAAATGAAAGAAATATCCTCAATTGGGTAAAGGATACAGAGACCCTCAAAGCATCCCTAATGTATGGTAAGCATCAAAAGCACCCCTCAATGGATCAGAAGTTACCAAGGAAATTCCCCTGTGGGTTAAGATCATCACCCAAATCCCTAGTAAAGTACAGTACCATGGAATAACCCTTCGTGGGTCCAAGGCATAAAGGCAACCCTTCATGAGTTGTGAAGAAATTTCACCATTTAGCAGATAGGACCCCCTTGTGGGTAGAATCAGCACAAGTTCCCCAATGAGCCATGAAGAAAAAGAATAATTTTTCCTTGTGGACCACACATTACTAAAGACTTCCTCGTAGGTCACAATCACCAACACACTTCTTAGCAAGTTACCATCCCCAGTAAGCTACATACCAAGGAGGCTCCCACGTAAGTCACTGAAAATTTTGAGCAAATCATACTCCCTAGTGAGTCTTTCATCATCCCTAGTGGATTCTTCACCTAAGATTCCCTCGTAGGTCAGAATACTAGGCCACTCATGCGCACACCCTCCGAGAATTGAACATGTAGGCATAGGCCACATAACACAGAATTTGTGCACATATCCTTTAGGAATTGAACATGAAGGCACAATAGAAGAGGTAGAAATAGAGACCAGGACCAAGGTTACCCCGAGGCAAGAGCCTCACCAGAACAAGCAGAGATAGAGATGGAGAAGATAAGCATTACCTAGAGGTGCAAGTCACCCGGAGAAGTTTGTGGCAAGAGCCCAAGATGGGCACCATATATATATATATATCCTTCTAAGCTCGAAGGAGCACCTTGTTTGTTTGGTTGATGGTTGTGGCCATTGGGCTTGTTTGTATTTCTTTTTTAGTGACTCTAGGATAGTGAGTCACTCGCCTTTTTCTTGCAATTGGCAAAATAGGTTCTGGAATCGTGAACCTATCGTTGCTCCTTTCCCAAGCAACAAGGGAGGGAATTCGGACATACTAATCCCATACGACTTTAAGGAGTTTCACCCTGCCCCATGAATGCATGTTGTGTGCCATATGCATAGGTTGGGCCTGAGCCATACATCGAAACAATTTTTTTTTTTCTCTTATTCTTTTGATTCCATTAGTGAACCTTAAGAATCAAAAGAGGGGCATCTATAGACACTGCATTTTGTACTCCTTATGACTCGAGCCCCCGTTCCCCAATGATGCTAAAATTCTAAAGCTAAAGGTTAGTTTAGGGCACAATTAGATTACAAATTGACTTGAGATATGTTAAAATGGTGTTGATGCTCATTTTGGAAAAGCCCAATAGCAGGAAGAAGCCCAACTATATGGGCAAGAAGAGAGTTATTGAATTGAGAGAAAAATCCATCAAGCCTGAATGGCAAGAATGATGGGTCATAAGCCTATAAAGTAAACAAATGGGCCTCAAGAAAAGCAAATAGGCTTAAAGGGGTCCAAAGGAAGAAACAGTAAACCCATGGGTATTATGTGATGTTGAAAAGTTAGAATGAGTCATAGCAGGCTCGAAGTAATGAAGTAAGAAAGTAAGGGGTTGATGGAAAGCCCATGAACCCAAGGATGAAGGACATGGTAATTGGGCCAGGGAAGCCCAAAAGAGCTAGTAAAAGCCTATAGGAATATAGAGTTGGAAATGGGCTGAGGATGTCTAAGGGAAGAAAATGGGCCGAGGATGCCTAAGGAGGAAGAAATAGGTCAAAGGAGCCCACAAGCAATGTAGTGGGTCAAGAAAGCCCAAAGTAAAATGAGTATAAACCTAATGATAATATTGGGACATTGTAACTAATTGATGGAAGAGCATACAGTAAGGTCCGAAAGAGGCCCGACAAGTATGGACCAAATAGCACCGTAGCAGGAATAACAAAATGGCATGGCAGAAATACTAGCAAGTCAATGGAAGGAAAAAACAGTGAACTAAAAGAAAGAAAAGCCCACAATAAAGCAAGGCCCAGCCTTGGGGAAAGCAAGCCATAAAGAATAGAGGATCAGAAAACAATTCATGTCACAAGAGGTCAAGAATGAGTGGCATAATGCATAGGCAAGCCTCTAGTCTACGGCAAACGCATGAGCAGCAAACAAGCTTAGGATATACATGGAAATGGAGCACGCACAAGGCTCTGGCATCACCAACCTGTACCTAGCCAATACAGGAATGGTGGGTCATGGGTCAGAGGTAAGAGAGGGTATAATCTAGCAGTGGGGAGAAGGGAAATTCTATTCTGTGGTTCCCGCTCAAATGTTTTTGGGGGAATGTCTTGTTGGAATGACATACCACCCAAAAGAGGGAAAAATGAGTTGAAACCACTAGGTGCATGCCATGAGAGATAGTAAGAGAGAATACCCATACTATGGTGGATAAGAATGTCATGGTGAACAAGTAAACAAAACAATTTTCTTTGTTTGGTAATGGGGAGTGGCATGACTAGCACAAGTAAGTAGTGATGGCTAGGTAGCTAACAAACCAATGGGTGGTCGGGAAGGATGCCCACATCCAGATAAATGTAGTTAAAGGGTAAAATGGTAAAAACTAGTCACTGCAGGCAGTATATAAAGGGCTCTTGTCGTGCATAGTGGAATCATTGTAATAGTAGCAACTACTAGAAGAGAATCATAGCACCTCTATCACCATAACACTACATGAGCAAGCACTAAGAAAGAAAGAGTAGAGTAGGGGAAAGAATCAAAGTAACAAAACACAATAAAGAGAGAGAATAAGGAAGAGAAACAGAGAGTGTAGAATGATAAACATGCACCAATAGGCTAAATCCTTCTCTCCCTGTAAAAGCCTACCCTCTGTTGAGGATAAATGATTTGTTTGGGCATAGGCCATTCAGGCCCGTTCCCTTAAAGTGGATAATTTATATAGTAGGATCCTCCTGTGAGGTTACCCATGTTGAGGAAGTGGTTCCCTCCTTGGTCTTAGTCCTCATAACACAATTGAACATGGCAGACTAACATTTTCCTTTTGAATTTATTATTTATCATAATTATTTCCTTTCTTGCTTTTGTAATTTCACTTATAGCATGTTTCTTTTTACTATGTTGCTCTTTTTTTTCTAAGGATTCCTAATTTATTTCATCTAACGAGAAGTGTATTGTCTTTATTATTATCATTCTGTATTTGTTTGCCATAACTCTTCTGTAATTGCTTCGCTTGCCATGGGCATGTGACCAAAGTTTCAGTAAAAGGGGCATAGTTTGTGCATAAGCCGGCTCAAGGTGGGTTGCAATTGGACCGGTTCTAACTCTCTTATCCAGAACACTTAGGCCTTGGTACAGCAAGAGGCAGTCCAGCCCAAGATCACAAAAGGCCCACCACAAATGGAAAATATACTTTTTTATGAGCAAATAAATCCATTTTTGAGAAATAAAGGCCATAGAAACCCTAGGCTTGTGTACGCATACACGCGTTTGTGTACGCAGGTCTAAGGCATGTGTATGCAAGCATGAATCTGTGTATGCAGTTAGGGTTTTAGAAACCTATAACAGGCAAGTTTTCTGAATTAATGTTGAGGTTTGGAATGAATTTCACATCTTCTAGGAGCCATTTTAAAACCCTATTTTCTCACTATATATAGCCATAAATGGCACCTTTTCAAAATACACAGAAAATCATAAGGGTAAACCTAAGATTCACTAGAAATAGTGAATCAAAGGGGGAGTTTTTCACAAAACATCCTCAAGTCAAAATTATTTTGATTATACCTTTTCTGGTCTTGACCTTGAGTTTTGAAGTTTACTAATAATTTTTGTTTGGTTGTGAATAGATTTGACTAAGGGGAACGGTCAAAATTAAGCCTACGAGCTTTTGTTTTGAAGTATATGTTCTAATCTTTATTCTTTCATTTCTACCTTTAATCCTGTTGCTTTGCTTTGTTTATGTCTTAGTATGCTCGTTTAGTTCAGGTTTTAGTTGTTTTCTATTTTAAAGCATACTAGGTTGCTAGATTTGTTTCTTTTTTAGTTCCAGTTCTTGCTTTCTAGGTTAGTGTTCTTCTGGGTGTGTCTATGTGCGCATGATTTTGCATGCGTGTGCAAGCTCGAAGCATGCGTACGGATACAATTGGCCTACGTATGTAGGCCTATGTATACGCATGCATACTCATGCCTAGAAACCCTAATTTAGGTTTTTTTTGCTTTTGTTTCTTTGTTTATTTCATATCATATGCTTATGTTTTATCCCTTTTTTATACATTCTAAGTCTCTGTCCCTCTATTTGTATACTTGTTTGCTTTAACATGTTAGATTAGGGTTTTCTTTGTTTTTCTTGCTTTGATGCCATAAACATGCATTCACATGTCCATTCATTAATGCATAGGTGCTGAGATGCAGGAAGGTAAGTGAGGTAAGTCAAGCATTCACATAAACATGCATTAGAAATATGTTTGATGATGATTTGTTCTTAATGTAATCACATGTTTATTTGGATCTTTCCATTCTTGTGCTTTTGCCATGTATACTTGCAGCCCTATTTTGTTTGCTACCTTGAATAAGATGTTTGTCATGATAGATGTATGTTAGGGTTTGTGATGTGGTGATAAGCATAATAGATGTATGTTAGGTTTGGGATGAAATGTCATGTTGTATGCTTAGATGTATGCTAGTGTGTGTATGTGTGTGTTTTTTTTAAGATGCAATGTTGAATGTGTCTTTAATAGGATTAAGATGTAGGATACAATGAATGGAAGCCAACCCATGGGTCAGGGGATTTTGGGTGGCTAGCACCTTTCCAAAATTGTACCTAAACTCCAAACCCATACTCTGGTAGTAAGATTAATCGTTCCATGTAAGGGTGCTATATTCATGGTTCCTAGACCATAAAATTAGGTGGCGACTCTTTTTTTCTCTGCCTCAGTACACTCGGCCGAGGCGTACTCCCTGAAAGCCCCCAAGCACAGTGCGTTGTGCCCACATGGATGAGGACTACTTTCTAGTTTTTAGGCATTGGCATGATAGGCTCCATTGCCTTATCTCCGAAGGAGAACCATGTGGGTATAGGAGGAGCCAAGGAAAGATAGAAAAAACTCCCTTGTCCAATTTATTTAATTTTTCTTTTAATTAGCTTGCCTTTCCTTACTTTTGACTCATTTCTTTTTCTTTTTTCAATACTTTTTCTCACGGTCCGTGCTCTCTTTCATTTTGCAGATAAGAAAGCCACCGATCGAAATCAAAACTTGATAAATGCTCCCGACTTAAACCACATACTTGGATCTGAGATCTATATCAACACAAACGGTTAGCTCTAATCAGCATACATGATTAAAGCCTAGTTACACACGTTTTCAAGCTCTGAATTACGTGATTAAAGCCAAAGACCCCAAGCTTGCTCGTATTGACATTCTGGTTGAAGGCTTCATAACACCTCCCCCTACAGGTACTTTCAAACCGTTCCTTTTGTCAAACATTTATCAGATGCCATTCTAACTAAGGAGGCCCTTTGGAAGACAAGGTTTTGTAAACTGAGAAGGAAAACTCTTAAGAGGATGAGGAGTACTGTAGGCACCTCATTTTGTACCCGTTAATAACCTTTGGTCCCTAACCCCAATGATCAGCTTGACATATGTCAACCAAGGAAAATTAAAGAGTTCACAATAGTTTGGAAGTAATCACAGCTTAAAAGTGCTTAAATTGCTTTGAAAACAATGCTGAAAAAGGTCCTTTGCTCACCGTTTTGACCATAACATTTTCTCCATGAACAAATTTTGAGTAAAATTTGTTTCATTGGAAACTAGACATTCTAAGCTTTAATTTGAACATAAATTTTGCATGATTTGGATTTATATTGTGTGAGTAATGACTGTTTAAGTCATGCTAATAGGGTTTTCAGGAAATAGGGTTTCAGGAAGCATGAGTACGTATGGGTATTAAGGGTGTGTACACACCCTTGACCCTGTGTACGTACCTTCATTCCTAGACCTCTAGAACTTTAGTTTTATGGGACGAAAATATTATTCTTTGACATGGGCTGGCCCCTAGACACTTGGGAACGTCCAAAGGCCTCTAAAAATCTCCAAAAACCCTAATTTTAACGTATAAATACTCACCATATGTTTCCAATCAAAACCTTTGTTAGAAAAAGTGTCTTCATCCTTTCTAAACCCTAAATCATCTTTTCATAAGTCACCATAGCACCTTTGCACATTTTTGGTCTTTCAAAAACCTCTTTCTAGCATTGAAACTAAGGCAGAAACTTGTTCTTAATTTGGTTTTACAAAACCTTTTCAAAACCTTTTGTTCTTAAGTTGTGATTACTAAAAATTGTTTTGTTTTTCAATTATCTTTGTTCTCTAAATCTAATCTCAGTACTGTAGGCACTAAGGGGTTAGTTAAACAATCTTAAATATGTGGTTTTAAAGCAAGGTAAGTCTCTTTCCCATGATTTGCCACTTTGCTACATAGGATTCACATGATTCTTTGTTTGATATTATCTTAAGTGTTCTTAATTATCATATTTGATTCATGTTATGATCTTTTTATCTATGTTTTAATATGATCTTAGGTTGATTATAATCTGTTCTTGTTGTTTTTGCTTTGTTATTTTAGTTCTACGTAAGTTTGACACGATTATTTATTTAATGTAGTTTAGTATATTTACTTGGTTTGTTTTTTTTTTTTTTTGTTTATTTGTTTATATTAATGTTTTTTTTTCTTCATCTTAGTTTAGGGTTTAGGGTTTCTAACATGCTTGTTTGATTTTTGTTTCAATATCTTTAATTGTTTAAATTTGCAAATATGTGATTTTCCAAATTTCTACGCTGAGGATGTATATGTATACTCGAGCATGTGTGCACATGTTTTTAAACATGCGTACGCATGTGTTAAGTTTTAGACCCTTGGAAAACACAATATGTTTAACCTAATTTGTTAGCCAAGTTGTTACTTATGTTAATTAATCAGATCTAGGTTAAACATTCATCACAATCAACATGCACAGTGGAAAACTAAATAACACAAGATGTGATGGTCCAGGAAAACCAATGAAACAAACTAGTTTCAAGAAAAAAAAACTTAGGGGGAATGATCCCAAAAGAATAATCTACCATATCAAATTGAGATTTACAGTCAAGAATACCAATTCATAGTAAATCTAACTATAGTTACCAAACTGAGCTCTGAACCCCTTAGACTTCTTCAATGTGGATCTGTTCTCACATGAACCTCCAGTTCATGATTCAGGTCTCCCAGATAGACCTCCAGTCTATGACTCCAAGACCACCCTTGAAGGTTTATAACTAGCACCTTTGATGACTAGTACTTTAGATATACCAGTTCAAGTTGTGAGTAGAAAGATTTCTAGTAGTGACTTTAAATGGAGAAGGCACAAAATCTTTTAAATCTCAAAAGAGAAACTCCAAAGTCTCTAAAAAATGTGCCTTAAGGTTTCCTTTAAATACTATGTGAATTTGATATGAAATCCTAATTACTTGATGGGCTTAATGGGCTGTTAGGCTTCAATTAAATTCTACAGATTCGCATCTCGATCGGTCGAGCCTTCTTCTCGCTCAGTCAAACCTAGCAAGTTTTCAAATTCCTGAACCTGCAATTTCCTTGTTATTGTATTCTAACTTGTAGCACATTGAACATTTTCTAATCACACCTATTGAATCTAAGATCTATATCTAGCAAAGTTTATGCATACGGTTTGCCAATTGTTCTAAACTTTTAGAACCTAACAATCTCCCCCTTTGGCAATCCGTGAAAAAACTTACATATAAAATGAAATGCTCAAATACAAAAACAACCCTATTACAATAAAATGCCCAAATACATCACAAATCTCAATCTAATACTTCTAACTCAAAAGTTGCAAGATGAGGCAGAAGATCTTGATCAAAATGTACCTATCTTTCCAGAAACACTCAAAAAAGTACATCAACGCATGTGTGGAAATAAAGACAGATAACAATATGAATCACAATATAAGCATAAAGCAAGTATGTAGCAAACATTCAAACTAACTCTCCCCCTAAGTTAGATTCATCAAAAACTTTTTATTTTCTCCCCCTTTGAAAAAAATTTCATCTCCCCTTAAATAATAATAGTTAAAAACCTTTTAAACATGATTCCCAAATTTCATCTATTTCTCCCCTTTTTGTCACGTATTGACAAAGACAACACAATCATAAGGTAGACTGAAAAGCATACACAATAGAGGTTAAGAGAAAATAGTGAATCAAGGAACCATAAGAAAAAGCTCTATAGAAAATAGAAGCAATTCCCCCTATGAAGAGCAATAACTCCCCCTATAAACACCATAGGTTTAAAAATAGTTTTCTCCCTTTTAGATCTCCTTCTCCGACTACTTCGCTTTTCTCTGGAGCTTGAGCTAGAGCTAGAGGAAGGGCTCATTTGTTTCCTTAGATTAACATCCTCACGCACTTGCCTTTATAAGAGAAGAACTTGCTCTCTCAGCTCATCCATCTCTCTGTCTCTTGGATTTGTTTGCAAAGAAGCTGGACACTCCTGACTCCTCTATATAGAATGTACAAGAGATCCCCTACTACTTCTGATGGACTGCATTTAGGTCGTTACTCCTCCTCGGGGTCCTAAATTCACCCAATGCTCCTTAGGCCTTGATCCAATAGAATCTTCCCCCTTGTCACGAGCCATAGTTCTAATTACATCCCTACTAGCCATTTTGTTAGCTCTTTCTAAGAACTGTTGGGCACAAAGTAGTCTTCCCCATGATGACGCCAATTATATGGGCTAAAATCCGATGGGCCCAAAAAGTACTTAGGCTAGATTAATATCCACAATAATTAATTTATAGAAGTGAGTTTCTAGACCAACAGTTGAGGTTAAAATATTGATTTTCAAAAAGAACTGATAATAAACAACACTACCGGACAAATTCAGGTGATAAAAAAGGTTTCTGCTTTATTACTTCTTCCTTGAAATTATTGAGGAGCTTTTACACTTAGGAAAATATAAGGTTGAATTGTTACTCAATATTCACTGTATTCTCTCTCTTTCTTTCTCCCAATTTTTGGATTAGCTCCTTGTATAGGGGGGATTCTCTTCCTTTTTATATTATCAATGCTTCAATCCTAGTCCTCCACCTAGATGGTGGTTGATTCTTCTTCTAGATACTTGTCCCATCCTTCTCCCCTCCTCCTTTTAAGGTTGTGTTGAGTAGGTAACATGTTATGATGACACTATTTAGGTGCATAACTCATTTGGATCTTTAGTTGGGCCTAATTAGAGTCCAAGTAAGGCCCAATTTGTTGTATGTTCCTTTGGTCCTCACAACTGTATATTAATCAAAATTCAAAACTAAAATTCTTTGCTAATTTGAAGACAGAAAAAAGGCAAGTTTTCGGTGAATTACCTAGTGCTAATTTGTTACAGAATCTAAGTAATACAGGTGAGAAAATTAAATTATCGATGTTTAGGTATTTACTTTAGGATTTTGATGTGTTCCTTAACCGGTTTTACTAGCAAATTGCATATGAAATTAAATTGTATAAAGCATCGATTTTGCTGTGTTTCTCTACCTTGATGTGGAAAATTTTCAAAATTGGGTTGTTTCTCTATGATTATTAGCGGGTATTTTTTGAGTCTTACTTTATAGTGTTAACATCTTTTCTCTTTGTTACAATTTCTTAATCCTTATGAAGCTCTAAAAAAAATATCCATGTAGCCAAGTCTTCAACACTGCTAGAAACGAAGTTAGTCATTAAATTGATTCTTATTGTTCATTAAATTTTGGTAGTCATTAAATTGGTAGTCATCACCTCATTGCACCCTTAGGTATATTTGTGGTTGAAAAATATATCAAACTCAAATTAAGTTCAATTATGTTGATTTGAAAGTATTGTACTTTGGAAAAAAATGGAAGAGCCTCAAAGCACACGCAATGCTTGTATGTAAAGACTTGTAATTTAATAAATTTATCACTGATGGTTGTTAGGGTACAATTTTTTTTACATCTAATTTTATTTGAGTACCACCTATTTATTTTCAAATACCACTAATAAGTTATTGGGTTTTCCCAAATATTTTTTGCACTATTATTATGTTAATCACAAATGTTTCATATCTCATTATCTAAATTGGGTGATGATATAAACTATCACAAAAATCCCAAAAACTTATATTTTATCAAATTTTATTATCATTATTTACCTAAACCCAAAACTGGCCCTATGAACCCAATACACACATCATATTCTATTTAAAGCCCAAGAATACTTATACTTGGCAATATTTGAAAAGCCCATGATTCAAGTCCATGGAAAAACAATTTTACCAATGGAATTTAAATCCATAATCAAAGCCCATGATTTAAATCCATGGCAATTTTATTTATCCAAAGCCTAATTCACATTGACAATATTTAAAGCCTAATTTTCATTGGCAACATCAAAGCCAAATTTTTATTGGCAGTATCAAAGCTCAATTCTCGTTGGCAATATTTAAAACCCAATTTTCATTGGAAATATTAAAACCCAATTCTCATTGGTAATATCAAAGCTCAGCTATTGAGAAGCTATCGAGATTGCGATAAGAGAAAGTTTAAGAGCTCGATAGATAGCCTAGCTATAGAGAGGTGTCAAGGAGCTGTCAAGAGTGCTTAAAAACATTTTTTCAAGAAGAGAAAAACACAGACATGAATGCAATCAAACATGCAACTCAACCAACGATCCAAACAACATTCAAACCTCTTAAAATCATCTCTCAACAAGAAAAATGTCATGCATTTTGATCCAAAACACACACACACACACACACACACACACACACTAAACAAGTCTAACCAAATTTATATTTCAAAAACAAGTTAAGACAGTTTAGTAAGCATACATTAGCACATGTAAACCTTGTGATGGCCAAATTACATTGTACCTACACATGTATCAAAAGTAGCAAAGAATATCGCATGTTGTGTATGAAAACATCGCAAGATTGCATAAGTGTCTCTATTTTATAACGATTTGAGATATGAGTAAATCAATTTAACTCATACACGATCATAACTGCTTGATGGAGACTATCACCTTCGAGGTACATCCTATAACTCCCACATCTCCTAGAATACATGCTTGCAATCATGTTTTGAATCATTTTGATCTTTTTGCTTTTATTTTTCTTTGCATATTTTTCTTTTATTTAAGCATATCATGCATGGGCATATAAGAGAGAGAAAAGAAATACCTAATTATGTTAAACTTTTTGACATTGCACTTTTGCTATGCCGAAGCATACCGATGTCATTTCATGATTGGCGAGCAACAGTGGTGAGATGACTATTTATGCCTTTCTCTTAGGATTTTTTAGTCCTTCTTGTCAAAAAGAGTGATACGAGTGTTAAGTACAAGAGATCACTTAACCTTACTAATCACAAACACAAACCATAAAACTCACATAAAGATGCTCATCTAAGCTACAAAAGATACAAAGTTTTGAAACTTTATTTCACTGGCCATTCAAGGTACACAAGTACCAATGTACACAAACACACACTGTTTTTCTAATTTTTTGATTTTTCAATTTTGATTTTTTATTTTTATGAATGAAAAACAAAATAAAAACAAAACTGAAAAATAACTAAACAAAAACAAGTCAAATAAAGCAATGCATAAAAACTAGATGCAAATGCACAAAGAAGAGGAGGAGAAGAGAAGATCATTCCATGGAGATAACACCGATGTTTTGATGAAGGAACTCAAACCATTTGCTATCAGGAGGTTTGGTAAATAGATCAGCCTTCTGGTCATCAGTGTGAATGAATTCAAGAGTAAAGGTACCATCTTCAACAAGTTCACAAATGAAATGATGTCGAATCTCTATGTGTTTGGATCGAGAGTGTTGAACTGGATTCTTAGAGATATTGATGGCACTGGTATTGTCACAATAGATAGTGAGGTGTTTTTGACGAATACCATAATCATGGAGGAGTTTTTGCATCCACAAAAGTTGGGTGCAACAGCTACCAGCAGCGATGTATTCAGCCTCCTCAGTGGATAAAGAGATGGAATTCTACTTTTTTCTCATCCAGAAGACAAGATTATTACCCACATAAAAACAACCCCCGGAAGTACTCTTCCTATCATCAGCATTCCTAGCCCAATCAGCATCCGAATACCTAGCCAAGACATCAGTTGTGTCTTTGCTAAACCACACACCAAAGTCGACAGTGGTTTTGACTTACTTTATGATTCTCTTCAAAGTAATCATATAAGACTCTTTGGGATTAGCCTGATACCTAGCACACACTTCCACATTGTAACTAATGTCTGATCTACTCGCAGTAAGGTACAGAAGACTACCTATCATGCTTCTATAGAGAGATGGATCAACACTTTTTCCTAAGACATCACTAGCAGATTCCAAACCAAACTTCTTCACAAGATTTCTAGCATATTTAGATTGAGATATGAATATACCTGTCTCTTGCTGATGGATCTTCAATCCAAGGAAGTGATTTAACTTTCCAATCATGCTCATCTCGAACTCAGCCTGCATGAGTTTAGAGAAACCATGAGCAAGTTCATCATTTGTTGACCCAAAGATGATATCATCAACATAGACTTGAGCAACTATCAACTCGCCGTCTTCCCTTTTGATGAAAAGAGTTTGATCAGCCTTTCCTTTTGTGAACCCATGTGACACTAAATATTGTGTGAGCCAATCATACCAAGCTCTAGGGGCTTACTTCAGCCCATAGAGTTCCTTTTTAATGTACAACACATGATCCAGAAAATGGGGATCAATGAATCCTTTTGGTTGAGCCACATAGAAATCTTCTTTGAGGAACCCATTTAAGAAAGCAGTCTTGACATCCATTTGGTAAAACTTGAACTTCAATTTGCATACTAGGGATAGAAGGATCCTGATGGACTCTATGCGAGCTAGTGGAGCAAATTTCTCATCATAGTCCACTCCTTCTATTTGTAAGTATCCTTGGGCCACAAGACGAGCCTTTTTGTGGACCACGTTGCCCTCCTAATCAGTCTTATTGTGGAAAATCCACTTTGTGCCAATGATGTGCTCACCCTCTGGTCTAGGTACTAGTATCCAGACATCATTCCATTGAAATTGAAGCAGTTCATCATGCATAGCCTCCACCAAGCTTTCATCTTGAAGTGCTTCCTCAACCTTGGTAGGTTTAACCTGCAACAAATAGTAAGAATAAGACACAAAGTTAGCAAAACATTTATCAACTGTGGGTTTCCTCAATGTAAGTTCATTCATATTTCCCACAATAGTTTCAGGAGGATGATTCAACTAAATTATGGAGGAAGGTCCTTTCTCTTTATGAGATTCAGAATTAGGTGAGATAGATCTGTCTGCTGAACCTTCTGCAACACTTAGAGTATTGGGAGTACTTAGAGAGGCAAGCTTTTGATCAGTAAGTTCTTAAATGTCCTTGGGCTCAGGAGGAAGAATCTCTTTGGGAATTTCCTCGTTAACATTTCTGAACAGGACTCCGAAACTTCATCGATAACAACATTTACAGTTTTCATCACTTTCTTGGTTCTCTTGTTGTATACTCAGTAGGCCTTGCTTGTGGAGGAGTATCCCAAAAATATGCATTCATTACTTAGAGAGTCAAATTTTCCCACATTCTCTCTATCCTTGAGAATGAAGCAAGTACTTCTAAAGATTCTGAAATACTTGATATTCAGCTTCCTTCCCTTCCATAGCTTATAGGGAGTCTTTTTAGTATCGGGTCTGAAATATACCCTGTTAACTGTATGACATGCAGTGTTGACGGTTTCTCAACACAAGTTTCTAGCCACACCCTTTTTGTGCAACATGGCCCTAGCCATCTCTTGAATCACCTTGTTCTTTCTTTGTACTAAACCATTTTGTTGAGGAGTAATAGGTGTCGAGAATTCTTAAGATATACCCAATCTAGTACAAAAGGACTTCATGTATGAGTTTTCAAATTCTTTGCCATGATCACTTTGAATTCGATCAACCTTTAAGTCTTCTCATTTTACAATCTTGTGCACAAGGCTTCGATGTGCTTAGGAGCATTTGACTTGGATCTTAGAAGAATAACCCAAGAGTACCTAGTAAAGTCATCTACCACAACCATGATATATTTCTTTCCCCCAAGAGACTCAGTTTGAGTTGGACCCATAAGATCCACATGTAGTAGCTCCAATGGTCTAGATGTAGCAGATGTCTAAGTGCTTGGATATTTAGCTTTTGTTTGTTTTCCAAGCTGGCATAGTCTACACACAACATTGTCCACTCTACTGAGCTTTGGCATCCCCAACACTGATTCATGCTTAGATACAATTGAGAGATGTTTGTAACTAGCATGTCCCATCCTTTGGTGCCATAGATCTTCGTTTGGCAAACAAATACAATTGTACACAATATCAGCATTAGGTACCAGACCATAACAATTGTCTAAAGTGCAAACACCACTTATGAATTTCTTTCCAGATTCATCTAGCACAAGACATTTTCCTTTGGAGAATAGCACCATGAAGTCTTGATCACATATTTGGCTTATGCTCAACAGGTTGACCTTTTACGTATAGCACATTTGCAATATCTGGCAGTTCAGGTAAAGAGATGATTCCTTTTCCTTTAATCTGTAATTTACTCCCATCGCCAAAAGTGACAATTACCACCTTTCTTAGACTTGAAGACCTTAAAGAGAGAATGATTTCCAGTCATGTGTAATGAGCATCCACTATCAAGGTATCACAAGCATGTATCCATTACATTGAATGCAGACTTCAACATAAAGCATACTTCATTCTTTGATGACAGATCTGTAGGAATGGTGTTCTCTTTCATTTTCCATTTACAGCCAAGACCTTTAACCTTCACCCTTCTCAGATGAACTCCTCTACACATTCTCAATCTAAGGCAGTCTAGTTTCTTCTTTGTCATGTTAAGATCTGTTCCAATCATCATCATGATGGCTTTCATATAACTTTTAGACTTGCATTTTCTAAAACACTCAATTGAATAGAGATTAGAAAAACAAGATGTATTTGAAATAATAGATCTTTTCTTTCCAATGGCAACCATGACAACTAGGTTCAATGGATCTCACATCAAAGATTAAACTCTAATTAGAATGTGCCTACTTTGATACCACTTGATAGGCCAAGAATGTATTGACCTGTTGTGATAAATTAACCAATTAATTAACCAAGTGAATTAACTAGGTTCAATTATATGCAACAAGCGTGGCAGTACAAAAAAATCACCAATTAACTAAATATGTAATTAAATGACACGGTGATTTGTTTACGAATGGAAAAAGCCTACACGGCAAAAACCCCATCGGGTGATTTTAAGGTCACTACTCCTGAGAATCTACTATTATCAAAACAAGCGGTTACAAGTAAAGGAATCCCAGTACCTTATACCAACCTACAGTTAAACTCTTACCCCAATATCCAATTGGACTTTTTCTATAGTGACAATCTCTCATTTTCAATGCACAGCTCCCAGTACGTGACTAACCAAAAGATGCGCGGATTCCAATACGTAACTTAATTACCAACTTGAAAAGGATGTTGGCTGCAAAGTTCTTCTGTTCTTCAACACATGAAGATCACGAAGTTGCTTGGTCACAAAACCCTACGGTGTACAAACAAAGAAGCTTCTTCAAGAACTAGGGCAAACTAGGTTTCCGATTACACTTGAGGGATTGTGCTCTTGTGCAATTGTGCTTTTGGTTGTGCAACCTGATACGGCTCTTAAAATGATCCTTATGTATGTTTAGGGTTGTGAGAAAAGAAAGCCCAAACACATAAACACGGATTGGATGAAAATCAGTCTAGAAAAACTGAGTTTCATAAACCTCGACAAATACCATAGTTGTCGAGCAGCTGTCGAGCCTCAGGCTTAAATAGCTCTTTTAAACCTCGATAGATGCTAGTTGTCAAGCTAGTTGTCGAGTTTTAATGAACAACATTTCTTTATTTGTTTCTTGGACAGACTTGCATGGTTTTTACACTTAAACTTGAAACCTTATTTCTTGAACCATTAAACACATCCTAAATCTACCCAAATACAAGTAAAGTTGTCAAAGAATTAACCAACACATAATATATTGACATATGTTCTTAACATCCAATCACATATGTCCTAACATAAAATACAAATGGGCTATCTAAACACCCAATCTTCATGCCAATTTACAAAGCCACTCCTCTAGATATCTAGTAAATACTATATCAATTTATTAAAACCATGATTTATTAAAAATCATTCATGACAACATGATTAAATTTGTCCTGATAGAATTTCATGCAACTTACAAATTAAACCATTATTTTTATATTGAACCAATTGCTGTGAGACCACTTCCATTACAACCATATGTGTCTTAGATTTCATAGGAAATATCTCTAGCATCTAAATTCACTGTATACAATTTAATACATAATTTATCATGCGTAAACACATAATCTGTCATAGTGACAGCTTTACAACATTTTCTTGTAAATTCACAAAAAATTATCAAACGATGGTATTTCATATAAAATTTAATACAGGATTGATAATGACTAAACAGGTTAGCCAATGAGTGCAATTTTTAACAAGTTCATGAACTAACTCTCAACAAGCTTCAATTATTGAATCAACTACACATTTAGCATCTCAAATAGCAATTCCATAAAATTTATATAGCTATTTTACTCCTTTTAATACTTACCCATAAGAGATTTTATCTTAGTCTATCATCTAGGAGCACATGCAAGCATAAACAATGACTCTCTTCATATTCAGTCAATCAACACACTCTAAAATCCAACACACCCATATACAAATTCATATAACCATCATTTAAGTTTAAATTGGACAATAGAATAAAAGAATTAGATTTTCCCCTTACCCAAAGCACGGTTCTTGGAGTGATAGAGCTAGAATCACTCTAGCTTTAAATTGAGAACAAAAGCTTGAGAAGAATTGAAAGAAACCTTTTTTCCTTGCTGCTGGACCTGTAGGTGTGAGAGGGAGCGAAGAGTCAAGAGTTTTTCTTTCTTTTGGTGTTGGACCCGTGGGTATGAGAAAGGGGACTCAAGAGAGCTTCTAGCTCTTTCCTTAAGAGAAAAGAGAGCAAAGTGAGGTGAGAATTTCTTATTTGTGTGGACCCGTGGGAATAGAGAGGCTTCTTGGATGCTCTAGATATTTTGAGAAAGTCAAAGAAGAATGAGATGAAGTGATGCTGATAAGAACAAAGAAAGAAGAAGTCAAAGGAGTAAAGAAAGAAGAGTGGTGCAACAAAGAAGTCAAGGAAATATCTTGGGTGGGGCACGTGTATGCTAAGGGGGAATAGTGAGTTGATGACTCACTTTACTACCTTTTTAAAGTTCACTTTGCATCCCCTCACAAGCTTATATTCTATAAAGGCCCAAAATATAAAATAAATTTGCATGTAAACCCTTCCCTTTATACTTAATTAAATACCAACAACTACATATCTAATAACTTAACCACTTCATATAGTTTTATATATACTTATACTTAGTATATATATTTATAATACAAATAGCCATTCAATTATTTATACTCTTTACAGTTCTTATTTGATGGCATTATAAAATAATATGTTTATTAAATACTCATATTAATTTTAGAAAGTAAGTAACTCAAATAATAATTAACAACTTGAAAGCATAGGTTAACTATAAAATTGGATCGAGGTGTTACAGTATCATGAAGTATGTTGAAAACATTTGTTTGCAAAGATAGTTTGAAAGAAAAGATAGATTTTTTTAAGTTTATATATATATATTCTTTTTTGAATTGTTTTGAAGAAGAGTGCAAAAAATGTGAGATGGAAGGCTAAATAATAAATTAATATAGCAAAGTGCCACGTAATAAAATCTCATGGTCTCCCACATTATATTTTTGCTTTCTTATATAAAAAAGTAATCAAATAAACTATATATATATATATATATATATATATATATATATAATTAGGTAATTATTGAGTACTTTCGGAGTACTATAAATGCGTACTTCCCATTCTCACATAACTGTAAGTCCTACTAATTAAATTTTTGTGGGACCCACAATTTATGTGAGAGGTGATGAGTAAGCATTTATGGTATTTCCGAAATATTCAATAATTTTCCTATAAAATTAGTGCACGCTTATCAATAATTAATATGTACATTTAACCTAGGGACACATTCAATGAACTAATATATATTATTAAATCTCTCACATGAGGTCTCTGCCTATATATATATATATATATATATATATATATATATATATATATCTATATATATATATATATATATATATGTTTTAACATTAATTCGACATGTTTATTAAACGGATTAGTATTCTTCAATCCTAACTTGATCTATTTGTTTAAATGGGCTAATTATGTCGATCTGTTTATTAAATTTTATATTTAAAAAAAAAGTAATTTAATTGATCAGAAATATTAAAAATCAAACATATAAATTTTTTAACATAAAATTTAAAACTAGTAGAGTAATTGCATTACAAATAATTATTCCAAACAAAATTATATCTAAATATCACAAATAATCAATCACAAAATGTCAAACAAAATAAACAAGAATAGTTAATGTCAGATCTCAACAATCAATTTAAAAATAATAGATAAAAGTAAAAGTAAAGGATGACAATGACTAGGGTATCAAGTGATAGAGAAAAGTGATGGACGAGGGTGATGGAGGTCTGAGGTCTGAGAGTGGCTAAGAAAATGAGGGGAGTTGAGCTAGATTGAGGTCTGAGAGTGAGAGGTGGTCATTGACTCGTGGGCTTGGGAGAGTGTAACTAGGAAAGAAAATGAATTTATATACCTACGGTTTGAAAGGGTTTATTGGTAAAGTGACATTTAGTTAAATAAGTTAAATAGGTTTAGCGAGTTGAATATGAACACGAAATGCTTATTAAATAGGCAGTCATGTTAATCTCGAATATGACACAAACTCATTAAGTCTCAACTCATAACTTGCTTTGTATTGTATCATTTTCGTGGGTTGTTTTAGATTTTGACATCTAATATATTTTTGCATGTTCCAAAAACGTGTATTTTTTTTTTTATAACTATAAACATATATATGCTAATATACTAAGCAATAATCAAGGGTAAAATAGAGTTAGACCCATGGTAAAATGGTCTGGATCCAGATTTGGTTCCTACATCAGTAATGTTGCTAATTCAAGATCACGATAAAAAATGGAGAGACAACTTGGGACCACAAAAGCTAAAGCTTCCACATAACGTTTAGTTTTAACCGCAATCGAAGCAAGGAAGTTGATGCAGCTAGCTAGGCTTTATTCCTTTTCTCATGGTTATATAAAGGCCAGCCAAATTGATGCCAACACACACGCAATCTTCTCTCCCATTACCCTTATCAAAGAGTTTCCAACCTTCTTTTGCTTTGTTGTTTTTCTGCAACATGGATACCAAGTCAGTAACTGGTCCACTGCAGAACCCAAATGTCACCACTCCTGCCCAGCAACCAAGCCAAGCTAGCAATGTGCTATTACAACCTACTCCATTGTTGCAACCAGGCCAACAATTGGGTCCTTTGCAGCCAACCTCCAACTTGGGTTCTGGGCAGCAAACCAGCAATCCAGCTGGTACATACCTGCAACCTAACCCACAAACCAATTATGGTGCAGTGCAGCAAACCAACCCGCAAACCAATTACGGTGCAGTGCAGCAACCAAACCCACAAGCCAATTATGCAGTGCAGCAACCAAACCCACAACCCAAACAAGTTTCATTTCAGCCATCCAACCAACAAACCAGCCTCGTTCCTTATCAGCAACCAGACCCACAAACCAACCTTGGTGCTTGGCAGCAACCCAACCCACAAACCAATCTTGGGGCTTGGCAACAACCCACCCCACAAACCAACATCGGCGCCACATGGCACCAACCCAACCCACTGGGTTCTTTGCAGCCATCCAGCCTGCTCAGCAAGCTGGCACCTAATGCTATGCACCAACTGATCAAAGGTGACCGAAGCATGCCTACAATGTCTGATGACAATGTGCTGGTCAGTCATATTCTGGGATCCCATATACCAGATGGACGAGACGTCGATGTCAAACCCCTTCTTCGTCTTGTTGAAGAAATTTTTAGTCGCGCCACACTCACTCCAGACACCCTCTTCGCAACGGTATAATACTACAAATTTTATTATGTCAAACAAGCCTTATAGATTAACGTGTCACCAATATATAAAAAATTATTCAAATGTTGAATATTATATTATTTAAATTATATCAATCATATTTTTATAATCTTATCACATTCATTTATAAGTTATATATATATATAGGTACACACCATATATCAAGCATGATGCAGAAGATATGTATACAAGTAATTTTATGGTTGGAAATGTATAAGATGTAATTTATTTGAATTGAAAGCATCCAGTTGTATTTTCTTTGTTTTCATTTTCTAATTATTGCTTGTGTTGTGTACAGGGTGCCCGCACATACCCTGATCAAGGGTTTGATGACAAGACCGACCATACCAGTTTTCTTGCTATGCTGGATGCTTTGTCATATACCATTGACCGAATTGCCTGCGAGGTAATAAAAAATCACGTTACAAAATCTTGCCCCATCTATATTTACATCAACATAATAATAGAAATTAAAAGTTTTTTTTTTTCCTAAAGTTTTTGAAAACAATAAGCCTATTAAAATAATTGTCTATCTACCTTAAACTGTTTGTAATGGTATATGAATGAATTTTCAGCTTCAATACAAGGCTTTGGGTGGCACAGATGCACACCAAACCACCGTGGCAATATTTAATATGGTATCACACTATGGATGGGACGCTAAGTTGGTGTTGGCCCTAGCGGCATTTGGATTGAACTATGGAGAATTCTGGCTTCTTGCACAGATTTACTCGACAAACCAACTTGCCAGGGCAATGGCAATCCTGAAACAAGTGCCTGGCATCATTGAGCACGCAGTCCCACTGAAACCCAGGTTCGATGCGCTTAATAATCTAATCAGGACCGTATTAGAAGTGACTTGGTGTGTCATTGAGTTTCGAGATCTACCACCCATTTATATCACAACGGACGTACCAGCATTAGCCTCAGCCATGACCCATATTCCAACTGCTGTGTATTGGACTATCAGGAGTATTGTGGCCTGTGCATCTCAGATTTCTAGCTTCACTAGCATGGGTTACGAGTATGTCTTCTTCCTCTCCATCCCAATTTACAATTCTCATGCAAATCCTTAAATTAAAGATACAGTATGGCCTATAAAAGGTTTATTAAGCATTTCTTGAAATTTTTTGTACATAGTAATTGATTTACACACTAATAAAAAAGAGATCTAAATTGTTTTATAAGTAGTGTAAATACTAATATGTTTGTAAGGCATTTAACTTTAACACTGCAAAATGGATATTGATTGCAGGTTTGCGTTATCCACCTCAGAAGCATGGGAGATATCCACCCTGACTCACAAGCTCAAAACCATACTTGAACATCTTAAGAAGAAGATGGAAGAATGCGCTCGATACATTGGTAAGCCAGTTTTATGCTGCATTATAGACCATGCCATATATAAAAATTAATACATAAAAGTATCTTATACAGTTGATTACTATTAGTACAATGCTCTTTTGTATATACATGGACTTGACATATTTCCGTTACGTAAGATACCACCCATATATACTAAAATTCTCCTATTCATTGCAGAGGAGAGGAGGGATATTGAATCTTATAAAATGCTTGTCGAACTCTTCAAAATGATCCACATTGACAACATGAGAGTTCTTAAGGCCCTGATTTGCCCTAGGGATGATGTGCTCGCACTTGTTGATGGTACCACCAAGAAAAGGGTTGGCTCTTCTAACACATATCATTATCATTACTGTTGCACAATTACCGACATTACAATTTCTACTATCAGAATATTGCATATATGTTCTTGGTCTTAATTTTTAAGTATTGATAGTATAATTAGTTATATTATTATCTATACGTGACTGTTTTATTTTGGTAAAATCAGGTTAATCTTGATGTTCTTAGGAGGAAGAATGTGTTATTGCTCATTTCAAGTCTTGATATCACCCAAGATGAGCTGTCGGTTCTTGAACAGAGTTATAACGAGTCTAGGGACCACGTAATGAGGCTTCAGAGTCCGTTTGAGATTGTGTGGATCCCCATTGTGGACCAGCTGACTGATGCTAGACAAAAACATTTTGAGGAATTACAGGCTCCAATGACGTGGTACTCAGTGTACCACCCTTCTATAATATCGAAGGCATCAATCAAGTTCATCAAGGAGGAGTGGCACTTCAGGAACAAGCCTATCCTTGTAGTCCTAGACCATCAAGGGAGAGTGGTGTCCCCCAATGCAATTCACATGATGTGGATTTGGGGAAGCCATGCTTTCCCTTTCACTACCTTAAGAGAAGAAGCTCTTTGGAGAGAAGAGGCTTGGAGGCTTGAGCTGCTGGTGGATGGCATTGATGCAAACATATTGAGCTGGGTAATATGTTTGTGTGTTTGCGTGCAAACGCACGCTTTAAGAAAAAAAATGTTAGAATAATGATGAAATAATTAAATTAACTATTTTTTAATAGTTTAAATTTTTTAGATAATAAGAATTTATCAAAGTAATTCACATTTCTCTCTTTTTTTAATCTAACAGATTAAAGAAGGAAAATACATTTTCTTGTATGGAGGCGATGACATGGAGTGGATTCGGAAATTTACAAGGGAAGCAAAAGCAGTTGCAGCAGCTGCACGCATACCCTTAGAGATGGTGTATGTAGGAAAAGCCACAAAAAGGCAGCAAGTGAAGCGAGTGATAGCGAACATTGTTCAAGAAAAACTCAGTACCTGCTGGCAGGATCCAGCCACAATTTGGTTCTTTTGGACCAGGCTTGAGAGCATGCTGCTCTCAAAGATTCAGCTAGGCAAGGATGAGGAACACGACCTTGTGATGCAACAAATCAAGAGGGTGCTTAGCTTTGACAGAGAGGGTACCTGGGCTGTGCTTAGCAGAGGGTCTAGTGTGTTGGTTAATGAGCATGGAAACATTCTCTGGCCTGCCTTGTTTGAGTATGAACAATGGAAAGAAAAGGTGGCACTGCAGGGTTTTGACATTGCTTTTCAAAACTATGTTGCTTCGCTTCGTGGTAATTCTCACCCTTGTTGCCGCTTTGAGTTCTCAAACTATGCTGGAAAAATCCCAGAAAACATGAAGTGTCCTGAGTGTCACCACAACATGGAGAAATACACCACTTTCCTCTGCTGCCACGATGAAGGCATTGTTCCAAGCTTGCTTGCACTATCTACTACTAATACTTAAACCTTCTAGCATTTTCCTTAATTAATATAGCAGCTATATGCTTATGTTGCTGGTTCTAAATAAGAGAACAATATATATATGATGTGTGTTTTATTTATTTATTAATTTATTTTCTTTGTTTCATCTTATATATGTTAAAGAATTGAGTGTGGGATGTCCTCTCTCAAATGCCACTTTCTGCTGGTGCTTCCATATCTTTTCATTCCTTTCAAATCTTTTTTTTTTTTTTTTTTTTTCTTGACTTGGTATTTTCCCACGGAGGTTGAACCGAATATGCCCTTAAGGAGCTACACATTTGATAAAGAAAAGGCTAATTAAAAATGGTTCTACAAAAGCATCATCAGCATTTGCCCCCAATAAATAAGTGGTAGAGTTCAGTCTTATATATATATTGGTCCGTAGTTTAATCCTGCCTGGGGCACATAACAAATGATATTTTTATCGGATAACATTTTTTTTCCATATAATGCACTTTTTCTACTTTTAGAAAAAAAAAATTAAGGATAAAGTTAAAATTGTACAAAGTTAAGTAGGTGAGAAGTATTTATTGCTATTTTCTCCCTCTATCATGAGGTTGCCAAACCTCTCTTCTTTGATTTTGGAGAAAAAAAAAAAAAAGAAAAAGAAGAAGAAGATAATTCTTGAATGTCTAAAAATTCTTTTAATTTTTTTTTTCCAGAAATCATATTTTATTTAATATATTTTTAAATTATCTTCGAATAAAAAAATTGTGGATAAAATTTAAAATTTATTATAAAACTAACTATCAATAAGATATATATCACTATTTTCTCAAAACTCTTATTCTTGATTGTGAGAACTGTGATTTGTAGGGACTGCTTTAAATTCTCATTTTCAATGGATATAGAGAACAATCTCCTAGTTGCGAATCTCAGCACATTGATTTACATGAAGTAGCCACTCAATTATTTAAAGGAAAATTGATAAAACTTTTGTTGGGGTTGATTTTGGTAACTCCAAACAAAATAAGAATTGACTCAATCAACTTAGATTTGAAAGAGAAGGGAGTGAAGCCCAAAACTCGTTTTATTTGTCAAATATATAGATGCTATTAATGCATAACAAAGAAAGACCAAAAGACATGAACTCACAATGGGAAAATAGATGAAATAAATTTTTTTTTGGTACAGATTAAACAATATTTTTAATATCTATGACTATGAGCCATAATTCATAAATATAATTGAGAGAGAGTCCTGTAAATTGCACAAGTATAAGTACTTGTGGAGTGTGGGAGTTTCACACATATATACACTTAGATTAGACTAGAATAGAATTATATCTTGTATAATAATAAAAAAAAAAGGTCTATATATAGTATGGTTGTTCATGGGGATATTAAACGTTTGGTTTTTCTTTTTTTAGATAACTTTTTTCTTTTAGTGTTTTTTTCATTAATTATAAGTGTTATAATGCACCTTTCTACTTTATGATAAAATATATATACATATGCACTTAGATTATGATAGAGTAAAATTTCTATCTTGTATAAAAAAAAAAAAAAAAAAAAAAGGGACAAAATTAAAGTTGATATAACATTTAGAAAAAAAAATAAAAACCAAAACAAAAACATAGTCCACATATCTCTTTTCTTTGGTAATAAGAAGGTTAAAAAAAAAATTATATCTCCCAAAAGTATAAAATTTTATTTCTAAAATTATATGTTATTTAATGTATTTTTCTATTTTCAAATAAAAAAGAGGATAAAAAAAAAACATATTACAAAATTAACTAGATGAAGTGTATATTTATCATTATAGAGTTTTTTTAAAAAAAAAATTAATTAATTATTTTCATAGAACTCATATTCTTGATGAGAGTCCATTTTAAGATCAATATTTAATGTTTTATGAATCTAAATATGAAAATAGTGTGTTTCTCAACAACAACAACAAAAAAAAAAAAAAAAAGAGAAAAGAATATAGTGCTATATTATTCAAATTCATATTTTTATTGAGACATTATAATTTCATAAATTTATCCATAGTGGTTTGGTGTTATTAGAATTTATTACATAAAATGAATTACTATATTTGACCCTCCTGTTTGGACCAAAATTAAATCATTAGAATTCCATCCAAAAACTACTTAATGATTTAATTTAAACCCAAATCTTAGGATCTCAAAATATAGCATATGACATGTTTATGAGAGTATGTGATAGGGTCAAAACATAAGGACTAAATTGTAATTGTAAGTTTTTCCTAAAAATACAAAGTTTGTTAAGTTGGAAAGAACCGTAACAATTTTTACACCATAAGATGTAGTTCTTGGGATTTCATCTTCGTTGAGCATGTATGTAATAGGGTGAGAAATTATTCGGTCCTTACGGAGGACCATATCAACAATGTCTAGTGGTCCTCCAAACTAATAGTATTGAGTCATGTGTTATAATTTATTGATTAAGCTCCTAGTCATAAAAATAAATAAAATGAAATATAAAAAAGAAACTACTAGCTCCACCTTCACCATCCTTGTTCCCTGGCTCCTCCACCACTATCACAACTTAGGTAGTGACAATTTTGCTGCCCTAGTAAAGTTCAAGCTCGATTGGTTTATTCAGGAAATAAATCACACGCATAAATGTAAAACTAAAACAAACTCTAGGGCTGACAGGACAGTACTCTTCCTAAAATGAATATCCCATCATCATGTTGAAATTCTGTAAAGCTTGACCTGAATCTCTCTTCATAATATTATCAATTTGCAACAAGATTCTACGAGTTTAGCCAATGATTGTCTTGTTAAGGAAATAAACCACAGTCAATTTTAATAAAAATTTATAAAATTTAACATGGAGATGGATGAAGACAAACACACAACTTAAATAATTATTCCCATTCCTGGAATTAAATCAAGAAAGATATTTATTGGACAATAATTAGATCCTTGAACATGTTGAGTGCAATGGACAACTCCTCTCTTCACAACATTAGGGTTTATATTGACATGCTCTCCTCCTTTTCATATCTCAGCAATTGAACTTAAAAAATGAAGTTGAGTGCGAAATTGCTTCAAGTTTATTGGGGAGGAGCACCATCACTGCCAACACCATACATGGGGATGGTGGAGCCAGGTGGTAAGGAGCCAAGGACGATGAAGGTAGAGGGGAGGGATTTTTCTTTTTCTTTTTCTATTTAATGTTATTTTTATGACTATGTTGGTGACTAGGTTCTCACTCAATAATATATAACACATTGCACAATGTTATTAGCTTGGAGGACCACTTGGCATTGTTGATGTGGTCCTCTATGAGGCGTGAATAATTTCTTGTGATAGGGCCAAACCATAAGGAACAACTTGAGATTTCATCTTCATTGTTTTTCGAATTCTATAAGAATTTACCATCATTTTCAAAATATATTCTCCAAAATATCCATATATTTCTCAAAAAAATCTATAAAAAAATCTTTTAAAAATCCACAACAATTCTTGAGTAAGAAAAATGATTTTCAAAAACTCCAAAAAGATATTAATAAAATCTTTTCTTGAAATTCCCCTTTACAAAAGCTTGCTGTAAATCAAAATTTCATTTTTCAAAATAATTTTGAAAAACTCCAAAAAAAATAGTGCTTTTTCCATGGCTTAAACCAATTAAGATTATGGACTCCAAAATCAAGCAAACAAGTTTCCCCTCCCCAAATTCAACCATTGTGTTTCTTATTGTCTTTTGCATGAGGAAAAAACAAGGAAGAGGAAATTGTAATTCTAGCTTGCTATTGCTTCCTAAGAGCACTAGCATTAGTTGTTGCAAAAATAAGTCATTTTAACATATCAAAATGCTACTTTATAACTTTAACACACCATTTTACAATGTACCCTACATCATATCTTCTATTTTCTAATTTCATAATTAAAATAAGATATACAACACATTAAAATAATATTAACTAATAACACAACCCAAAACAAAACATAACCAGTGCAGTGGTCACCACCACATCCTCCACACAACCACCACATCCTCCACCACACAACCTCCACATCCTCCACAACTCAAAACAAACCCAATCAAATTCAGTCAAATACGCACAACAAACCCACAAGTACCACTGCCACTGCCACAAACCTACAGGCACAACTGCGACAAACCCAATCAAATTCAACCAAACACCCACAACAAGCTCACTGCCACTACCACCATAAACCCACAGCCACAACTGCCCAAATCCTCCTACAAATTTCAAATCCAAAAAAAAAAAAAAAAAACCAAATTAGCCAATAAAATAGAGATAGAGATTAAAAGAGAGGGAGAAGAGGGTCGTCATTGCAGGTCGCCATCATGGTAGGTCTCCATGGTGGGTCACAGGTCACCTACTTCATCATGGGACACCCAAAGAGAGAAAGAGAGGAGAAAAAAGAAAATAGAATAAAGAAAGAAAAGACAAAAAAGAAAGAAAGGGAGAGGCATTCTAAGAAGAAAGAAAAAAGATGACAGAAGAGAGAGAGAAAGAGAGAGTGGCAGGAAAAAGAGAGAGAGAGAGTGACAGGAGAGAGAGAGAGAGAGAGAGAGAAAAGAAAGAAGAAAAAAGAAAGAGAGGAAAAAAAGTTATAAAGAGGAGAGAGAAAAAGAATAAAAACATACTTTTTTTTTTAAGTATTTGTGTCTGTACCATTCTAAATTTGGAACTATACTATTCATCTATGCCAAATATTTTGGCACTTAGAACATCTCATGTGAAAGGGTTTTTGGTATTTGATGTACCACATGATGCTAATGTTCTAAAGAAGTGAGGTTAATTAGCTGCACTTATTTCAAATGCCATTTATTTTCCTAAGTAGTAAAATTGGGTATAATTTATTTTCAAAAAGTGATTTACAAACAAATTTCTTTTGAAAATAAATGCCAACAAATGGGCATTCTAGTATACTTACTACTTTCCTCACACATAACCGAGTTTTATAATTCATGATTTTTTGTTCAGGACATAATAATTTTGATCTATGTATAGCCTAAGACTTCTTAAAATTTCCTTAAGCTAACTAGAACAGTATAATCAATTAGGTATAAATAATAAATTACACCTTAGAAATTCTATGGTTAATAGTGACTCTTAAAAAAAATGATAAAATGATGAATGATGTAATCATCACCGCCGCACAATTCACAGATCTAAATATTTCATAAAAGTGTCGACTTGACACTGAAATTCAGATGGGGCTTGAATATACAGGGTCCGTTTGGATAGAACTTATTACTGAAAACTAAAAACACTGTAGCAAAATAATTTTTAAATGTGTGAATAGTGTTGTGGAACCCATTTTTAATATTTTTTTCTAAATAAAGTGCTTAGGGTCCTATGAACAGTGCGTAAATAGTATGTGAACAGTAACTTTATCTCCTGCACAATGAAATAACGTGCATGAATAGTACCAATTACTGTTCATGCACGTTGAAAAAAAAAAGAAAAAAAAAAGAGGAGAAAACACAAAACGCAGCAAAATTCATCTGGATCCAAACGGTCACACAGTGTCGACTTGACACTATATATTCTACCTACCTTCTGATACCACATGATGCATACCATGCTTTTAAATCATAAAGCCAAGGAAAATGAGTCAAAAGACTCAAAACCAACCCACATTCAACAAATCCCAAGGTTTGAACCCGTGTCTTATCTTGAACCAGGAATGTCCAACAATTTGACTATTAAATGGTTGGCATTGATTAAAACATTCCATTACATGAACAAAATCCTATATGTTGGGACACAATTCGTGATTGGATGTCGGACTTGTGTTATATCAATTCATTAGTATTTGATTATGTGAATTGACACTAATTCAATATATTATTAAACGAATCAAATTTCTTCAATCCTAATTCGATTTATTTATTAAATAGGTTGTCATGTCGACCCATTAATCATATTTTATTTAAAAAAATATAAATTTTAGTATTAATACAATTGATCGGAATTATGCAAAACCAAACAAAATAGATTTTTTATTTCATATAAGATTCAAAACTAATAGAGTAACAACACCACAAATAATTATTTACAACTAAAACGCTTCTCAATATATATTACAAACAATTAATCACAATATGTCAAATGAAATAAACCACAACAGCTAATGTCATATCTCAACAATCAGTTAAAAGAAAATAGGCAAAGGTAAAAGTAAAAGACGACATTGATGATTTAATAGTAACAGAGAGTTCAAAAATGAAAGTAAAGGACGATAACAACTAGGGTTTCAAGTGATGAGAGAAGTAAAAGACAAAGGCAATAGCAGCTTGGCACCGCAATGACAAAAGGGTGATGATGACTAAGAAAATAAGGTGAGGTGAGGTGAGATTAAGGTTTGAGAGTGAGAGGCAGCCATGCGGTTTTAGAGATTGCTACTAGGAAAGAAATGAATTTATATACCTAGGGTTTGGAAAGTTATATTGGTAAAATGACATTTAACTAAACAAGTCAAACGGATTTTCTGTATTGGTTACGAACACAATATGTTTATTAAATGGACTAGTCAACACATTTATTAAATGGACCAGTCATGTTAACTTCAATAGAACACAAACCTATCAAACATCAATTCATAACCTGCTAACTTTATGTTATATCATATTATTTGTAGGTCGTTTTGAATTTTGCCACCTCTAATTTAAATTTGCATGTTCCAATTTCCAAAAATAAGTTGTGCGCATGCGCGCGCCCAAAGGCACATACACTTACTGAGTAATTATAAGTGTAAAAATGGTCCATAACCCGAAATGGTCTGGATCCAAATTCGGTTCCAACTTCATTCATGTTGCTAATTCAGGATCATGACAAAAGATGGCGAGACAACTTGGGACCACAAAAGCTAAAGCTTCCACATAACGTTTAGTTTTAACCGCAATGGAAGCAAGGAAGTTGATGCAGCTAGCTGGGCTTTATTCCTTTTCTCATGGTTATATAAAGGCCAGCCTAAACTGATGTCAAATACACAAGCAAATCTTCTCTCCCTTTACCCTTGTCCAAGAGTATCCAACCTTCTTTTTCTTTGTTGTTATTCTGAAACATGGATACCAAGGCAGTAACTGGTCCTGTGCAGAATCCAAATGCCACCACTCCCGCCCAGCAACCAAGCCAAGCTAGCAATGTGCCATTACAAGCTACTCCATTGTTGCAACCTGGCCAACAATTGGGTCCTTTGCAGCCAACTTCCAACTTGGGTTCTGTGCAGCAAACCAGTAACCCAGCTGGTACATACCAGCAACCTAACCCACAAGCCAATTTTGCACTGCAGCAGCCAAACCCACAAACCAATTCTGGTGCAGTGCAGCAACCAAACCCACAAACAAAACAAGTTCCATTTCAGCCATCCAACCAACAAACCAGCCTTGTTCCTTATCAGCAACCCAACCCACAAACCAATCTTGGGGCTTGGCAACGACCCACCCCACTGGATTCTTTGCAGCCATCCACCCTACTCAGCAAGCTGGCATCTAATGCTACGCACCAACTGATCAAAGGTGACCGCAGCATGCTTACGATGTCTGATGACAATGCGCTGATCAGTCATATTCTGGGATCCCATACTCCAGATGGCCGAGACATTGATGTCAAACCCCTTCTTCGCCTTGTTGAAGATATTCTTCGACGTGCCACTCTCACTCCAGACACCCTCTTAACAACGGTATAATAGTACATATATTACTACATTAAATAAGTTGTACAAACTAATGTATTACCAGTAAAAAAAATGATACATATATTCATTTATTATATTATTTAAGTTATACCAATCATATTTTTATAATCTTATTACATTCATATATAAGTTTATACATATGCGGGTTCACACCATCAAGCATGATGCAGCAGATATATATGTATATAAGTAATTTTTTGGTTGGAAATCTATATATGTAATTTATTTGAATTGAAAGCATTCAGTTGTATATTCTTTGTTTTCATTTTCTAATTATTGCTTGTGCTTCTGTACAGGGTTCCCAAACATACCTTGATCCAGGCTTTGATGACAAGACCCACCATACGAGTTTTCTTGCCACGCTGGAAGCTCTGTCATATACCATTGACCGAATTGCTTGCGAGGTTATAACAAATCACGATTATAAAATTTTGCCCCATCTATATTTACATCAACATAATAATAGAAATTAAAAAAAAAAAATTCTAAATTTTTTTAAAACAATAGGTCTATAAAACAATTGTACATCTACCTTGAACTGTTTGAAATGGTATATAAATGAATTTTCAGCTTGCATACAAGGCTTTGGGTGGCACAGATGCACACCAAACCACAGTGGCAATATGTAACATGGTCTCACACTATGGATGGGACGCTAAGTTGGTGCTGGCCCTAGCGGCATTTGGATTGAACTATGGAGAATTCTGGCTTCTTGCACAGATTTACTCGACAAACCAACTTGCCAAGGCAATGGCGATCCTGAAACAAGTGCCTGGCATCATTGAGCACGCAGTCCCACTGAAACCCCGGTTCGATGCACTTAATGATCTAATCAGGACCATATTAGAAGTGACTTGGTGTGTCATTGAGTTTAAAGATCTACCATCCATTTATATCACAACGGACGTACCAGCATTAGCCTCAGCCATGACCCATATTCCAACTGCTGTGTATTGGAGTATCAGGAGTATTGTGGCCTGCGCATCTCAGATTTCTAGCTTCACTAACATGGGTTATGAGTATGGCTTTTTCCTGTCCATCCCAATTTACAATTCTCATGCAAATCCTTAAATTTAGATACAGTATATCCTATAAAAGGTTTATTTCATTTCTTAAAATTTTTTGTAGATTGTAATTGATTTACACACTAATAAAAAAGAGATCTAAATTGTTTTATAAGTAGTGTAAATACTAAAATGTTTGTAAGGCATTTAACAATAACACTTCAAAATGGATATTGATTGCAGGTTTGCGTTATCCACCTCAGAAGCATGGGAGCTATCCACCCTTACCCACAAGCTCAAAACCATACTTGAACATCTCAAGAAGAAGATGGAAGAATGTGTTCGATACATTGGTAAGCCAGTTTTATGCTGCGTTATAGACCATGCAATGCCATATAGAAACGAATGCATAGAAGTATTATACAATTGCATACAATTAGCACAACACTCTTTTGTACATACATGGACTCGACATATTTTTGTTACATAAGATACCACCCATATGTACTGAAATTCTCCTATTCAATGCAGAGGAGAGGAGGGATATTGAATCTTATCAAATGCTTGTCGAACTCTTTAAAATGATCCACATGGACAACATGAGAGTTCTCAAGGCCCTAATTTGCCCTAGGGATGATGTGCTAGCACTTGTTGATGGTACCACCAAGAAAAGGGTCTGCTCTTCTAACACATTAATGATATTACAATTTCTACTATTAGCACATTGCATATATATACTTGGTCTTAATTTTTAAGTTGTGATAATATTATTAGTTATATGATTATCTATATATGGCTGTTTCATTTTGGGAAAATCAGGTTAACCTTGATGTTCTTAGGAGGAAGAATGTGTTATTGCTCATTTCAAGTCTAGATATCACCCAAGATGAGCTGTCAGTTCTTGAACAGAGTTATAACGAGTCCAGGCTCCACGAAATGAGGCTTCAGAGTCCGTATGAGGTTGTGTGGATCCCCATTGTGGACCAATTGATTGATGCCAAGCAAACACATTTTGAGGAGTTGCAAGCTCCAATGACATGGTACTCAGTGTACCACCCTTCCATAATATCAAAGGCATCTGTCAAGTTCATCAGGGAGGAGTGGCATTTCAGGAACAAGCCTATCCTTGTAGTCCTAGACCATCAAGGGAGAGTGGTGTCCCCCAATGCAATTCACATGATGTGGATTTGGGGAAGCCATGCTTTCCCTTTCACTACCTTGAGAGAAGAAGCTCTTTGGAGAGAAGAGGCTTGGAGGCTCGAGCTGTTGGTGGATGGCATTGACGCAACCATATTGAGCTGGGTAATTATATATATGTGTGTGTGTGTGTGTGTTCGCGCACAAACACTCTTAATTTAAGAAAACAAAAGTTAGAATAATGATTATATAATTAAATTAACTATTTCCTAACAAATTAAATTTTTTGAATAATAAGGATTTATCATAGTAATTCACATTTCCCTCTTTTTCATTGAACAGATTAAAGACGGAAAATACATTTTCGTGTACGGAGGGGATGACATGGAGTGGATTCGGAAATTTACAAGGCAAGCGAAAGCAGTTGCAGCGGCTGTACGCATACCCTTAGAGATGGTGTATGTAGGAAAAGCCACAAAAAAGGAGCAAGTAAAGCGAGTGATAGCGAACATTGTACAGGAAAAACTCAGTACCTGCTGGCAAGACCCAGCCACAATATGGTTCTTTTGGACCAGGCTTGAGAGCATGCTGTTCTCAAAGATTCAGCTAGGCAAGGATGAGGAACACGACCTTGTGATGCAACAAATCAAGAGGGTGCTTAGCTTTGACAGAGAGGGTACATGGGCTGTGCTTAGCAGAGGGTCTAGTGTGTTGGTTAATGAGCATGGAAGCATTCTCTGGCCTGCCTTGTTTGAGTATGAACAATGGAAAGAAAAGGTGGCACTGCAGGGCTTTGACACTGCTTTTCAAAACTATGTTGCTTCGCTTCGTGGTAATTCTCACCCTTGTTGCCGCTTTGAGTTCTCAAACTATGCTGGAAAAATCCCAGAGAAGATGAAGTGTCCTGAGTGTCACCACTACATGGAGAAATACACCACTTTCCTCTGCTGCCACGACGAAGGCATTGTTCCAAGCTTACTTGCACTAACCACTAATAAGTAAACCCACTAGCATTTTCCTTAATTAATATAGCAGCTATATGCTTATGCAGCTGATGCTAAATAAGAGAACAATATATATATATATATGATATGTGTTTTATTTATCTATTCATTTTTTTCTTTTTTCATCTTATATATATGTAAAAGAATTGAGTGTGAGATGTCCTCCCAATTGCGACTTTCTGGCGGCTTATGTATCCGATTTTTGAAGGAATAAATAAAAATTATGTGTATTGTAATAATCTTCTTTGATTCCCACTGTCCCTGTCTACTATCCAGCGAAACCACAGCTTTTGAATGTTTAATATGCATTACAAATTGATAATGTGCAAATACGACGTTGATCATTTACTTTCGAATCTTTATTGATATTTTGCCATGGAGGTTGAAACGAATTCCATTAGTAGCGTACACAGTGATAAGGGATAACATGCAATTTAAACCGCCACCACTGGTGCCTATCTCACCCGCCTTTAATTGACCGGTTTTACACCCGCATAGTAAATCGGGTGGGGATGAGATTAACATTTTTCTAGATACCTGCCTGTTTATATTTAAACTATTATAAAATATTTTTTTATTGGTTTACTATATAACTCTATAAGGCGTATATACGTGCTTTTACCCTTCAAACTTTAAATTTTTGATTTTTTAAATATTGTATCATTGAATTTTTGTTTTTATGTTTTAAGATTCAAATTATTTATTTGTTATATTATTATGTTTGAATTGTTTTTGTATTTTTTTAATACTTTTATTGTTGTACTGTTATGCTTTGAGAATGTTTTGTAATGGTAATTTTTTTAAGCTTTATGTGTTTTAATTTAATGTATTCAAAATTATTTTTTAATAAATTTTATATATATATATATGTATATATATAATTGAATGTGATGGGATGGGTATCAAAAGTATCCGCTAGAATAGGGTGGGAAAAAAAAATCTGCCCCAAAGCGAGAGTGGGGCAAGGGTGGGGGTGGGGAGTGGGAAACCTGTTGGAAAAATCTGGTTTTATATCTCATACAAAACACATAGCGGAAGCAATAAATAAGGATCTATTTTATTCATGATTGATAACGTACACTATGTAAATTTCAAAATTTAAGAACAAGATAGCGTACATTGGTGTAGAGAAATTCAAAACAAAGATTAGAAGCACTTGAAAACACTTTTAATTTTCACTCCAATTCCCCTTTATGCCCAAGATGTCTGGTCTCTCAATCAGTTTTCAAAGGGAGAATGAAAGTGTGTCTCACTCTCACATACACACCGTTTCTTATATCACTAATAAAAATTTTGTATGTTTCTCCCTTTATAACTAACTAATTATCTAATTGGGGGTAGGGAGTGGAAAACCTGTTGGAAAAATCTGGTTTTGTATCTCATACAAAACACATAGCGGAAGCAACAAACAATGATCTATTTCATTCATGATTGATAACATGCACTATGTAAATTTCAGAATTTAAGAACAAGATAGCGTACCTTGGTGTGGAGAAATTCAAAACAAAGATTAGAAGCACTTAGAAACATTTTTAATCTTCACTCAAATTCCACTTTATGCCCAAGATGTGTGGTTTCTCAATCAATTTTCAAAGGGAGAATGAAAGTGTGTCTCACTCTCACATACACACCGTTTCTTATATTACTAATAAAAATTCTTTATGTTTCTCTCTTTATAATTAACTAATTATCCAATTGGGCTGGCCTATTGGGCTTTTCCAATTGGGCTGGCCTATTGGGCCTTCCCAATTGGGTTTTAGTGTGTGGCTTGGAGTGGGACCAATAAAACACTAGCTCCAATGGGTCTTGGGCTTTTCCGTCAACTCTTGACAAGTTCAAAGTTACCATTAATTATATTTAATACCACTATATATATATATATATATATATATATATATATATAATTGCCCTCTAAGCCTTATTAATAAATTATATCCCAAGACTTTATTATACATGCAACCCCTTCATAAAATATTCTTAGTAACACAAAGTCATGAATGTAGACTGCCACTTTGTAAATTACTACATCTTATCCTTGAGTACTCGGTTTAATCTTTTAAAGTTATTCATCATATATTTATGAAATCCAATTTCATAAATTTCATAAATATATACTTTAGTAATTTCTTACTAAAGTGGTTAAGCCTAACACTCTGAATAACCAAACTCATTAAACTATCTCAAGGGAATTTTTTATATCTTCGTCAAGAGATTATGAATTCCATCTTGAAAATATATGTTCCATCAACACTAAATGTGGCTGCCCAACATACTGAGGTTTTGATCGTCATTTTAGATCTCACTCCTGATTTATCAAAGCAACCTACACCTCATAATCAATTCTATTATTTTCTCAGGATTAAAAGTTCATGCAAATAAAAATCGTGAGATTTATTATTCAATTGACAGTCGTTAGGAGAATAATAAATCTCACAGCGGTCCAGTTCAATATGTCTTAACTTTTAAAACATATTAACATATCAATTAGAAGTCTCCACTTCCATGATCAAGACAAATCATCTTAGTTGATACGTTATAGTCTTTGCAGATGAAATGCCCAATTTTATTACCGACTACGAACTATAAATTCTGAGTTTACAAAGAACTTGTGATTTATATCTTTTGTAACTAAATCACATAAATCACATACTATGCATCTCATAGACTATATGATAATGTCCAAATATTTATATTACCATTATTTTAGATAATAATAAAATAACTTTATCAATCACAATATTAAGTCATACATCATGTCATACATAATCTCACACATAATATCATACATAGCATCATACAATAGGATTTAAGGGCACAAATCCTAACAAAACCCACCTCATACCCATCTTGTTGCCATTCCAGTTTTCATGTCCTGTAAATTGAAGGTATGTAATTCGATTTGCATGACAACACCTAAAATTTGGTTTTCCTTGTTTTTTGATAAATGTTTTCTTCTGTTTTGCAATAATTATATGTAAGATAATGCCCTTTTCTTTTTGATAACAAAGATAAGTACAAAATTAAAATTTATACTAAGTTTTTTATAAATAAAAAAAACACACACACACACACCATAAGAGAGAGGGGATGGGGTTTTAATAAAATGGCAAAATTAAGTAGTTCAAAAAGTATTTATCACCATTTTCTGCCTCTCAAATATAAATATATATATATATATATATATATATATATATATATATATATATATATATATATATATAGTCCACCTTTTCTTCTTTGATATTAATAAAAAAATGATATTTCTTATATGTCTAAAATTATTTTAATTTTTTTCTAAAATTATATTTTATTTAATGTATTTTTCTATTTCCAAATAAAAATACAAAAATTTATTAAAAAGTTACATAGATGAAAATTTATTTATCACTATTTTCTTAATTAAAACTCACATTCTTGATGAGAGCCCATTTAAAGTAATGATTTTTCTATAAATCTAAATATCTTTATAGTATCACGTCATTTAAAATCATATTATTTTGTTTGGAGAAATTATAATTTATCCTTAATTGTTTGGTCTTATCACATTTTAGTCTAAACTTTCAATTATTCTATTTGACCCTCCTGTTTGGATGAATATGAAATCATTATAATTTCATCCAAAAACTCTTTAAAAAGAAATGAAATCAAATATGAATAAATAATGGATAGAGTGGTAAGTAAATTTTTCCTTTTGTGTTATTTTCTTACGAGTGTTACAAATACATTTTGTGCTCTATTAGAGTTCTTGATCCAAGTCATAAACTTTCACAAATGGCATTTTTTTATCTTATTTTCTCTTCTTTTTTTTGTGTTTCTCTTTTGGGAGGCGAGAAATATAAAAGGGGAGCAAAAATATATATTTACCCCATTTTTAACAAATGTACAAACAGAACAAACTTTAAGTGGGTAAAGTGACGCTTAACCACAGGTAAGTAATATGAATTCAGGTCTAACCACAAGTAAATTTATTGTAATGACCCTTAAAAGAATTGAGTATGAGATGTGCTCTCAACTGTCACTCTCTAGTGGTTTATGTTTGTGATTTGAAGTGATAATTAAAAGCTCTGCATGTTGTAATGAATAATCTTCTATGATTATGTTGAAGACTTTTTTTATTTTTAGAATCATTATAATAATTATTATTTTTTTAGAAACAAAGATATTTAGATTTCTTTGAGTATTTGACTTTTTTTTAGACATGTGAAGTCATGTTGTCTCACACACATTAAGTTATTACAAAGAGAAATTCTTCTAGGGTGACCCTAGATGCTAGTAAGAGATTTCAAACCTGAAATCTAATGTATATCATGAAGTTTTAGGAACTACTAAGCCAACCTTTTGAAGTTAGAATCATTATATATTGAAGACTATTAATATACGGTAAACTATACTACTATTATAAAAAGGCGTTGGGACTTGAGTGTTTACTTTGCATGACAAATTGACGCTGCGCTCATATCTTTTCATTCCTTTAGAATCTAACTTTTGTCTTGATTTGTTATTAAAATAGCATGGAGGTTGAAGCGAACATCCTTGAGTAGCTACACACTTGATAAAGAAAAGGCTACTTTAACAGGATGCTACGCAAAGAAAAGGCTACTTTAACAGTTTAATTAACAAGATCCAAATCCAGTACAATAGCTTGGGTTATTGCACTATGCAATACTGAATCAGTAGATGAGATTGAAGGTTGTAAATTTACCTTTGTATCTACCCCTTGCTGTTTTAGTTAAGGAAAAGATATTATCACAATTTCTCAAACTAGGGTTGCATTTTTCATTTTCCCCTAGGCCTGGCCAACACAACAGCCAGTTTGGACCATGAGTTAATTCATAACAGGATGTGTCTCTTCGTCAAAATACCTGCGCTACATACGTAAGGAAATAACTATCATTAATTATTAAAGCAATTTTGGTTACATCCATTTATCATCTCATAATCACAACGGGCATGTATTCACAAAATGGTTTTATGTAATGCTTTCTTTGGTATTGTTAATTTGTATTCATTTCACTAAACAAAACAAAAAATAAAAAGATTGTGTCGGGAGCGGTTTTTGCGCATAGCCATGTGTTTTTCACTGGAGGTGTGACTTTGCTAAGCTAGGATTTGTTTTGGAGAGTTCAACCCGGAACTTGATATTGGGCCGCATAGACCAATGGCTTCCGGTGTATTTTTAAGCCTACAAATTAGATAATAGTTGAAATATATAAATAATATGCTTAGCATAATAGCTTTGATTAAATGATAGGTTAAACGTTATTATTATGTGTGTTAAGTGATGTTCATTAGAATGTAATTAATTAAGTGTCATATGTCCAGTAATGGGATGAGTCCAATAGTCCATCTCTAGCTGTAATATAATTTTACGTCCAATATAATAAGGTATGTCTAACAATAGTTTACATCCAAATAAGGTATGTCCAACAATGTTTTATATTCAAATAATATATGTCAATAGGTGGTATATGTCCAAATAATACATGTCAATAGATGGTATCTCAATTGATTAATATATATGTTCATTAATGAAGTATTAGTGAAATCATGTTTTATTAAATAGTGAGATGATATTAAAGTAACTTGCATCCAACGTGCAATAGTAATGAGTTAATGTATACTTAATGATGTAATCTTGAATATAGAGAGATTTTGACTTATATTGTATGTTTCTGACTCCAGCTGTACAATATCACTTTGTTTTTTATATGATTTGTGGCTCCAGCCATATAACGTTAGTGAGGTTCATAGTTTGTGAGTCTAGCCATATAGCGTTAAGGAGCTGATAACATTCTAGCAACAGAATAATATAAATACAATAGTACAATGATAATAAATTAAAACATACTCAATAATATAAAAAATATAATGACTTATCTTCACAATTGGTAGCTCTAGTTGTATAATAGCAATGGACATAATATTTCAGCAGCATGATGAAGTGAGTCCTTTCATGGTGACTTAATGATTGAAAGGGAAAAATGGGTGCAACTGGAGGGAGAGAGAACATGTCCAGCCGTGTGCATCAGTTGGTTAAGTTTGTCCCCTTAATCATGCACTTCAATGATTTTCTCCATGTAATACTCTTTTAGTTTTTAGTCAAGTATGAGTGATATTGTCTTCCATAAGAAGGGCTTTTAATTTCATAAGTTTGTGCATTTCATAAGAATAACTTTAAGTATTAGAAATGTATGTCTTCAATGATAATGACTTTAATATGAAGTCTTTGTGCCTTTTAAGAAAAAGGCCTAAGTGTTGATGTTCATATGTCTTTCATGAGAAAGGGCTTTTGTAATGTGTTCTTGGAAGAGTGTTTGGTATCTTTTAAGATGTATGGGAATGACAAGAAATATATATATATGTTTTGTGAGATGTGGTGTTTGTAAGATGAATTAAAAATATATGTAAGAAGTATGTATGGATGGTTTGTGAGGAATGTGTTTGTAAAATATATTGGATTATGAGATAGATAATATGAAGGTCAAATATAGTAATACATGAGCTTATAGTTGCTGCTGGAGTGGTTTTTTGTGTTTTGTCATGGATTATGTTGCTTTCTAAGAAGAGATGTATTGTAAGAGAAATAGAGAAAGAGAGGGAGATGTGCTTTTGTTCAGCAAAATGATGAAGTTTCAGAATAAAGGGGTGAGAGAGGGATGGATGGTGTGTTAATATGTGTGGCTTGGTCTTCTTTATATAGAGCCAAGTATGTAACTAGATTAGAATTAGTTGAAGGGAAATTCAGCAAATAAGGAAAAAAATTTGACAAAGTAATTGGTTCATTAGTGGGTTTTTGTTTTTTAGCCAAAAAAAGAAAATTTGAGACTTTAATACTATTGGAGCTGCTATTACAGCTGTCAGTCACAACTGTTATAGCTGGATGATGTCATCTAAATGACATCTTTTGTTGGAAGAAAATATTTCGCATTAAATTCATGATTTGACTAAAAATGGTAAGATAATCTTTATGGGATTCTTCTATTTTTGGTACTAGAGCTGGAGGCTAAGGATCTTAGCTTAAAATTGTAGGATTTCTTTTATAGGATCCTTACTTCTTTAGGTATGATAGCAAGCCACTAGGATTGGACATTAATGAGTAAGTGATGTCATTTTAGGACATGTGTCAACCCATTGGAGCTACTGCAACTTCCGTTGGAGCTGTTTCTACAGATGATGTTGCAGCTTCTGCTGGAGCTACTGTTGGTATTTTTGGCCAAGTTTCCTCTTTTGGAAAATTATATGTTTAGTCCATATATAATTTTGGTAAGTAATAGACTAGTTGGTTGATATTTGATGAAATTTTAAAGATGTAATTATGGTCTTTTGTATTTTAACCAAATCTTGGAGACTAAGGAGAGCATTTAATGCTAGATATGAGATATTAATATATATTTAGCCATGTGCTTGGAATTGATTTAAATGAAAATAATAATATAATTTACATATGAAATACTATAATTACATTTTTAAATTTATATTATATGATGAACATTAATTTTTTTTTTTTTTTTTTTTTTACGTAAAGAGCATAGGGAGTTTTATCATTTTAAGTGTTATATGATATGAGAGGCTTACCAAGTGTTACCCATTGCACAATGACCCATCAGAGCTCAGGGAATTGGGAAGGACATGCCAAGCAACATGCTTTCCTTTATCAATTTTGAACTACTAGAGCTTTACTAAACATAATTCTTGGCCCTCCAAACCACGACTCCCAAATTCCCCCGATGAGACTCATGAGCTTGGATCATGAGCCAAAAATGAGATGTTATGCCATGAGCTCGAACTATGGACTTTGATGAGATTATATCGCCATGAGTTTTGGACCACGGGCTTCAGTCATTTTGTGAATATGGACTCTTTTGGGCTTTAAAAGAGATTTTTTCAAAATCCATGTTAGTGTTAACGTGGTGCGAGTCGCCAATAAAATGAAGCCATGTGGTGTGAAAATTTTGTTCTCAACAAACATTAGACCAATTTTTTTTTTTTTAAGAGCATCATTAAACTAACTCAAATATTTCGAAAAGCCAACTCTTAGTTTTGTAGGCTAGCTTTTATATTTGTTTCCATTTTCTAATTAGTGCATGTATTTTTTTTTTTTTGCAGGATGTTGCCTTTCTTAAGAACCTATCGTCTACGATCGACCAAACTACTAATGAGGTTACAACAAATAACTATCACAAAATTGAATGATGCTAGAAATATTATTGGTTTTACCATAAAAATCTTACAACCAATGACAAATCATATTCATTGGCACATTAGCTTGTAACTTTTAGTAATTATATTTGATGTTGTGTTAATATTGTTTTACAAGATTTTCATGCTACATTTTATATAACATATTATATAACGAAATTATTTCAAATAAAAATCCAATAATCAATTATGTTAGAAAAATGGATTTTGATAAGCGGGTGGTTGGCTAACTCTGAGTCCAAATAAAAATGGGACTTGCCAATCGTTTGAGGTTGGCCTGAGTTGGATTGTACTCTCCTCTATGAAAGAATAACGTCAAGTTGTCACTTGTTTGTGTTAAGGAGTGACTAAAAAATTGACTCATATAATGCTTTATTTAAATATTGGTGAAAGTAGCTAAAAATAAATGATCTCCTGCGTTGGAAATGTTATAAGCATTTTATGGGTTGTATTAGCATAATATGTGTCAAATTTATCATATATATACTTGATTGAATCAAAATAAAGATCAATCAACATTGTCTTTGATTTAGTCTCAATGAAGGGTCATTTGTCCCCAGCGGCAAAATCAGGAATTTTTGTTTAGGGGGTCGAGTTGTGACACTAATATATTAGTTAAGACACACACACACACACCACACACACACACACATATATATATACATGTACACATAAATTTTTATTGGATAAGTTTTAAATATACACACGAAAAAAAAAAATCATAGTATTTTCTATTAAAATTATGTTTATTTCAAATTGTATACCAAAGTGCGTAAAAAATATTTCAATTAAACTAATGAAACTTCCATAAATGATCCAAAACTTAAAGCAACAAGTTTGACTCCAAACATGTATGGAGTTATCTTATTCTAACCCATTATGCGGCAACTAAAGAGATATATCATAGGTAGTTTTAGTCACAAGATTGTTTTGAATGAGTCAATGACTTGTTTAATCATCACATAATAGATTGAAAAGATAGATCCAAACATGCTTGGTGCCAAGCTTTATAAAATATTTAATAGATATAAGAGAACATTTTACAATAACAAATGAAATTGAGAAAAATAAAGTACTTTAGACCAATCATTTTATTTTAAGAGCTTCATTGGACTAACTCAACTATTTGGGAGGGGGGAGAGTCATTTTTTTTATGCCAACTTTTATAATTTTTTTTATTTTCTAATTACGACTTGTATTTTTTTGCTGGATGCTACCTTGCTTGAGAGGCTGTTTAATAGGATCGACCAAACTGCTAAAAAGGTTACCAAAAATCACTATAACAAAAGTGAATGATGCTAGAAATATTACAAGTTTTACTGGAAAAATCTTACAACCTAATGCACCAATTTTAAGTACAAGACAAAAAAATAATTTATAAAATCTATTATTTCTATGTTGTTGATGTGTACACTAATGACAAATTATATTCATTAGCACATTAGTTTGTAACATTTTGTAATAATATTAGATGTATTTTTAATATTGTTATACAATATTTTCATGTTGCATATTATATAACGCAATTATTTCTCAAAAAATCCAATAATCAATTATGTTAGAAAAATGGATTTTGTTAAGCAGGTGGTTGGGTATCTTTGAGCCAAAATAAAAATGGGACTTTCAAGTCTTTTGAGGTTGGTTTGAGTTGAATTGTATTATTCTCTGTGAAAGAATAACGTCTAGTTGTCACTTGTTCAAATTAAGGAGTGATTGATAAATTGACTAATATAATGCCTACATAAACATTGGTGAAAATAGCTAAAAATGCATGATCCACCCACCCCCCTCGGAAATGCTATAAACATTTTGTGGGTTGTGTTAGTATAATGTGTGTCTTATTTATCAAATATATTCTTGATTGAGTTGAAATCAAGAACAATCAACATTGTCTTTGATTTTAGTCTCAATGAAAGATCATTTGTCCCCAAGGGCATAGACAAGAATTTTTGTTTGAGGGGCCGAGTTGTGACACTAATCTATTAGTCAACACACATGTACACACCTTTTTATTTGATAATCTATATATATACAGACCAAAAAAAAAAAGTATTTTATATGAAAATTATGTTTGTTTCAAATTGTATGCCAAAGTGAGTAAAAAATATTTCAATTAACCTAATGAAATTTGCAAAAACAAAAATAATCCAAAACTTGGAGTAGCAAGTTTGGCTCCAAACATGTTTAGAGCTATCTTATTCTAATTCATTATATGGCAACTAAAGAGACATTTCATAGGTAATTTTAGTCACAAGATTTTTTTTTAATAAGTTAATACCTTGTTTAATTGCCACATAATAGATTGAAAAGATAGATCCAAATATGTTTGGTTCCAACCTTTATAAAAAATTTAATAGATATAAGAGCACATTTTACAATAAAAAATGAAATTGAGAAAAATAAAGTACTGTCTCAATAAATATTAGACCAATTATTTTATTTTAAGAGCATCATTAGACTAACTCAAATATTTTTTTTGGGGGTAGGGGGGAAGTCTTTTTTTTTTTTTTTTTTACGCCAACTCTTATATTTTTTTTTCATTTTCTAATTACTGCATGTATTTTTTTGCAGGATGTTGCCTTGCTTGCGAGGCAATTGTATATGATCAACCAAACTGCTAAAATGGTTACCACAAATCACTATTACAAAATTTGAATGATGTTAGAAATATTACAAGTTTTACTGGGGCCAGGAATTTTTATAAAGGGGGCCGATTCGAAGTATTGATATAAAAAAACATAAATCACAAGTCTATTGAATATGAAATTTCAATTTTGATATATCTTAAACATTAATGAACATACAAAAACTATCTAGTTCACTATAGACATATATAAAAATATCCACACAAAAAAAAAAAAATTCACATCAAAATCATGTCTAACGACGATTTTTCATGGAATAGAATTCATCCATAATCATTTCCATGGTGAAATTCTCAGCAATTTTCTTTTCTATATAAACTATCATATTATCTGCCATAGGTGTCCTAATTTCTGAATTGCTAACATCATTTTTCTTAAAGAATGCATCAATTGTTTTTCGTTTGCTCATAATTCTTTTAGCTTTAAGATTATGACTCAAAAATTAACCTGAAAAGAACTTTAAAAAATAAAATTTTAGTTAGAAATTTTTACTTAGTTATATGGATGTTATTCATGATTAAGAAAAAATAAAATTTCTACTATAATTTAAACAGTCAACCCATTTTTAATACAACTTTAATTAATATTAACCCCTCAAACAAAACAAAAATTAAACACACAAGTATTATTACACAACATAAACCAAACAATTTAACAACACCACAGTACTAATTAAAGATAAGAAAACTCACCACTAGTTACAGCTTATACTAATATACACTGTAAACAGGCTTGCTTTCCTTCAATGAAGTCGAAATCGCTGAATCAATCAACTCATGTGCATCTTCCAAATTATTCACCACAGCCTACAACAACAAAATTAAGCAAAAAAATCACAACTTTAACCAAATTTTCACATGAAAATCGCATTTTTTTTGTAGTAAAAACTAAAAAACCCAACTGGGTCTCAATCTTTTTTTTTTTTTTACTTGATAGTAAGTGACAGTCTGAAAACACAAACACCGATGACCGAACTCACCAAGCCAGGCAGTCACCGAACTCACCAGGATTTTTTTTTTGGATTTTGAGGACAGAGGAATAGAGGACTGATGCTGAGAGGTTGAGAGCTGAGTTTTGGTTGTATCAATCAACTCATGTAGTCCTATGCATCTTCCAAATTATTCACCACAACCTACAACAACAAAATTAAGCAAAAAAATCACAACTTTAACCAAATTTCCATATGAAAATCACATTTTTTTCAAAGTAAAAACTTAAAAACCCAACTGAGTCTCAATCATTCTTTTTTACCTGATAGCAAGTGACAGGCTCACAGGCTAAAAACATAAACATGAAACACCGAACTCACCAAGAATTTTTTTTTTTTTTTTCGGACTGTGAGGACAGAAGAGAGGACTGATGCAGAGAGCTGGGTTTAGGGGCTAGTAGGCAGTGGAGTGGGAGTGTGGGAGTGGGACTGAAAAGTGGAAGTCAGGAAGTGTGTCAAAGAAGACAAAATATATATATATATATATATATATATATATATTATATATATATATATATTATATATATATATGTATGTATGTATGTAAAGGGAAAAATGGGATTCCATGGGTCAGGTGGGTGAGTTTTTTGAGATGGAGAGAAAGTGTAATTTTGTTGTTGGTATTTGGACAATTGGACTTGATGTAAGTGGGCCAAATTTTTTTTTTTTTTTTTTATTTGGAGTAGGCCTAAAACTTCAGCTGGGCTTAGGAGAACGGTGAGTATATGGGCTATGGGGGCCAAATGTCCAAAATTGGGGGGTCCAATTATTTTTTATATATACTTTAGTGGATTTTTTTTTTTTTTTTTTTTTTTTTTGCAAGGGCCTGGGCCCTCCCAAGCCACTATGTGGCTCCACCCCTGAATAAAAACTAAAATTGAGGAAAATAAAGTACTGTCTCGATAACTATTAAACCAATTTTTTTATTTAAAGCATCATTAGATTAACTCAAATATTTGGGGGGCCAAAACTTATTTTTGTAGGACAACTCTTATATTTGTTTTCATTTGCTAATTACTAGTTTTTTTTTTTTTTTGTAGGAGGCCCCCTTGCTTAAGGAGTTGTCTTATATTCTCGACCAAATTTCTAATGAGATTAGAAAAAATCACTATTACTAAATTTAATGATTCGAGAAATATTATAAGTTTACCATGAAAATCTTACAACCTAATATTCCAATTTTACTTACAAGAAAAAATAATAATATATAAAATATATTATTACTATGTTGTTGATGTGTACACTAATGACAAATCACATTCATTAGCACATTAGTTTGTAACTTATTTTAGTAATATTAGATGTTGTTTTAATATTGTTTTACAAGATTTTCATGCTGCATATTATATAATGAAATTATTTCTCAAAAAATCCAATAGTCAATTATGTTAAAAAGAAAAAAAGGATTTCGCTAAGCAAGTGATTTGCTAACTTTGAGCCAAAATAAAAATGGGACTTGCAAGTCCTTTAAGGTTGGATTGTATTCTTCTTTGTTAAAGAACATCGTCAAGTTGTCACTTGTTTAAGTTAGGGAGTGACTGAGAAACTGACTCATATAATGCCTACTTAAACATTGGTGAATGTATCTAAAAATGCATGATCCCCCACCTTGGAAATGCTATAAACATTTTGAGGTTGTGTTGGTGTAATATATGTCATAGTTATCACATACATTCTTGATTGATTTAAAATCAAGAACAATCAACATTGTCTTTGATTTTAGTCTCAATCAAGGATCATTTGTCCCCAGGGATGGAGCCTAGAATTTTTGTTTATAAAATTTTCAAAAACATAAATGATCTAAAACTTGGAGCAACAAGTTTGGCTCCAAACATGTTTAGAGCTATCTTATTCTAACCCATTATGTGGCAACTAAAGAGACATTTCATGGATAGTTTTAGTTACAATTTTTTTTTTTTTAATGAGTCAATGAGTTGTTTAATTGCCACATAATAGGTTGAAAAGATAGATCCAAACATGCTTGGTGCCATGCTTTATAAAAAACAAATTTACATATATATATGAGCACATTTTACAATAAAACATCCTTTGTACGTAGAAATTATGTTCGGTACAACTACACTTTATACACAATCTATACTTTTTTTTTCTCTCTTCCTTAACCTTACACATAGTATTAGAGCCACCACTTTGTGGCCTCCAGTAGTTTTGTTCTATGTTCGCAACAAGCATAGTCTTGCTCAAATTCTGCTTGACATCACCAACCTTGCCCAATTGCGAAACTGATCTCACAGACCAGATCAATTATTTTTTTTTCCAAGATTGGCTTGTAAAGTTGAATGAGTTGATCCCAAGCATTAGAAATGTGCATGGTTCAGGTTAGGTCAGATTGGGGGGGGGGGGGGGGTTTCCAACCCAAAGCATGCTTGTTAGGTTGAGAAATTCCAACCCATCAAATGTGTAGAAATTAACCCATTTCAACCTGTTGATACCCATTTTTTATAAAAATGGGCCTACGGCAAAAAAGCCCATAAACAAGTTAAAGGAAGGAAGGAAAAGACTGAGGAATAATGGCAGATACAATGGGGCTAGGAAGGCCCAAGGAAAAGGTATACCCATGAAGAGGTAAGGAATTGACTATGCTAGCCCATGGGCAGCATGGAAGAGCCAACCACGGTGAGACAACCCTCTTTAAGACAAAGGAGAACAGGCCTTGAATGAGCCAAAAGATGGAAGGGAGAGGAGAAGGCCCAATGGGCCAGCCCTGTAGGAATTAGCAGAAAAGTAATAAGATTTTGAAAAGTCCACGGGCCCAAAAAAAGTAAGATGGGGCAAGCCCAACAAGCCCACACCGTTTCCCATAAAGGGCAACCATGGGTGGTGAGCCTCAATCTCAACAAATAACAAAACTAGACAAAATCAAATAGGAATGGCAGAAACTACGTGGGAAAGAAAGAAGACGAGGCGTGAAGCAATAAGACAACCATATTATGGCCGAAGCACCACCAACCTGTGCCCAACTAGGCAAGGGAGGTGGGCCCATGGTCAAGGGAATTACAAAGGGTGTGGTTTGGTGGAGGAAAGAAAATGTCCTATTTTGGGTATCCAACCAGGGCCCCTTTTGGGAGGCGCTATGCTGGGGAGGCATCCTTCCCCGAAATAGATAGCAAACTAGCTAAGACCACTTGATGCATGCTAGAGAGATAGGTAGAGAGAGACCCAAGGCTTTACCCATCAAAGGAGAGAGAAAAGTATACGGCAAAATCAGATTGGACAAGGATTTGCCATGGGGTGAGTAATGGAAGCAAGAGAAAACACTTGCAATACCCAGATGTAGTGGAGGCCAAACGGCTAGAAGGATAGTGGGCACCTTAGAGAAGTGTTAGCAGCAGACAAAAATGGTTAGTAAGCCACAAGAGTAAAAAAGAGAAATCACATGAGATTAATTCAGTATAAATAGAAACATTAGCCATAAGTAGAAGGGGGTAATGACTAAGGCAAGGAGCACAAAGAACTGACAAGGAAACAAGAGAGCAAAGAGAAAGAGTGATGTAAAACTTAGAAAGGCAAAAGAGTGAATACAACAGAAAAATCATGCATCAATAGAAAATTTTTTCCCTCCCTCTCATAGCAAACCCACTCTTGTAATCTCAGCAAAACAAGAAGTAGCAATCCAGACCCATTCTCCAAAATACACAAATTAAATGTCTAGTAATAAGGTTGTCTAAGTTGGAGTTCAGGTTCTCTTTAGTTCACTTCCTACGAAAAGCCCATTATTTATAACTAGTCTTTCTACTTAAATACATATAGAAGTACATACATTTTATATATATATTTGTTATTTGTTGTCTTTCTTTTGGGATATTTAGCTTGTGCACATACTAGCCCCTCAGCAAGGTCTTGCTAAGCTAGTAGGACAGGCCCAACTCTCTAACCCATAGCAGAAAAGACCTTAGCCCAAGAGCACAAAGAACCCATACATTAAATTGGCAACTCCACTAAGGAGTTGAGAGACAGAAAGGGGAAAAATAAGAGAAGGACCATAGAACCCTCGCAAGCCATGCCTCTTAGATCAAAGACAACACGCAATACCAGTGTTGTACCTTCCCAAGCAAAATCTCGACCAGCCAGCCCTTGACCGTTTCGTCAAGGGGAAGGAACATCTGCAATAGGGGCTGGGCCACGGTAGGAACAGAGAAACCATTGGAGACAACACCAACTTCTTTATTGAGATGATGCAGTCCATGCATCACACCCAGCAATAGCTGGTAGAGGAGATCCACCAGTTGAAGGTTGACAAGACCAAAAAGAAGGGCACCCAACACAACCTAGAAAATGTGGTAGACAAAGAAGAAACACCAGTGGAGGGATGCCTACAGAATGCTAAGCCACGATTTGTGACCATGGTAGACGTAGCAGCGCTGCCAGAGAAAGAGAAAGCTAAGATGCCAAAGGAAAGACTTTTCTCAAAAAGGCCACTGTACCTGGCGAAACTACTCAACAATCCATATCCTAAGAGGTATGAGCAATTACATTCTCCCAGTATGACGTAAGGAGGGGAATTACTGTCGAACACATGAGCAATTTCCTAGACACTATAGGACCTTACGTGGGAGATGAAGATCTATGCCTCCGCGAGTTCTCGAAGTCCCTAAGCAATCGCACTTACACTTAGTACACTGGCTTAAGGCTAGGGTCCATCCCCACCTAGGATGACATGGTGGAAGTTTTTTGCAGCAAGTATTTTCATGGAGAAGAGACTGTCACCTTGGCAACCCTCCAAGGGATGAGACAGCGGCCTAGGGAAAACCTCTTGGAATACATAAGGAGGTTCAGAGATATAGCGCTTGACTGCCACAACCATAAAGAGGTTCACTAAGAAACCATTTTTTTTAAAAAAAAACTTCAAATCTAGAAAGTAAAATCCTATATCCTAAATACGATGATTTTTTTTTTTTCCCCTCCTTAGATAGTGTTTTTGTTCACTGTGTTATTTCTCCAGACCAGTGTGTATGTTCACCTTGCACGGTTGCACCTGTTTTGAGTTGTTGCAATTTTCCCTATAAATACATTGTCCCTCATTCATTTTGTTGACCTTTTGTCTTCATTTTTAGATATAAGAGTCCAAAATGTCCATCAAAGAGTAAAACAAAGTTCTATATGCTAGGCATGAATTGTTAAGGTCCTATTTGATTATCCGAAAAAAGTGGTGCTTTTTGTTTTCATTTTGAGTTTGCAATGGGATCCACCAAAAAAAAAAAAAAAAAAACTTATTTGGTTTAAGAATTTGTACTCAATTTTCATTTTCAGTATCCTAAAAGTTGAACTTGAGCACAAAAAATGAAAACACTTTTTTAGTGTTTCATTTTCATAAAATACAAATATAGTGGCAATTCTGTATATATTGTGAAAATGCAAAGGGCCCCACCTGATTGATGTATGTATGTAAGTGAAAAAATTAACTTTAAAAAAAAAAAATAGAAGACAATACCAAACTGTGTATGATGAATTTTATACCCAAGTTCTGTATTCAAAATAACTTGCCAAACAACCTCAAATGCAAAAATCGGTCATTTTTTCTATATTGAATTTTAGAATTTGAATACAAAAAAGAGAAAATGAAAAGTGAATACACCACTTTTTAGAACCAAACACGGACTAAGTTTCTTTTGTGTGTAGGAAATCATCTTATCTTGGGAGATAGATGCCTAGGAAACTCAAAGCATCACTGTGAGTGATGAAATTTGTCTTAAGGACATAATGTAAAATACTAACCTTGATCAAAAATGATTTTTCTCTCTTATTTTCTTCTTAGACTGTAAGTTTCATGTGTTAATTTAATTATTTATAAGTTAGACCAATTTCCATTTTTGTGGTTGTTTTGTTTACCAAATCACAAATAATAAATATATGCATTGTATTGTACCCACTAACTTCAACATTAACAATTAGAAATATATAATATGTGAATTTTCAGCTAGCATACATGGCTTCGAGTGGCACGAAAGCACATTTAACGACAGTCATAACATTTAACATGCTAGCAAACTATAATTGGGGGGTTAAGTTGGTACTGACCCTCTTCGCTTTTGCTTGGAACTGTGGACAATTCGATGCTCAAACTGAGCACGGTGCGCCATTGAAACCCCAGTTCAATATACTTAAAGATTAATCGGGACGGCATTGGAAGTGCCCCATTGTGTCATTGTGTTTAATGAACTACCATCCAAGTATATCACATTGGAGGTACAAGCATTATCCTCTGCCATGGCCCAGAGTCCAAGTGCTACCTATTGGACTGTCAGGAGCATCGTGGTCTGCACATATCAAATTGTTAGCTTCACTAGCAAGGGCTACGAGTATGTTTTCCTGTCCAATATCCCAATTTGTAATTCTTTTGTAAATCCTTCATTTAGATGAAATGTGGCATTTATATGTAATTTTATTAAAAGTTTCTTGAAATTTCTATACTAAGTAATTGACTTTTTTATATAAAAAAAATTTATCCAAATTGTTTTACAAGTAGTGTAAATTTTAAACATATAAAATGTTCATAAGGCGTTTAACTTTAACACTGCAAAAATGGCCATTGATTGCAGGTTTGCGTTATCCACCACAGAAGCATGGGAGCCATCCACCCTGGCTCTCAAGCTCAAAACCATACTTGAAGATCTTAGGAAGAAGATGAAAAAGTGCATTCAATACATTGGTAAGCCAGTTTTATGCATTGCCATAAAAATGGATACAAAAACTTGACATACATGGGAAATTAAACAATGTTGTATAATCTATTACATAAGATACCACCATGTATAGGCTGAAAGTCTCCTATTCAATGCAGAGGAGATGAGGGATATTGAATCTCATCAAAGGCTTGCTGATCTCTTCAACATATAACCCAAATTGACAACATGAAGGCTCTCAAGGCCTTGATTTGCCCTAGGGATGATGTGCAGGCGCCTGTTGATGGCACCACCAAGAAAAGGGTCGGCATTCTTCTAACACATATCATTATCATTACTGAAGCAAAATTACCAATATAACCATTTAAGTTGTGATAGTATAATTAGTTATCTAATTATCTATATATAATTTTTCGATATTGGCAAAACCAGGTTAACATTGATGTTCTTAGTAAGAAGAAACTGCTATTACTCATATCAAGTCTAGATATAACCCAAGATGAGTTGTTGGTTCTTGAACAGAGTTATATCAAGTCCAGGGTCCACGAAATTAAGTTCCAAAATCTATATGAGATTGTGTGGATCCCCATTGTGGACCAATTGACTGATACCAACATTACAATTTCTACTATCAGCATATTGCATATATATACTTAGTCTTAATTAAGTTTGGATAGTATAATTATTGATATTATTATCTATATGTGATTTTTTTATTTTGATAAAACCAAGTTAACCTTGATGTTCTTAGGAGGAAGAATGTACTATTGCTTATTTCAAGTCTAGATATCATCGAAGATGAGTTGATTCTTGAACTGGTTTATGATAAGACCAGTTCAAGAACTGGTTCATGAACTGGTTCATGCAAAATGTACTATTGCATTTTGAAAAGTTGCAGACTCTAAAAATGAAATGGTACTCAATATCTCACCCTTCCATAATATTGAAGACATCAGTCAAGTTCATCAAGGAGGAGTGGCACTTCAGGAACAAGTCCATCCTCGTAGTCCTAGACCCTCAAGGGAGAGTGGTGTCCCCCAATGCAATTCACTTGATGTGGATTTGGGGAGGGCATGCTTTCCATTTCACTACCTTGAGAGAAGCTCTTTGGAGAGAAGAGGCTTGGAGGCTTGAGCTGTTGGTGGATGGCATTGACCCAACCATATTGATCTAGGTAATTACAGTGACGGTTCCAGAAATTTTTCTCAAAGTGTTCTTTAAGAAGCATAATTTTTCCCAGTGGCGGCTCTAGGAATTTTTCCCAAATGTATTGTTGTTTAGTTGTTTTATTAATTTGTTTGTCTTTTATAAACTATAATTTGTTATATTGTTGTTTCATTAATTATAAAATTATTAATTGTTGTTTAGCCTAACATAATTTAATTTATTTGTCTTTTATAATGTATTGGCTAATTAAATTATTAATTATTGTTTATTAGTTTTTTTTCCTAATTAATTATTGGTTAATTAATAACCCAAACAAAAAAAAAAATTAGTTTAACTAATTACTATGGTTGTTTGATACTTGGAATATCATACTATTACTTAACCAAAAAAAAAGTCAATAAATTGTGCAGCAAAAAAATATATAGGCCATATAGCTTAAGTCCAAGTCTAAAAAAGAGTGATTTATTACATATTTTATGACCACTAGTTAAACTAATCAACTAGCAAACATCACACAGCCATATTTATTAATTATTAGTTGTACACTTGCACTTGCACCAGCACTAACACAGTAAATTAGATAAAGCCAACTGTATCTCACCAAAAGACCCCAAACCAACACCAAAAGACAATTAATAATCTCACCAACACCAACACCAACACTGTATCAAAAAAAAAAAAAACACCAACATCGGATAAAGCCAAAAACAAACAGGGTACATGTTAAAAGAGAGAGAGAGAGAGAGAGACTGAGATGAAGAGAGAGAGAGAGTGAGACAGAGATAGAGAGAGACTGAGACAGAGATGAAATACCTTGAGGTTGAGGGAGCAAGGACACCTGAGGCTGGGGGGCAACGCCGTCGGGACTCGGGACAACACGTCGAGGCGAGGAAGACCAATCCGATCTCCTATCCAATGTGTTCTGCCATTTTGGAGCTTGAGTTTGGCCCGATCTGGCAATCTCCTTCTTCGATCCAGCAATCCGTTGGTTCTAGCATTCTGTCGTTCAGGAGCTCAGTATATTGGGTTTATGGGTTAGGTTTTTTTCTTTAGACTTTAGGTTAGGTTTCTTTCTTTCTTTCAAGCGTCGTCCGTTGGTTTCTGATTTCAGTATATTGGGTTTTGGTTTTTTTTTTTTTTTTTTTTTTTTTTTTTTGAGAATCCATGGGTTTGCTACTGTAAAAAGAAAGGGTTTGCTTTACCGATTAATGTTGGCTTTTTTTCCTGGTGGACTTGCTTGTTACCATTTTTTTTTTTTTTTTTTTTTTTTTTGCTTGAAAGTAAGAACAAATTTTTTTTTTTTTTTTTTTAGTTGAGAGTGTTCCTAATTTTGATTGAGGGTATTCCTCATTTTTTTTAAGGGTAAACAAATAAAATAATTTCAATTATTATATATAAATTTTTTTTTTTTTTTCAGTTTAGGGTGTTCCTAGGAACACCCTGGGATCAACGTCGCACCGCCATTGGGTAATTATATATATGTGTGTTTGCACAAACACACTCTTTAAGAAAAAAAATGTTAGAATAATGATTATATAATTAAATCAACTATTTTTTAACGGTTTAAATTTTTTGGATAATAAAGATTTATCATACTAATTCACATTTCTCTCTTTATCATTGAACACATTAAAGAAGAAAAATACATTTTCTTGTATGGAGGCGATGACATGGAGTGGATTCGGAAATTTACAGAGGAAGCAAAAGCAGTTGCAGCGGCTGCACGCATACCCTTAGAGATCATGTATGTAGGAAAAGCCACAAAATGGGAGCAAGTGAAGCGAGTGATAGCGAACATTGTACAGGGAAAACTCAGTACCTGCTGGGAAGACCCAGCCTTAATATGTTTCTTTTGGACCAGGCTTGAGAGCATGCTGTTCTCAAAGATTCAGCTAGGCAAGGATGAGGAACACGACCTTGTGATGCAACAAATCCAGAGGGGGCTTAGCTTTGACAGAGAGGGTACATGGGCAGTGCTTAGCAGAGGGTCTAGTGTATTGTTTAATGAGCATGGAAACATTCTCTGGCTTGCCCTGTTTGAGTATGAACTACGGAAAGAAAAGGTGGCACTGCAGGGCTTTGACACTGCTTTTCAAAACTATGTTGCTTCGCTTCGTGGTAATTCTCACCCTTGTTGCCGCATTGAGTTCTCAAACTATGCTGGAAAAATCCCAAAAAAGATGAAGTGTCCTGAGTGTCACCACTACATGGAGAAAAACACCACTTTCCTCTGCTGCTACGATGAAGCCTTGCACTAATTAAGTACTACTAATACTTAAACCCACTAGCATTGTCCTTAATTATTATAGCAGATAATGCTAATGCTGCTAGTGATAAATAAGAGAATATCTATATGTGTGTGTGTGTTTTTGTTTTATTTATTTATTAATTTATTTTCATCTTTCATCTTATATATGTAAAAAAATTGAGTGTGAGATGTCCTCTCAATTGCCACTTTCTACGGCTCATATATCCGATTTGAAGGAATAAATAAAAATTATATATGTGTTGTAATAATCTTCTATAATTATATTAAAGACTCTTTAGTCTTTACAGTGAATAATAATAATAATAACACTATTTCAAAGGTGTTTGTTGAGTGTTTAATATGCATGATAAATTGAGAAAGCACCAAAACCATTTCGTTCCTTTCAAATCTAACTTTTGTCTTTAACCGAATACCGTTATGTAGCTCCACATTTCTGTAAAGCAAAGACTACGATTAAAATTAGCTCTGCAAAGAAATCAGTGGCAACTGCCCCTATAGCTCAGTGGTAGAGCGTCAGTCTTGTAAACTGAAGGTCTGTAGTTCGATCCTGCATGGGGGCATTTAGGTTTAGTTTTCCTTTTTTACATAACAATACATTTTTGGCATTAACAAAGTTTTGCTTCAAACTTGATTGTAGCTTAAGATAAAAAATTATGTGAATTTTAACAAATCCATTATTGGATTATATTTTCTTCTTATATCTTCCACTTGTAAAATGCATAGAAAATCAAATATTTATAATTATGTCATCAATCAATTGTTTAAATTGCAAGTTTTTGTAATATAAAAAATTATGCAAAATAAATAAAATTATGTAAATATAGTAAATAATATTTGATTGGTACAAAATTTGATATTTGTCTTAAGAGTATAAAGAGCATACAATCTAATGTTTATATTTTCAAAATATGTAACAACAACTAAATTTGTTACCAAATTTTGTCCTAAATTATAAATCTTTGTGCATAAGGCTCTTTTTGGGGGGTTTAGTGTTATAATTTTTTATTCATCACAATTCAATGTTTAAGAGTAAATTTGATCATATTATGCATTTAAGAACTATTGGTACCGATAGGAGTGTCACGGGGATATCCTTAGAAAAAAGAATACCGAAGTAGTTTTGAAATCATTTGTTCTTGTGTAAATGTGTTCATTATTTTATGCATTTGTGAGTGTATTAATTTTTTTGTGCTACATCTCATTACACCCCTAAATATTTTTGTGATTGAAAAATGCATCAACCACAAATTAGAATAAACAAAAACTATTAACATTTTAAAAAATATAAGAGTTTTTGAGCACGTGCGTAGCATGTGTGAAGAGGTTAGTCTATATTTATGTCTTCAAAAATATTATGAATTAACACAAATTTGAAATTTTTATACTGCTGTGACACTTTTATTCTCAAATAACATTTTACTTTGTATCTTTCAATATATAAAAAATTGATGTTTTACCGAATAATAGTTGAATGAACCAAAATAATGCAAAATTGTGTATACTCCCACTTTGGATCTTCATATGTTCATGTTGGAAAAACTAGTTTTGTATTGTTAAGGACATATTTTTATGTAATTGGCTAATCATTTGACAAAACATACTTTACTTGTAATTTGGTAGATTTAGGATGTGTTTAGTACTTCAAAGAACAAGAGTTCAAGTCTAGTATTGAAATCATGCAAATCTGTCCAAGAAACAAGTGAAAAAATGCTAATTCATTAAAGCTCAACAGATACTATTTATCGAGGCTCGACAGATAGCTTGACAGTTGTATCTATCAAGAATTATAAAATCAGAATTTTCAGATCTGATTTTCGGCCCATGCTGACATGTATGTGTAGGATTTCTTTTCTCACAACCTTAGACATATATGAGGTTTGTTTTAAATGCCGTCACATAAGATAATACAAGGAAAACATATGCAAAGGGTGACCGATGCCTTATTCTCTCTGAAGAAGCTATTGTGTCTTTGCACCTTAGGGTTTTGTAATCAAGTGCTCCTTGATCTTCATTGTTGATGAAGTGAAGAACTTTGCAGCCAACATTCTTCTTCTCAAGTTGGTGAGTGAGTCACGTACTAAGATTTGTGCAAAGGAGTTAGTCACGTACTGGGATCTGTGCATCAAAGGGTGGCATTTATATATTGAAGAGTTCAGAGGTTCTGAAGCGGTAGAAGGTTTCTGCTGTAAGTTCATCTACGGGAATTGTAGATTCTAGGGACAAAGGTTTTGTACTAGTTCTGAAACTTCACTTTACTATAGTGGATTGCTTTTCGGGAAGGTTTCCTCCCAAGTTTTTTACTATAAAACTAGTTTATTTCATTGGTTTTCCTAAGTCACTATATCTTGTCTTATTTACTTTTTCGTTGTGCATTATATTGACATGATATTGATGTTAGTTTGTTTTAACAAGTTTTTTACATAATAAATCTAATTAACAACTTGGATTTAAAATTTGTTAATTCTATCAACCGGAGTGTAATTTTTCAACATGCATCTCATACAAAACTCACAGCGGAAGCAACATAAGAATCTACTTTATTCATGAGAAATAACATATATCCTTTAATATCTAGAACAAAGAAAAGAAAGCGTACCTTTGATGCATACATACATTTTAATTATACATACATTTTAACTGCCTTGGCAGTAAATTTATTTAAAAACTCTTATTAAATAAAAACTGATTAGCTGATTGGGTTAGCCTTTTGGGCTAGCCCAATTAGGCTTAAGTGTGGGTTGGGATGGGACCAAATGAACTAATAAGGCTCTAGCTCAAATGGGCCTCAGACTTATCTATCAACTCTTAACAAGCTCAAAGTTACCATTAATTATATAACAAGTATCACTATGGTATAGAAATATAATTGCACTCTAGGCCTTATTACTAAATTATATCTCAGACTCTAATATAATATCATTTGACCCATCCATGAAATATCCATAGCAAACAAAGTCATAATAAACTGTCACTTTGTAAAAAACTATTTTATTCCTTGAGTACCCAATTTAATCTTTTAGTTATTCATATTTATGAAATCTAATTTCAATAAATATAAACTTTAGTAACTCTTACTAAAGTGGTCGGCCCTGAATAACAAGTTCTATTAAACTTATCTCACAGGGATATTTCGTGTCTCTATAGAAAGATATTATAGATTTCATCTTGAGAATATGTGTTCTCTCAACATTACGTGCATTTACCAAACATACTAAGGTTTTGACCGTTAAACTAGATCTCACTCCTAATTTATCAAAGTAACATACATTTCATGATCGAGTTTACTATCCTCCCAAGATTGAGAGTCTATGAAATTAGAAGTCATGAGATTAATTATTTAGGTGACAGTGGTTAATTGAATAATTAATCTCACAGTGGTCCAATTCAATATGTCTTACACACTTAAGACATATCAACACATTAACTAGAGGTCTCCACTTCCATGATCAAGAAAAATCATCTTAGTTGATGTGTTATGATCTTCGCAAATGAAACGCTCAATTTCATCACCGACTACAAACTATATTTTGAGTGTACAAGAAACTTGTGATTTATATCTTCTGTAACTAAATCACATACAATGCATCTCAATGACTATGATAATGTCTCATTAGTTCATTTATAAATAGTCTCATATAATTAAATTATTTAATTATTAATAACATGCAATAAATTGGATTTTAGGGCATAAACCCTAACAATCTCCCACTTGCCCTCAAAGACAATTTTGCATATATCTAACACTTATTTCCCTTTAGAGTAACTCATAGTCACTCTAAGGTAAGGTTTTGAAAAAAGTTTCAGCCAGATTTATTGCATAAATTTTATTTTCTACTACTACATCTCACATACTCATATCTCTCCAAAGAGATAATGCTTACACTTAATATGTATCTTCACCACCTAGGATGAACGCATATCCGAAAGTCAAATTTCATGAATCACAATCAAACTAGAAATCAGTATTTGTACAACCAGTAACTATTAAATCCTCACTTTGGTGGACAAGCATATAATCCCTCATTCTCCTAAGATATTTGAGTATATGCTTTACTCCCACTAAGTTAAGTAATCCTGGACTTTTATTGATATTTGCCTATTATGCCCACTACAAAACAGATATTTGGCCTAGTATATAGCATACCATAATTGAGACTTTCTTTTAACATGGTATAAGGAACCGTCTTCATATTCTCTTCCTTTTATATGTCTTAGGGCTATAATAAACAAAAGAACTTCAAACTTGAAAGGACTTTCTTGAAATATCACATGCTATACCTAACTAGAATATAATCTATTTATGCAGTTTGAGATAGACCCAAAATCCTAATTTTTGAATCTTACCAAAGTTTAACTCTTAGGATGTGACTAGTCTTACTCAAGTACTTCATATCAATCTAGTCTTGACAACAAAAAATTCTATTGATGACAATATCTATACATCATTCTAAATTATTAGAATGTCATCAAGATACATTAAGAGATTTATTACTCTATATAGCTTTTACATTCATAAGGCTTATCACTACTTGATCAAAATCAAACAATTTGATTGCTTGATTAAAGATGATAATGTATGATCTAGATGCTTGCTTTAGTCCATAAATGGATTTTAAGCAACTTGCATACTGAAAACAACTGGTTCTTTGCTATGAACTACTTTAGCTACATCATATAGATATCTTCCCCAAGATTGACACTAAGAGTAGCTTTCTTGATATCTATTACCATATTTCATTTGAATGAAATATAATGGATAAGAGAATCTAGATAGAGTCAAACATGACATTGGTGAAAAAATCTTTTCATAATCGATCATTTTCTTTCTGAATAAATCTTTTTGCCACTAGTCTTGAATTTGAAGGTTTACACCTTCAATTCTATCAATCTCATTTTCTTCTAGACCTATTTGAAAACAATAGGCTTAATGCCATCAGGTGCCTCTACAAGTTCTAGACTTTAAATAGAATCTAATTCTATTTACATAACTTTGATCTAGTAATCCATACTCATATCATCTATTGCCTCTACATAGGACCGAGAATCAAAAATTCATATCCTCATGGGACTTCACAAGTTTATCCCAAAAGTATGAATTTATTAGGTAATCTGATAATCCTCCCATTATGATATTGCACCGGTATACTAGTTTTCTATAGAATAATGTCTTGTGGTGTATTTAATACAAGCAACTCATTTCTAAATGTATTTTATAATTATCCTATAACAAATTCTGACATTTTTCTTCTAGAACAATTTTACGTTTAGCTTTAAGGTTATTCACATAGTCATTATCTAGAAAAGTTATATTTGTACTTTACAAACACCTTGTTATATTTATGAATACAAAAATAATCTTCCACGATTTCTTTTTGGATACCCAAGATAAACACATATTTTTCTACCTTTTGATTCCAATTTGTCAGACTTCATTTCTAGCACAAGTGATGAACATCTCCAAAAGTAGAAGTATCATATACTAGGTTTTCACCCAATCCACAATTTGACAAATGTCCTAGGAACAAACTTTTGGAATCAATTTTAGAAAATGTATGGTAATAATTAGAGTATATCTCCGAAAGAAATAAGTAAATGGAAATATTTATCATGTACTTTACTATATCTAAAAGAGTCATATTCCTCTTTCATGTATGCATTGACTTAAAGAAGTCATTGGAACTAAATTCATTTACAATAAAAGAGCCCTAGGTCATATTATCCTTTAAATAGAATTCGTAGACTGAGAATATAACAAACACTAATGGTTCTATAAGCCTATCTTTCACCAGTCTAGAATAACATTTAGATTAATAAGACTCAGACATAAGTGCCAAAACATAAAATACAAAAGGATGGAAACTTTCTCTTTAAAAGTAGAACATGTAAATTTTCACTTAGATTACAATTATGGACAATGCTTAGCTTTAACATAATGGAAACACTTTCCTTTAGGTCATGCTTTTCAGTCTAATTTCCTTTTTGGAAACTCCTTGGACAACTAGATTGCCCAACTGATTGGTATATTATTCTTCTTCTTACCCTTATCTTTCAGTTAAGGCTTAGAATTTGAATTAAGTCATATTGATCCTTGCCTTAGCTTTTAGGATGTCTTCCGTTGCGTACAACTCACTCATCAACTCATATAAAATAAAAAGAATTTATTTATTTTCAAAACAATCTGAATTGATCAAATGATCTAACACGAACTTATGGAACATATTCATATGAGATTAAAAATTAATCTCTACATCCAAGAATTCCAATTCATTTAAAGATGAAAATATTTTCATAAAATGATATAGAATTGGAACTCCTTAAGCCTTTCTTAGCACTCAATATGATTCATACCAAATATCTCATTTAGACTTAATATAAAGTCTATACCTAGTGCTAACTCTTGCATCTCATGTTGTAGCACAGTTGAGATGGAAGCCAATGTAATATGTGAGCATCTCAATAAGACTATAATCACATCATAGGCTATCCTCCAAAAGTGCATCATGTATAAGAAATTATGACTATGCTGAATTGAAAAATTATGCACTTTAGCTCCTTTAAGCACAATGTCCAAAATTGTTTCTTAGTCAATGTGACATAATTAAAATAGTATCTAGAGAACAACAAAATTTAGGACAACTTAAATTTGAGACTATGAACATAATTACGAGGACATTATAATTTTGCATCCACAACCATATAATATGGAACCCTAAAACCATATTATATTAGGTGCAACGACAACCCAATCTCGCAATTAAAATTCCTTGATAGCGAGGTCATACCAATCACTTTGATCAAGCGAGAACTATTCTCATTATTAATGCTATCATGGTAATTCTTACCCAAAAATAATAATAATTTGACGCTCTTCCTTTAGCCTTTAAGTAATAATGACATAGCTCCATTGGGAGGTTAACATTACACTTAGTCTAGTGTACACCATTGCCTAAACTCTATGTGAGTCACCAAGTAAACGGTAGCATGGTCATTCTCAATGTAAAAACACACTTCATCCATCATTAAAAAGTTTAACTTGTAGTACCATGAATTAAACACCCTCTGTAAGGAGCAAGACATATACACCAAAGTGAGGTACCCAATCCCACTACTATAAACCGACAATGAAGGCCGTAAGACTTAACCCTTGAATCTCTCTCCCACTAGAAATTTTAAAACAAGTACATTGTCTATAAATGATTGTGATCTTATCACAATTTTAACCCTACACATCAGATGTGTTTAATTGTTTAAATTTGATATAATTTGACTAAGTCACATCACAATAGTGTAACGAACATTCGCGTAATTATAAAGAAGTTTAATCATGTAATTCATGAAGTAAATACCCTCTGCATGGAATGCAAGGCTCAAGGCCAAGACAAGGTACCTACTGTTAGGATTAGTGCCCTTAAATCCTATTGTATGATATTATGTATGATATTATGTATGAAATTATGTATGACATGATGTATGACTTAATATTGTGATTGATAAAATTATTTTATTATTATCTAAAATAATGGTAACATGAATATGAGACATTATCATATAGTCCATAAGATGCATTGTATGTGATTTATGTGAAAAGTTACAGAAGATGTAAATCACAAGTTCTTTGTAAACTCAGAATTTATAGTTCGTAGTCGGTGATGAAATTGGGCATTTCATCTGCGAAGACTATAACGTATCAACTAAGATGATTTGTCTTGATCATGGAAATGAAGACTTCTAATTGATATGTTGATATGTTTTAAGAGTTAAGACATATTGAACAGGACCGCTGTGAGATTTATTATTCTCTTAACGACTGTCAAATGAATAATAAATCTCACGACTTCTATTTGCATGAACTCTTAATCCTGAGAGAATAATGGACCTGATCATGAAGTGTAAGTTACTTTGATATATCAGGAGTGAGATCTAAAGTGATGGTCAAAACCTCAGTATGTTGGGCAGCCACATTTAGTGTTGATGGAACATATATTCTCAAGATGGAATTCATAGTCTCTTGATGGAGATATAAAATATTCCCTTGAGATAAGTTTAATGGGTTCAGTTATTTAAAAAGTTAGGTCTAACCACTTTTGTAAGAAATTACTAAAGTATATATTTATGAAATTGAATTTCATAAATATATAATGAATAACTTTAAAGAATTAAACCGGGTACTCAATGGTAAGATGTAATAATTTACAAAGTGGCAGTCTACATTTATAAGTTTATGTTACTACGAATATTTTATGAAGGGGTTGCATGTATAGTAAAGTCTTGGGATATAATTTATTAATAAGGCCTAGAGTGCAATTATATTTATATAGTGGTATTAAATATAATTAATGGTAACTTTGGACTTGTCAAGAGTTGACGGAAAAGCTCAAGGCCCATTGGAGCTAGTGTTTTATTGGTCCCTTTTGGTCCCACTCCAAGCCACACACTAAAGCCCAATTGGAAAGGTCCAATAGGCCAACTCAATTAGATAATCAGTTAGTTATAAAGGGAGAAACATACATAATTTTTATTAGTGAAAAAAAAATAAGAAACTGTATGTGAGAGAGTGTGAGACGCACTTTCATTCTCTCTTTGAAAAACTGATTGAGAGACCACATATCTTGGGCGTAAAGTGGAATTAGAGTGAAGATTAAAAGTGTTCCCAAGTGCTTCTAATCTTTGTTTTGAATTTCTCCACACCAAGGTATGCTATCTTGTTCTTAAATTCTGAAATTTACATAGTGCATGTTATCAATCATGAATGAAATAGATCCTTGTTTGTTGCTTTCGCTATGTGTTTTGTATGAGATACAAAACCAAAATTTTTCCTTCACCTATTCATATTACAATAAACTTAACAAAAAAGGCTATTTTAAATTCAACACTCACACCTGTTATTTGGGTTTTCTTTAGACTATTGTGAATTCATCACAATTTATAACCTTGCACTTGTTAAAGACTTTAATCTCATTAGAATCACTAACTAAAATAGAAGTCCTAAATTATTTAGGATTCCATATACTCTAATGGATCAAAAAATTAGTTATACAGAACTCTAGCTTTAACTTACTTGATAAAGAATTCTAATCTCATTAGAATCTATATAACTTTTAATTAGAGCTTTAATCTCATTAAAAAAATTTAATTTGAATAAATTAAGGACTTTTAATCATACAACAATTCCAATCTCATTAGAATGTTTCTTAAAAGACAAGTCCTAAACTATTTAGGACTAAGAGTTCTATTTAACTAACATATTTTAATCTCATTAGGCTTTTTAGTTAAATAATGATTAATAAATATCCTTAACTTTTAAGAACTATAAAATTAATCACTTTATACATAATTATGTGTAATCTCATCACACATGGCTCTACACTATATCTATGTTTTAACACTTAGTCAAAAACAAGTGAAAATTCAAAATTCAGTTCCTTCAATCGATCCAACCTTTTACTTGATCGATCGAAAAATTGAGGAATTTCATCACAAAGTCTCTACTTGATTCGATTGGTTTGTCGATTCCTGTTCAATTGATCAAAAACAACATTAGATCGATCGAAAGGAATTCTCGATCGATCGAGACTCGTGAAACTGAATTTATTAGAAATTTTCAAGTAACCGTTTTTTACATTTTTACTATTTTCCATCAAAAACACTTTTTGGTTTTATAAATGAAAATTTATAGATCAAACATTAATGTTTTTAAGATGAAGATCAAGAACCCTAATAATACTATAAACTCTTGAAAACAAAATCCTAATCTCATTAGAAATTAATTTCATTAAAGAAATACTTTAATTCTAGCATTAGCATGAGAGCATCTATGTCAGTACCAAAAAAGAGAATTCCTTGAATGTTTACATAGTTAACTTCTCAAAGTAACATCATGCATATATTATCAATTCAAGGATCTAAACTAATCCGACTGAAGTCAGGCCTTGAATCCTATATAAAGATTGACGGTGTACAACACTAATACAAAAACTAGCAAATTCGGCACCGTCATTAAAAGATATACCATAGGCCACTTCATCCATCAGTTATACTTATCAGTGCAGAAAAAAAAAATGAACTGATATACCTTCAAAGCATTAGTTAAAAGGCTTATATGATTCGCATGCATATGAATCCATATATATAAAAATATAGTATTATAGAATTTCAAGAATACAAAAACACGATTCATTAAACTTTAATATTACCAATACACGTTTATGTGTTCATCAATAATATAAAGACTATCAAAACACGGCATCATTAACTAAGGGACATGATCATATGCCACTTCGAACAACATGCACCAATATATATAACTCATATATAAAACATGGCATTGGTCAAAGACACAATTATGCAGAAACTTTATTGCAAAAAATAAAAAAATAAAAAAAGCCCCAAGAAAACTATTTTCTTTAATTCTAAAACCCAATCATATGTTATACAAGCATGATATTGAAGTTTGCTCCGATACCAATTATTGAAAAAAGTGGTTTTGCATCTCATACAAAACCCACAGTGGAAGCAACATAAGAATCTACTTCATTAATGAGAGATAACATATATCCTTGAATTTCTAGAACAAAGAAAAGAAAGCATACCTTGATGCAGTGAAATTCAAAAAAAAAAAAAAAAAACTTGAGAATACCTTCAATTTTCATCTCAATTGCACATGGTGCCCAAGATGAGTAATCTCTCAATCAATTCTTGTGTACGTTGACTTTCCTTTGGAAAAGTATATTTCCAAGATCTTGTAAAGAAAAATTGTTTTCTCTTCTTTTAATTATAAGTACGTTTAACTACTTTGATAGTTATTTTATTTAATAACTCTTATAAAATAAAAACTGATTAGCTAATTGGGTTAGCCTTTTGGGCCAGCCTAATTGGGCTTAAGTGTGGCTTGGGATGGGATCAAAGGGACTAATAAGATTCTAGCTCCAATGGTCCTTAAACTTATCTGTCAACTCTTGACAAGCTCAAAGTTACCATTAATTATATAACAAGTACCACTATGGAACTATAATTACACTCTAGGCCTTTTTAATAAATTATATCTCAAGACTCTAATACAAATCATTTGACCCCTCCATGAAATATCCATAGTGAACAAAGTCATAATAAGCTGTCACTTTGTAAACAACTATTTTATTTCTTAAGTACCTGATTTAATCTTTTAGTTATTCATATTTATGAAATTTAATTTCAATAAATATAAACTTTAGTAACTCTTACTAAAGTGGCCAGCCTTGAATAACAAGTTCCATTAAACTTATCTCAATGGGATATTTTGTGTCTCCATAGAAAGAAATTATGGATTCCATCTTGAAAATATGTGTTACCTCAACACTACGTGTGATTACCCAACATACTGAGATTTTGACCATTAATCTAGATCTCACTCTTGATATATCAAAGTAACCTATATTTCATGATTGAATTCACTATGGTCCAATTCAAAGTAATCATTGTTAATTGAATAATTAATCTCACAACGGTTCAGTTCAATATATCTTACACTTTTAAGACATATCAACACATTGTTGATGCCCACTTTGGTAAAGAGGCCCAATAACAAGAAGAAGCCTAACAATATGGGAGAAAGGGAGTTAGTAATTGAGAAGAAAACCATTAAGCCCGAATGGCAGGAATAATAGACCATAGGCCTAACAAATAGCAAAAAGGCCTCAAAGAAAGCAAGCGGGCCCAAAGGAGCCCAAAGAAAGAACTAGTAAACCCATGGGCATTATGAGAAATAGAAAGCAAGCAAGAATGGGCCAAAGAGACCCAAAGTAAAGAATTAAGTAAGTAAGGAAATGGTGGGAAAGCCCATAAATCCCGAAGGTAAATGATATGGTAATTTGGGCCGGAGAAACCCAAAAGACTTAGCAAAAGCCCATGGGAATGAAGAAATGACATGGGCCGGGGATGCCCAAGGAAATGAAACAGACCGAGGATGCCCAAAAGAATTAAATGGGCCAAGAAAGCTCGGAAGCAATGAAACAGGCCAAGGGAGCCCAAAACAGCATGAGTATTAGCCCAATGATAATGTTGCACTATTGGAATTGAGCAAAAGGAAAGCATACATCAAGCCCAAAAGAGGCCCAGCAAGCACAAGTCAAATAATAGCATAGTAGGAATAACAAAATGGCATGGCAGAAGTGTTAACTGACTTGCAAAAAGGGTAAGGGATGGATTAGAGAAGGAAAAGCCTCCAATCAAGCAAGGCCCAGCCCAGGAAAGAAGTAAGACATAAAGAATGAAAGCTCAAAGACTCATTCACGCCACAAGAGATCAAGAAAGAGCAGCAAAATGTGCAGACGAGCCTTCAGGTCATGGCAAACGCATGAATAGCAGACAAGCCATGGACATACATAGAAGTGGAGCACGCACAAGGCTCAGGCACCACTAACTTATACCCAGTCAATACAGGAGTGGTGGGCCATAGGTCAGAGGTAAGAGAGGGTATGGTCTGGCAGTGGGGAGAAGGGGAGAGCCTATTTTGGGTTCCTACTCAAACTCTTTCGGGGGAAATGTTTTGTTAGGATGACATACCACCCAAAAGAAAGAAAGATAAGTTAAAATCGCTAGGTGCATGCCATGAAGGATAATGAGAGAGAGTGTCCACCCTTATTCGGACGGGAATGCCACAGTGAGCAAACAAATAAAATATGACTCTTTGTCTAGAATGGGATGTGGCACGGCCAGCACATGTAAGTGGTGACAGCTAAGCAGCCGACAGACCAGTGGGTGGTCTGGAAATGACACCCACACTAGGACAAAAGCAATTAAGGGGTAAAATAGAAAAAACTCAGTCACGACAGGCAGTATAAAAAGGGCCTTAGCCGTACACAGTAGAGGAACAACAACAAGAGGAGATAACAACATAACCAAAGAACAATAGAACAAGAGAGTAGAACACTTAGAAAGGAAAAAAAAAAGGAGTTAGAGAGAAAAAATAGAGAGAGAGTAAGCAACAGTGTGATAGTGGGCATGTACCAATAGGCTATTCACTTCTCTCCCTCTAAAAGCCTACCCTCTAGTAAGGATTAAGAGAATTGAGGATAAGTCACCTAGGCCTATTCTCTCAAAGTGGGTAATTTCTATGGCAGGATCTTCTTGTGAGATTACCCACATTGAAGAGTGGTTCCCTTCCTAGACTTAAATCTGTGGGGAAATCAAGCATGGCAGACTAACCATTCTTCCCTTTATTTTATTGATTAAGCATTAGTGTGTTTTCCTTTCTTTATTGTTATCATCTTATTTATGTTGCATTTATATTACTGCATTGCTTCTTCCTTTATTAAGCTCATCACTTAGTATGTTCTGTTTTCTAGTTGACAGTGAGCATATTCCTTTTGTCGTTGCTATACTACACTTGGCTGCCATAACTCTTTTGTAACAGTTTCCTCTACCATAGGCATGTGACCAAGGTTTTAGCAAAGGGGCTCTAGTTTGTGCATAAGTCGGCTTGGGGTGTGTTACAGTTAAGCTAGTCCAGACTCTCCTACCCAGAACCATTGGGCCATAGCGTGATAGGAGGTAGCCCAGCCTGCAGTTGCAAAAAATGCCCACCACACAATCAACTAGAAGTCTCCACTTCCATGATCAAGACAAATCATCTTAGTTAATATGTTATAGTCTTCGCAGATGAAATGTCGAATTTTATTACCAACTACAAACTATATTCTGAGTTTACAAGAAACTTGTGATTTATATCCCATTAGTTCATTTATAAATACTCTCATACAATTAAACAATTTAATTATTTATAACATACCAATAAATTTGATTTTAGGGCATAAACCCTAACAATTCATAGATAGGGATAAGAGAAGATATAAACTATTAAGCATTTAATAATTATTTGAAACGCCAAATTTTCTAAATTATTGAAATTCAACAAATTAAAAGGTGTTTAAGTGAAGGTCCAATGATAATGATATCTTTTATTGTGATTAGTTGAAATCCTACCTTCTCCACCCTACTATATGATTATTAAAGAAAAAATAAAAATCATCAAATTAAACCATCTAAATAGTTAGAATCTTCTAAAAAAACTAATAATCTAAACAATTAAAACTGTTTAATATCCTAATCCCCTAATACAAATATAAACCAAAAACAACAAAATTACATGATGTCTTCAATCCATGGTAGCAATAAATCATATCTTGTCCTTACAAAAGCACAAATATACTTCTCTCAATTGACCATTAAAATTGCACAAAATTTCACTTCAATGCTTTACACAATAGTTTCCTTCATAAAAGCTTGTACCCTGTCACAAACCCCAAAATTTAATATGTTCAAAGATTGCTTTTTGCTTCAAAATTTTCTATTAAAAATTTGAAAGATTTAATGATACGGAATGTCAAATTTGTTAGAAAATTTAGATCACAATTGATAGAATTAATAAGTTTTAAATCCAAGTTGTTAATTAGATTTATTATGAGTAAACTTTGTCAAAACAAACAAACATCAATATCATGCACAACGGTAAAGTAAATAAAACAAGATATGATGACCTAGGAAAACCAATGAAACAAACTAGTTTCACAGTAAAAATCCTGGGGGGAAACCTTCCTGAAAAGCAATCCACTATAGTAAAAAGAAGTTTTAGATCTAGTACAAAACATTTATCCTTAAACTCTACAATCCTCATAGATGAACTTAAAAAACCTTCTACCGCTTCAGAACCTTTGGACTCTTTAATATATGAACGTCACCATTTTGCACGGATCCCAGTACGTGACTAACCAATGATGCACGGATCCCAGTACGTGACTAACCAATGATGCACGAATCCCAGTACGTGACTAACCCCAGCAATTTGAGGATGTTGTTGGCTGCAAAGTTCTTCACTTCATCAACAATGAAGATCAAGAAGTACTTGCTTACAAAACCCTAAGGCACAAAAGACGCAGTAACTTCTTACTGAGATAATAAGGCACTAGGTCACAGTCTACATGTGTTCTCCTATGTATAACGGCCTTTAAAATAAGCTTTATATATGTCTAGGATTGTGAGAAAAGAAACCCTACACATACATATCAGCATGAGCCAAAAATCAGATCTAGAAATTCTAATTTCATAGATTTCGAAAGATTCAGCTTTTGTCGAGCTACATTCTTAAGTCTCGATAGATACTGTTTCTATCGAGATATCTGTCAAACTTTAATGAACAGCTTTTCTTTACTTGTTTCTTGGTCCAATCTTCATGGCTTTAATACTTAACTTGAATAACATGTTTCTTGAAGTACTACACACATCCTAGATCTACCCAATTACAAGTAAAGTGCATTTTGTCAAAGGATTAGCCAATTACATAAAATATGTCCTTAACAAAATTAAAAACCATAACAAAAAATAATGTCCAACTTTGTTTTAAGATTTGATCCTTAACAGAAAACTTTCCAATAGGATTGTCTAAATGGAACTTCTGAAACTCCTAAAATATCTGCACAAATCATATTATATTACAAAAATCATATGAAACATTTATCTAAATGGCACTTTAAGTATCATGATTCCCCAACTATATTATTCCCAGCCTTGAAAAGCAATGAGAGAGAGAGAGAGAGAGAGAGAGAGAGAGAGAGAGAGGAGGATTTTATCTCTCCAATTTGCCAATCCTATCTTGACCGTTACTTTTTAATTATTAAAAAATACAGAATTTAAGGTATATATACATAGTAATTTGGTTTTTTTTTTTTATACTAATGGAAATTTAAGAACTCATAATAAAAATGGAAATTTTAACAAAAGCAATTATAATAGTAGTAGCAATAAGTAAACAATACCATCTTGAGTATTCATGAATACCACCATGCACCTTTGGTGTGATAGTCATTCCACAAGTATAAGTGCTTGTGAGGTGTGAGAGGCAAGAGCCGGGGTTCAAATCTCCAGGAAAGAGCTTCACACGCATATACTCTTGGATTAGGCTAGAGTAAAATTTTTATCGTGTAAAAAAAAAAGTATTCACCAATAAAGGCATCATGGTTTGGGTTATTTGATCATTAATCTTTTGCAATTTCAGATTCATTGCCACCAACCATTCACCGAAGTGAATTGAAACTCAAAAGCAGTGATGCTCCTACTACCAAAAAAAAAAACTATTAGTTAACAAATTTGAGATATTGTGCGTGTCTTTTTTTTTTAATTATCTAACATGAACTAAAAGAAAATGTTGAGTAAATGCATTTTCGATTTTCTTTTAAGTGGTTCCCTCTAGCATGTAGTCACCTGTTACCAAAATGCAAAAATGGTTGTCACTCTTGGTATAAAAAGAGAGGACTTGAGGATAGGGATGGGGAGAGATTGATTAACATTATAACTACTCGATCATAACAGGGAAATTTGAAATTGTTGGGTGGAAGTTTGAAATTGTGTGTGTTGGAAAGACAATTCATTAATTAGAAGTTTTTTTTTTTTAAGTGCCTGTTTTTTTACGGCGAGGGAGGGAGGATAACGTGATTTGAAAAGAGAAATGCTATGTCTACAACATTTTCACAACAAATCCTAAGTGGTAGGTTGTTATTGGTTGTTATGGGTAGGCAAAAAAATAATTTAATTTATGAATCTAAATTTGAACTAATAACAAATTACGATATGTGATTTATTGTGAAACAGTTGTGGACGTAGAACTTCTCTTTGAAAAAATTAACTGGGGAATAATTTTTTTCATTGAACTATTAATGAAATTTTAATTACTTGTATAACCTCACTTACTTTTTTTTTTAAAGTAATGTTAGGTAAAACTTAGGGGTGATTTAGAGAATTAAGAGATCAAGTAACTAACTTTCTAAATCCTCTTAATATATAGAGATAGTGCACTTTTCTACTTTATGATAAGAAACTAAGTGTTAGGACATATGTGGAATTTGTTAGAACATATGTCATGTAGGCTAATCCTTTGACAAAATGCACTTTACTTGTAATTGGGTAGATCTAGGATGGTTTAAGCCTTCAAGCAACATACTGTTCAAGTCAAGAGTTAAAGCCATGCAAATCTGTTCAAGAAACAAGTGAAGAAGTGTTGTATTTTAAAGCTCAACAGATAGCTCGACAGATTGTATCTATTGAGGTTTAAAATGGAATTTTAGCCCGATGCTCGACAGCAGCTCGACAAATAACCTATCTATCGAGAATTATGAAAATCAGATTTTCAGATTTATTTTTCACGCATATCCAAGCTATTTGTGTCGGGTTTCTTTTCTCACAACCCTAGACATATATAAGGATTATTTTAAAGGCTGTCTAAGGTGATGCAACTTGAAGCAAAGTGATTATTCACTCAAATTATGACTGGTAAAAATTTGTCATAGTTCATCTTTCTCTTGTATAAGCTGCTACATTTGTACGCCATAGGGTTTTGTAACCAATGAGCTTATTGATCTTCATCGTGTGGATGAATTAAAGAACTTTGCAGCTAACATCTTTCTCAAGTTGGTGTGTTAGTCACGTACTGGGATTTGTGCAAAGGAATAAGCCTCGTACTGGGATCTGCGCATCAATTGGTTAGTCATGTATTGGGAGCCGTGCATTGAAAGGAGAGATTGTCACTATATTACAAGTCCAATTGTATATTGGGGTAAGGGTTCAACTGTAAGTTGGTATAAGGTATTGGGATTCCTTTACTTGAAACCGTTTGTTTTGATAATAGTGGATTATCGGGAGTGATGACCTTAAATTCACCTAATGGGGTTTTGCCTCAGTGGTTTTCCCATTCGTAAACAAATTACCCATGTCAAATTCATTTTCCACTACATTTAACTTAGTTGGTGATTTGTTTGTGCTACCACGCTTATTGCATGTAATTAAATCTAATTAATCAACTTGATTAATTAATTGATTAATTTACCAAAGTGGTCAATACATTCTTGGCCTATCATTAAGGACATGATTAAATTTAACTAGATGGTATGGTATGTACTTATCATTATTTTCTTACAACTCATTCATCATGAGAGTCCATTTTAAGGTGAATATTTAATATTTTACTAACCTAACTATGACTAGAGCAATTAAATCAAATATTTTATGGATAAATTATAATTTCTCTTTAATAGTTTGGTCTTATCACAATTTAATCTATACTTTTATATTTGGACCAAAATGACATTAGGAGAGACCGGGGAAAATTTAGTGCCCCTCAAAAAGAGATTTGGGTGCTTGTAAGGGTACCTCTCTTTTAGGTAGTGGTGTAGAGTTGCTACTTTTTTTTAACAAAAAAATAAGAAAAAATAAATACAAATTACATGTTCAAAATACTTCGAATGTTATTGATTGAAAAAAGAAAAAAAAAAAACAATTTTGGTAAATTAACCTTACAAGGCTTTGGGTCCCAGTTACAATCTATGCAAAAGAATACAAAACTTTGGTCCTAGTTACAATCTACCAAAATTAAAAGACAGAACACTAATCTACCTATCCAATATCCTAAGCTCGGGGGTTAGGTCATAGAATAAGAATGTGTTAGGCACACATTTCGCCCAGACAAAGTCTAGTCTTCTAAACTCTAATGACCAATATACCTTTTTTTGAATGATGTTGAATAATATGTTATAATGCACATGAGAAACACTTGACAAAAATTAACCTAAAAATACAGACTAGTTTTGAGTTTTGAAAAAAATCAAATCTGTATTTGTTGAAAATACTAATCAATTTTGTGTTAAAAAAAATCAGATCTATATTTAATGAAAATACAGATCAATTTTGTGTTTTAAAAAAATCAAATATGTATTTAATGAATATACAAATCAGTTTTGTGTTTTAAAAAAAATTAGATATGTATTTAATAAAAATACAGAACAGTGTTGAATCTTCATAAAAAAATATATAAAAAAAATTTTGATAGTCATTGCAGACCTTGAAGTCAAAGAGAAAGAATTGAAATAAAAAATAATCTAAAGTATCTAAGCATGACAATTATATATTAAGAACAAAACATAATAAACATATTCATGCATCAAACAATAACATACTAATTAATGGAAGAAAAAAAAATAGAATACCTCTTGCATGAGTGTGCTCTTCTAATAAAAGAATACTTTAGAAATCAAAGAAGTTTGTTCACCTCTTTGAAGTCTAAAATACTTTACTTACAAAAAAGAAGTTCCTAAAGCAAAAGCCTTCCAGACGTCTTTAACATAAGGGGAATAGGAAAGTCAGAAAAGAAGAGCCCCTAATTCTTTTTTTTTTCCCCCTTTATTTATAGAGGTTGAGATGCTTAAAAAATAAGCTGAATGAGATTAAATACAAATTGGAACGCGTCCTTATCTCTAAAAAGTTGAACAAGATAGGTTTTCTCAATCAGGGGTCCCTAGGCTGGTCTGAACATTTGGGCCAATCGGCACTTGCCATGTGTCAATCAACGCTCCAAGAGTGCCGAATGGCCCTCTTGGATGCCAGGTCCATGTTTGAGTTTTGGTCCAATTTGGACTCCCTTTTTGAGGACTTTTTAGCTGGAAATTGCACCCAGACGCATTTTTAATCTGTATTCTAAACATTAATTCCTTTTTCTTGATATTCAAGTCTTTAAAGTGATAATTATCTTGTAGATAAATATTCCAAAAATACTTGATTATCCACAATTTCCTTGATATCTAATTATCCACTTTATTCTCATGCAAGCAAGTCTATTTTTGACACTAACTAACAACCAATCACAAAATTATTTAATTAATTTTAATTGTTTAACCAATCAGAATTAATTTAAATTAATCATGCGTGCTGGGTTCCACCCAAACAAAATGCATGTAAATCGTGAAAACTTGATCTCGTGATATCTTTCGATCCAACAGTCTGATTTGAAAATCGGGCATACCGTTGCAACCTCAAGGTCAATGGCGGCTCCAAGAATTTTTCCTAAGGTGTTCTTTAAGAAGCATAATTTTTCCTAGTGGTGACTCCAAGAATTTTTCCCAAATGTATTGTTGTTTAGTTGTTTTATTAATTTGTTTGTCTTTAAGAGAGAGCTCCACACACATATACACTTAGATTAAGCTAAAGTAAAATTTCTATCCCCAGTAAAAAAAAATAATGTAAGTGAAAGTTTGTCCACAAAATGCAAAATTTGCTAATTTGAAAAGAACTATGACAATTTTTTTAATCCAAAATTGTAAGGGGATTAAAATATAACAATTGAAATTTTGTGGATAAAATTGTGATAGGCCAAAATCACATAATGATAAACTATAATTATTCATTTGTATATTTACGTTGAAATTTAGAGGAAATACATTTCATAAAAAAGAAAATTGAAAGAAAATAAATGTGCAAAATTTAGGAACAATTCATTAGGTATTATACTCTTTTTTTGTTGAATCATTAGGTATTATACTTTAGGTTCTTCAATTGAATCAACCACATGACTATATTGTGTTGTGTGTTATCTTTTCTAAAGACAATTAAGTTCAATGATTTGGTTCATTGGTCAATGGAATGCAACAATATTGTGTTCAATTATGTAACTAAGGTGCAACACTTAAAAGAAGTGCCAAGAGCCTTGTAACTTAAATGACATCTCATAAATTCATAATGTTTCCCATGGATACATCTTATATTTAAATCCCTTAAATCCCAACTATCAAATTATTATAAAAATAATATAATAATAAAAAAGTAACTTTATTTTTATTAGTTAATGCTTAATAAAGCTGGGAAGAGTCCTTCCTCCTCCATGGTAGGGTCTTCACCTTCCATTGATTTCCATTACTTAAATGCATTCTATTCCTTTCTATTATGATTTGCTCATTCTATTATACTAGCATGTAACCCATGCAATGCACATAATTTGTCAAATGTTATTAATATTTTTTAAAAAGAAAAAAAGAGTTGAAACGCATTGAATTGAAGTAGTTTAAATCTGCTTCTTTTTTTGTAAAAAGATTTGAGTCATGTTTTGGGTTTTCAGTGACTATTTCTTATTTCGTTAGCAATAGTAACATGTTATAATTTAAAATGGAGTTGAAATTTAGAGTTTTAGAGACCTTTGGCACTTGAAAGAGGTAAGAGAGGGAGAAATATTAGGTGTTTGCGTTTGATGGGAAGATGGACAACCTTTGTAGATAAGCATGAAGAAGGTTTTTTTTTTTTAAAAAAAAAATCCCTTTAGAGCATAGTTATCAAAATTGTACTAGTAGTTAACCCAACTGAAGAATTGGCTTATTGGTTCATTAGTTGAATTTTATGTTTATTAATTAATTTAAAAATATATTTTATAATAATAAAAATAAAATAAAATAAAAACACTCCATTTAGGTAAATTTATAAAATTTAACAATAAAAGAATTACATCATATGACATAAAGTTAAAGAATATAAGAAAATAAATAAACACATCATTCATATAAATCATCCAATAACCAAGTTATATAGTCCAAAATTCTTGAAACAAAATTTCTCATAGAAATTCAAAATACATTTTTAGCTTAATAATTAAACCCTAGAGAATAACAAAATTATTTAAATCTCCAAATACAACTGATGACTTCAATAGTTTAGTTCAGTCTTTTTAAGTTTTTTCATAAATACACAAGGTTTTTTTTTTCTTTTGTCTGTGAGTTAAAAAGATTAACCAATGCAATCTGTCGGTTTACACGATTTAATAATGAGTCATCGCATATCTAGTATTTTATACCAAACCATTTCAAATAATGCTTTGGTTCATGAGTGTCACAGTTTAACCGATGATTTGCTATGGATTTAATAACTATACTTTAGAGATCAACAGGTATAAGAGAGAGAGAATTTGGAAGTTTAGGTATTGTGGATTAAAGTTATGGATAATCTCTTTGAATTTTAAACCCTATAACTTATTTGACTCCACAAAAGAAAAAAAAAAAAAACATATGGCACAAAATTAATAATTCAATTGAAAATCTAAATGAATTTCTTCTTGGAAATATAGATCTCCTAGCGAACAAAGTGATACTAGGAGGGTTTTTTTTTCTTCAAAATAACACTAGTTTTCAAACAATTTTGTTAGTTAACACATTTTCAAAACTATTTAGGAAACTAACATCTCGAGTGTAATAAACTCGATTTTGGTATGCTAAATCAAGTACAATGAGCTTAATTTCAATGCATCAAACTCGAGTCTAACAGACTCATTTTCTGTCATATTGAAATTGAGTCCCAACTCACTTCGTCTCTCTCACTCAATGCTCTCCACCACAGTAGCACACTTCAATCGAAACATCAACAAACCCAAAGTCCCAGAGAATGAAGGAACAAAACCAAAGACCTAGAGAAGAAAATTAAGGAATTAGAGGAAAACCTTCGCCTGGAGCTTTTGCTGCCATCGCCTGGGTTTGTTCTTCGTGTTTTAGGTTTATTCTTTGTGGGTTTCTATCTTCGTGAGTTGTTGTGATGGAGTGAGTGAGAGACATAGAGAGGGCTCTATGATGGAGTGAGTGAAGAGGGAAGAAGTGTGTTGCTGTGATGACAGAGAGACAGAGAAAGAAATCAAGTTCTACGAACTCGATTTCAATATGACAAAAAACGAGTCTATTGGACTCGAGTTTAATACGTTGAAATCGAGCTCATTGTACTCGATTTAGCAGCCAGAATTGAGTTTATTGCACTCGAATTGTTAATTTCTTAAATAGTTTTGAAAACGTGCTAACTAACAAAATTGTCTAAAAAATTGTGTTATCCGGCAATTTTGGCCTAGTAGGAGTGAAAGCCCACCCTAGATGGGATTTCAATAGTCACAAGTGAGAATAGTCAAAACCCCGTTGACAAAAACTTAGTGTTTCTCAGGGAAAGCCCTTTCCCTAATCAGAAAAGACTGAAGCTTCGTTTGCTATGCAATACTCCTTCGATTTCAATGGCTTCAACGCTCCAAAAGCTCCTCAGAAAACAACCAGCCACAAGAATCATAGCTGCTTTACATAACCCACAAGCCCCAAATCCCACAGCGCCTCTTATTTTCCACCAAACCCATCTCACCGAATCCAAGTCATTAAGCCCTTTTCTGGGTTCACCAAAAGCAGAGAACTTGACCCATTTCCAGTTTTCACAGATTTACCCAAGTTTCCCATTTGGGTTTTGTCTGAACCTGATTTGCCCAACTGGGTCGGTCCCATCAGAGGCTGAGGAAGTGGTTTGGGATGATTCCAGAACAGTGTGGGCAGATAGTGTGAAGAAGAAGAGGAAGAAGAAGATGAACAAGCACAAGTACCAGAAGCTGAGAAGGCGCCTCAGGAGGCAGACTTAGGGATGGCTTTCATAGGTGAGAGTTGATGATGTTTTGGGGACTATCAGATTTGCTGATTTTGTTTAATCTGAAATTTGTAGTGTTTTGATATAAAAAAGTTCACACCTTTATTATTCTTAAGTGGCAAAGATGGTGGAAGAGATTGTTTAAAGCCTAATTGGGGTTGTTTTGTAATGTTACTTTTTCCTTTTGGTAATAAGAAGAATTTTTGGAGTTCACTTTGCTGTTAACTGTTTTGGAGTATAATGTTATTGGTTGGTTGTGGAATAGGATGCATCTAATTAATTGGGTTTAATCCTTCATGCTTATCTATGTAGTTTAGTTTGGATTGTTGAATATAGAATATGTTTTTTCAGCTATGCGACTCTTGTTTTAGCTGATCAGGATTTAAGGTCGATTTTGTGTTTGATAAGAGCTAGAGCTTCAGGGGTATAGAGCTGTAAATTGTGCCTGCATACAGCAATTTTAGCACGTGTGCTTCCAGTGAAATGTTAATGCTAGCTTCAGATGTTTTCTACTTTTGTTGTGGATATAAAACATTTGTTTATAAGCATAACTTGGATCCTCTGTTAAGAATGTGGGTATTGCATAGTGAGATATCCAGGCAGGTCATTAAATATTATGCAGTTAATATGGAAGAGTGGTATTGTTCCTGCTGGCTCATGTGTTGTTGTTAATGACAGGAATTAACTATTGAGTATTTTTGCTTGAGAAACCATGTTTCCTATGATAAAGTAATCTCCTTTAGTTGTTACACTTCTCTCTTTGGGCATTTTGTTGTGGACTGTTAGTTATTTTGTGCCACTGTAAGATGTGTGCTTGTTTTCCTTTGGCCTCTGTTCCATGATTAGTTGTTGAAATTGTAGGTTGTTTAGGTTCCAAATGAGTAATTTATATTCAAAGGTGATCCAAAGATCTGTTAAAACAATCATCATTTGTAGTTTTGAAAATTTACTAAAAATAAATATCATAGCAAATAAGTTGGATTGCATAACTTCAGCATTGCTCCCTACTCTATGGAAGCACCTTGATCTTATGCAGTCAACTTTATAACAGGGTGCATAGGTGTAACATTTGTTATCATTTTACCAACTGGAATTTTTGAAAGATATTTTGTACAAAATGTTGAATCATGGAGTTTTCAATAGTAGGATGCTTTGAGGATCTATTATTGATGCCTACTTATGTAAAGAAGGATTAAAAGTTAAAACAGCCATGATAGAGTAAGCTTAAAAAGTAGCAGCAAGGCAGCTCATTGAGCAGGTTGTTCGAAAGATAGTTAGATTTGGAAGCCTTGGATTTTCAGTCTGCTGTATAAGGTATGATGATAGATCTTAGTTGTAGGAAAAAGACTAATCTTATGACACTGCATCACTTGGCTTAATCAAGAACCATATGTAAATAAAAGAAAACATTTCAATAATATAGTTAAAATTGAATATATAAAAAATTACATTAAGTTACATAAAGGAATACACATCACTTATAAATTAAAATAAAATAAAAATTAAAAAAGAAAAAGAAAAGAATACACATGGTGTAAGTACAAGTTTTTATCAAAAAACCAAAGACTATAATAGATTACAAAATAATTTAAAATAAATAATGAAACTCATTTTAAATATCTTTAGATTGTTTATAATTGAGTTTTAATCGTACTATTATTTTTAATTTTTTAGAAAAACTTTGGTAATACTTTTTCACTTAAAGTAAATTATGTTAATAATTTTGATGTACTTACAATTATGCTGGACAACTTGTAATACTTACATTGAGCCACATAGTAGAAGGATCGAGCATGAAATATGTGACTTAACTTATTTTATTAAAACAAAAATCTGTGGTAAACTATTATTATAATAAAATAATATAAATAAAGAAACTTCTTTTAAATTTTTAGACCCTCTTGGTAGTGGGATTTTGATCAAAGTTGTATTTTAAGCTTTTTGAAACTTCGGCAATAGAGTTTCACTTAGAGCAACTATGTCAATTACTTTAATGTACTTTTAGTGCATCGCACGACATGAGAAAAAACTGGGGAAAAAATAGTAATAATAATGAAAAAGGAGGGGTGCTTACTTGAGACAGCATATAGGTCGCAACTTTTATCATATAGTTTACTATGACTTCATATGATATGTTTTGGACATGAGCTTATCTAATATCTAGTTTTATTATGAACGTTTTGTTAACAGTAATTAAATGACTGATTATTATAATTTCACAATTCTCATATAGTATCTAAGAGGTCTTGTAATTTTATGTGCAATGATTTTTTGTGTTTAGATAGGTTTTAGTCACAACGCGTGTGAATTTTTTTGTTACTTTTAGTTAATAGAGACTTATTGTGGATGTGAATTGAATTGAAATGGTTTAAAAAGTTCATGGTTCTAAAAAACTTCAGGTTTAATTTAAAACCACCACAAACTATAGGGCATTCTTTAATTACCAAAGTATTTAATGAAGGGAAGTCACTTGGCGCAAAGAGAAGATAGTCAAAGTATTTAAGAAGATGGTCACTTAGCACAACCACAATTTCTAGGACCTAACTTCTAATATATATTATATGATTTTGATATATGGCTGTGAGTTTAGGGTTATTTAGTGGGTTATGTTTGGTAAAGTAAAGGTTTCGTATTTTTTGGATATCAATGTTTCTGGAAAGAATAACCACCTTTGTGGATGAATTAATACTTGCTGGTGCTTTTTTGGTTGAAAGTGGTTACTTTATTCACAGCTTTGAACTTTATTGAGTGTCAAAACTATACCCTTTTGCAAATTCTAGTTTATAGTTCTAAATATTAGAGTAGTATTTTGCAAATTCTAGTTTTAGGATATAGAAGACTACTTATCCATGGAGTGCATCTTTGGTAAAAGCAGCGGTAAAAATGAGAGAATACTAGTACTTAATGTGATGTGACTGGTTCTTGTATAGTTATAAAATTTCTGTAAATGGAGAAGAGATGAGGGGGGGGGGGGGGGGGGAAGAACAGGGTTTGAGAGGATTTGCCTAAATGAAGCATGAAGTTTTTGTGGTCTTTGACAATTGACTGTCAAATGATGAGCAAAATTCATAAGATGGCTTTGTGTCAGATGCTTCCAAATGAGTATTGTATAAAGGCCTAGAAATATCTTGTTTCCTAGAAGGTCCTTTGGCTTGATACTAGCACATCATCTGCCAAAAGATTGATGCCAAAGTAGTTCTTTGCACACTTAATTAATGAACCTTTATGTCAATAAATACTACTGCCATTCATTGCCAATTTTGCTCTTGATAAGAGTGTCTAATCACTTGAGGTTTTTCATAATGGTCATTATCCTAATTTTTGTTTTTATTTTTATTTTTATATCCCTATCATATTGCTTATCTACAGCCATTTCACATAAACCATTTCTTATATTGTGTGACAGCCTATTATTTCTTTGGTCCTCTGCTTCAATTATTTTACCCATGCTTTTCTAGTAAAAAGTAAAGCTTGAGTTTTGTGATCTATTCTAGCAAATAGATGCTAGATTAAGCATGAGTACTTGTTTTACATCGAGACATATCATCCGCAAGAATTGCAGGTGTTTGGCTTGGCTCTCATTGTTTGACCTTAATAGCATTGCCACTAATAGTGTCCATGTTTCTCATTCCATTCACGTATCAGGATTTTAGAGCTTTGAGGTAAACCACTGAGAATTTCTTTCTCAATTTGGGAGATTTGTTTGTTTACTACTCAGCAATTGGTTGAGTTTTATAGATGACAACCATGATCAAACAGATTAGGTTCAGGTTATTCTTCCTCTTTATTATCCTTTTTCCTTTTCCTTTTTCCCCACTTTGGTATGATAATCAATCTCATACTTATGTCTGAAAGATTTATTGTTCAGGATGAGTGGCGCAAATGTGGTTGAAAATGATCCAAATGTTTCATGTAATCTCACCCATAGTTTGTCTTTGTGTGCTCGACCGCGAATGTTTTGAACCGTTGTGGCACCCATGACCCACTGATCTTGATGCAAGTGACAATCCCCTCTGGTTATTGACCAAGTCAAATTAGTTGTGCTTAGTGCTGACCAGCACCACACTATGAACTGCCACCCTTAAAATGATTGGGTGCTGCGTGCCATATTGAATTGGACAAGGCAAAGAAGTTTCAACTTTTTTGCCTCGAGAAAATCCTATGCCATATGCACACAATACTCTCTTCTGAATTGTTAATCTGGTGCTGATGTTCTTGATGACTAGTAAAACCTTCTCATGGGTTTCCTACTGCTGTGATTATATAAGTTTTGTTATTTGGCTTTCTAAATTTAGGACCATAGAAACCGCCTAAAAATGTAATGTAAATCATGTGAGGCATTTTCAACAGTTCTCCTGCAGGTAAGAGACATGTCAAGTCATCCAATGACAATAACAAGAAGATAGAGTTAAGGTGAGTGAGACCCACCACTTGTTTCTCTTTCATTTGATTAAATATTATGGACCCCTTAGACACCGCAAACATCCCTTTATTCAGTCACTGACTACATTCCAAGTCACCCTTTAAGTTATATTAGTTGTTATTAAGTCATTTTTCACCCATAAGATTAGTGCTTGTCTTGTGACCTTGATTCCAAGCACAGTCCTGAAAATTAGGGTCCATGAGGTGTGGCTATTATCATGATTTGTTGCGTATGTATATTTGGGGTCCTACACAATATTTGTAACCAGAAAATCAAAGTGATTAGTTTTGACCAAAATGACAATATAATATGTGCAAATCTAATTTTTTAGATCTCTTGTGAACTTTTTCTTGGGTGCTGTCTTGGGATCCTAGAGATAAGAGTATGAGAAAGGTGGGTGTGATTTTCTCTGGAGCAACCTTTTCTTGTCTGGAGTATTTGGTTAGAATATCATCCAATGAGGCGCCAATCATGTTGGTATGCATGTGTTCCTCAACCTTTGTTTAAGAATGTTTTAGGGTTTACCATCATTCAGGGGTTTTGAGTAGTGGATTGAAGTGAAGAGTGTTACATTATTAGGACAAAACTTAGTTAAAATTTCTTAACTATTGTGCCTTTTCCAATTAAATTAGTTATGTATGCAGTGCAAACATTATTATCTTCTCAAAGAACAATTAAATTCAACCATACGACGGATTGACTAATATAATTTCGTAGTTGAATTTAATTAAGAAACCTAAATTACAACACCTAAGAAACTATATTTAAATTTTACCCATATTATTAAAACATAACATTTCTTGACTATGCCCTTCTTGAATAGAAAATAGCTTTACTTCGTACGGTACAGGGGCTACCAGGCAAGTTGGATCTCTGTTTCCCAATTTCCTGAAGAACTACATTAGCACGATATTTAACTGTTGAGTGGGGAATCAAAAAGCTCAAGACCTTTTAGGCCTTTTGTTAAAAGGTCTTTTGGTATTAAGCGTGGGTAAAAGCTTAAAAGGAGGTTCACTGTTTTAAAACATAATAAGTTAGTAACTACTTTTCCTACCCAAAAAAAAAAACTACATATTTTCATTTGTTCGGATATACAATTAGATAGTTTTAAGATATTATTAGTTTTACTATAAAATTTTACTAATTTATATGACAATTATTGTGATTAATGTCATATTAATCATACATTATATAAATTTGTTAATTACTTTTTTTGTATTGCATTTACAAGTTGACACCTTTCTCAAAAAGCAAAAAAGTTATACAAATCAATTATGAAAGACAGCACTAGCATCAAATGTGTTAAATGCTTAAACTTTAGCATTTAGTACAACTAACACAAAAATCACTTTCATGGGATATGTCAAATGCCAAATAAATTTGACACGAGATATTAAATGTTGTATTAATATCTAAGTCTTTTTTATTCAACTTTTTATCTCTTCTATACTAAAATATCTTTGGCTTCTCCCTCAATAGCCATTCACAAATAATAAAGAAAGAATATTAAAATAAAGTAGCTAAAGAATAGAAGGTATGATGCGGGGTGTATTGTTAAGTAATATGTTAAAATTGATAAAGTAAATTTTTGATATGTCAAAATAGCATTTTTTTTTTTTTTTAATATCTAACAGGGATGTCAATTCAGGTTAACGTGTCATGTTTCTTTCGTGTTGAGGTATGAATATTTCGCTCAATGGCTCAACTTGAACCCAACTTATTTAATAATCGTGTCATAACTCTTTAACACTAACATGACTTGTTAATGAAGTGGGTTGACACGATACAACCCACTTGACAAGCTTAATAAACAAGTCATGTTGGATTGATACAAATGTTATGCAATTCATTTCAATTCATTTAATAATAAACATATTATGTTGACACAAATTCAATCCATTTAACCTAAACAAAAACACCTAATTATTATTGTTATAAATTTAATAATAAAAAATTTAATACAAATTCATAACATCCTGTTAAGCATACAATTTAAAAGTTAATAATAAAATCAAATATTTAAAACACATCATCCAAAAGTTCAAAATAACATCAAAGTATTTAATAAATATTAAGTCTAAAACATAATACTATCCATCTAAAAATAAGTTCTTTATATCCCAAAAAAAGTGCATACACTTCAACCTAAATTCAAAATAACATGGTTCAACAAAAATATAACATTCATCTAAAAATAAATTCTTCGCATCCCAAAATAAATGCATCTACTTCAACCAAAATTCAAAATAAGATAGTTCAACAAAAATATAGCATCCACAAAACTCACCAAACGCTAAGTTTCAAAAATATAACATTGTTTATGTTTCTCTTAATTTCTTTTTAGTTTTCAAATATAGGTTAGATATAAAAAGTATTTGATAAATCTAGAATAAAATGAATATTTACTTGTTATACGAGTTAAACGGGTTGTGTTAAATGAATCATTTTAGGTTGACACAAATAAATTGACATGTCAATTGTCGGTCACTCGAGTTGACCCACTATGACATATTTCTTTTCATAACGTTTTTGGATTGACTTGTGTAGATGCTCATTTTTTGTGGAAGCCCAGCAAGAGGAGAAGCCCAAAGACATGAGCAGAAGAGAGTGGGATGAAAATGTCAATAAGCTAAGTGGCAGGAATAATGGATAATGGGTCCATAAAGCGAATAAATGGACCCTGAAGAAGTAAATGGTCCTAAAAAGGTTCGGAAAAAAGAAATAACAAACTCATGGGTTGTATGGATATAGAAAAGTGAGAATGGGCCACAGCTGTCACAGTAGGCTCAAGGCAATGTAAGTAAAGAAAGTAAGGGGCAATGGAGAATCTATGAGCCTTAAGGAAGAAGTAAGAAGCACTTGGGCCAGGGAAACTTAAGGAGTTAGTAAAAGCCCATGGGAAATATAGAATTGGAAAGGGCTAAGGATGTCTCAAGAAAGTAAATGGGCAAAGGATGCCCAAAGGAAAGTATGTGGGACGAGGGAGCCCGTAAGTAGTAAAGGGCCCAATGAGTTTATTGGGCCTTCAGAGAAAGAATAAACAGAAAAGCCCGGAGAGGCCCAACAGACTTGGGTCAAGCAAGCCTCACGGCAGGCATAGCAGAATGATGCGGCAGGAAACAAATAACAAGGGCTAGAAGCATAATAACAACCCACAATCGAGTAAGGCCCAGCCCCTAAGAAAAGCAAACCATAAATACGAAGTCAGGGAAAGCAGCCCACGCCATAAGAAACCAAAGATGAACGGCAGACAAGGTAAATTAACTTTCAGACCATGGTAGACACATGAGCAGCTAGCAGAACTTGGGTGAGCATAAGGCAAGACATGTGCAAGGCTCAGGCACCACCAGCCTGTACCCAGCCAATATAGGAAAACGGTAAGGTCATGGGTCAAAGGTAAGGGGGGTATGGTCTAGCGGTGGGGAGGGAGAAAAACTCATTTTCTTGTTTCCTGCTCAAGTCCTTTTGGAGGCAATGTCCTGCTGGGATGACATACCACCCAAAAGAGGCAAAACAGAGTTGGAACCACTAGGTGCATGCCATGAGGGACGGAGAGAAGGGGAGTACTTACACTGTGGCAGGCAAGAGTGCCACAGCGAGCAAGCAAACAAAAGAGCTTTCTTTGTCTGGTGAAGTAGAATGGCACGGCCAGCACAGGTAAGTGGCGCTAGCTGGATGACTGACCAGTCAGTAATGGTCGGCAAGAACACTCACACCAAACAAAAATGGTTAAGGGCTAAAATGGTAAAAACCCGCTACGGTTGGCCCCTATATAAAGAGACCTTTGCTATGCAAGGGAAGGGGACAGCAACCTCTGGGCTATAATCACTAGATTTACAAAGACAGTGAGAAAACAAGAGGAAAAAGAGAGAAAGAATCAGAGAAAAATAACAAAGAGAGTAAAGAAAGAAAAAAAGAAAAGAAAAGAAAGAATGAAAGAATAGAGAGAAGAATTAAAAAGAAAACAGAGAGAATAGAGTAGTAGGCATGCACCGAATGGGCCAATCTCCCTCTCCCCCTCCCTCTCCAACCCATGCTCTCTAGTAACGGAAAAGGATTTCTTTAAACACAAGTCATTCAGGCCCGCCCCCTTCAAAGCTGTTAATTTCTCCCCCAGAGAGGTTAATTGCGTTGAAGAGGTGATTCCCCTTTTTGACTTAGGCTTGACATCATAATTTAATGCGGTAGGCTGACATTCTTTTCTTCTAAGCTTACTGTTATTCATTCAATACCTATTCTATTGTTGTTGTTTTCATAAGACGGACATTCCTTATCAAAGTCCATTACTTACTTCTGTCTGAATCATAATGGAATTTATTATTATTATCTTTATTATTATATTTGTCTGCCGTAGTTAACGTTACAGTTCTGTCTGTCATGAGCATGTGATCAAAGCCTAATCAACAGGGGCATCGTTTGCGCACAAGCCAGACCAAGGAGGTTTGCTCTTGGACCTGTCCCAACTTCTTGATCTAGAAATCTTCGGGCCTAGTGCAGCAGCAGGCGACCCAGCCCAACATTCGCAAAAAAAACCCACACAACTTGTTTATGACCCAAATCCACTAAGGCCTAACCCTAACTTGTAAAAATATGTGTTGTGTTCATATCATGATTACTGTACTTGTCAAACATTGACACCCCTAACATTTGAAGCTAAAGATTTATATAATAAAATTATAGAATCTTCACCTGCTATATACTCTATACAATATATATGCTAGTAATTTCACATGCAACCATAGAATTGGAGTTGAATAGAGACAGAAAAGATACGGTCAAGTTTTACCATTACCACTAACAAAATCCAGCTGATACTTTCTTTCCTCATGATTTTCATCAGGTGTAGTAGATGTAAGGTTCTGTTTGGTATAAAAATGACACCTTAGATCTGTCCTCATCAAAATTCACAATGTTTAATATTGGAGAAACGTGAAAGAATTGGTGTAGGAAATCTCAAAGCTTTGAGGTGATTGCTTGAATTAGGGACACAAAGTTGTCCTCGGTTCCATACATACCAGCTGGCTCTAGTCATTTGAGTTGAAAAAAAATTTGTCTATTTCATGTTGATGAACCTCCAAAGTCCAAACGGCCGTCCAAAATAGTCACTACTGGTACACATGAAATCTTCACAAGTGGTCCATACTCCATGCCCCATAGTTATCTTAAAATCTTGGATCTTAAAATCTAAAAAAGAGTACTTTACTTAGAATGAAAGCCATTATTATACTGTTTTTGAGCGAATATTAACAATAATAGACCGTGATTGATATACAATAAAAACAATATAAAAAATAGTTTTAGGTAAAAGTAATGATACTAATTATAATTTATTATCTCAAATATTATAAAAAAGAGCGATTTCTATTCTATGTCTATAATGTTATTGAAAGTTAACTATCTAACGTAATTTATCCGAACTTGTTTTACACGGTTGTGATTAAGAGAGGTAGAAATATCTAAATTAATATTTAATAAAAACTAATTTTTTATTTTAAAAAAAAAAAACATGATCAAATCAACGGCTATATGTATTCAAATCAAGTCCAAAATGACAACTTATCAGTCCACAAAGTATGACGTGCTATTTGGGTTCAACGGTACACATCCATCACCATTAGCCAGTATTGGCAAAGCTTACTTCTTAGTTCTTATACAAAAGTAAGTTGTAACTTCTTAACCCTATATAAATTTATGTCTAATCTCCCTTGACCCCACCAACATCATTAAGTTCCCATGGTCCCAAAGTTAAAAAAAGAAAGCATAGTAAAAAGCAATCTAAGATCTCTCTCTCTCTCTCTCCCCCTCTCACACAAATTTAACATTTCAATCTCTCTTTTTTCTCCCAATAGCCACCACCATAGAACAAGCAAGCTCACTTTTTTTTATTCTCTCTTTTCTCTCTCTCTCTCTCTCTCTCTCTCTCTCTCTCTTTTGCTAATGCCAAAAAGTTTAATCTTCTGGAAAAAAGAACAGAAAAGAGAAAAAAAATTTAAGAATGGAATGTCGATCTAAAACCCATTCACTCTTTAACTAATAATAAACAAAACTAAGCCACACCCCTCCCCAACCAAAAAAAAAAAAAAAAAAAAACAGGAAAAAAAAAAAAGTTAAGTAAAGAAAAGAAAAACAGAGATAGAAAGAAACAGAGTCACAGAGAAAAACAGAGAGACTGAAACAGAGTCACACAGAGAGAGAGAAAGAGAGAGAGAGATGGGTGGGGTGACTTCGTCGATGGCGGCCAAGTTCGCCTTTTTCCCGCCGAACCCACCTTCGTATAAGCTTGTGAAAGACGAGCTGACTGGTCTTTTGCTTCTCAGTCCCTTTCCTCACCGAGAAAACGTTGAAGTTCTGAAATTGCCTACTCGGCGAGGCACTGAGATTGTTGCTATCTACATTAGGCACCCTATGGCTACTTCTACTCTGCTTTACTCTCATGGAAACGCCGCCGATCTGGGCCAGATGTACGAGCTCTTCATTGAATTGAGCATCCACCTTCGTGTCAATCTCATGGGGTACTCTCCAACTCTCAATTTTAGCTTCTCTTTTTTCCTGTGCAAGATTTGAGCTTCTTGCTGCTTTCTTCTCATTGATTTCTTAGTTTTGGCATCTGGGTATTTGAAATTTTGAGCTCTTTTGTGCTTTCCTCTTACTAATTTTTTGAGTTTTGGTAAATGGGTTTTTTAGTGGTTCTTGGGTTTTAGATGTAGGTTGATTTTGATTCTGTGTTTGTTTTTGGTTTGTAGGAAGTGGGGGGATTGGGAATTCTGTGTTTTAAGCTCGGGCTGTTGAAAAATAGCTGAAAATGAAGATTTGGTTGCTCTACATGTAGTCCTAGTATGATTTAGTTAGGCTTCTAGATTCAATTGGAATGGAAGATTATATAATTTGTGTTGCTGTTTCTTATAAGTAGAATTTAATTAAATTTAGATGAGATAAGTTTTTGTGTGGAGGTTAGGCTCTTTGATCTACCTGACTACCTTTTCCTTCATCTCAAGTAAACATGTGCCTTTCCCTTTGTGTACTTAAAAAAAATATACCTAAGATAGTGATGACTTTACCTTTTGCAATGCAGTTTGATCAATTGAACTCTACTAGAATTGGGGAGTGGGTTCCGGCACTTTTTGATGATTTTATAACTTACAACAAAAAAGGAAAAAAAGAAAAAAGAAAAGAAAAGAGAATACATAAATAGGTGTAGCTTTGTGACTGTAGTGGGGAATAACTTGATCTTTCTGTATTAGTTTACTACATGATTACTTACTCGTGCCTATGTTTACTGCGGATAGGCATCCCATGCTAAGTATCTGAGTACAGTATGGTTCACAAGTTTCAAGTGTGGGTGTCTTATTGGATGTGATTATGATATCCTTGTTGGGGAGTGAAAACTTTGTATCTTGTTTGTTGATGTATTCTTAGTTATGGACAAAGTGATGATCTAAGCATAAAAATGGCAGTTTTCTGATAGACATTGATATTTTTTGCAGGTATGATTATTCTGGGTATGGGCAATCATCTGGAAAGGTTTGTTGGAAATTTGGATTTTTTTTTTTTTTTGGCTACAAAACTATCTATTTCTGTAAATTATGTGGCGCTAGTGGTAGCAACTGAAGCACCATCTAAAGTAGATGTCTTTTCTGTGAGGCAGCCTAGTGAGCAGAATACATATGCAGATATTGAAGCTGCATATAAGTGTCTTGAAGAGAGCTATGGTACTAAGCAGGAGGATATCATCCTTTACGGGCAATCTGTTGGAAGTGGCCCCACTTTGGACCTTGCAGCTCGATTGCCTCAGTTAAGAGCAGTTGTTCTGCACAGTCCCATACTCTCTGGCTTAAGAGTTATGTATCCTGTAAAGCGTACATATTGGTTTGACATTTATAAGGTAATATTTGCTCATTTTAACTTGCATGATTATTTGGCTTAATTTATACATTTATGGTTTCTTTGATCTAACGGGATGCTGTGTTATGTTGTTTGTGTGCAGAATATTGACAAAATCCCACTGGTTAATTGTCCTGTTCTTATCATTCATGTAAGTATGCCACTCTAAATGCTTTCTGTTTTTATAACCAAACATGCTATAAAATCACACCTGTAATATGTAGATTTACTAGGCACTATTTCATAAATATGACCCAGTTGATTCTTTATATGCTGCAGATTGTAATATAATTTGATATAGTGGAAGTTAACATCCTTATTATATAGCTCAAAGATCTTTAATCTTTAAATTGATCATGTGATGAGGAATTTGCTCACTATTTTAATGTTTCTGGTTACATGTGTCATTTATCTTTAATCGTCTGCACTTCTTAATACTTCTGCACCTGGCCATTTTCATAATTTTTTTTTTCCCCTGTTGTATATGTTCATTATGGGAAAACATGTTTGCCTTTGACTTGAGGAACTTCATATATTATTTCCTTTTTCTTCCTTTTGAATGTCTTATTGCATCTGTACAATCTTATTTATCACCAATTTTGCCTTTCATGTTGTCCCATGTCAGTTAGGTTCTAGACTAATTCTTTTCAATCAAGTCTGATATAACTAGCACTGCATTTGTCTTTTGGCCCATGAAGGGATTCAAACCCAACATCCAAACAAGAAGATTATTGTCGTGTTAGTAAGCACTAATTTCCAGTTTAGGAGGATAGACAATTTAGACACTATGTTAATTATGGTTCATAAAAGAAATACTGCTGAATCTGAATTACCCTTCATCAACTCAGTGAGTAAACTTAGGGATGAGTTGAGTTTCAGAGGATTAGTGTTTGGATGGTTAACGCATTTTCCAGGTTCCATTATTTCAGAGGATATTATATTGATGTGTCCATTTTGAGCTTTAGAGGGATCATAAAATAATTAGTCAAAGAAGGAAAAGAATTGAGTGTAGACATTATGAAAACAGAGTGCCTTCCAGTTTTCTTTTCTTTTATTTACTTTCATGTCTCTTTCTTGGGGAAAAAAAGTGTGAGGAAATTCTGGAAATTGCACATTCAATTCAGTGACATTACATTACTTATTTAGACATTCAAAGATAGAAAAATGCTAAAGCTACTACCAATTTTCCACAAAAGCTTACAACTGACATGGCAATGCATGTGTTTGGCATTACATCAATAACATGATAAATTCCAAAATTGCTTAGTTGTTTGTTGAAAAGTTGGCACATCAGTTTCTAAGGACTATATAATAAAATTTGCAATGGTTGTAAGATCACTCTAAGGGATACACTATTAGTGGGTAGCAGGAGTGAACCCACATTCCTTAGTTCAAATCTTCCTTCGCCCTCTGCCTGGTGCCAAACATATCAAAAAATATATATTTCTAATCCAATATTAATAGCTTTTTCTTCAGTAAAATTTTCTAAGGTTAATGAGCCATGGTCTTTCCTCTCTTAGGAAATTCATTTTTAAGTAAGCATTTTTAATCGATTGTTTGCTTCCCACCAAGAGAGTTTTCTGAAATAAGTGAAAATGCTACCACATGCTGCTATAAATTAATTTTTTTGTAGTCTGACTCTTTTATATCCTTTTGTAGGGGACTTCAGATGAAGTTGTTGATTGCTCCCATGGTAAGCAACTCTGGGAATTGTGTAAAGAGAAGTATGAACCACTATGGCTTAAGGGGGGAAACCACTGTGATTTGGAGCTCTATCCTGAGTATATCAGCATCTGAAGAAATTTATATCAACCGTTGAGAAGTCTCCTTCCCAAAGATACAGTTCCAGGAGAAGCACAGACCAGTTTGAGCAACCTCGAAAGAGTACTGATGTATTTGAAGTTTCTAGAAAGAGCACTGATCGGAGAGAGAAACCAAGGCAGAGCACTGACAGGCCTGAAAAACTGAAAAACCTGTCCAGTAATGTTGATAAGCTAGAAAAATTAAGAATCTCTTTTGACCATGTGGAAAGGTCTCGGAGAAGCGTGGATTGCCACGAGAAGTCTCGAAAAAGCATTGACCACCAGTTGGAAAGAGCACGGAAGAGTGTTGACCGGCTGGATAGAATACGAACTGGGTAATTTTTCTTATAACCAGTTGTAAAATTCATCAATGGGTTTGGTGTTGTGGGAAAATTATTTGGGTTTTTTTTTTCCCTTCTCTTTTTGATCTTATTTTATGGTTTTCCAGCTGTGTAGTTTGGTTTATGGCAATTCTATAATAACTATGGTACGAAATGAGAAAGGGTATGGTGTTACAGTGGGATTTCTCTTTCATTTTAGATTGTGACTCCATTTTCTTTAATTTTTCGGTTTTCAGTCATTCTATTTTAGACCCAGATTTTCCTTCAGTCAATTATACCCAGCACTTAAAAGTACGATCCCCTCCACTAATATGTGTTCCACCAATCGTGTAACTGGGGGGGAAGGGGGTTGGGTTTCTTAATTGAACTTTTAAAGGTCTCCAGAAAATGCATATTGTGAATCCTTAATGCTATTGAGGACCTATAAAAATTATGATATAAAAAATGCTTTACCCACATGTACTGCATGGGATCCATGTAGAATGAGGTTCCCACCAACTGCACCAGTAAGATGAAGAATTGCAATATGAGTTTGGGGTCCATCAAAACCATGTGGTTGAAAGAAATTTGTAGTTGAGTCTCATATCTCAAGCATGTCTGGGAGCTCAAGTAGATTCATGGTGTGCACGCCCATATTAAGCATGAAACAGCTTTATTCTTGCGCGCCATGAAATGTAAATGGGAAGTGATGACTCAACTCTCAAGGCCTGCAACTTGTGCTGCTAATGACTGATGATTTTAAGCTCAATTCATCTATGAGTTTCTTGGAATCACAAAAATATATGGTAAAATCGGTTAATTGTGAAATTCATTACTGGGGTGTTTTCCCAGTTTTCCAATTGCAAGCGGCTTGGAGAACTTTCAGGCCTCAGATGAGACAAATGAAAATTTCTGAACCTTTGTACCTGTAGCTCCATGAACCAGTAAATTTCCTTTCTACCACATTACTAGTCAGAGGTGGTGCATTTATGTTATGCTTTGCACAATATGGAGGTCAAGACAGTGTATTCTTAGGGCGGGTTTGGGACTTAACGCATATAGGGAACTCATCTACTCCTTCCTTGTGCTTAAATTACAAATGAAAAGAGAAAATCCCATTCATCCCATCTTACACATTAACATAATTCTGGATATATTTTTCCTTTTTGAACTCCTAAGACTTCAAAGTTTAAAGGCTTTTTACACAATTCCACCCTTACCACTCGGCTGCTTGGTGTGCCAAACATCTTGCAGTTCTAGAACATCTGTTACATACTTGATTTGTAGAAGATGATGCAATTTGACTGTCAGATCTAATTGAACTCAGGAAAGAATACCCTGAATTGGTTAATAAGATTCGGCTATTCTCCTAAAAGCTGGAGAGTTTACTCGAGTATAAGTTCATATATAAGCTGGAAAGAATACCCTGTATTTCATTGAGTTTGATGATTATTATCATTCTGCATGTCACATTATAAAGTTTGTCTGTAGTAGTACATAGGAACATTTCAAAGTTTGTGTAAAGTGAAAAATGAAAAAGAGTACATAATAGGAACTTTCAAAACGTGTTAATTTCCATCCTACTTTCAATGGAAACAAGCCTGAAGCTCCCTGAAGTGCTGCCTCTCAACCCTAATCTCTTGTTGCCATAGTGTCATATATATTTTAGCAGTTCAATGTTTCACCTAGTTCTGCTGTTCTTGCGTGACACATAACTGGAGAAAAGTTTGCTATAATTTTTGTGTGAAATATATTGTTGTATCCAAGGAACAGTTAACAGTATTGAGTAGAGCCATCTAACAGCTCAAATCTGGGTTTGCGCTCACTATGCTCAACTATGGCTGATGGTGGAAGACGACCGATGCATATCTCATGCACTGTTGCAAAAAGTGGAAACAACTCTAGCCATCCACGGTGCCCTAAAACCTCATAAACCTCTCTAGCAGTCGAAACACCCTTCAGGAAAGAAGAAAAATAGATTATCAGAAGAAAATTAGAGTATTCAGAATCCAAATAAAAGTATAAATACATTTGTTCTTTAGGAATTTTTTTTCTTCTTCTAATTTTTGGCTAGCTGTTTGATTCTGGTATTTATACACTTGTTGGTCATAAAATACATTCTGCACTTTGTAAATTCGTATTTACCATTTAACATGACTGCATTTATGAACTCTGGAAACCAAAATCTTATGAATATGATAATTGATATGGAAATTAGGATTTTTTATTTCTATATTTCCCATTCTGAGTTTTTAAGATGCAGGAACAACAAGGCTGCTGGTGTGTGTAAAATAATGTTGCAATTAGTTAGTTCCAGTTTTCAAATCGGTACTACTCTCTTTTATTTGATATTAGTTTTCTTTGCCCAGACAAATTCAGCGCTTTGTTATAGTTATAGTTTCAAATATAAACCTGTAACTTCTGGCCCTGCAGCATCTCTGCTTCAAGCTCATCAAATGACCTGCAGACAAAAGACAGACGGGTGACAGGTGAGTTTTTTTACATTTATGACATGACACACACCAAACACTTAAGATTAACCTTTTCCCTCCATTCTTTGCAAAAGCCTCTGCAACTTTTCTGTTTCTTCCTCCCACTGCCATACATGAAATGATTACAATAAAAGAAAAATTTTGCTCTAAAAGGAATTACAGGAAACTATCTGCTTCCTTACAGCATGTTGTAATCAGATCAGCTACACCACAGCTCTCAAAGAAGGTGGTATCCTTGACAGATGAAAACAACAACTTGGAAAACGCCTTCATCTCTCTCAAACCAATTCTCATGATTGCAGCCTAAGCATATATAAACAAGTAGAGCACATTAGAAGAAACGACTAGCTAAGTTGAGTATTGTTTGCACTTACTTTTGTATTATTCCCCATCTCCAAGCCATCCACAAAACCTGTCCCATCAGTGTATTAGTTCCTTCATTACTTTTTAAATTTGTTTGAAGGAGAAGAAAAAGAGCTAAATTGTACTACTAACCTGCTGCTAAGGCCACAACATTTTTCAGGGTCCCACATAGTTCAACTCCTTCCACATCTTGGACCTATTTGATAATGTCATATGAAAAATTACAAACAAAGCATTTCTTAGATAGTGATTTGATGTGCATCTAATCATAATCCACGTAAAAAATGGCAGTTTGACTTTTTATGTTTCTGCCGTATTAAATCTTCCTATAAATCACTCTAAGACAATTCCTTTATTCAAGTCAAGGTTTCTGTGAATGATTTAGAATTATGGTACTTCATAATACTTGCTAAGTAATTTACAAAATTGATTTTTATCAACTAAATGCGTCTATCACACTCACAGCTGTGACCAAGAAATAGGGAGTACTAAACAGTTGAACCCATTTCTCTGCAATTTCTCTGTTCTCTCTGTGTCCAACTGTCGCTTCACTAAACTTCTCCACGGCAATCTGCAAAGTAACCTCTAGTGTTAGAAAATGAGCCAGCACTTGAATTGCCAAGAAGAATGATGGAAAATCCTATTAATTACCTCATTAGCAATGTTGGCCCCCATTAGGACACAACAATTAATCCCTAATTGCTCAGAGATGAGAGAAGAGATCATGCATGGGCCTTCCATCTTGACCTCCATTCCTTTGATGAGGGAAATAGCCTGCACGCCTCCATTTATTTTCCCAACAAGCTTCCTACATATTCCCTCCATAAATTGATGTGGGGTCACAAAAACCAACATGTTTGCATCCTTCACTGCATAATAGATAATACCCCCATCAGAACAACAAACCAGGTGATCACACGAGAACCATAGGGTAAATTATATTTTTCCTCCCTGAAATTTGGTGTAGGTACAATTTTGGTTCCTCATATTTGGTCCTTGAAATTTCAAAAAGAGAAAAATTTGGCCTCTCCATCTATTTTTTAGTTTACAGGACTAATGGGAAGCTGAAGCACCCCATTTTTTAGGGACCAAATCAAACCAACCACCTATTTTAGAAACCAAAGTCAAACTGAGCTAATAGATGGAGGGATGAAAGTATTTCCTTTTTGAAATTTCAGGAACCAAATCCAAAACTTTTAAATTTGAAGGGCCAAAATTGAACGTACCCCAAATTTCAGGGACCAAAAGTATAATTTACCCTATGAATATTAAAAGATAGACAGGACACTCAGCAAAAACAAGAAACTCATACCAGCATTTTCAAGGTCTGGGTCTGCAACAACATTTTTTCCAAGCTTAATACCAGGGAGATATTTCACATTTTCCTGTTAAAGAAACCAAGAGATTACAGTGTAGAAATATTGCAAAAACACACATGATAATGAAGTGATACAGGTCATAAAGTGTTTACGTTGGTAGAGTTGATGACATCTGTGAGCTTCTCACCACTTGGTAATATTTCCTCATAGACCCACATCCTCACTTCATCTGAATTTCATTAAAAAAAAATTACTCAAATTGGGTTTTCATTGAAACATATTTTTGGTTGCTGACAAACGTAGCAAAAGCAAAAGAAATCAAAATTCTTCATATAAAATTGTCCAATTCTATAGAAGCTCAATTCGAAACTATTTTAAATAACAAAGTATTTTTGGCTTTTAAAGCATTCTTCATCATTAGAAAACAGATGAAATGATAAGCAATGAGCAAGACATGAATCATGACATTGAATCAAATCTATATTTGCTTGCTAGCTTATATGTATGCATTACAACAACAACCAGGCCTTGGCCTCAAAATTATAGGGTCGTCTATGAATTATCAAAAGAATAGTCAGGGTCAACCACATGTATAACTTATATATAGTACATAAAAGTAAATAGTAGCTGGTAAATACCATGGAAAGAGGAGAGCCTAAGGGTGTTGGAGGCAATGAGCTTGGAAGCCACACTGCCCCAGTTGCCACTACCAACAACGGTGACTTTGGATTCATAATTGGAGAAGTGGGCATTGTTTTGTGAGGCGGCGGCGGCTTGTTCTTGTACTGGCTCCGCTTGTGGTGGAGGCGGTGCTCCTCCTTGGGCTTCAAATGCTGGAGCCATGAAGCGAGAGAGAGATGTGAATGTGAATGATGGGTTGCGTTGGAAACGAGAGGGAGAGAAACGGAGATGGAGACCAAGACTCACTCTCGCAAGAGAGAATATAAGAGGAAGAGGGAGGCTCATTTGGGCGGAGATGCCATTGCCATGAATATAACTTTCGTCACAAACTATGCCTCGTGTATCACTGTTAAAAAATCTCTGGCGATCTCTTCTATGTTTTTTTAATGTTTATGCAAATATGGTTAATGCGTGTATGTGGCAAGTGAAGGGGGAGCAATTGGCAACCATAAAAAGACTTTTGAGTTTTGTTGTTCAGCATATAGTTAATGTGTTTTGCAAAATTTTGAGAAAGATAAAAAGATTAACAAAAAATGATATGTTTATAATATTTTTACAGCAAATTATAATAGTTGTTATTGATTCAAATTTGAACCTAACACTAAATTACTTTTTTGCCCCAATAATAACAACTAGTAACAATCTGCCATTAAGATTTGTTGTAAAAATATTGTGCACGTATCATTTCTAATATTGTTAATCAAATGTTTGAATTTTAAGTTTTTATAATAACTAATTATGCATAGAAAATAAGTTTATGAATTAAATAATAAATAATATCCAACTGGCCTAAAATTTGATAACATAAAAACATATAATCAAATAGTTAAATTTTGAAAATATGTTGTTATATTAATCTTTTTTAATGGGAGTTATAGGCATTAACTACAACCAAGTTTGTAGTCAAATTTTGTCATTATTTTAAGGCAAAGTTTGGCTTTAAATGTTTGGAGCTTTGGGGTTCAATTAATAATAGAAAGATGACGTTTGTCCTTATTATGTGTGTAAGTGCACAATTACACCTGGCCCTAAAACAGTGATGGGCTCAGGCCCAATGAGCCTTGAACAATATGAATTTGTAGAGTGTGGGCTGTAAAACCCAGGTTAGAAGCGCTTAAGGAATATAGTGCGGGCTAAAGGGCTGTAAACACTCAAGAACCAAGAGAAATGCTATAATTCTACCTCCTCGGATATGAGCCGAGGACTGTTCTTATATATAAGTTTCCTTTTTTCTTCTTCTTACAAAAGATAGAGAGAGAGAGAGAGAGAGAGAGAGCTCCAGATCCCTTTTTCTGTTCTGGGTCTTTCCTTAAATACTAAGCCCCTTGATACTTTATACAAGTGTTACCTCATCTACCCCTTAGCCTAGATATTTCTTCTCTCAGTGCCCTGGAATAGTAACCAGAAGTCTCCCTTCCACTGTTCAGGTGTCACTTCCCCATTAATGCGGCTAAGGTAGTAGGTGAAGGGTCTTGAATGTGGAGGCAGCAGCCTTTAGTACTTTTCAAACACTGGAGCTTCTAGGACATCCAGGGGCTCACCCCTCTTAACCGTTGGTCTCCGTTGTGTCGTTTATGAGCTTTTATGATAACGTTGCTGATTCTTCTATGCCCATCTGAGAGTAAAATCAACCTTGGATTGGTCCTCGGATCCTCGGCGCATGAGTAGGCCCGAGGTACTACAAGGTTTCAAACTCAAGGGTAGGTCAGCCTTACTTAGTATGGCCCAAAGGCCCATATACCTATCAGGATCCTTTTAATCCCCACAATAGCCCCTCAAAACTCTAATTTTCGAAGTCCGAGGAGAAAAATAGAGTTTTGATCCGAAGAGAACTTATTCTGCACACTTCACGAGTGATTGCACGTGTGGAAACCGTTTCGCATACCAGAGGACGCCAATTGGCGGTTTATTTTCAAAACGCGCGCATTTATTACTGTAAGTTACACTCTGTCCCCACGTTCAACGGTGAGATGGGCATCCAACGGCCTTATTACCCCACGAAAATTTGGGCAGGGTAAAACTAATTTCGAGGCCGCCATTCTGCACGTCGTGACGCTTTGGGAACTTGCGCCTTCATTTAATTTGCCAAAGACTAATCCCATCAAAACATCAACAATCATATTTCACCTTCAGAAAACCGTGGAAATTTGCACATCCTCAAACTCCGTAAGTTCTTACTCACCACTTATTTCATTCTTAACCTTTTATCCTCGGACTTTGTCCTCGGCTGTCCTAGTAGACACCTTATTCTTTAGAATCCAGCCTTTCGTTCTTTTCTATGGGTAGATTTAAGTGTCTTGTTGATACTGCCGCCGGAATGGAAGGCTTCAGAGCCAAATACCACATTCCCGGTGACGTAGGCCTAAAGTATTGCCCGGCGGAGGCCGTGGCTAACTCTAGGAAAGAGGGAGAGGTCATAATCCCGATGATAGCCTTTATAGAAGGCGGGATGACCCTCCCGATGAAACCTGTGATGAGGGAATACCTCGCAACCATAGGTTGTGTCCCGACCAATGCCTCCCTAACGTTTTTAGAGTTTTAGGCAGCGTCGATGCCTTAAATGAACAGATGGGGTTAAACCTCACATGGCACGATGTCGTTTTTCTGTACGAATCCACAAACTATCAACGTAGGGATTATATTAAGTCCCGGTCCAGTGTCGTTAGGTTAATCTCCTGTTTGCCCAAGTCCAACAAAGGCATGAAGGACGACTACTGATCGTCTCTGGAAACTGGCACGACGGTCTCCACTGCCCAGTACAGTGGGGGGATCCAGGTGCGAAACCTAAGGACTAACCTCCCTAAACAAACCTCCCTCAACATAACCAACAATTTTAGATATATTTCTACGTGTTTATCTTTATCTTTGCTGTATGAATCTGACCAAGTTGTTTAATTTCTCATTTCTCTCTTTTCTTTTTTTTGCAGATAAGCGAAACGTACGCCTCGTTTGAGTCATTGCAACGTTGCCGACCTGAACCGGATACTTCGATCCGAGGTGTTTGTTAGCGCAGACCGACAGCTCCGAGCTGCTCACCTGATCCTTGGATACGAGCCCATCTCCTCGGATTTCCAGGAGATAGACAACGCCATAATAGCGGTGGGACCGACGACGAAGGAGGATCAACGTTGCTCGGCCACAACTTTCTGGACGACCACGACCTCCCAGACACCCCTCAAACCTTCTCTATCTACAACCGTAGCAGCCATTCCCCTCGCCGTCCACTCCAAGGTAGCTGCTATCCCAGAAAAGCAGGTCTCTTCCTCCCATACGTTAGACGACGAGATAGACCAGTTCCAACTCGAAGAATACCACGAACCTCGAGGGAACCAGTTTGTCGTGCTTTCTGACGAGGAGGAAGATACTGCCGAGGCTTCGGGAATTGCTGGTCTTGTAGTTGCACTCCCAGAGGTCGAATCCGAGGACACCATGGACAGAATGAAAGACCTTCTCGTTGACAGAGCTACAAGAGTCACAGCAAAGAAAAAAGGGACAACACAAGTCCCTCAAACTTTGCCACTTCCCCCCCCCCCTCCAACTGAGCCAAAGGTTCCAGCCGAGGACCCCAAGAAGAAAAGAAAGGGGGAAGATGAAGGGGCAACTAATAAGGGCCCCAAGAAACCACGCAACCAACCTCCACCGGCTCAGCAACAAAAGCAGGACAAAGGCAAGGGAAGAGCCCGTTCAGTAGAGAGCGGGGAGATTGGGGTAGTAGCCGATGTGCGCAGGGCACCGGCCACCTGGTCCCCTGACCTGAAGCTGGATGGCGCTCCTATCTCCTGCCAGTCCAGTATAAGGGCGGTTCAACATGGCCATGCCCATCACTTGGCCGAGGTGTTGGAGCGCCCTCTTTTGCTGCCCAAGGACATGGAGTCCTTGGAAAAAATGAGTCAGCCACAGCTTTTCCTTGCTCTGAAGAGAGACCTGGCGCTGGTAAGTTTTCCCTTCTCATGAGGAATTTGTTTTTAACAATATTTACAAGTTTTTGTTGTGTTTGACCCCATCATATTTCATTGCAGGCTGTTCAGGAGGTCTTCGTAGCTGAAAAGTTTATTGAAGACACTCGGAAGAAGGCCAGGGCCGAGCAGGAGGTCAGGTGGAGACTGAGAAGTCTCTGGGGACAGCCCTTGCCGAAAACGAGAAAGCTTGTCCTGGAGGTGGCTGACGTAAAGAGGGAGAGAGATGGTGCTAGGTCAAATCTCAAAACCATGGAGACCCAAATAGAAGGGCAGCGCAAGCTCCTCCATGAAAAAGATGATGAGATTTCCCGAGCCCAAAGGGAACGCTCGGATTGGAGGGAAAATGCGCTGCTGAAGAGAGAAGCCAGCGCCTTTCAACGCTCCTACAAACCGCCAAGCAGGCAAGCTATGAGGAAGGGGTGGCCAACGCGAGGAGCAGCTGACCGAGGCCTTCGCGGCCTTGTGTCGCGAATATTGCCAGAAGGTTTGGGGGGAAGCCCTAAACGCAGCTGGAATTCCCCCTCCTCGGAGTTGAGGAAGTCCGAAAATGTCTGGATTCCCCTGGAAATCCAAGAAATTGAGGAGGCTCCTGCTGCCACCCCCACCCCTGACTCAACTCTACCAGAATGCCCCAGACGGTCCTACAGCCAATTCCAGATCCTACAGAACCCTTGGGTTCCAATAAAGAAAAGGAAGGAGATGGGGACGCCGAGAAGGATCTTAGCCAAGTCCTAGAACACAGTGTCATGCCAGCAAAGGAAGCGGATAAAGGGAAACAGATTCTTTCTCCTTTTGAAGTGGAGCTGAAAAAGACCGAAGGACCAGCACTTCTCATATAGACCCTCCCTCCGAAGCTTAGGGCCGAGATTAAAGCTTCTCAGTCAAACCTTCATTCTAATCCCTTAATGTATAGCTGTTATGTAATTAATCAAAGAACAATTTTATATACATTTTAATCGCATTGCGTTTGTTTTTACTTCATTCATTTTGTACTGTTTTATCAAAGTTTGTTAAACAAATCCACCACCAGGATTATCCTATTATGACCTCCACATAGCCATGCGCATATTATAAAGACTTAACAAAAAGGTCTCATGGTTGAAAACATCTTAATAACAAAAGCTTCAAAACAACAACTAAACCTCTGCAACATATAGCATTGTTAGGTATGATGTAAGGTCCGAAGACCGTTCTTTACATAATTTACTTTACAATTGAAGGGACAAATTTTAGATCTGAATTAATGGACAGTAAAGCACTGCGTCCTAAGAACAATAAGACATTAGTTTTAACCAAGTCTATGATCCAAGTAGTAGACTTCATCAACTTGCATGATTTTGTTTGATTGAATGTAAAGTCCGAATATCGTTCTTACCTCACTTTGATTGACACTTAAGATGCAAACAATAAAGTACTAATTTCTCACCGCGATAAGGAATTAACTTAAACCAAACTTCGCTCGGAGGACAAGATTGATCCAACCTTACTTTTGATCTTTAGGTCATTATTCAAGGGTAATTTAAAAATGTTATTTTTCCCAAAGCAGGAGGTCCGAGGACCCGCATAACTAAGGTTCTGTTTAACAAATGAGGAGACATCAATTTCCACAAGGTTGGTGGTCCGAGACTACACTTAACCAAGTTTTGTTTGATTCTTAGGAATTATTACTTCAAATGTTAATTTCCCAGAGTAGGAGGTCCGAGGACCCGGCATAACTAAGGTTTGTAACAAATGAGGAGACATCAATTTCCACAAGGTTGGTGGTCCGAGGATACACTTAACCAAGTTTCTGTTGATTCTTAGGAATTATTACTTCAAATGTTAATTTCCCAGAGTAGGAGGTCCGAGGACCCGGCATAACTAAGGTTCTGTTAACAAATGAGGAGACATCAATTTCCACAAGGTTAGTGGTCCGAGGACTACACTTAACAAGTTTCTGTTTGATCTTAGGAATTATTACTTCAAATGTAATTTCCCAGAGTAGGAGGTCCGAGGACCGGCATAACTAAGGTTGTTTAACAAATGAGGAGACATCAATTTCCACAAGGTTGGTGGTCCGAGGACTACACTTAACCAAGTTTCCGTTTGATTCTTAGGAATTATTACTTCAAATGTTAATTTTCCCAGAGTAGGAGGTCCGAGGACCCGGCATAACTAAGGTTCTGTTTAACAAATGAGGAGACATCAATTTCCACAAGGTTGGTGGTCCGAGGACTACACTTAACCAAGTTTCTGTTTGATTCTTAGGAATTATTACTTCAAATGTTAATTTTCCCAGAGTAGGAGGTCCGAGGACCCGGCATAACTAAGGTTCTGTTTAACAAATGAGGAGACATCAATTTCCACAAGGTTGGTGGTCCGAGGACTACACTTAACCAAGTTTCTGTTGATTCTTAGGAATTATTACTTCAAATGTTAATTTTCCCAGAGTAGGAGGTCCGAGGACCCGCATAACTAAGGTTCTGTTTAACAAATGAGGAGACATCAATTTCCACAAGGTTGGTGGTCCGAGGACTACACTTAACCAAGTTTCTGTTTGATTCTTAGGAATATTACTTCAAATGTTAATTTTCCCAGAGTAGGAGGTCGAGGACCCGGCATAACTAAGGTTCTGTTTAACAAATGAGGAGACATCAATTTCCACAAGGTTGGTGGTCCGAGGACTACACTTAACCAAGTTTCTGTTTGATTCTTAGAATATTACTTCAAATGTTAATTTTCCCAAGTAGGAGGTCGAGACCCGGCATAACTAAGGTTCTGTTTAACAAATGAGAGGAGACATCAATTTCCACAAGGTTGGTGGTCCAAGGACTAACTTAACCAAGTTTCTGTTTGATTTTAGGATTATTACTTCAAATGTTAATTTTCCCAGAGTAGGAGTTCGAGGACCCGGCATAACTAAGGTTCTGTTTAACAAATGAGGAGACATCAATTTCCATAAGGTTGGGGTCCGAGGACTACACTTAACCAAGTTTCCGTTTGATTCTTAGGAATATTACTTCAAATGTTAATTTTCCCAGAGTAGGAGGTCCGAGGACCCGGCATAACTAAGGTTCTGTTTAACAAATGAGGAGACATCAATTTCCACAAGGTTGGTGGTCCGAGGACTACACTTAACAAGTTTCTGTTTGATTCTTAAGATTGTTACTTGGGAATTCATGAAACATTCATACCTCTTGAATAAGTAAAACAACTGTGAACTTTATTAATAGCAATACCTTCGAAGGTTATTACATTCCACGGCCGTGGTATAACATTTTCATCTAAATCAGCTAGCCGATAAGATCCTATTCCTGCCACTGAAATAATACGATAGGGGCCTTCCCAGTTGGGTCCTAGTTTGCCCCATGCTGGGTTCTTAGCGGTGCCCACAACCTTTCTTAACACAAGATCACCAGTGCCAGTGGCCTCAGCTTCACATGGGCATCATATCCCCGTTTAAGTTTTTGTTGGTAGTAAGCCATCTGGACCATAGCTGCCTCACGTCGTTCTTCAAGTAAATCAAGACTTGTCTCCAAGAGCCCATCGTTGCTCTTAGTATTAAAAGCACTCGTCTTTAGGGTGGGGAAAACCAGATTCCAGAGGTATTACCGCCTCGGCCCATAAGTCATAGAAAATGCCGTTTCTCCGGGGGACCTGCGCGGTGTGGTTCGATATGTCAACAAACGTGAGGGAGTTCTTCTACCCATCTTCCTTTCGCATCATCCAACCTTTTCTTCAACCCATTGACTATGACCTTGTTAACTGCCTCGGCCTGGCCATTTCCTTGAGGATAGGATGGGGTGGAGTACCTGTTTATGATACCCATGTCACCACAATATTGCCTAAATGCGTTGCTATCAAATTGAACACCATTGTCAGACACAAGCGTGTGTGGTATGCCGAATCTAGTAACAATATTTTTCCAGATGAACTTTTTGGAATCAACATCCCTAATATTTGCTAGGGCTCGGCCTCAACCATTTAGTGAAATAGTCTGTTCCCACTAAAAGCCATCTTTTGTTGCCTATGGCCCTCGGAAATGGCCAACTATATCTAGTCCCCACTGCGCGAAGGGCCAAGGGCTGGAAAGGGGTTGAGAACTCCTCCAGGTTGATGGATATTGGGGGCGAACCTCTGACATTGATCACACTTCTGGCGTAATCTTGAGCCTCCCTTTGCATATCTTGGGCCACCAGTAGCCCTGAGTCAAAGCTCTGTGGGCCAAGGATCTTCCCCCGTGTGGCTGCCACAAATCCCTTCGTACAGTTCTTCTAGAAGCCCTTCGGTTGAGTCTGGGTGTACACACAACAAGTACGGTCCTGAAAAGGATCGTTTATATAGCTTCTGATCCTCGGACAACCAGAAACGTGGTGCTTTACGGCGCACCTTATCTGCTTCCGATTTGTCCTCAGGAAGAACATCACTCCTAAGAAAGGATATGACCGGGTCCATCCAACTATGCCCAGGTCTTATGAGATGAATGCGAGGCGCATTGGTGGCGACAAGAGTGGGTTCTAGTAAATCCTCGATAAGGATAACCTGGGTAAAATTTGAGCGAGGTCATTGCCAACGTGGCCAAGGAGTTTGCATGAGTGTTTCCAGTCCGAGAGATGTGAACCAAGACAAGGAGTCAAACTCAGCTTGCTGACGTTTGACCTGGGCCAAATACTCCTGCATTCGTGGATCTCTAGCTTCCATGGTTCCCATAACCTGGCCGACCACCAGCTGAGAGTCCGAGAAGACGCAGATATCTTTCCCACCCATCCTGTGCACCATTCTCATTCCCACCAAGACCGCTTCGTACTCAGCCTCATTATTAGTGGCCGAGAACGCCAATCTCATAGATTTTTCGAAGATAATTTCCTCGGGGGAGATCAGAACAAGTCCAACACCAGATCCTCTTTGATTGGCCGCCCCATCCACATACACTTTCCAGGTCGGAGATATTGTCGCTGTGATCACACCAACTGATTTTTCACCCACGGGGAAATCTCCTAGAGGTTCTTCCAGCAATGGCTCAGAAAACTCCGCCACCAAATCAGCGAGGACCTGACCCTTCACCGAAGTGCGAGCTTGTATTTAACATCAAAAGCCCCCAAGATGGTCCCCCACTTCGCTATTCTTCCTGAGTAGTCGGCGCTGCGAAGCACTGCCTTGAGAGCAGTTGAGTTAGGACGACCACTGTATGGGACTGAAAATAATGGGGAAGCTTTCGCGTAGCATGGACAATGGCCAAGAGTGCTTTTTCCAAGGGTAGATAACGCACCTCGGCGTCACCCAGCGATTTGCTAACGTAATAAACCGTCTTTGCACTCCGTTATCTTCCCTATCAGGACCAGGCTGACCGCGTGGACGGCCACTGCCAGGTAAGCAAATAAATCTCATGCGCCTCTGGACGAGAGAGAATAGGCGGCCGAGAAAGATAATGTTTGAGTTGTTGAAAAGCTAACTCGCAGTCCTCGGACCATTTAAACCCTTTCCATTTGTTCAACAGCTGGAAGAAAGGACGACAACGATCGGCTGACCGAGATATGAATCGATTCAAAGCGCTATCATTCCTGTTAGCTTTTGAATTTCCTTCGGGTTCCGAGGAGACTGCAAGTCCTGGATAGCCTTGACCTGAGATGGATTTACCTCTATTCCTCTATGTGTAATCATATACCCCAAGAACTTTCCTGACCCCACACCGAAGGAGCACTTTGAGGCGTTGAGGCGCAACCTGTACTTTCTTAGAATTTGAAAAGTGTCAGACAAATCCTTTATGTGTGAGAGTATTGATTTGCTTTTCCCACCATGTCGTCTACGTACACCTCGATGGTCTTCCCCATCTGCTGTTCAACATTCTGGTCATCATCCTTTGATAGGTAGCCCCAGCATTCTTCAACCCAATGGCATGACCGTGTAGTGGTAATTTCCTATTGGAGTGATGAAAGCAGTCTTCTCTTGATCCTCCAATGCCAGGGGAATCTGATGGTAACCCTGGAAAGCGTCCAAAAACTCATCCGAGGATGCCCGACAGTGGCATCCACCAATTGATCTATACGCGGCATGGGGAACGAATCTTTGGGACAGGCCTTGTTCAGGTCCGTGAAGTCCACACATACCTCTCCCGTTCCATTCTTCTTCTTGACTACAACAGTATGAGCCAACCACTCAGGGTAGAAGACTTCTTTGATAGCCCCAGCTTTCTTAAGCTTGGCCACCTCTTCCTTCACGGCCTCAGAATGTTCTTTGGAGGAGCGCCGAGGTAGCTGCCTTCTTGGGACAATGGCCGAGTTGACATTCAAGTGATGACAAATGAAACTCGGATCAACACCTGGAGCCTCGTAAGGATCCCACGCAAAGACGTCAATATTTTTCCTCAAAAATTCTATCAATTCCATCTTCTCCTGGTATGGCAAAAGTGTACCGACTTGGAAGAACCTCCCCGGGTCGTCAGCCACTGGGAACTTCTCTAATTCCTCACAACGTGTTTCCTCTCCTGGCAGCACTCCCAATGCGTCAGGAGACGTTAACTGCTATAAGCCTCTGGTGAACGAAACCGAAGGCTCAATCTCCGTTTGGTGCAATACTGCAGCTGATATGCACTGCCTGGCCACCGACTGACTGCCGAGGATTTCCTCAACACATTCCCCCGAGGGGAACTTGACCTTGACGTGCAAGGTAGAGGAGACAGCCCCCAACGCATGCAACCAAGGCCTGGCGAGGATGGCCGTATGGGAAGTATGCGTCTACAACGATGAAATCCACCTCTACCGTTTCTGAGCCGGATTGGGCGGCAAACGAATTTGTCCTCTCGGCATCACGGATCTGCCTTCAAAGCTTATAAGGGGCGAATCATAAGGAGTCAGGTCTTCCGCCCTCAATCTTAGCCCCTTAAATAGATCAGGGTACATGATATCTGCACCGCTGCCCTGGTCTATCATCACCCTCCTCACGTCATAATTTCCTATCCTGAGGGTGACCACGAGGGCATCGTCATGGGGCTGAATAGTACCAGCCTTATCCTCCTCGGTAAATCCCAAAACCGGCAAAATGACCTTCGGCCTCTTCGGCCTACTACCTCCCCCTCGGCCTGAGAATGAGAGACTGCCATCACCCTGGTCGGCCTGACCCTGTCCTGCCAGGTGCAGCGAAGATGACATTGATGGTTCCCAATGCTGGCCGAGAGGAGTTATTCCTCTGATTGTTTGAGGCAACTTGATTGCCCTGCCCGCAGACTGACATAAATGCTGCTTTAACTTTCCTTCACTGACGAGCTGCTCCAAGTGGTTCCAAAGGGTCTTACAGTTCTCGTGGTATGACCCACATCCTGATGGTATTGACAAAAGAGGTTTTGATTCCTCTTCGCAGGGTCGCCTGCCATCTTCCCAGGCCACTTAAAGAAGGGCTCTTTACGAACTTTCTCCAGTAATTGATGTACTGGCTCTCGGAATACTGTATTTACAGCTTGAGGTGCTGCTGAGTTGGACTGTCCGAAATAATCTCTCCTCGGCCTACTATTATTGTATCGGTCCGACCTGAAATCCCTTCTCTCCTGCGGGATAACCTTCTCCTTCCCCTTTCCTTGCTGTTGGTCCTCCTCTACCCTCTTATACTCATCAATGCGATCCATAAGGCGACGTACGCTGCGGACAGGTTTTTTCGTCAAAGACTTTCTCAGTCGTGGTCTGTAGGAAGACCTACCTTAATGTATTCAACGCCACCTCATTGAAATCGCCATCTATCTCGTTAAACATCTCCCAGTAACGATCGGAGTATGTTTTCAGTGTCTCTCCTTCTTTCATGGTCATGGATAACAGCGAGTCCAATGGCCGAGGGACTCTGCTACAAGTAATAAACCGCGAGGCGAATGACCTAGTCAACTCCCCAAATGAACCTATGGACCGTGACTTAAGGCCGTTGAACCACCTCATGGCCACAGGTCCCAAGCTAGAGGGGAAGACTTTGCACATCAACGTCTCGTTGTGAGAGTGTAGGCCATTCCTCTGGTTGAAGTGGCTCACGTGCTCCACCGGATCAGTCCGGCCATTGTAGATGGTAAAGGGGCCGAGTAAATCTCCTGGGAAGTCTCCCCTTCTCAATCCTCCCGCGAAACGGAGATTTGGAGAGCTGGTGCAACGCCCTGCTCATAGCATCGTTGCCTAGGCTCCTAGAAGGAACCCTTTTGCGCTTGCGGGCTGGCTGATCGTCCTCCCCACCAGAGGACGCTGAGCTGGGGGGTGAGCGCGTCCCTGTGTCGTAGCGACCTTCCCCATCTTCATCAGAAGAAAGACTGGACAAGGACGGTGAAGTCCTACGTCTGGCGCAACGTAACTTCCTCTTCAAACGGTTAATCTCGTCCTGCATGGCTCTAGAACCATCATCATGAGTGTTGCTAGCCCCACCAGGAGTATGGCTAGCCCTTGGGTATTCTGAATGGACGCTTCCTTCGACGTTCGAGACGCTCGAAATGATCTTCAGGTTGCGATCCCTGCGACTCTGCATGGTGAACGCCTAAGCCTGCCATGATATCCCTACCTCTTCTAGACTAGATTTCCCACAGACGGCGCCAATTGTAAGTGCACAATTGCACATGGCCCTAAAACAGTGATGGGCTCAGGCCCAATGAGCCTTGAACAATATGAATTTGTAGAGTGTGGGCTGTAAAACCCAGGTTAGAAGCGCTTAAGGAATATAGTGCGGGTTAAAGGGCTGTAAACACTCAAGAACCAAGAGAAATGCTATAATTCTACCTCCTCGGATATGAGCCGAGGACTGTTCTTATATATAAGTTTCCTTTTTTCTTCTTCTTACAAAAGATAGAGAAGAGAGAGAGAGAGAGAGCTCCAGATCCCTTTTCTGTTCTGGGTCTTCCTTAAATACTAAGCCCCTTGATACTTTATACACGTGTTACCCCATCTACCCTTAGCCTAGATATTTCTTCTCTCAGTGCCCTGGAATAGTAACCAGAAGTCTCCCTTCCACTGTTTAGGTGTCACTTCCCCATTAATGCGGCTAAGGTAGTAGGTGAAGGGTCTTGAATGTGGAGGCAGCAGCCTTTAGTACTTTTCAAACACCGGAGCTTCTAGGACATCCAGGCTCACCCCTCTTAACCGTTGGTCTCCGTTGTGTTTTTATGAGCTTTTATGATACGTTGCTGATTCTTCTATGCCCATCTGAGAGTAAAATCAACCTCGGATTGGTCCTCGGATCCTCGGTGCATGAGTAGGACCGAGGTACTACAAGGTTTCAAACTCAAGGGTAGGTCGGTCTTACTTAGTATGGCCCAAAGGCCCATATACCTATCAGGATCCTTTTAATCCCCACAATGTGCATTACATATGATAATACATGCGTCATCTTCCTATTAGTGGTAGAGCCTCTAGTTATATTTGTAGCAAAATCTTCTTCCTTTTTTAATGTACAAAAATGTTTTCTACAAAGTATAAACATATGCATTAAAAGAGAGAAAAGTAAATATCCATTAGTTGCTCATACCTTGTACAAATTAATTAAAAGAAAGATATGTAAATCAAATAATAATAAAAATAGTAATGTTTGAAATTGAATAATAAAATGATCTTAAAATATATCATTGAAACCATCAAGTTTTTATTAAAATTAAATTTTATGTTGAATATATAAAATAACTTTAAATAAAGAATTTTAAAAAATTCTTGAAATATTTGCTAATTATAATAATATTTTTGACGTATATACAAACAATAAATGAAAGATATACCAGGACAGTGTAAAGATAGATTTTGAGTCATATGGTCCAAGTGCAAGTTTTTATTAAAATTAAATTTTATGTTGAATATATAAAATAACTTTAAATAAAGAATTTTAAAAGATTCTTGAAATATTTGCTAATTATAATAATATTTTTAACGTATATATAAACAATAAATGAAAGATATACCAGGACAGTGTAAAGATAGATTTTGAGTCGTATGGTCCAAGTGCAACTTATTATGTGACTCAAAATTCATGAAGAAGCATCTGCGCGCGTGTGTATATATATAATATATATATAACTTAGAAAAAAAAATCTAATTAGATTTTACAATTGAATCCAATTTTGTCTCATGTATCCTAAATTACTTTTTTTAAAGAGATTTATTTCTTAATTTTAGAGTCAAATATGTGATCACATTATAAATATCCATCTAAGTGAGTTATTGCGAACAAAAATCAAAGAGTTTAGAATTAATGAACATAAAAAAAATTAAAAAAAATTCTTACAAGACTTTTACATTTTTTTAGAATTACTAAAAAATATTAAAATAGACAATATACATTTTTTTTACCTAATAATATTCTTACAAGACTTTTTAAAGAGTTAAAAAATATATAAGAATAACTATTAATAATATTTAAATTATATATGTAAGAATTATATTATGTATCTTAATGCATATTTTTAAATTTATCTATGCATATGCATATAGTTACAAGCTAGTTTATATAATACACGCCCTTTCAATGTGGTATGAAGGAATATTTTATGAGCATCTATTTTCTTGAGTTTGATTTATGACATTTACATTAGGATGTTGTTAATAAGATAATATCTATTACTCTAAATGCATGTAATATCACACTTATAACATGTGGATCTCACGAGTCTTACACATTGTTTATGCCCATTTTTGCAAATCCATACCCAAAAGCCTATGAGGAAGAAAGCCTAATCAAGGCCCAAAGGCCCACGAAGAAGATCAAAGAGCAAGAGAGGTCCAAAGGAAGAAATGCAATGGAAAGTGAGCTATAGCAATACAAATCTGCCACAAGATACAGTTCTTCAGCAGAATGGCTTCGGCAGATGAAGATAAATTGGGCCCAAGACCATTTTGATCCAGTCAACATTATTTGGGCCTACAAAAGGCCCAAATCCTTTTGGATGAAAACGGTAAGCGTGAAAGCTAATATAGAGAAGCATGGTGAAAAGAAACAAGGAACGGTAGGAAGTGTCAGCAACAGGAATCACGTGAAGGAAAGAAAAGTCAAACCAAAGAAAATGACAAATGCAGCAGGAACGCATGAAGAAATAAGACAAAAAAATACGCAGTAGGATGAAACAGAATTAATTTGCTACGGCAGGAATGACGTGGGAACGAAAGAAGACAAAGGAGCAAGCATAGAAAGGTCAGGGCACCACCAACCTGTACCTAGCCAATACAAGGGAGGTTGGCCCACTGTTAAGGAGATTTAGAGAGCATGGTTTGGTGGTGGGGGGAAAAAAGGGGTCTATATTTGGTTTCCTGCCATAACTTCTTTTGGGAAAATGCCTTGCTGGGATGATATCTTACCCAAAAGAAGTAGCGGATGGTTGGGACCATCTGATGCACGCCATAGAGCTAAGTAGTGAGGCAGCCCAATCCCTATCCGTTTGAACCTAGAGTAGAAGTATACAGCAAGAACAAAGAAAAATGAATTTTGTCGTGAAATGAGTAAGGGTGCAGCAAACACAGTAGTCTGGGCAACCAATGGGTTAGTAGGTAGTCTTGGATGGATACCCACAAGGAACCAAAAACAATTGGTGAAGCCTTAGGGGTAAAAGGGAGAAATCCCATTGAATTTGCTGACTATAAAATGAGAAGGAGGCAGTAAGCATATGGGGCCCGGAGAGAGAGAGAGAGAGGGGAGGAGACCGAAATAGGGGGAGACCTAGTAGAGGAAGCACCTAAGGGAAAAGACCCAAGTGAGAAAAATAACCTACGGCAAGAGAGTAGTAAGAAAACAAGGAGCAAAAAAAAAAAAAAAAAAAAACGGAGAGAAAGAAAGAAAGTGGTAAAAAGAAGAGAGAAAACATGGCAAGACTAGGGGCATGCATCAATAGACCATCTTTTCCCTCCCTCTAGCAAACCCACTCTTTGAAGTCTTCAAAAAAATAATAACTAGTAGCCATTTAGGCCTATTCTCCAAAATGCACAATTGTGATGGCAAAAACTTATGGCAGGAGTCTATGACAAGGTTATTCAAATTGGGGTTTGGATTCCTTCTTGGTTTACTTATTTTATGGGAAGATCCAATGATTGATTCCTATTGCAAATATATTTGATTTTACTCATTAAAACTTATATCTGCCGTATTTAGTCATCCTGTTGTAGAACGTTTTTATTATGTTTGCCGCATCAGTTGTCCTGCTGTGGTATTTTTACTTGCTGTACTAGTCATTCTGCTGTAACACCTTTTTATTGTATTTACCGTGTTATCTTAACATTTCCTGCCAAAGCTTTCTTCTATATTTGTTGTTAAGTGTTTTACTTTGGACCTATTATCCTACCATAAGTACATATATACATGTATTTTGTTTCTCACGTTCTGTGCATATGTATAAGTATATTTATGAATATATGTATGTATATATTTGAGAATATACTTACCCATGTAAGCTAACATTTGTTTGATTGGTATTTTCTTTGGGTTTTAGATTTGTTTATGTACAGGAAGTAGAAACATATTTTCGCAATAAAAATTGAAGAGTCGTTCACATTACAAAAGGCTAAATTGCACGGCAGATAGCTTAACTACACAGCGGATAGTTTTACTACACAGCAGGAGGCTTTACAATAGGAAGCTTTATTAATACAGCAGAAAGCTTAACTGCATGGCAAACAACTTTATTAGCAAGGCAGAAAGCTTAATTTCACAGCAGACAGCTATGTTGCACAGCAGAAGGCCTTACAGTAGGCAGCTTTAATGCACAGCAGACGGCTTCTGCAGCAAACAGTTTTATTGCATGACAGACAATTTTACTGCATAACAGAGAAGTTAGACCTGCGGCAAAAGCTGGAGAAAAGTTCCATCTGTGGCAGAAACAAGAAATAATCCCACTTTGCAATGTCTTCCCTTGGGCTTGAACTCATCGTTTGCGCACAAGCCGAACCAAGGAGGGTTGCTATTGGACCGGTCCCAACTCCCTGATCCAGAAAACTTTGGGCCCAATGTTGCAGCAAGTGGCCCAACCCGACACTTGCAGAAAAGGCCCACACACACATTGTGTGAGTGTAATATTGCTTGCATCTTATAAAACATTAAATACTTATTAGCCACAAAGAAGCATCTAGTAACTTATTGACTATTTTTTAAAGAAACAAAATTGCAAGATACAATTTTGTTTCTAAATTATATTTAAAATTTCAATATCACCCATGAACTATCAATTATTTCAAATGGATAATTATTTTTATTTAGTTAAAAAATAAAATAAAATAAACCGAATCAATGTTATCCTTAGGGCACGTTTAGTAGATTTTAACGGTAATTACATAGGATTAGGAATATATATTACAAGGAATATAAAATATTGTAATGTAATACTTATAACTCTTCATCTATTTGATGACAACCCAATAATAGAATCCTAAAAATAATAGAATGAAAGCATTTTAAATCAAACTTAAGATATATTTTAGAAAATATCTTACTCATATGATTATATTCTTAAAAAATAATATTTTTCAAATTTGAAGATAAGATTAGTTATTTTTTATGATTTTTTATTTTTATGATTGTTATGTGCATATGAAAAGTTTGTTTATTTAGAAATATATTAATTGTAGAAATGAATACACTTATTAAGGAATAACTATTACATCCTTTTTAGAGATTAATAGTTATTCCTCATTTTAAAAAAAATAGATATTCAAAAGAAATTACTATTCCCTATAATAAAAATATAACCAAACTACTGAATAGCTAAATTATAAGAATAACTGTTATATTACAGTCTACCAAACATACCCTTAATTTGTTGTAATCGTTAGTATAATTGCAACAATTGCATATGTGTTGGACATTGTTTGCACATTGTCATTATAAAGTTGGCAATATATTTTATTTAGGGTGTGTTTGGTTCACTGTGATATGTCCTTAGGGGGCGTTTGGTCCATCGTGATGTTACATTACACCGTAATATTATATTATTGTAATCTTACATTAATGTAATCTCAATACAAGAATACATTATTACATTGTTTAGAAAGTTGATGTGATATTTTTGTAATTTTAGATTATGGTCATGTTAGAAAAAATAAAATAAACCAAAATCTTGATATCACATCTTCGTAATGTGCATTATATTAATGGCACATCACAACGAATCAAACACCCTAATGTGATGCACATTGCGGTAATGTGACATTAAGGTATTTTGTTCATTTTATTTTTTCTAACATTATTATAATCTAAGATTATATAAAATATCTCATTAGATTAATCTTATCATCTTCTTAAACATTGTAATGTTATATTTTTGTATTGAGATTATATTAATGTAACATTACAATAATATAACATTACGGTGTAATGTAACAACAAGCAAACCAAATGCCCCTAAGACACCCGTTGGTCTCCCAAAATCAGGATTTAGAGATCATGAATGTGTTCTATTTTTTAATAAATCAATGTATCTCTACAAATCCTAATTTTATGAAACAATCAAACAAGTGTTTAAAGTGGCGTATCATGTAAGTGTACGTGTTCCAAAAACGTGTTCTTACGTATTTTTAAATTTCAAGAACTAAATAAAACTTCAAATAGTTTCTATGTAGTTCTTGTCACACCAGATATCAAAATTATATACATTTAACATATTTATGTTTGATATAATTGGCTAAATAAAAATTACGGTTAAAATTTAATTTTCATCTCTTAAAAAAATCATTGGTTGGTCCAACTTTTTTATTTAAATTTTATAGATTTAATAGAATTTCAATCTAAGACTTCCATGATTCCACTCTATAATAATTGTTCTTATCATCAAGTGTGTTCCAAAAACGTATTCTTGCGTATTTTTAAAATTCAAGAACTAAATAAAACTTCAAATAGTTTCTATTTAGTTCTTGTCACACTTGATATCAAAAATTATATACGTTTAACATATTTATGTTTGATATAATTGGCTAAATAAAAATTACGGTTAAAATTTACTTTTCATCTCTAACAAAAAAATCATCAATTGGTCCAACTTTTTTATTTAAATTTTATAGATTTAATAGGATTTCAATCTATGACTTCCACGATTCCACTCTATAATAATTGTTCTTATCATCAAGCAAAGATATCAATTATTTTTTAGCGTAAACAGGTTCGAACTACAAATTTCTTATTCAATAAGAAGAGACTTTACAAATTAAGTAAACTGAAATCCACATCTGTTACTCCATTGTGGATAGAATACTACCGCAACGCATTAAAAATCTAAGGTAACCTAGTCTAAATTCAATGATAAATAGTCAAAGGGAATAAATTCATAGGCTTAAAAAATTTCGGGACCAAGTTAGACTTTTAAAAATTTAGGAGAGAAATTTAAGCTTAAACCAAATTTAGAGGGGGTTTTGGTACTGCTGCCATTTTTCTTGAACTGCAAAAAATCCAAACTAAAGGGGGAAAGTGAGAAACGTGAAACCTCTAAAAATTGCCAACCTTGCTAGTGGTCCTAGTCTCCTAGAGCTAGAGTTCTCCATGCTCAGCAGCACACTTAATTTTGGAAAAATCCTCTCAAGTTTCAACCAAACTCTAATTAGGGGGTTTGAAATTGCAATTCACGTTCTGGCTAATCCACTATCATTGACAATTATCCAAACTAATTATATGACACTTAGTCCGGATGACGATTACATAACAAATATTGAACTCGACTAAGTTGTAAACCAAGAATATAGTTATTTATTTATTTAAGAAAACATAAATTCTGTGACCAAGCATTACACAATTATTCCACAAGATGAGTTCATTAAACCACTAATCTTTCAATCTGAATATGTTCAACCGAAAAGAGAAGAACATAATAACTATTGGCATTTTGGCCTGTTGGAGATCCACTAGTCTATTTTTCTTTGGCTTATTTTTAACCATAACAAACCTCTTATTTTTCTTGAGTTTTTTGGTCTACTCTCTCCTTCTTTACTCTTTTTCTTCTTCTCTCACATAATTTTCAGCTCTTGCTTTTAGGTTTAAGGAAAGTCAATATATGGTTGTTATTGACTCTTCATGATTGGAAGTGTGTTCATCTCGAAAACTGTTACTATAGTCTAATCTTGGTGGTTGTTTGATTAAGAGAGTCATTTGCACCAGATACTACTCTGGTGGCACAAATCAACTTTTAAGGATAACACTTTGCGTAATTCTATAGCTTCTTCAGAATTATTTTTTTTTATTTTTAACTTTCTCTTTTAATTTATGTTGCTAATTTTCTAGGGTTTATATTGTTTAATCAAAACTTGTTTTTCATGCTATTTTTCATCAATCTTAAAAATTGAGCTTTGTGTTTCAAAAATTAAGAGAGAAGAGAAGATTTATTTTAGTGTTAAAATTACTTCCATTTAGTAATATATCATTATTATTTTATTGGGGGGAAAAAGGAGATAATATTTAGAATAATAGAAGAGCTCACAAGTTCCTTCTTCTTTTTGTTTTTTCATCTCGAGCCTATTAGATTTGAGGACTACAAAGGTACTGTCTCATGTATATTAAACCTCGAATGGAAAAAAAAAATTCTATATGAAATAATTGTGTCTATATACTCGTAATAGACCAAGCCTAAAATAAAGCAAATCCACATTGTGGATTCAAATTTTGGTACACTAAAACAAACCCAAGAACAAATGAATTTGATCTATGCCACCAGTCACCAGATCCAGTGGGTTGGAGAAAAGGCCATGGCTCGCTTATAAAGGGCCTGGGGATCAGCATTTCTTTTTTCGAAAATCACATTAGGTCTCTCAATCTATTTGTAATTTAGCCCAAAAGACACATATTTTAAGGTACACTTGTGCACAATTGCACATGACTTAGATCCATGAAAGGATGTGTTTTTTCTTCTAAACGTGGCATCTTTTCACACTAGGCATATGTAAAGCAAACTAAAACGTGGAAGACCCATTTCATCATATTTAGCGACAACATAGATAATAGGGTATTAAAAATGATCAAAGATGGTCCAAAGTAGATGTTTATGATAATTAAAAACCATATGATAATGCAAAAGTAATGCAAACCCGAATCTGCTGTGTGACTTTTGGAACATGGGCAAATAGAGATGTTTATGCATGCGCGGCCAACTATTGTGACCAAGAAAGAGTAGGACAATAGATCAATTTCATTCCTGTTGCTTTATTTCTCAACCAAAATCCATAATGGATCCCCTAAATAAGTAAAAAAAAGTACACCATTTTTTCCTCTTTCGGCACTTGTCGGTCAAATTAGTAAAGCCTGAATAATACTTTTTAGTTAGAAGCTGGTGACCTTCTAAGGCTCTAGTTTGGTCAATTTTGAATGATGCAAAATTTGAATAATGAGATGAAGATATTAGTTTATGTCATGAAAATCAACAGGCAAATTGAAAATGGATCCTTAGCATCCATTTCATCTTAGGCTGCAGCAATTTGCTTTTGCATTACAAAAGATGAAAACCTATACTCTATCTAGCTCAGTATCCAAAAATCCAACATTTTCTCTAACAATCCGTCCTGCTGAACTTGCCGCCTGAACTTGTTATTCAGAAAGTGAAATATTAAAAAAACTTGGGCACAGTTAGACGCGGACCCGTGTTGTAAAACAGGACACCATGAACCTAAGTCCATAGGGAAACAAGCAGGATCCATTGCTATATTCAACACTGCACCTCAGGTTTCACAAACCAAGGATTTCATGTACAAGTTCCATCATATTGAAAACTAGAATGAAAACTAACTGAAACTGCGAAAACAGAAAAATATTTATGCATTACTTTACTCATGGTTGTGCTAAATGCTCATGAAGCTAAAGTTCCCCATGTCAAACCAACCCTCAAGCCAGTAATAAAAGATCAACAGCACCAAAAGCCAAGTGACTCACTACAAGGAATAACAGAACGCTCAGCAGAGAAAGACAGAAGGGCATGACTCAAGGGTCCAGCTTATTGTGCACAGGTTGCCTTCTGTGAGGTAGAGAATAGTCCTCGGACAACCACTGAGACACTGGCTCATGCACATTTACATGTTTCCTTTCCAATTCCTGATGCTGATCCCACAACCCCCTCACACCTGCAAACTAATCAATTTAGTGCTCGGCTTAAATGCATATACAACTGAAAAAACCAATGCCAATGCAGTAAATGCAATCTATTTATACCTGAGACGTGTGGTCTAATAGCAATTGTGTGGTATCTACTGAGAAAGAAGAGAAAGATGATCATCTTAAGAAGAAATCCCACCTTCATATTAGACCTTCTCCATGCTCATCCCTCCCACCTCTATCTAAAATGCTATGCAAAACACTTCTAAATCTGCAACATGCATACTGGCTGCCCTTTATCAAGAGGATAAGAGTAGGAAAAGGACCCACTAATGAATAAAAATGAAGGAAAGAAGGAAAAAAAAAAACCATTTAAATAATGATAACATGCATCATACAAAAATCTAGCTAACACGAAAATCTAAAAAGAAGAATGTGTATAGGCTAACATGTTCAGGTTCTTTTTGTTCTTTCTACAAGTATAATACTCAAAAAGAATAAAGTCATGAGGATATATGACCACATGGTCCACAATCCCCAAATAAACTATAGCCGTTTACATTATAGAAGATTGAAGACTAGGCTCAGCTGGTCAACCAGCCAATCGGCTAGGTGGTTCAATCGGCAACCTCAAAAATGGGAACAAAATGTTACTTATACATCTCCTGTGCATAGCGCTTATGCGTACCTCTCATCCATATGAATGATTTTGAATTAAGTAAATAACTAACAATGCATATCAGAGGTGTGCACAAAGATGTGTTTATAGAAGATCTGTAAATAACATGATTTGAAACCAATATCAACAAATTGTTCAAAGCTGTAGCTATCATGTCTTAGTGTTTTGCCCGAAGCTTTTCTTTGTACCTCTCATCTGTATGATTGTTTTGAAATAGAGTTAATGACTAACAAGGAATATCAGAGGTGTGCACAAAGATGTGTTTAAAGATCTGCAGATAACATTATCTGAAACCAATGTCAGCAAATTGTTCAAAGCAGCAGCAATTTTGTCTATCTTAGCATTTCTGACTGGAGCTTTTCTTCTTGGTGTCTCACCGCTATAACAGAACCATTTCAATGAAGTTGGCCAACTTTGTTCTTGCCTATCAACTGAATTTGCTTTCATGTCTAAGACTAGTCAGCCTTTTGTTTTCTTCCAGATTTGGACTTCCTTGGCAAGGCAGTTGTCATTTCAAAAGGCATTGAAATATGCATTCCACACACACCATTCTATTTCATCAGATCAGTTTAATTATGCAATTCATAAGATGGTTTCAGACTAGGGTTTCAAACATGAGCACAATTGCAAATAACTGAAAGTTTTACAATTTGGATTTTTCTTAAGGAGTCAATTCCAGCAAAACATGCTCAGTACTCACATTCCAATCTTCATATCTTGCATTCCTTTAATGACAGAAGCATTCGATCAGCACTATAACAAAAATACATGCTTCTTCTGATTGAAAAAGGCACAACTAATAAAGGATTCTTATTCTTATTCTTTGAATTTGAATTTGTCTCCGAGAAAGCATCAATTATTGGTGTACAATAATGTATAACATTCAAAAATGTAAAATTCTCTTTATGCAGTTATATCTCAGAGAAAATGGAGAAAGAATCTAAATAAAATGAGCTTTCTGATTGACTTAAGTCATGTCAACTCAAAAATAAGGGCATATTACTCGCTTCAAAGCCAGAGTCTGCTACAACACCATTCCTACAATAAAACTGGAAGGGACAGCTGGTTTGGCACTGGCAAGTAGTGATCAGCATGTTTCAGGGAGCTCTGTCAAAGGGCTGTGTATCATTGTAACAAACATCCCAGACAGCTTCCATGGCATCCTTTGCGGCTGCTTCTGAGCAGTAAGGGTTCGCAATCACCGATTTCATGACTCTTCTTCTCACACAGTCCTTCAAATGTCAAAATGAAAACCCATAACTGAATTAATCACATAACAAAAAATGCCTAAAAGACACTACAGCATAAAGAGTATTGCATTTGTTATGTAAATGGGCAAGAAATGAATTGGGCATAATTTAAGCTAGATGGTATATACACCTAGTTGACCATTGACCATTATAAATGACATGCTATTTTCTATGTCTAAAATACAATGGAATGTGTCAGTTGATGAAGTAGGTTTGGGCATTATAAAGCAGTAATCACTAAAAAAATACAACTTTAACATACACACATGAGCACCTGTGCACACAGACACACACACCCGCCCGTGCCTGCCGAGGGGGCAGGGGGGTGGGGAGGGGAGATTATGAGGAATGTAATATGATCCTCAACTGTATGCAGAGTAATCATTAAGGTCCATTACCCTTAAATAGGTGGGGAATGAAAATTTTTACTAACATATTAACAATAACATGAGGAATTCCTTCTTATCATCAAATGCAGCAGTAATTCAGGCTTAGCCTATGTTGTTCTCCGAAGTAAAGTAGTCACATTATCATTGCTGAATTCTTCAGCTCACAGAATGGTTTCCTGATAAGAAAAATATAACTTAATAAAACTACTTTTATACTAGAGTGGGGACTGCACTTTAAGATTCCAGATCTCATTTTACAATTCTACCTAAGTCACAGTCCTGTAAGCAAACATGCAAAAAAGAGTTTAAGCTCTACCCAATATTTTAGTTAGTTTCCTAGTGGAACACTATCATGTACTCTAGAAGATATGATATCACTGTTGACTTTATGTAATGTAAGGGGAACTTGGCCATTTGTCATGAATCTTTGAGCTGTCACAGAGTATGTGAGCATCTCATATGGCTCAGATTTAGCATACTGCAGTCAGTAGCATTCTCATTCAAAAAGGAGAGGCATCCCTGTTATTTGTAATTGGTAACTGCAAAATTCAAGAGACTTAATTTTGTTGAATGGTCCCCATGTACATACAGTTTATGCTCTCTCTTTTTCAGTTACAAATTACAAACTGAATGTTTTGGTCTTTTGCAGACTTCCAAATTAAAAAAGACTGGTAATCAGTTGAAAAGAGACCACTCAATGTTATCAGATTGTAAAGACAGGATAAGAGTAAAGTAAAGTAAAGTGGGGGAAGCTCACTTGTTCATGGCCTCGTAGCTTCATATAACCCCGCAGCAATTCCCGCTTGTAGTGGCAATCACCACTTAGATGACCGGCCCGAATCTGTTTATCGACAATAGAAACACATTCTTTCATTGAAAGAAAAAACAACCTGAGGACTAAAAAAGTTCCACCACACTGGCACACACCTCACTGCAAGCATGGTGAGCACAGTTAGCCCAGTCCAAGTTTCCAGCACGGCAGTCATCATATGCATGAATTAGCTCATGTATCACCACTTGGTTCACCTCGTCTTGAATGTTCATGTGATTACTACAAACCATAATCTAAAACACACACACACACAGACGCAGAACCCCAACAAACCAAAAAAAAGAGAGAGAATTAGTCTATCATAGACTTTTCCCACCAATCATAGATAGATATATAACACTTATCCATACAATGTTCAAATATTCACTTCAGGCATGTACACACTGACTTACCATAACATTATCAAAACACAGTGCCATTCTTGGATTAAACTCAATAAAAAAAAATTCAAAAAACAATACTATAACTTCATAAAATCCCAACTACAAATTGAAGCAAAAATTTCAATCACAAAATTACTAAATTCCAATGTATAATGCAAAAGCTCCAATTTTGATAATAACAAAAAAACCAAAGAAAGACCAAATACAATTGAATAAATATTGAATACCCCTTCGCCGCGAACGTAACCGCCACTGATTTGCTTGTTACAATGGACGGCCTTGATGAACTTGTCCCCAAGTACACACCCAGATTTCTCCAAATGCTCCCTCAGAAACTTCACCATTGGAGCTATCACCAAAAACAAAAAACCCACATGAAATGAAGTCATTTCTATCACTATTCCCTGTTTGGAAGCTCAGAATCGGTTGAAAAAGGAAATGAAATGGTGAAAGTTCCTAAAACCCTAAACCCTAATAAAGTTTGTATTCAACAAAAAATAAAGAGGGTTTTTGAAAAATTACTTCGGAGACTTCTTTGGATCATGGATTGGCATTCCTCTATGGATCTACCGCCGTCGGAGGCGGAGGATATGGGTCCGGATCCGGATTCCGGGATGGGTTCCTCCGCCATTTTTCCGTTTGATCTTTTCGGCAGAGAAGCTCTCTCTATACCGCACAAAGTGGTTTTTCGGGTCAACGGTCGGATCCGGCAGTTTAAAAACACTAATGGGTTGGGCCTATTACTATTATTTATTATCATTATCTCTTTTGTTAAAATGGGTGACAAAATTTCCAATTCATAGCATATATAAAAACAAAATATAACCCATATAGATCGGGTTGAATTGAGTTTAGTAGAACGATTGCACTTATATTTTTCATGTCTTATAACTTTTGAACTTTTATAAATTATTTAAATATTTTTAAAAAATTATTATACTAATTCACATACTATACCTAATACTAAATTTCAAATTTTATTCTCAAAAAATTATTAAAAAAATTAATTTAAATAGTTAAAATAATGACAATTATATGATTGGTTGGGTCATATGGGTTGGAAAACTACCAATCTAAACCCAACCGACCCAAGACTTAAAATAAAATTACAATCCAAGTTGGATGCACACCTTCTTTTACAAAGTCCGAATTTAGTAAAAATAGAATGTAAAACTCATATTTTACATTATCTAATAAGAGATTGTCACATCAGATTTTTACTTAAAACTCAATACATCTTACCACACATAATAAAATTTTACAATAAACTCACACTTAAATTAGATTTTTCAAATGAGTATTAGAATTTTTTTTTTAAATACAAGATAGAATTTCTACTCTAACCTAATCTAAGTGTACGTGTGTGTGAAACAATATCCTAGAAACTTGAACTCCAGTCCTTACCTCCCATACCACACAAACATTTTTACTTGTGAGGTGACCAGTGCACCAAGGGTGCACAGGGGGTTAATGAGTATTAAAATTGATTGAATGTGGTTATATCTATTCTTTAATAGGTAATATGATGATATGACATGTTGAGATTGAAAGAATAAAACTTGGTTTTACACTATATCATTATAGAATTTAATCTCTTAGATCAAATACATAAAAGAACTAAGTTATCTTATCCTTTGATGAGAAACTACTTTATAGGCATTTTGGTTTGAAAATTTTGTTGTGTTTAATTAAACATCCTACATTAAGGCTAGTTCAATATAATTTGAAACTTAAGGCTATAGTTTTACATAGGATCGTTTATATTTATTTAGTACTATTTCATCTCAATACAATATTTAAATGATTATCGATTCTCTAGATACAAAATTATTAAATAAGCTTTTGTATTTAGACTTTAGAGGGAAGGCAGCATCTCTTGGAAAACATGCCACGATTTTTTTTTTGTTGCTAATATCTCATTTTCAATCATTAACATGGTTAATTCAATCTATCTATCCATTTTAATTTTTTTTATAATTATTTCTACCAAAAAAATTATTAGGATGGTCTTTTTCTTTTTCTTTTTTTTTTTGGGATTGAACTTTTTTTTTCTTTTGAAATTTATTATGCACTCACAGGTAGGGACCTTTTTATTGTGACGGGCCTTTTCTTATTGGAGAGCCTTAGGATAGAGCCCCATTTTTTTGCATTCTCAGTTAGAATTGAATTTGTATTTTAAGAACTCATTAAAATTAAATTAAATTAAATTTGTTGAAGTTATAACGCAGGTGTTTTTCATAGTTAATAAAATACGCTACGGGTTTAATACTGTAAATATATGGACGGGCATAATTTGGTATCTTTCAGAAAAGTACATTTCGAGAATTCGGCATAAAAATTGAAAACAAATAAAGCACGATACAAGTAAGTTATATTTATTGTTGAGAAATTCAAAAAAAAAAAATGGAAACATTTACCATATGCATTATTGAGAAAAATAATTTAATCTTTGTATCATGACCGTTAACTTTTGTCAAATGTGATTTAATCCATAGAACATCCGAACAAAATTTTTTTAGGTATGTTAGGGTTACTGCAAATTTTACTACATAGGTATTGATGTGTCAATAATAATAATAATAATAATAATTCAAACAGTCATTTAGTATCATGTTGTGGTGACACCAATTTTATTCATTGGCACATCAATTTGTAATTTTTTTGTAATAAAAATTTGTACTCCATTTTTAGCATTTTTTTTTAAAGGAACTATAATGCATTGACTTACAACAACATTCTTTTTTTTCTTTTTTTTGGAAGCAAATAGCAACATTAAGAAATTGGGATTTTGTTAGGACTTTGATTGGAGATAGTGTAGTGAGTGCAGTGATGGGTGCTCGGTAGTGCAAGGTAGGGTGCTTGGGGGTGCAAGGAAGGGTGCTACTGTGTGCTATTTGGACAGGGCAGTCAAGGGCTTGTACATGTAGATAGGGAGAGAGGCAAGGGAGGCTTGTACAAAGTTAGTTACTAGTAGTTTCATTAATTGCTGCTGCATATAAGTGTTGTACTTAGTTAGTTAAGGCTGAGTTGTATTGTACTCTATTAGTTAGTAAGTAGTATATACGGATCAATTCAAATTGTAACAGGGATCATTGATGAATAATACTTGAATAGCCAATTTTCTTGAATTGCTATTGGAGGTTGATTCCCTTGAAGAATCAAGGAGGCCAAGTTCCCTCGAAGAACTACTAGAATTGAGAGTAATAGAAATTAAAATCATTAGATTCCTAACAGTTTGGTATCAGAGCTGGTTTTGTCATGGTGCAAGAAACTAGATACTCCCTTTTGAGTGAGACTATTTCATTGGTTCAGCAAAGGTTGGATGATCATGCCTTTGCCATGGAGATGATTACACAAAGGTTGGAAACTCTAGACAACAATTTCAAGGGTTTGCAAGCTGTGTTTGAAGAAAGACTCCCAGCAGTGCAACAACAAGAAAGCTATGTTCCTCAGCTAGGAAATCATCATGAAGTAAAGGTGCTGCCATATCAAACTCATCCAAGATTTGAGGTGGGTGCTCAAATTCCTAAACCTATTAGATTGGAGTTTCCTAGGTTTAGTAGAGGTGATCCTTTGGCTTGGATTTTTAGAGCTGGCCAATTCTTTAGGTATTATGAAATTCCTAAAGAAGAGAGGATTTTGAATGCTTCTTATCACCTTGATGATGAGGCATTAGTTTGGTTTCAAGATTGTGAAAGGTTTTTGGATTCGTGGGAAACATTTGTTAGGGCCATCCAAGTCAAGTTTGGACCTTCATCATATGATGACCCTATGGAAAACTTGACTAAGCTAAAACAAACTACCATTGTGGCTGCTTATAAAAGTCAGATTGAGATGTTAAGTAATAAAACCAGGAACTTACTTGAGTCTCATAAGCATAGTTGCTTCCTAAGTGGATTAAGGGATGAGATAAGGCTGCTTGTGAGGATGCAAAATCCAAGAACATTAAGTGCTGCTTTTGGTTTAGCCAAGATTCAGGAAGAGTATTTGCTTACTTGCAAGAAGGCCTATAGGCCATTCCAAGAGTCTAGCAAGACTAGTTGGCAAGAATCTCTAACAAATAAGCATGACAGTAAAGCTGAATCTTCAGCCAAAATGTCCATACAAAAGATAACATCAACTCAGATGGAGGAGAGAAGGAAGAAGGGCCTATGTTATTATTGTGATGAAAAATGGCAACCCAAACACAAGTGCAAGGGTCTCAAACTATTCATGATTGATGAAGTACAAGAAATGAGTTAAGTGGAAACTGGGGAAGGGGATTAAACTGTATAATTTTAGTTGGACCAAGCTGATATTACCTTGTATGCACTGTTGGGTAGTCCCTCTCTAGGCACTATGAGGGTGTTGGGTCAAATTAGGGGGCCATTGGGTGGTGATTCTCTTGGATACTGGAAGCGCCCATAATTTTCTTAATGCTGTTTTGGTTAAGACTTTAAAATTGGATGTGGACTCTACCACAATTTTAGAGGTGAAGGTGGCTAATGGAGATTTAATTAGAACAAAGGGGGAATGTAAGGATCTATTGCTTAAAATGCAAGGCAATGAATTCATAGTGAATTTGCATGTGTTGACTCTAAGGGGCTGTGATGTGGTGCTGGGAACTCAATGGTTTTGTACTCTTGGCCTTATTAGTTAGGATTTCAAGCAGTTAATGATGGGGTTCATGTACCAGGACAAACAAATATGGTTGCAAGGCATTAAACCTACTGGTTCTTTGATTCAGGTTGCAAATGAATCCCTTAAATAGCCAATCACTAAGGGACTATTATTATAGATTGTGTCCACTGAATTGGCTGACATGTCCAAGGCTTTAGAGGTTCCAGCAGAAGTGTTGTCCTTGCTTAAGCAGTATGCTATTATTTTTGAGGAACCAAAGGGTTTATCTCCTTGTAGAGGGCATGAACATTAGGTCATCCTCAAACTAGGTGCCCAACCAACTTGTCAAAGACCCTACAGGTACTCATACTATCAAAAGACTGAAATTGAAAATATTGTTAAGGAATTGCTAAAGTCTGGTTCAATTAGGAATAGCCAAAGTCCTTTTGTCTTTACCAATGTTGTTAGTTAGGAAGGCAAATGGTAGTTGGAGAATGTGTGTGGATTATAGGGCTTTTAACAATGACACTGTCAAGGATAACTTCCCTATTCCTATGTTGGATAAGCTCCTTGATGAATTGAGTGGTGCTTGGGTGTTTTCAAAGTTGGATTTAAGGTCTTGCTATCATTGGATTAGAATGAAGAGGGAAGATGTTGAGAAAACAGTTTTTAGAACTCATGAGGGTCATTATGAGTTCTTGGTAATGCCCTTTGGATTAACTAATGCCCCTTCTACATTTCAATCTCTTATGAATGATGTGTTCAAGCCTTTCCTTATGAAGTTTGTACTTGTATTTTTTGATGATATTCTTGTCTATATTAAAGACATGGTTGCTCATGTTTTGCATCTCAGATCAGTCTTACAAGTGTTGCTTGATCATAAATTGTTTGCCAAGAGAAGTAAATGCACTTTTGCTTGCTCTGAAGTTGAGTATTTGGGGCATATCATATCAGGTCATGGAGTGAGGACTGATCCTAAGAAGACTCTAGCTATGCTGGACTAGTCTACTCCCAAAACTGTGAAAGCTTTGAGGGGATTTTTAGGGTTAACAGGTTACTATAGGAAATTCATAAAAGGGTATGGGTCCATTACAGCCCCATTGACTAATCTTCTTAAGAAGGATGCCTTTGAGTTGACTGATCAAGCTGACCAGGCATTTCAGAACCTTAAGCAAGCTGTTTCTCAACCTCCTGTACTTGCCTTACCTAATTTTTCTTAGCCCTTTGTAGTTGAGTGTGATGCTTCTGGTTTTGGAATTGGGGTTGTGTTGATGCAGCAAGGAAGACCCATTGCTTTTCACAGTCAACTTTTGAAAGGTAAGAGTGCTCATTTATCTACCTATGAGAAGGAGTTATTGGCCCTTGTTATAGCAGTAAGGAAAGGAAGACCTTATGTGTTTAGGCAACCCTTTGTGATCAAAACTGACCATTAAAGCCTAAAGTGCCTGCTAGAGCAAAGAATTAGCACCCTTATGCACCAAAGATGGATTACTAAGCTCCTTAGATACTCATTTATCATTGACTATAAGAAAGGGAAGGAAAATGTAGTAGCTGGTGCCTTATCCAGGCAAGGTGAGAAGTGGTCAATCTTATTCAAAATCTGTTTTGCTCAACCAGGTGGAGTCAGGGGAGTTAATACCGTATCGTATCGGCCGGTACGAACAGTATTTCTCTTACCGGTCACTCAATCGGTATAGAAACATGCTTGTATCGTACTGTTCTAAATATCGGGCAGTACCGGCAAAAATCAAACATTTTGGCCGGAAATTGAAATTCGGACGGTACAAAAAAAAAAAGGCGTAAATGCACTTTTAGTCCCTACATTTTATTTTTACCACTGTTAGTCCCTAAACCAATTAACGTGTGTTATTTTCGTCATTTCCGTCAGTCAATCGACGAAAATTGCTGAGGTGGCTACCGAAGAAATTAAAAAATTAAAAAAAAAAAAAAAAACCACGCCACCATGACACATCAGCATATAAATTTAAAATTTTAATTTATTAATTTTAACTAAATAATAAAATTAAAAAAAGAATTAAAAACTAAAATTCACATTTATTAAGATTGTTCTTCAGATTGTTCTTCATTTTACAACTTGTTCTTCATATTCTTTTCAAATCAAACCCAGCAATCAAAAACTCAAACCCATCACAAGAACACAAACCTAGCAACCCAAGAGCTCAAATCCAAATCACTAGGACATCACTTCTTCTCTCTCTTCCTTTCACTTTAGACTCCTCTAACCTCTCTATTCTTTTACTTCTTCTTCTTTTCTTTTTTTTTTTCCCTTTTTTCTCATCTTTTTTCCTTACACTCTCTACTCTCTTCCTCTCACTATGAAGCTTCTCTCTTCTCAAGATCGGCTTTGGGTGGGTGGGCTTCAGATCGATGTGGGGTCGCTGGGGTTGTGGGTGGCTATGGGTAGGCGTGGGTTCGTGGGCTCGTGAGGTTAGACTCCTCTGACCTCTCTCTTCTTTTACTTTTTTTTTTCTTTTTTTCCTCATCTCTTTCCCTCATGCTCTCTACTCTCTTCCTCAGTGAAGCTTCTCTCTTCTCAAGATCGGCTTTGGGTGGGTGGGCTTCAAATCGGTGTGGGGTCGTTGGGGTTGTGGGTGGCTGTGGGTAGGCGTGGGTTCGTGGGGGCGGGGGTATCTCTCTCCTCAAGATCGGCTTTGGGTGGGTGGGCTTCAGATCGGTGTGGGGTCATTAGGGTTGTGGGGTGGCTGTAGGTAGGCATGGGTTTGTGGGGGCAGGGGTAGCCATAGGTGGGTGGTTTTGCACACTGTGGGGTTGTGGGTAGCCATGAGTGGGTGGTTTTGCTCACCATGGGTGTGGGTAGTTGCGGGGTTGTGGGTCTTGTGTGTGTTGTGGGTTGGTGTTGGTGGGCTGTTGTTGCTGTTGGTGGATGTGGGGTTTCTGTTATGGGTTATCGTTGCTGTTGTTGGTTGTAGGTGATAGATATTTGGCTGTGATTTTTTCTATGGGTTCAGATTTGGTTGGGTTTGGTTTTTGAATTTTAGTTTAGGTTTTAGGGTTTGATTTGATGTTTAAATGGAATTTCAGAGGTGGTGGTGGTGGTTGGGTTGCAATGGTGGGTTGGGTTTTTTCTTCTTGTTTTCATTTATGTCCTAGTAATCTGGGTTTGAGTTCTTGGATTGCTGGGTTTGTGTTCTTGTGATGGGTTTGAGTTCTTGGTTGCTGAGTTTGATTTGGGAAGAATATGAAGAACAAGTTGTAAAATGAAGAACAATCTGAAGAACATGAAGAACAATCTTAATTAATCTGAATTTTAGTTTTTAATTATATTTTTATTTTTATTATTTAGTTAAAATTAATAAATTAATTTTTAAAATTTATATGCTGATGTGTCATAGTGACGTGGCATTTTTTATAATTTTTTAATTCCTTCGGCAGTCGCCTCAGCAATTTGCATCGGTTGACTGATGGAAAGGATGAAAATAACATGCGTTAGTTGGTTTAGGGACTAAAAATGCATTTACGCAAAAAAAAAAAAAAAAAAAAAAAAAAAAAAAAAAAAAAAAAACTATATTAATCACCTACACTATCATCCTCCAGTCACTAACCAGGCGCTGATCACCCACTGCCAGTTGCTGCTACCATCGTTTCTTCCTCACCTTTGTCCCAGCATAAAAGCCGCTTCTTCTTCAGCTTGTCCCAGTATCAATGTTCTCTCTTCTCTATATACTTTTCTTGTTTTGTCTGCCTTTGATAGTCTAATAAATGTGAACAAATGACGTTTAAATGGGCTAAAGTAAGAACTGAAGTTAACTTTTCAAATTTTGTCTTTTTGACATCACATTGCTTGGTACTTTTATTATTATTATATTATCATTTTATTAAAAGGATAGAAACATTAATGAAATGTCATGTAGCAAACTAGTTAATAGTAGTAATTACATCTTCATACAATTTAAAAAATTATTAAGTTTTGTTAATAAATTATATAAAATTTGACTAATAAATATATAAATAATATATATAGCAGTAAACCTGAAACGATACACCAGTATTGACGGTACCCGAAATATATCATATCGTTGACCAAACTGGTACAACTTCTAGTATGGTATTGACTTCCTTGGGTAGAGTTGGTTGATTTTGATGCCTTTCCAATTCCTAAGATGGTTCTTTGTGATCATTCAAACTTCAGTTTGTTCTGCTTGAACAATATTAGTAGCCTATTTCTCATTTCTTTTCCCCATCCAACTTGGCTTGAGGAATTGAAATCTAATTATACTACTGATGCTAAGGTGCAAGGAATCCTACAAACACTCCATAATAATCCAACTATTGCTGGCAAGTTAGTCTGTTGAGTGGACTTTTGTTATATAAAGGCAAAATTTACTTGGGCTCTAATTGTGGTTTGAAGCCTAAAGTGATGAGTTTAGCGCATGACAATCCATTGGGTGGATATTCTAGCTATTTGAAGACCTTTCACAGAGCTAAAAGGGACTGATTTTGGAAGGAAATGAAGACGGACTTGAAGGATTATATTAAGGTTTGTGAGATGTGTCAAAGGATCAAACATGAAGCCAGCAAACCAGCTGGCCTGTTGCAGACCTTAGAGATTCCTCATACACCATGGACTTCTATAAGTATGGATTTTGTGGAAGGTTTACCTAAGTCCTTAAAGCAAGATGTGGTGATGGTGGTAGTGGATAGACTCACTAAGTATGTCCATTTTATCCCACTGTCTCACCCTTATACTGCACTCAAGGTGGCTTCCTTGTTCATGGCTCACATCTTTAAGCTACATGGGTTGCCTACTTCTATAGTCAGTGATAGGGACCCTGTGTTTTACTTCAAGATTTTGGGAGGAGCTATTTAGATTGCAAGGAGTGGATTTAGCTATGTCTGCTGCCTATCATCCTCAATATGATGGTCAGACTGAGGTGGTTAACAAAAGTCTTGAGCAATATCTCAGGACCTTTGCAGGGGACAAGCCAAAGTAGTGGGTGGAGTGGTTACCCTTGGTTGAGTTATGGTTTAATACTAACTACCATACTGCCACTAAATGACTCCCTTTGAAGCCCTTTATGGTTTTCAACCCTTTATGGTTTTCAACCCCCTAAGTGGCTAGATTACATCCCTGGCTTCACTAAGACAACTGCTGTGGATGATTTTTTATTGACTAGGCAGCAGATTTTGGGCCTTCTTAAGAGCATTTTAATAGCTGCTCAAGATAGAATGAGATTGTAGGTTGACAAACATAGGCAAGAGAGGAGTTTTGAGGTGGGTGATTGGGTTTTCCTTCGGCTGCAACCCTTCAAACAACACTCCCTTTGTTGGTCTAAGGTGGGAAAGTGAGCATCTAAGTTCTTTGGGCCTTTTCAGATTCTGTAGAAGATAGGATCTGTGGCATATAAACTGGATTTGCCTTCCACTTCAGGGGTCCATCCGGTGTTCCATGTTTCTTATTTGAAGGCTAAGATTGGACAAGTAGTCACTCAATTCCAACACTTCCACTAGTTGATGCTCAGGGCAATATCACTCCTGCACCAAAGGCTATCTTTCTGCAAAGGCAATGTCAGCTCAGAAGGTTGAAGAATGCTACTGAGGTTTTGGTTCATTGGGAGGGCTTTTCTCTAGCTAATGCCACTTGGGAACTTCTTCATAAATTGCAAGTTTAATACCTTCACCTTGTGGGCAAGGTACTTTAAAGGAGGGGGTAATGTTAGGACTCTGATTAGAGATAGTGCAGTGATGGGTGCTTGGTAATGTAGGGTAGGGTGCTTGGGGGTACTGGGAAGGGTGTTGCTGTGTGCTGTGTGGGCAGGGCAGTGAAGGGCTTGTACATGCAGATAGGGAGAGAGGCAAGGGAGGCTTGTACAGAGTTAGTTACTAGTAGTTTCATTAATTGTTGCTGCATTTCAGTGTTGTACTTAGTTAAGGCTAAGTTGTGTTGTACTGTGTTAGTTAGTAAGTAGTATATAAGGATCAATTCAAATTGTAGCAGGGATCATTGATGAATAATACTTGAATAGCCAATTTTCTTGAATTGCTATTGGAGGCTGATTCCCTAGAAGAATCAAGGAGGCCTAGTTCCCTCGAAGAACTACTAGAATTGAGAGTAATAGAAATTAAAATCATTAGATTCCTAATAGATTTGTATCTGGTAGCTTTAGTTTTTAATTTTAGGTTATTAGGATTTTAATAAATTAATAAAATATTCATTAGAAACTTTTTCGGTTTGTGTTTTATAGTAATACGTTTTAGTATAAGTGTTTTATTTTATTACCACCGTGCATCATTGGTACGATAGTCAATCTACAAGTATAAGTGTTTGTGAGGTGTAAGATGTAAAAGGCAAGGGTTAGGGTTCAAGTCTATAGAAGAGAGCTTCACACATATATATTCTTAGATTAAATCAAAGTAGAATTTCTATCTCGTATATTAAAAAAAAAAAGTGTTTTACTTTATTGTTATCATATATGAGATAATAGATATGTTCAAAAAGTTATACTCCCCTTGACTTTAGATAGGATTGTTAGTTTCTAGAAGGCAAATGGATTGGCAAACTTCAAAATTTTGTTATCTTTATATCTGTATTTTTGAGCAGCGAATTGTTACGAGAGACAATTATTACAGAATTTAACTCTCAAATTTAAAGGAGCGTGTTTATTACCGTAACACAAAAAATGGAACATTAAACGGGAGTTTCTTTAATAATTATGTATGTATACAAACTATACACGTAACATAAACATTTTTAACTAACTAGGATGTTAATCGCAAATTAGCATTTTTTAACAATGCATTCAATCTTCATAATTGGCTTTATGATGATGCATTGGTGATTATTTACACGGCTGGTTTAAAATTTGTACGACAACGACATGTATACATGCACAAAGGGAAATCAAATGATCGAGTAGGTAGCAACGATATGATGTCAACCTAATATTTCTAATATTTGATATTTCTAAAGCTTAAATCAGTACTTACGATGTTTTCTATTAATAAGAGTATCCTTGTGGGATTTTTCATTTTTCTCATAGTTTGGGTCTTAAAATTATTAGTGTATACTGTGTGTACACACACACACACACACACACACACACACACACACACAACACACAGAGAGAGAGAGAGAGAGAGAGATCGAGAGAGAGAGAGAGGAGAGAGAGAGAGAGAGAGAGAGAGAGAGAGAGAGAGTCTCAGATTGGCTTCATTTGCTCTAAGTTCAACACATTCATCATGCATTCTCGAATTTCAAAAATTCAGTGGTCGTGACTGTAACTGTTGTAAACTTAAGCTTTTTGTTATAAGTGAGATTATATTATGGATGAATTCATTCTCATTACTTTAGAGCATTTGCATTAGTTCATATATGAATTTCTATGTATTTCAGCATAAAAGCCTACTTTTTCTATTTTATACAATCAGTTTATATCTGTTAAAAGTAAGATCATATTGTGGATAAATTCATCCTCATCATATCATAGTATTCGCATTAGCTCGTGCATAAATTCTTATCTATTTTAGTATAAGAGCCTAAATTTTTTATTTTATACAATCACTTTATATCTGTTATAAGTGAGATCATATTGTGGATGAATTCATCCTCATCACTTTAAAGCATTTGTATTGACTCATGCATAAATTTCTATTTATTTTAGCATAAAAGCCTACTTTTTCTATTTTATACTATCATTTTCCAAAAACTCTTATGTCATATTATTTATTTTACATTCTATTTTATTTAAATTATCAATTGTCATTATTTATTTAATATTATCTTCATAAACTGAGACGAGGAGGAAGAGAAAGAGAAAAAGAGAGAATTTCAAAAAGTCAATATTTTCCAACTCATTCATTATGTAAGTCTCTAATTTATACATATAACACTTCAACATCCTTTTCAAGTTTGTGCCATTCCAATTAAGATCTCAAACCGGGAATTATATTTGTGTACGTGTTCTAAATTATAGGAGCCGTATATAAAAGTTACAACTGGTCTGAGACTCCCCCAACCACAAAAGGTCTCATTCTAAGAAAAGAAGACGACCCATGCTAGTTGTCACAAGGCCACCAAACCCGGTCACCCAAATACTAACACCCCCTCCTCTCTCTCCTCTCCTTTACCCTATAACCAATAAAACAACTGTCTAAACCGAACAGACACCCTTCTTCTCTCTTCCCCTCCATACATTTCCCTATCTTCCCTCCCACCCTTAATCCTATATATTCTCCTTTTACTCACCACCCTTTTATTTCATTCTTTGGTGTGCAGTGTTTCTCTATATATCTTAGAGAAGTACTGCAATCTTAAGAATCCTAATCTACTAGTACAACCACAGATAGATAAAAACAATCAACATGGCACGTCAAGTGATTGTTCTTCTTGCTCTCATTTTCGTTGCGGCTGCTGGTTTTGTAGCAGCTCAAAATGATGATTCTCCCAGTACCTCCCCCACCGTCTCGCCTGCGCCACAAGCCCCGCCTACCACTCCATCATCTTCGCCCGTAGCCCCGGTCCCCGTCTCTCCTCCTACCTCCACTCCTGCTCCCATTAACCCCCCCTCCACCTCCCCCCCCACGGAGGCACCTAGGTCTGCCCCTGCCCCTCTCGCCCCACCTCCTACCACACCCGTCTCCCCTTCTCCCAGTGATGATGATGATGACTCTACCACTACCCCAGCTGCTTCCCCCGATGACGGTGTCTCATCTCCCCCCTTCCCTGGGACCGTGCCAACCCCCGTAGGTGGCCCCGCCGGTGGCCCTGCCGCAGGACCTACATCTGATGATGAGGCCCCAGCTCCTGCAACCACCACAGATAGCAGCGCCACTACTCTTAAGGTCTCCCTTGCTGTCGGAGCTACCATCGTTGCTGGCTTCTTCGCCTTTTAAGCTAGACAGTTAACATGTTTACTGAAGATATTGTTATACTGAGTTGTCCTTTGACCGTGTACGTTACTTGTTGTGTGTTACCATGTGCTTTATACATTTGTGTATTAGCTTTTTAATTAAGAGGGAGCCATTTAAGTACTTGAAAAAAGGGTCCTCGATCTTTGTTTACTTTTAAAACTGAGATAGTTTGTATTTCATATAAGTAATGTCTTTTTTCTTTTTTTTTTTGTTTTGTTTTTGTTATGTTATACATGTATGTGCTTTTCTTGGGTTACATATATACAATTTGATAGGGAAAAGAGTTCATTTGCACTTTTGAGATTTCAAATGCATTTCGGATAATGTTGCTTCTAATTACCATATAATATAATTTATATTTGCATGTTAATAACTTTGTAGATTTTGTCAATATAATTCTGCTTATTTTTGTTGTTTTTTATAACTCTCAAATTCGAGTCTTCTAATGAAATTTGTTTACCAGTACAGCATAGCATAGAAATTGACTATCATTAACTAATTAATATTCAACTGAAAAATTCTTAGTTTATATTATACTAACAATAATTAATGTAAACTTACATTTTAGATACACAAATGTGGCAAATGTTGTACATATATATTTGCAAAATGTGTACAATATTACATACTTTTTGCAAATATGTACAACATTTGCCGCATTTTGTGTATATACATCTTAAACCAATAAAAGTCTTAGACAATTCCCTCTTTCTTGTTTTTAATTCTTAATTTTATTTATTTATTTTTATTCTAAGTATTAAGAGTTAGACATATTTATGAACATATTTTCATACTTTATAACCGTATTAGAAATTCAACTTCTTGACAAGATTTCTTCTAATTTAAAATCTTTCTAGGCCCTATCAATCTGACAATTTCCCAACTGATACTGGAATGGCCAACTCCAATGATATATAGTATATAATAATAATAATAAGGAAATAAAACTGGGGGAAGAAAATTGAAAAGAATCCAAAATTCAAATAAATTTGGGGATTTGTAGGATTTCGGTTACCCTTTTGAATGTCATATGAGAGAAGAAAAAATTCGTAAACCTTATACATATAATTATATATGCCTTCAATATCATATATCTAATGGATCTTTATCAATTTTTAATGTGGTTCGGTCATTTGAAATGAAACCTAAAAATCAAGCTCCAAATAGTCAAAGATTGTGTCCCTCTTATAGTTATTTGTTCCGATATGATCAGATAGTAGCTAGTTTAATTGTATTATTGTTATTGACCACAAAATGGAAAATGGAAACTAAGAGAACGTAAGGTAAAGTGTAACGTAATGTAATAGTTATTTTTATAGTTTAACTATTATTCAGTAATTTGGTTATATTTTTACTACAGAGAATAGTCATTCTTTATAAATAGTTATTTTTTAAAATTAATGATTAACTATCTATTTCTAAAAATGATATAATAGTTGTTCCTTAGTAAGTGTATTAATTTCTAAAATTAATATATTTTCAAATACACAAACTTTTCATATACACATAACAATTATGAAAATAAAAAATCATAAAAAAATCCTCTTTCAAATTTTAAAAATATTATTTTTTAGGAAATATAATTATATGAGTAAGATATTTCCTAAAATATATCTTAAGTTTGATTTAAAATGCTTTCATTCCATTACATTACACCGTCTTGTATTCCTTATAATATCTATTCCTATTCCTATGTAATTATTGTTATAGTTTACCAAATGTGCCATAAGTTTCAACTTTTAACTTTCATGTATTATCCTCTAGTTGTGTATTTGAGGAATGAAAATTGGTTTACAGCCACAGGATTAGTGGCTTATAGAGAACCAATTATACAATTGTGGAGTTCAAATAATTAGTTTTCTTAAGAATCTTGAATTCATGAATGAGCAGAGAGTTCTTAGTTCTTACATAAAAATTGGAAGCCCTGATTTGACTACCAAATCTCAAATCCGCTCATATCGAATGCTGTCCAAAATTAGCCAGAAATATTTTTGGTATGTCGCAACAACCTCTCCGAAATTTCTTGAACAACTAGGTTTTCAGCCATGAGTTTTTTCTTTTCATATAGCTGTAGTGAGATATTTTTGTTTACTAAAGTAACTCTTACATTATTTTAAGTGGTTATTCTATTTTAAGTAATGAAAAGAACTTGTTATTCTTAACTGAATAATGCTATAAATACAAACTATTTTACAAAAAAATATAAAAAATGCTGATATAGTGAATAATTATTAGTAAATGAAAAGTGATATTAATGATAAATCTAAATGAAAACTAATAAGAAATTGGTCACATCGACATTTTGTTAAACTGTTATAAAATAGTTTATGATTGTAACATTACTTTTTTTAACTCTTTAGTCACAAACCATTACACCAATTCATTACACCAACTTAGGTCATTCAAATATGTATATATTGGTATATATAGTCCCACTGTCCAAAAAAATGAGATAGAATCACAGTGAAAGTAGTAAACACACGTTACAAATAAGCATAAAATTGACATGGAAATACCTCAACTATATATAAAGATAGTCATTAATTCATAGCCATTCGTCTACAGATGATTTAAATTTCCACACGTACTTGTTCATATATACCTTAATCCAGTGGCTTTTGAAAATTTGCTTCTACTTAAGTCTTAAGTTAAGTTGTATGTCAATCTACACTAATTTGAAGGACCAATTATATGTTATTTTGTACTCTTTTTTGTACCATGCCTAACCCATTAAAACAAAGTACATTCGAAATATATGCCTCAAAAAATTGTCAATATATAAGTCAAGCGACTATCTTTTACTTTGCATTCGAAGAACGGAAGAACCAAGAAATCCAAGATGTTGGAGGGTTTTTCTTTTCGGGTCTGAAGAGAGGTCACTAAAGTTTTTGTGGCTAGGAATTTGGAAGCTCCCTTTGTCATTCATGAACAAAAAAGAAGAATTGAAATGCTCAAATAAATAAATAAATTGATATATGAAAAATTTCAACACCGCAAATGAGGAGGGAAAAGCAACAAATCATTACAAATTCATTAGTTTGACTCTTTTTTTGGTCTAATCTATAGTTTAATAATTAAGAATTGGTATATATTATATTGGTTTACAATTAACTTAATTAGTAAAGTCTTTTATGGCCTAAAAAGATATTTTGTACCAAAAATCGATTAATATTTTGACCTGATAATAAATAACAATCATCATGTAACAAATTAGATGAACCATACATCAATAACATACATAGTGTTACCTGTTAGCGCATGCCTTTAAACAAACATATATAGAATTGTACCATTCACACATAAGTATTGATTAATTACCTAAACTAATCGCACTATTTCACCAACGACCATTAATGTTACTTTATTTTAGATTAGTTATAGTCCATGGGACAAATTTGGTAGAGAGAGAGAGAGTTGGTGCTACGTAAACAAGTCAATCATGACCAGCAACTAAAAATGAGTGTGTTTTTTTTGACGTGAAGACACCTCTCTTGATCAATTGTAGATATGTAAGATTCATTACCTATAAATTTAGATTCTCTTTTTTTTTTTTTTGGATCAAATAAAGTTAGATAGTACTGTTACTCCTCTAGCAGTTGATTCTGTTGATTGACAGGAAAAAGGGAAGCATCAACGCTTTGTTGTTTTGTTTTTTTTTTTTTTTTTCCTTAAGGAAAATTAATCACAACTTACAAGTTACAACCTCAATGAACTAAAAAAATAATAATAAAAAGAAAATTTGTGTCTTTGATATTACTCTTCTTACATATATTTGGACTGGGTTAAAATTTTAGTATAATTTTAAATAATATTACACTTTTTTTTATTAGATGTAAAATTTGACAAATCTACAATTAGATTATATTTTTTTCTTATACCTTAAATGCTTGCAAGATTTTTAAAAATGATCATAAATCAATAATTATCTTATTTAATAAATATATAAATTTCAAGTTTTTATGTTCTAAAGTTATATAAAACATTAGTTTATGTATCAAATAGTAAAGATCATTTGTTTACAACAAAATTTAGCATGCGTGTTAAGAATTAATCTAGAAAATATGCAATTTAATAATAGAATTTTCTCAATAAATTTATATATCAAATAATAAAGATCATCTATTTACAACGAAATTTAGCATATAAGATGACCATATCTATTCGGTTATATGAAACTGAATTACTTGCTTTCCGAGTGGAAATGTAGCTGGCAATAAGCAGGTCATACTCCTAGATTCGGAACAATGTTGTTGATATAGATTTCATTATAATATTTTTATGTATTCTATCTCTGTCTCTCTAGAGTTCATTAATAATACTTTAGTAAGATTAGATTTCATTAAGAAATTTTAGCAGCTTATCCGCACTTCATTAGTTGCCTCTTATTTTCTTCAAAAAATTTAGTCAATATATATGAGCTTAAGCTAGAATAGATTTGAAATTCACAAGAAGAAGCCAATTTAATTGTCTAGTATTTCTATTTTTAGAGTGAAGATTCTAGATTCAACATAAATATTTAATTATAACATTTGGAATTATATATTCTAGTCTTTGGCCCCCAAAAACAAAAGTGAAAGAAAAGGAGTATAATGTCGCTTTTCTAACAAGTGTTTTTTCTGCACAGCTAGATGATCTTTAGTAGTTCTTGTTCACATATGCACCTCCACTAATTAACGTACACAGAAGGAAAAGATTGAGATTTCACCATAAAAGGGTGGCTAGGGGAAAAACAAAGAAGCTAGTCAATTAAATCAACACTTGACTTCCTTATGATACGGAAAAGATTGAGATTTCACATATGCACCTCCACTAATTAACGTACACAGAAGGAAAAGATTGAGATTTCACCATAAAAGGGTGGCTAGGGGAAAAACAAAGAAGCTAGTCAATTAAATCAACACTTGACTTCCTTATGATACGGAAAATGCAGTCAATAACACACAAAATCGTTTTAAAGCAAAAGTTGCCACTGGTTATGACTTACTGGCACTTCAATTCTGCCCCTATCTGTGGGGAAATTTTTTTTATTTTTTTATTTTTTTTATAATTATCTTATGTATTGGCTTTATTTATTTTGTAGATTTTTCATCCTACATGAATTCTATAGGTATGTGAATTCCACAGCATATAATCTTTGCATGAGATACTCTCTGAAGATCTAGAGTCGAATCCCTTCATCTTTTATTAAGGGTAATAAAAATAGATACTACAGACAGAAAAAGTTTGTAAGTTGTTACTAGTTAAGTGGTTTAGCAACATAAAACACTACAAATACACATATAAGTAGTAAACTGTTGGCAAACAAAGGATTAATATTGTTCTCATCCTTTTTTCTAGTTGCCCTCACAGTTTTTTTTAGCTGATAAACTAGGGGTTCAGTGTGCTCAATTAGCAGCGGGAACCCATCCTACAATTGAGTGAACCAGCAGTCATGGTCATTGAGCCCACCAGAGTAGATGGTCTTGCACTCAGGCTATATGCCCTAGCATAGCTAGAAGATGCACCTGCTCCCGACTGCCGGAAGTAGGCTCCGTTCAACAGCAAATCCCCTTCGGACCTCCAGTTCCAGTGCTTCCATTCACTCTCTGATGCAATCTCATGCTTGGTCACCTCTTTCTTAGACCTGTCATCAGGTGCAAGAAATCTATTGCCTTGGCTGTAGATAGTAGGGTCAGCACTCCCTCCAATAGCATACATTTCCCAGTGAGTGTAGTCATTGTTCACCACATGAAAATACCCATGTCTACACCTGTAAATTTTGCAAATTCAGCTTTATCAACTTTGTAGGATGGAAATAGTAGAGTTACTAACAATTTTTACAGTCTTTCCAATATAGACATATGAGTGTTATATAAGTAATATAAGCACAGCACAACTACAATAGGTTAAAAGCTTGTTGGGCTTATATTCTAATAACTATAAAGAAAAAAACTTATAAACCAACATAGAATTGAATATGATTAATGTTACTTTAACAACATGCATGATAAATAAATATTTACATTGATTTTCTATAATCAGTGATACATTAATTTATAAGGTCTTTATAGTTAAATTTGTAATATTTTTAATATCACATTTAATTTATTTATGTAAGAATATAAACTTATTACATAATATTATGAATTCACGCGAATGAATGTAAATATTTTAATTTTTTTAATTTTTTTTTTATACAAGATAGAATTCTACTCTAACTTAATCTAAGTGTATATGTGTGTGAAACTCCCTCCTAGAGACTTGAACTCCGGTCCTTACCCCTCACTTTACAAGCACTTATACTTATGGAGTGACCATCGCATCAAGAGTGTGCAGTGGTAAATTTGATATGTTAATTTGAGAGGTTTATATAATAACATTTGTATTATTCATAGCACCTGTAATAATTATTTATCTATAGATCAATGACTTAAAGTGTTCCACCGTTATTAATTTATTTTTTTCAATTTTGAACATGAGGTACCTACCTTTTTATTTTTTATTTTTTGAGAAAATGAGTTACCTACCTTGGCATTCTTTGCACTAGCCCTTCTCCAAAATGATTAAAGGCTACAGTGACTTGCATGTCTTTATCTTGTGTGAAGGAATCACTGTGGCCTAAAAGCATGACTTTGTCATGATGAGTCATGTAGTTGTTGGAGATGGTGATGGCCGTGGATCCATGGATGGCATCTATGAGACCATCATGGCAATTAGACAATGAGCAATGATCCACCCATATGTGCTTCCCTCCAAAGATGGACACCCCATCACCATCCGATACAGTCCACCAGCCATAGTGATGAGGGGAGTCTCTTATATCAGCATTGCCCCCTTGCTTACAATCATGAATATTGATGCCATGGATGATGATGTTAGTGACACGATGTATGGTAATGCATGGCCCCCCAGCAATGTGAACACTAGCGCCCCTACCATCAATGGTCTTGAAAGAGTTCATCACTAGCTCTTGCTTAAGCTTAATTACCATGTCCCTTTTGAAGATAATCCACAAGGGTTCATCTTGTATTACTGCATGTCGTAGAGTACCCGGTTTCGGGTTCACGGCATCATCATCACTAGAGTCAGTTACCACGTAGATGTGACCATTTCTTCCTCCAATTGCATTCTTACCAAAACCAATGGCACAATCAGCTAATCTCTGCCGATTCTTGTCCCAATTGGGGTCACAACGCCAACAATCATCAATGGGGTTGCCTGTTCCACAAGATAAGTATCCCAAGTTCCTCCTAGAGGCATTGATGCTCCTATTAACAACCAAAAAAAATATGTCACATTAATCTTTACTTACATAGAGCATGAATTATAGTATGAGATATATGTAAATGTAACATAATAATGTGGGATCTTATTCTTACGTACCTATGTACTTCATGTACAACAAGATCTGGGTCTTGTACTGGTGATGAGAAAACAAAACTTGGGGTTAGAATGTAGATAAAGATAAGAGCCAAAAGAGAAAGATGAGACATTTTTTTCTTGGATTTGGAAGAAGTGGAGGCAAATTGGAGTGAGGTGAGAGCTGTGGTGTGGACTTGGTGGGTTATAAAGAAATAAAAGCCGAGAGTGCAGGCGTGATTAATTAATCTGTGCATGTAGGGTCTCCCTTATCGTAATTTCAGGGTTTTGTTTAAGTTTTTACATTTTTTGGTAGTTTAAACCGTTAATCAAGCTCCAATAAAATCAAACCCTATAAGTCAAATTGGTTGACTCTCTGTCTTAAACGGGCCCGTAAGTGTTTTTCCTGTAGTCTTTGAGCCTCATTCCCATTCATTTGAAATAAATCCACTAGCACATGTTTTGGTATAATTGCTTTTAGAGATGACACAATGTCCTGCTCCGTTCGGTTCGTACAAATTTTCCTCATTTCGAAGAGGTAATGGGTATCAAAGGAATTTAGCTACTCTGTGAACCGTCTCATTTCATCCCATCTCATATCGGGTGTATATAACTTTATTAGAAATAATAAAATACCTTTGTCTCATTTTGTTTTAACCCACCTAGATTATCAAAAAAGAAAAACATTTCTGTTTTAACCCGCCTTATTCTTGTTGTGCAAAAGTTTTCTGTTCTCAAATGTGGGGACGAAGCACCCATGATCTGCCCGCATTCCTTTACAGGGCTTTACCATTCCTGTGCTTCAACCATTGAACTTTCACCAGTTCACCCTTAGGTGAACAAAAAATTATATTAAAAAGGATCATTAATATTGATATATTTTGTCAATTATGAGTAGTTTGGAACTTTGGTTAAATTGTTGTTTAATGTAGATCTTAGATTTCAATATTTTGATTTTTTGCTTGAAAAAAATCTTATTTTAACAAACAAATTAATTAATTAAGCACCCTAAAAATAACTATCAATTTCTTATTTAATAAATATATCTATGATCATGAGTTTATTACTTGTTGAGCCACGTTATTATGAAAGATTTTATAAAAGTAAGAGATACATAATTAGATTATGTTTATCTTTCATTCAATTGAATTGTAGCTCTAAAATGATTTGTGGGATGAAGATCTCATGATCAAATTCCACAATGAGAAGCGCTTGAGAAAAATTTCACATTGCCATAGGCCCCAACTCAATGCTTACTAGTGCTTGTGAGACTGAGATAACAATTATGGCTCACCAATTCCTTTACCTGTAGGCTCAAACCACTACAAAAAAAAATGTTCTATAGCCACGTTTTTAAAACGTGGCTATAGCTCGAAAAAACGTGGCTATAAGATAGAACTAGAGCCGCGTTTTAAAAACGCAGCTTCAAGACATATATAAATAAAAAATATATATATATTTTAGATGGGTTTGAAGCCGCGTTTTTAAAACGCGGCTTCAGCCCATAAATCACAAAACGCAGCTGGAGAACCAAAAAACACAGCTACAAATTTGAACTTGGGCTATATTCAACCCACGCGGCTATAAATTAGGTGCTATGGGTGCGTTTCTCAAAAATGCGGCCCAACTGGGGGCTTAGGCCACGTTTTTGCAAACGCGGCTGAAAAAAACAAGGCCTAAGACCCGCGTGTTTTGTAGTGAACTCTTTATATATAATGCTGCTATGGTAACATTTAAATAGAAAAGCCACTTTCATCACTCTTCCTGCATTTCTTTCATTAAAAAAAATATGTATACGAATTAAAATAAAATAATGGTAATGTGGCCGGAGAAATCACTTGCTAAAAAATACGTGCATTATTTGGATTAAAAAAAAAAAGTTTAACTTACCAGAAAAAGATAAAAGGACATGAACAAATTCAAGGTAAAACGGGATTCCTTTGCCATCATTTCTTGTTGTCTTATGTGTTTTTAGAAATTACTTTTACAACTTGCCCAAAAAAAAAAAATCATTTTGCAGAAGTACCCAAAACAAGCATATTTTTGTCTTCTTTTTATAGGTAAAAATTATATCTTGGTCAAATTAAACTTCCAAACCCATATGGCCTCTGTCGGTTCTAAACTAAACATGTTTTTCCTACTTTAAATGATGATAATGGCAGTGTTGACTTCTTCGCAAAGTGAAAAGTAAATTTATGTGTGCAAGCTCGCCAAGATGATCACATGCCCTAAGGAGTTCTCTTTTCAAAGATCATCAACAAACACCATGTGTGTCTCTAGGGTCTAGGCACAACCATGCATGATCCTAATCCATAGTTATATACTCTGTCAATTTTTTTCCCCCCCACTGACTGCGGAACAAATTTGATTTGTATATATACATAGTACTTTATACATCATCGTGATGTATTATATAGCGTCAAGGATCGTTTAGTCCTTAGCCGGCCTTCTAGTAAACCGTACCTTTACGTGCCCATGCATGTATATCTGAAAGACATCGTTGTCAATTAGGTTGGTGCATTGGACATTTAGACGCCTCAAGTGAGAAATAATTCTTATTTTCTGACAAACTTCAGGACAACAAAGTGACGAGAAAGATACTTAACAAATGACTTTTTTTTTTTTTTTTTAATACTCCTATTCGATAACAGAGAGTGTAAAGGGACCTTAATGGCCAAAACGGGCAAATGTCCATTTCACATAAAAAAATCTAGTATTTTACCTCATTTTTTAAACTAATTAGAGAAATGCCCCTATATTGAAACTTGATTTTTGGATCAAGTTATAGCAAATTGAAAATTTTAAAAAAATAATAATAATAATTGGAACTTAAGTTCCAAATTTTTTTAAAAAAAAATTTAAAATTCATGTTCACTATAACTTGATATTCCAAAAATCGAGTTTTACATTTGGAACTTGATTTTTAAAAAATTTGAGTTTTAAAATAAGGAGATTAGTTTAGAAAAGGGGGCAAAATACTGGATTTTTTGTGTGAAAAGGGTAAAAACCCATTTTGGCTGGACTTTAACCCTAAATGTTTTAGAAGAGTTGAGCTACAAAACTATCCGCATGACTTAAATGTTCTAATTGATGAAAAGGGTAGCAATTATTACAACAAGGCACTAATCCTCATTTTATCGGAGGTCGGTAGATGTTGGAAAAACTTTCTGATAATCACCACAGGCCTTGTGTTCCCTAGTGTTTAATTAGTTTCGTTATAGAAATAAAAGTAGAAAAATGGAGCTCTAGCTTGCTAAGTCAATCAGATTAATTTCAGAGGATTATGACTTCCTAAAGGGGTGAGTTCAAATTTATAAATAAGACACGAAGACTTTTTCCCAGGCCATTCTTAAAATTTATCATATGTAAATTTAAGTTTCATGTCCTAGTAAAATTTTGTAATACTAAATGATCTATGCCATTGCTTTTGAGAGAAAAATCGTAAGTTCAGCTTGCCCAAGTATGAGCCACTTTACCATAATGATCAGGAAACCACACATGTAAAACGATCCAAGACGCATGAGTGCCCCTAAATTTCCCACTCCTTTCCAAATAAAGAGTGATAGTTTTGGATATAACTGGTTATTAGATAGGCTCATATATATGCATCCCAAGCATATTTTTGATCACTTCTATATATGTAAGAATATAATGTGAAGGAAGAAGAGTCTAGTCTTTAGAACCACAATCTTACAAAGAACAAAAGGCCAGCGGGATCAATTGTCTCAAGAACAACGTGAAAAACAAAATGTTTCGCTTCAACAGAAAGAGAAGACAATGTTAGAGCAATATTGAAAGATAAAGCTTTAAATGCTTTGAGATTCACCTCTTTTCTTCTTCCTTGGGTTTGTGTTTGTTTCTTTAAAAAAAAAAAAAAAAAAAAAAAAGGTAATTGTCTCACATTGCTTAAGAGAAAATGTTGTGTGTAGTATAACTTGTTTTAGCCTCTCTTAAAAGTTACAACGACTTTTGAGTAGAATTGTGGTGTGTCTTTGCATTAAAACCTATTTATCTCTCCGTTGTGTCTTTGCATTAAAACCTATTTATCTCTCCGTTGTGTGTATGTGTGTGTTTGTTCTTAAAAAAAAATAAAAATTTGTTTTGAGATTCATTTGAAAAAGGACTAAAGAGTGAGACTCAAAAGGCAATATGACATGTATATTAGATATCACTAGTAGTAGTCCCTTGTGCATTGCATGATTTCGGTCCTATTTGGTCTATTTAGTTCAATTCGGTTTACTTTGGTTCATTAGGTCTATTTCAATCCAAATCGGTCTACTTTGGACAATATCAGTCTAATTCAGTCAATTCGGTCCACTTTAGTCCATTATGATCTAATTCAGTCCATTTCAATACCTTCTATCCGATTGAGTCCATTTAGTCCACTTTGGTCCATTCAGTGCACTTAAGATTGGTAAAAAAACAATTTTGGGTTGAGAACTTGATTTTAAATACCAGAAAATGGTTTGTTTCTCAATTTTTACTAGTTGAACAACAAGTTTTCCCTATTTTTACTAGACCAGATTATGGTCCTAGTTCCTAGTTGAACTAGCCGGTCCTATTCAATTTTTAAAATCATGAAGAGCACCTATTCTAAATATGAATCTATTTAAAAAAACTAAGTTAAGTAGAAAGTAAAATCAAATAGGATAGAGTTTATTAAAAAAAACCCATATGTAATAGAACAAATATATATATATATATATATATATATATATATATATATATATATATATATATAGAGAGAGAGAGAGAGAGAGAGAGAGAGAGAGAGAGAGAGAGAGAGAGAGAATTAAGTTATTGAAAAAACAAAAAAAAAAAAACAAATAATACAGTTAATATGAATGTATGTTGCATGTTTTGTTAAAACACTAACAATAGTATTTTTTTTAATAATAATAAATAAATAAAACTAAATAGTAGTTGATAAGAAGTTAAGAACAAATAACATGTTTGTTCTTATCTAAAAAATTGCAATTTAGGCTGCTTTTGTTTTGGCTGAAAAGGATTTCAGGAAATCATTTTACACAAGTCTATGTGTTTGGTAAGCACAAAAAATTGGCTCAAATGGAAATCAATTTCCGCATTGACCGTAAAATAACCCTCCCAAGGCAGAAATGAATTTCAATTTCTATTTTACCTTCAAATGAATTCCAAGACTCAGAGAGAGAGAGAGAGCATAGGTGGCCGTCCAACCAAGCTCCAGCCAGCCCAGATCGTGCCACCCCCACTGCCCAAATCATGCCGCCCCACTGCCTAGATCACATGCCAGCCAAGCTTTTTTTTTTCTCTCTCTTCTTCTCCCTCTTGCTCAACATCGCCGATCTAGCCATCACCGACCACCAGGCCACTCCTTACAGACATCACACACTTGAAGATCTCAGCCCACCCCTCCTTCATCACTGATCCACATACACCCAAGACCCACCTCTCGATCGCCAGCCATGCATCGATGAGTACAGGTTGAGCTTCGATCTTGACAACTGACCGTAGGCCGTGCTCCAACATCGCCGTCATCTAGATTGGAGCCTTGCATCTCGTTCTCATTGCCACTGCTAAAGACCAATCTCTCTTTCCCGATCTATCTCTCTTTCCCTCAATCTCTCAATCTTTCTCTCTTTGATCTCTGATTTTTTATTTATTTATTTTTTTTTTATGGTGGTGTGGGTGGTGGTGTTTTCGTGGTTTTTGTGTTGTGTGGTGCTGGTGTGTGGATGGTGATGGATTCTTTATGGACCCTGGTGTATGGGTGGTGGTGGATTCTTTGTGGATGCTGGTGTATGGGTGGTGGTGGATTTTTTGATATAAAATTTGTTTGGAAGCTGAGAAAATGGCTGAGAAAATGTGAGAAACTAGTAAAAAATTTGCATTTTAAAATGTTACCAAACACTTGAAATTATTTTCTAATATAATTTTTAAAATGCAACCAAATACTAGAAATTATTTTCCTTTTTCGAAAATATTTTCACCTAAAATTATTTTACACTTGAAAAATATTTTATACTAAAACAAATGCAGCCTTAGTACAACCATTGACACAACCATAATTTTTAGGCTCAACTTTTAAGATATCGCATATGATATCCACAGTTTCTTTCTAGGATGCCACAGGTACGAAACTTCTTACTTTGCAACTTTATGACTAGCTGTAATATCTTACCAAATCGCCAATCAAATAACATAAGTAAACCAAAGTAACCAAACTGATGGAGTAGAGGTCAATGTTCACTCTATTATTGCTAAGTAGTGACCTGTGACCATCTTGTAGACTTGTAGTAGACCCTTTTTAGAACTTGGAGTGACAATTATCACTTGGATGGGTTTCAGTATTTCCATAAGTGTAGTCTGCAAATGGGCTCTATAGACATTTTTTTGGTAATGAGACATTTGTAAAGCATCACTAGGAGAATCTGTTGAAAATTGACAATAGGGATGCCATCTAAATTTCACATAATATTTGCTTGTCCTGGGCTTGATCTGAGAATATTTGCTTGTCCGAGGACAAATTGATGGTAGTAAAGATGTTAAGCTTAAGCGCCCATGAGCAAGTTATTGTGTATTGGGTTTGCAAAAGTAGTCCGAGAAGGGTTATCTCCTCGGCTAGGTGAAATGAAGATCAGATGGTACATCATGTTAACTATAGTGGTGTCTTGGAAGATCTTGTAGATGAAGATATGTTTCACAAGGAAACAGTGAGGAAGAACGGATGGAAAATATCTTAAAGAAAGCTGCTACCACCGCATTGAATACTCTGTACCTAAGTCTCTGGCCACATTAATGAGGAAGTGATATCTGAACAGTGATTGTCAACCTTACAGCTATTACCTAAAAACCATAGGAAGGTGCGGATGAGACAAGTATCCAAGGGAACTATCTAAAGCTACACGTGGAAAGCAAGGAGGAAAAGGGGGAGGAGGTATAAGAAGGAGAAAGGTCCCGGAAATAGGGGGATGGGAAAAAAAGGAGAGAAGAGAACACTATAGAAATAAAGATCAATAGTTACAACTCTGTACTTGAGAAAAATGAAATATAAAATCCAGTATTCTTAGCTTGAGTCTGAGAAGGGTTACTGTTATATAAACTACTCCATGTGTATGATGTTGTGATCTAGCCCATCATCGTTGTTGTAGAATCACTAGAACTTAAGTTTAAAGCCCACTTTCTACAAATTCATTGTATTGGACTTTTTTGGGCCTATCCAAACCTTAATCTTGGGTTTAGGTACAAATTGTAACCATACAATTGTCGCCGTCTATGGGGAATCTTGTGTTCTAGGAAGGTTAACATTATGGTAGGCTCAAGTCCACACCATGTGGAGTCTATGGGGTCCCAGCGTGAAGATCGGTTCCTGCATCTTGAACAAGAAAGAGATCGGGAAGGCAGTGTGCACACAAGGCACACAAGTAGGAGTCATTCACGAGGTGAAAGTAGAATTCCTCACGAGGAAAATGCTAAGGCCATGTAGTTGGAGATTGACCACCTGAAGAAGAAGTTGCATCGTGAAAGGCGAAGACGAACTCCTTCCTTTTCTGACCCTTATTCTGAGGACACTCAGGGTAGTAGTTATAAGCCCAGGTCAAGAACTCCCCCTAGTGAGTTTCTTCCTACGAGGAGGATTACCTTCATGGTCGTAAGGGCAAGAAGCCTTCCTCCAAAGTCTTGGGAAATTATGCTATGAGTAGGGCGTTGCACCAAATTTTCAAATCACCCTTCACTCGTAGGGTGGAGAAGGGGAAGCTCCTACGGCGATTCACCTAGCCAACGTTCACTATTTATAATGGCCGAACGGACCCTATGGAGCATGTGAGTCATTTCAATCAGAGGATGGCGGTACATTCTAAGAATGAAACTTTAATGTTCAAAGTCTTCCCTTCTAGCTTGGGACCTGTAACGGTGAGGTGGTTTAATGGCTTGAGAGCAGGTTCTATTAATTCCTTCATAGAACTCACACGGGCATTTGTGTCTCGCTTCATTAAGTGTATAGAGTTCCTCGGCCCTTGGATTCATTATTGTCCATGGCCATGCAAGAAGGGGAAACCCTGAAAACATACTCTAACAGATACTGGGAGATGTTCAATGAGATCAATGGAGATTTTGACAATGTAGCAATAAGGACTTTCAAGGTTGGCCTACCTACCGAGCACGACTTAAGGAAATCTTTGACCAAAAAGCCTATAAGGAGTGTACATCGGCTTATGGATCACATTGATGAATATAAACGGGTTGAGGAAGATCAGCAACAGGGTAAGGGAAAGGCGAAGGTTATCCCTCAAGAGAAGAGAGATTTCAGGCCAGATAGATACAACAACAATTGGCCCCGAAGAGATTTTGCCAGGCAATCTAGTCCTACCACTCCTCAGGTGGTTAATACTATATTTTGGGAACTGGTGCATCAGTTGTTGGAAAAAATTCAGAAGGAACCATATTTCAAATAGCCCAACAAGATGGCAGGGGACCCCATGAGGTGTAATTAGAACCTTCATTTCCAGTATTATCGAGAAGGGGGTCATACCACTGAGGATTGTAGAATCCTGTGGAATAATTTGGAGTAGTTAGTTAAAGAGGAAAGGTTTAAGCAGTTTTTGTATCGGCCTAATGGGCAGGGAGACCATTCAAGTTCAGTAAATAAAGGCAACACTTCTTCAAGACCTCTTTTCAGTACAATCAATGTTATCTTTACTACTTTTAGGAGGACTGGTCTTCATCCTTCCAAGGTGATGTCTGTAGCACGAACACTTGCTGAAGATTCTAGTTTTGAGTTGAAGAGGACTAAGGGAAATATCCCACCAATTTTAGGTTTCTTAGAAGAAGACAAGATCGAGACTATCCAACCGCATGATGATGCTTTGGTGGTTACGCAGAGGATAAAGGGCTATGACGTGAAGAGGGTGATGGTTGACCAGGGTAGTGGTGTAGATATTATGTACTCTAACTTGTTTAAGGGCTAAACTTAAAGCTTGAGGATCCTATGGCTTATGATTCACCACTGATAAGCTTTGAGGGAAAGACTGTCATACCAAAATGGCAAATTAGGTTATCTGTGCAATCAAGCCCAGAAGTGGTAGAAGTGGATTTCATTGTGGTAGATGCATATTCTCCCTACACTTCCATTGTGGCAAAACCCTGGCTACATGCTCTAGGTTTCATTTCCTCGAATCTACATGTCAAAGTGAAGTTTCCATTTAGGGATTAGATCGAGGAACTAGTTAGGAGTCAGTCTGTGGCAAGACAGTGCATGGCAACTGCAATCCTGCATCATCCTAGGTCGGAGTCCTCGGCCTCTATGGAAGGGGGCTCATAGCAATCAATGTCTCTAGCCACACCTAGGGTAGCAACGGTAGAAGAACCTGCGTGTAAGGAGTTAGAGGAAGTTATTATAGATAATGACCCTGAAATATTCTTTCAGGTAGGAGTCTAGTTGCCACGTCAAGAGAAGGAAGAGCTGGTTATGTTTTTAAGAAAGAACGCTGATGTATTTGCATGGAATGCTTATGAGGCTCCCAGGGTGGATCTGAGTTTCAATTGTCATAATTTAAATGTCAATTTGGTTGTGGTGCCGAGGAAGCAACCACCTCAGTGCTCATCTAAGGAGCATTCCGAAGCCGTCAAGAAAGAAGTACTCAAGCTCAAAAAGGCCGGTGCTATCAAGGAGGTGTTTTATCCAGAATGGTTGGCTCATACAGTAGTAGTAAAGAAGAAAAATGGAAAGTGAAGAGTGTGTGTAGACTTCACAGATTTGAACAAGGCTTGTCCTAAAGATTCTTTCCCAATATCTTGTGTAGATCAACTGGTGGATGCCACTGTTGGGCATCCTCGAATGAGTTTTTTGGATGCCTTTCAAGGTTATCACCAAATACCTTTGGTTTTGGATGATCAGGAGAAGACAACCTTTGTCACTCCTATAGGGAATTATCACTATAAGGTGATGCCTTTTGGTTTGAAGAACGCAGGAGCTACCTATCGAAGGACGATAACCAGGATGTTTGAGCCACAACTAGGAAAGACTATTGAAGTGTATGTGGATGACATGGTGGTGAAAAGTAAAACGGTTTCCATGCATGTGGAAGACCTACATGATACCTTTAAACGCTAAGAAAGTACAAGTTACACCTTAATGCTTCTAAGTGTTCTTTTGGCGTGGGATCAGGTAAATTTTTGGGTTACATGGTAACTCATCGGGGAATTGAAGTTAATCCTATGCAGGTCAAGGAAATTAATAGCTTACAGCCTCCTCGAAATCCTAAAGAGGTTCAGAAGTTGACAAGGATGATCGCTACTCTTAACCGGTTTATTTCTCGGTCCGTTGACAAATGTAAGCCTTTCTTCTAGTTATTGAATAAGTGGAAGGGGTTTGAATGGACCAAGGAGTGTGCTTTAGCTTTTTAGCAACTTAAGGAATATCTTTCGCAACCACCCATTATGTCTCAGCCAGAAATAAATGAAGTTCTGTTCGCATATATTGCTGTGGCTAATCATGTCATTAGCTTGGTTCTGATATGGGTTGATAATGGTGTATAAAGGCCAATTTATTACGTGAGTAAATCTCTACATGAGGCCGAGGTGCATTATTTACCGTTGAAAAAAACGATCCTCACAGTGGTGCATGCTACGCGTAAGCTTCCCCATTACTTCTAATCTCATACAGTTGTTGTTTTAACTCAGCTTCCTCTTAGATCTATACTTTGAAGTGCTGACTATACGGGAAGGATTGCCAAGTGGGGTACCATGTTTGGGGCTTTTGATATCAAGTATATGCCTCGCATCTCTATGAAAGGCCAAGTCTTTGCTAATTTGGTGGCGGAATTTGTTAAGCCCTCATTAGAAGAAAATGCTAAGGGGTTGGACATGGATGAAAAATCAGTTGACATGATTTTGTGCAAAGAACCTTTGATATGGAAAGTGTACGTTGACGTAATAGCAAATCAAAGAGGATCTGGTGTAGGGCTAGTTTTTGTGTATCCTGAGGGAATTACTTTTGAGAAATCCTTGAGATTAGGGTTTTCGGCCACCAACAATGAGGCAGAGTATGAAACTTTATTGGTAGGAATGGCTATGGTTCAAAAGATGGGTGGAAAAGCAGTGAAAATATTCTCAAATTCGCGATTAGTGGTGGGCCAGGTGGAAGGAGAGTTAAAGGTCAGAGATCTGAGAATGCAAAAGTATGTAACCCAGGCCAAATGTTTACGATCAAAATTTGTATATTTTACCTTGTTACATATCTCTAGGAGCAAGCATACCCATGCGGACTCCCTAGCCACCCTCGCAACATCCTCGGCTTAAGGCCTTCCTTGGGTCATTCTTATTGAAGATTTATGTAAAACTATTGGGATGAACGGTGACACCATCCGAGTTCATCAAATCAAGGTTGGATCTAGCTGGATGGATCCTATAGTATTATTCCTTAAGGATGATATTTTGCCCGCAAAAAAGTCTAAGGCGGATAAAGTACGCAGAAAAGCACCTTGGTTTTGGTTGTCTAAGGATCAAAAGCTGTACAAACGCTTTTTTTCTGGACCATATCTGCTATATGTACATCCAGAAGCAAAAGAGCTATTTATGGAAGAGTTGCATGGGAGAATTTGTGGAAGTCACATAGGAGGAAGGTCCTTGTCTCATAGAGCTCTTACTCAAGGGTATTGGTGGCCAAATATGCAGAGAGAGGCACAAGATTACGCAAAAAAGTGTGACTAGTGTCAGAAGTTTGCTCCAAACATCCATCAACCAGGAGGTGTCCTTAACCCCCCGTCTAGTCCTTGGCCTTTTGCTCAGTAGGGTTTGGATATTGTAGAACCTTTCCCAAAAGTAGCAGGAAATAGGAGGTGGATACTCGTTGGAATAGATTATTTCACTAAATGGGTTGAAGTTAAGCCATCGTCAAACAATAGGGATGAGGATGCTAAAAAATTTGTCTAGAAAAACATTATCACCAGGTTTGGAATCCCTCGTACTCTTATTTCAGATAATGGCCTGCAATTTGATAGCAAGGCTTTTAGAAGATATTGTTGTAACCTAGGCATCATGAACAGATATTCCACTCCAGCTTATTTGCAAAGGAATGGGCAAGCTGAGACTGTCAACAAGGTTATAGTTAATGGGCACAAGAAAAGACTGGATGATGTTAAGGGAAAGTGGGTGGAATAATTGCCACATGTTTTGTGGACATATTGAACTACACCTCGGAGATCCACTAGAGAGACACCCTTCGCTATGACTTATGGAGCCGAGGCTATAATCCTTCTAAAAACTGGGTTTTCGACATTGAGGGCGACCTCTTTCATCCCAAGCAGTAATGGCAATTTATTAGAAAAAAGCTTAGACCTAGTTGAAGAACAGTGAGAAAATGACATGGTTCAACTAGCTTATTATCAGCATAAACTTAAGCAGGGGTATGATTCCCATGTGAAGCTACGACCACTTGCACCTGGAGATTTGGTATTGAGGAAGGTTTTGGGTACTGCAAAGAATCCAGTATGGGAAAAATTGGGACCTAACTGGGAATGACTTTATCGTATCACTTCGGTAGCTGGCATAGGGGCATATTATCTTAAAGATCTAGATGAACACGTTGTATCACGTCCCTAGAATGTAAATAACTTACAAATGTATTATTATTAACGAAAGACATTTCTGCCATCTTATTTCTGTTGACACTGTGTTATGTTGTTTACTATTTTTTTAAGTATCAAATTGAAACTTTGTTATGCTTGGCTCCTTGGACCACATACCTTGTATAAATTGATATTTTATTAAGTGTTGAACAGAACCTTAGTTATGTCTAGTCCTCAGATCATCTACTTTGAAAAAATTAACACTTTTGTTCATTTATCTAAGTATCAAACTGAAACTTGGCTATGCCTGGCTCTTCGGACTACATACCTTGTATAAATTGATATTTTATCAAGTTTTAAATAGAACCTTAGTTATGTCTGGTCCTCGAATCATCTATTTTGGGAAAATTAACACTTCTATTCATTTATCTAAGTATCAAACTGAAACTTGGCTATGCTTGGCTCCTCGGACCACATACCGTCCTTGTATAAATTGATATTTTATCAAGTGTTAAATAGAACCTTAGTTATGTCTTGTCCTCAAATCATCTACTTTGGGAAAAGTAACACTTCTGTTCAATTATCTAAGTATCAAACTGAAACTTGACTATGTTTGGCTCCTTGGACCACATACCTTGAATAAATTGGTATTTTTATTAAGTGTTAAATAGAACCTTAGTTATGGCTGGTCCTCGGATCATCTATTTTGGGAAAATTAACACTACTATTCATTTATCTAAGTATCAAACGGAAAGTTAGCTATGTTTGGCTCCTCAGACCACATACCTTGAATAAATTGATATTTTTATTAAGTGTTAAACAAAACCTTAGTTACATATGGTCCTCGGGCCATCTACTTTAGAAAAATTGATACTTCAGTTCATTTTTCTAAGAATCAAACAGAACATTGCTTATGTCTGGCTCCTTGGACCACATATCTTGGCGAAATTGATATCTTTCATTGTTTTCCTAAGTATTATATAAAGCTTAGTCTTAGATCATATTTCTCTTGTTTAGGGTTTATGCACATTCTTTGGTATTCATTTGTTTACTACTGCTTGTTAATCTTGGAAAGAAAATAATCCTAATATACAAGTTGTCAAATGAAAACATGGGTGTATCCAAATTAATGATACAAGTGTTTTAAGAGTTCATTTATCCATTTTTGAAATGAAATTATTTCCTTGTCAGATTACATATATTATCAAATTCTATATTAAGACTTGCCCTATTCAATTGAACTTCAAATTATTCATATTGTGTATGTGAGTTTCATTAAGACAAAGGGTTAAACATCCCAAATAAATAAAATCTGTATGGAATAAAAGATAAAAAATCTTGAAATTGTCATTATCAATTTGCATAGTTACATTGTAGATAAAGACATATGCAGAATCACAAAAATAAGCATATGATAAGCTGGAGTTATCATAAAGGTGGGCAGAGAGGAAAGGGAATTTCGATCTACGCCTTCCTTTTTGGTGGAGGGTTTTCCTTGGACTTGGCCTCAATTTTCTTTGTATTATCTTCAGTCCCCTTTGATTTGGCCTCAGTCTCTTTAGGTTAGGAAGCCACTTCTTTGATGGTGAGGGGAGCAATTGAAGCTTTAGCCTCGGACAGGGTCACAACTTCTTTTCCCTTGTCTTTCTCCCCTAGTCGAGGATCACCCTAGCTAACCTTCCCGCTCAAACCCTTATCAGTCTTCTCACCTTGTTCCTCAGCTTGGTCAGGACCTATAGATGCTTTAGGAGGTGGAAGAGAGACTTGGACGGTGGAGGATTGTGTAGGGAGCATTGTTTCAAGGGCAGTTAGAGGGGGAGGGATGGCTTCAATCGCACGGATATCTGGGGGATACCATACGTTTTCGGCCTTCCTCCACTTGGAGGTAGAAAGGACTCCTGCCATATTGAGGGCTTCTACCCATACTTGCTGGCAATAGTCCCTACATACTTCAGCAAGCTCTTCAGCCAGCCAGATCTCCGTTTCTTCGACCCCCTTGTTGAAGGAAGCCAGTGATGCAGCCTCCATGGTCTCTTTGATGGTGCGAGCCGCTTCCTTGGCCTAAGCTAACTCACCTTTCAAACCCATAATTTATTGTTGGGCAGTGGCTAGCTCTATTCCTTTGTTATAGAGCTGTTTCCGTTGCTCCTCTGCTTGGGTCTCAGCAGTCTTAAGTCCAGCCTCAACACTTCTCCTCCCTTTCCCCACTTTTGCCAGCTTATCAGTAAGCTCTTTTTTCTCCTGCTCGGCCAAACCAAGGGCTTTTTCAGTATCGGCCCTGAGGTTGGCCTCGGCTTTGGCCTCATTCTGAGCGTCGTTTACCCATTCCTCTGCAACAAATACCTATTCAATAGTCTGCATAAATGTGATAAACCAGTGCATCATAACCAAATAATACTAATAGATAACGAATGATAACCAAACAACATAAAAGGAGATGTTGACGCTAATAATTACTCTTACTAAAGCTAAGTCCCTTTTGAGGGACAGGAAGAGCTCTTGCTGCCTTATTTTTCTTAGGGTGACCATATCCTTAGGCAAAAGTATAGGCTGCTCTAAGGCCTCCGCTAGATAATGAGCGTGCCCTTCTTGAAATTCCCTTATGGTGGAATTTTAGGGAATAGCAACTCTGTCCAACTCCAGCTGAGGAGCCCAATTAGACTGAGTTTGACGCACCTGTGCCACATCATGGCTTTCTTTGCTCTCCACAGAAGAGGCTCGTGTTTGGCCATTTGCCGTCTTTTATTACTTCTGTTTTTTCTGCTTTGTTAACTCCCTTTCCTCAACCTCATCTGTTATTTTCTTTTTGAGTTTAGGCATTGGAAGAAGGGTTCCTAGAGGAGGAGGAGGGGGTGGAAGACTGGTAGGAGGTTGAGATCCCGAAGCGCCCTTCGTAGTGGCCTGCTTACCCCTTTTACCAAGAAGAGTCTTCAAGATTTTCCCTTTTTGTAGAGACATGTTTTCTTCCTCTTCCTCAATGTTGCTATCCACACGCGCAACTACGAAACCTCTAATACTGGAACTCTTGTCGAATTCTTTTTCTTCGTCCAAGAGGTTGACAGTGTGGCCCTTTGAAGTTCTCTTTGCTTCCTCAAGCTGGAATTGGTCTATTTCCTCCTCAAGGGACAATCGTGAAGATGCGGACTCCTCTCGGAAGGCTGCTGCTTCAAGTTGTATAGGTAAGGGGACTTTTGTTATTGGGTGTACGTAGAGGATGACAGAAGGGTCGTTCGACAGGTCACGTGAGGCAAGGAATCCCTTTTGAGACATCTATTCTTTTACGTCTCCAATCACCCGCGATGATTGCGTTACCGATGTCTCAGAAGGTAGTCGATAGAGGTTCGTATCCTACGATGAGATGTGTTGCCCTCAACTGCCCGTCTTCACTCACAAATACCTCGAATCTCAAAACTCTATTGAGGCCGTCGATGTTGGATAGGCTCAAACGAGGTGATACGTGCTACTTATCTACAAAGATGTCTGAGAAGCCAAAGATGATTAGACCAATAATAGCCTCCAATCAAAGAAAAATTGAAGTGCAATGTAAATCTGAATGATAAAATTAAAAGAACTAAACCCCATGCCAGGGGACCTAAATTCTATGGAATTATACCTGGTGTTCCCTCCTTGACGGGACAATAAGGACCGTCGTACCACTCTTCACAGGCGATTAGGTAGTCGTCCTTTATGCATTTGTTAGACTTGGGAAGACACGATATGAGTCTAACGATGTTAAACCTAGACTTGAGGTAATACCCCGCGCCCTTAAGTGAGTGACACTCATACATATGGACAACGTTGTGCCATGTGAGTATCAAACCCATTTGCTCACTGAGAGCGTCGACACAACCTAAGATTCTAAACATGTTAGGTGTACATTGGTCTAGACATAATCTATGATTATAGAGGTAGTCACAGGTTACATTCCCCATGGTAAGTGTCATTCCTCCTTCTAAAAACGCGATTATGGGAATGACAAATTCCCCTTCTTTCCTATCGTCGTATATGGCATCTAGGGCACAATACCTCAAACCCATTCTCTGAGAAATGTGGTATTTAGCTCGGAAGCCCTCCATACCGGCGGGAGTATCTACTAAACTTTTGAATCTACCCATTTGGACGAAATAAAAATGATGATTTAGAAGAAAAATGTAAAATTAATGGATCTGAGAAGAACATCTGAGAAGAAAAGAGCTTGGGGTCGTGAAAACTTACTGGAAAAAGAATATGTGATTCTTCAAGAGCTTCTTGGGAGTTAGGAAAAAAAGTAACTCTTAAGGGCTAATGGATTTCCGAAGTAATGGAATAATTGCAACCTTCCAGGCTTTTTGTATGAAATGCGGCACTGAGTGAGAATTATCCCGCTTGAAATTTAAGGGAAAATTCTGACTGTCAGATTTGCATCTCACCGTTAGACGTGGAGGACAGGGCGCCACATGTAGCATTTAATGAAGACATCGTGGTTTCGAAGCGTCAAGAGTCGTTTCAAAAGTGGGAGGTGACGTTCTCACATGTGAAAATTTGAGAAGCGTGCAAGAGTTGTGGCATTGGGTCAAAACTCCCATTTTCTTTTCGGATGGGAGAAAAAAATGAAGTTTTGAGAGGCTATTGTGAGGATAAAAGGCCTAAGGCGTATTTTTGGGCCCTGAGCTTGATTTAAGAATATTGCTTGCCCGAGGACAGATTGATGGTAGTAAGGATTGTCAAGCTTAAGCGCCCATGAGCAAGTTATTGTGTATTGGGTTTGCAGAAGTAGTACGAGAAGGGTTATCTCCTCGACTAGGTGAAATAAAGATCAGATGGTATGTCATGTTGACTATAGTGGTGTCTTGGAAGGCCTTGTAGATGAAGATATGTTTCACAAGGGAACAGTGAGGAAGAACAGATGGAAAATATCTTGAAGAAAGCTGCTACCACCTCATTAAATGTTCTGTACCTAAGTCTCTTGCCGTATTAATGAGGAAGTGATATCTGAACAGTGATCGTCAACTTTACAGCTATTACCTAAAAACTACAGGAAGGTGCGGATGAGACAAGTATCCAAGGGAACTATCTAAAGCTACACGTGGAAAGGGGGGAGGAAAAGGGGGAGGAGGTATAAGAAGGAGAGAGATCTTGGAGATAGGGGGATGGGAAAAAAAGGAGAGAAGAGAACACTGTAGAAATAAAAATCAATAGTTACAACTCTGTACTTGAGAAAAGTGAAATATAAAATCTGGTATTCTCGGCTTAAGTCCGAGAAAGGTTACTGTTATATAAACTACTTCATGTGTATGATGTTGTGATCTAGCCCATCATCGTTGTCGTAGAATCACTAGAACCTAAGTTCAAAGCTATTGTATTGGGCTTTATGGGGCCTATCCAAATCTTAATCTTGGGTTTAGGTACAAATTGTGACCATACAATAATAATGATAATAAATTCATTAAGATGAAATTCTTTATTTGTTATTTTAATTTTTTTTAGATTATACTTTTAATCCTTAAAGTTTAAAGTTGTTTTCATTTTGGTCCCTTAAGTTTGAAATTTTTATTTTAGGTTACCAAATTTGATTCCATTATCAAAAATAGTTATTTCATCCATCTCTATGACTAATTTAGCCGTTAAGTGCCAACAAAACAATGTTATTTATTTATTTATTTTTGTTCTCTCTCTTAACGGTAATATTAGTCACTAATATAACCGGACATGGATAGAATGACAATTTTGAAAACGGAATCAAACATCGTGGACCAAAATTTAAATTCTCAAAATTAAGAGACTAAATTGAAAAGAGTCCCAAAATGTAAGGATTAAAATGAGAAATAGCTATTTTAAAATTTTAAAATATAGTAAAAAATAAAAATCCCACCCTTTAATTTTGGCAAAAAATCAATTCAATACTGTATTTTTTTTTTTTTTTTTCAGTTCATTCCTTTAACGTTCATTTGTTCTCAATTTAGTTTTTTCGTCAACTTTTGTTTGGTGGTTCTTTATCCCCTAAGATGACACAGTTCTTTTTCTTTTTTTTTTATTAGTTTCTTTAATAAAAAAAATCTAAAAACTAATTTTAAAATTTTGATTTAAAAATTTTGATTTAAAAAAAGACAAAAAAATCAATCGGTGAAAGACAAAAAATAATCAAGAATTAATTGTAGTATGAGATTTTTTCCTCTAATTTAATTCATTAATCCGAATAATGAATAAAAATCTAATAGGTCGTTGTATCGAGTAGTTGGATCATAGTCTCTTACCATAAAAATCGCTGCAGGTGCTTAGCCCCAATTTCTTATAAGATCTTTGAAACCCCTCTAGGCCCAATCTTTTTCTTCTTTTTATTATTATTTTTTTTATTTGTAGATCACCGTTTAAGTCAAATGTAAGCCCAAGCCTTATAATGAACAACCAATATATATATATATATATTAGAGAAAAAAAAATAAAGTCCCATTTGTGGCTCAAATTCAGCCCATTTCATTCAGATTCTTTTTTTCTTTTTTTTTTTCTTTTTTTTTTATCCTTGTATTTTTCAAAAAGAAAGCGACAGTACAAAACCACTTGCATCAACAATTCAATGTTGATAAATAGGGAATCTTTTGTTAAAGCATCCACATCAGTTAATATAAAGTCCTGCATAATATAAAAAGATAAATTTAACACATTTTATTTCAAAAATGCTCCACATCAATGCTTTTAAAAGTATACATATTTGCAGTTTTGCACATTTGCAAAAGTAATTGTGCATATATGCACGGTTACTTTAGTACTTGCATTTAATATTTTAATATTTTTTTTAATCTCTCCTTCTCTTTGGTTGCTCTCACCCTCACTACCGCCGTCATCAGAGAATGCCACATCAACAGAGAACGCCACACCATGCATCAATAGAGAACACCACATCAAAAAAATTCTTCCAAAATCAAGTAAAACAAGAAATTAGTATTACACAAGATTTGTTTGGTTGCCAAGAAAAACACAAAGAAAAAAAAAGAATAAATAAATAAATTTGCAATAAACCTTACTCAAATTTGAGTGGAGGCGACTGTCTTTCTCTCTATTTTTACTCTTTTCTACCACTTTCTCACCAACCAAACAAGAAATAAAAAAAAAATTAACAACAAAAAGGCATACCCCTGAAGGACCTGGATCTTTAGTGCTAAAAGGAGCATAAGAAGACCGGTTAGAACCAAGAAGCGAAGCCATTTTGATCACTGGACCGCTAGAACTGAACGCCGACAAAAACAATGGAGCTCGCGCCAAACAAACCAACCGCTACTTTCCTTTGCGCATTGGGTTTGTGGGAGAGTGCGGGGTCTGTGTGAGAGAGAATTATAAAAAAAAATGGTAAAATAATGAATATTTTATTGAATAAATGTGTAGAATAAATAAATTGATATGGTTGTTTTGTAAAAATAGATGTGCAAAATAAATAAAAAAAGTAGTTTTGTGTGCAAAATAGATGGAAATTTTGTACCTACTCATGTAGATGCTTTAATTGGAAATAGCCCACACTCTAAACTCATGGGATTGGTATAGTGGGTCATGGTCATGATTTAAGTCTTTCGGATTTTAACCAACATCTCGAGGAGTTCACTCCCATAAAGTTCCTTTTTAAAATTATCAGTTTGTATAGAACCCAAGACTAGTCAAGCAAGATTAATCTTATTATGCTCTTAGCCTTAGGAGGTCTACCAAAAAATTTTAAGTGCTTTTAGAGCATAGAAGAATTTGTGTTTCTTTTTCTTACATTTATAATAAACTTTATTATAAATTTAATGAACAAACTATATCATAAATATAAAAGAAATAAACACTATTATCTATATTCCACAAGTATCTGAGAATTACTCAGACTTCACACCCATGTCAGAAAAAAAAATGGCCCATCACTCAGGCCTGTACTGCATCTCCTGTCTCCAATAGGGTCCCTTTATACAGGTTGGTTGCCAGGATTCCATAACTTTGAATGGATAATCACTTCAAGAGAATCAAGACAAGTCCAATAGAATTCTATGATCTGACCTTTTCTTTACAGCTGCATCTTCCATTTTTTTGTTTTTTCATTCAGCAAAAAGAAAAAACAAAACAATAAGTTGAAAATCATGCATAGCTCCCTCGATCAATGTTTTACTTTACCTTGAGTTCAGAACCGTAACTTTTTTTTATAAAAAAAAAAATTATATTCATTAGTTTCTCTCTTTCTCTTCTCATTCTTAGCAAATTACCTTTACTGTGATTTTAATAAATTTCAAGTTTATTGTTTTAGCAAATTTGAAATTGCATTAAGATCTTTTAATAGACACCAAGTATATTCCACAGTTCTTCTCAAAAAGAAAAAAGAAAATAAAAGAATATTCTATAGTTTGTTTATACAGAAACATGATTGGTCAGACACACTGTTTCAGAGGTCATCTGTCACAAATAACTTTCAAACAATGAGCACTCCTGTTAAATCCACCCAACGCCAAAAGGAGCTTTCAAGCAACACCGACACCTTTCCCCAATCCCCAGTCCCCAGTCCCCACCTCCAAATTCCAAGGGTAGCTTCACTATCTTGGGCTAGTAGTGGGCCCAAATAGGTATTTAGTTACTAATATAGATTTTTGTTAACATACCCAACAGAAGGGCATTTGGTCTAGTGGTATGATTCTCGCTTAGGGTGCGAGAGGTCCCGAGTTCAATTCTCGGAATGCCCCCTCATCCTTTATTTTTTTAATTTTACTTTTACTAAGTAGCCAAAGAGAGAGAATTGAGAAAAAAGTGAGAGCCCTTTCATGGGGATATCTTTTGCCAACTGAGAGAGCTTTGTACAGCAAAGAAAAGTGTAGACAAAAGTGATTGGGATGATGGTCCTACACTGCACTTTCTCGTGTATCTATCTAACTCTGCAATTTTTCCTGTTGTGCCAAACATATGGAAACCCATACGCTAGCTAGCTAGTTGTTGTAGTTGATTCCCTTTGATATACATACGTAGATGATATGAGTGATGACGAGTTGTGATTGTCATGGTGTGCGCAATGATATTCATTCAGACTATATTAAGCCTATCATACAATACTCTTCATAATTTTTGTTTTCATATTTATATTTTTGATATTCAAACCAATAAGTCACGTAGTTTGCCCCTTCAAAAAAAATAAAAAAGTCATGTAGTTTGCTTGACTATATGTTGGTGCGTACTTACTGCTTATTAAATTGCAATTTTAGGAAAATCATTGACATATTTTAAGGTTCAATCTTATCATAGATTGTCTTCCTTATTTGGTGATTATCAAAAAAAATATAAAAAAATGTCTTCCTTATTTGGAGAAAGCATAATGCATACTTACCTAGCATAATTGTTTTCTTTTTTGGAGTGACAAGAAAGCTAGAACAGCAATTGAAACCATAATTAGTACACATATGAAGTTAAATGAAGGCTTCCTGATGGCATAAGGAAATCCAACAATCAGTACCAATTTTACACCATAATCACCATACATACTTGAATTGTAACCTATGTGATGTCGAAAGCCGACATTGTCATATTATACATGGTGGACTCAAAATATATCCATATGAGTGGAACCTAAATTTGTAATCTTTTATTATTGAAAACCAATGCACAAGAAGAAATGGATCTAATTCGGGGCAGAATTTGATGGTAAAATTCTTCCACTGGGCTTTGGTTTTACAATCCCATAAGGGACAGAACCAAGATTTGGAATTAGCATGGTAGCTCTACTATACTAGTGTGCGGTGGGTTTGTGGTTTTGTTGTTGCTTAAGCGGCTGAAGGCTTTTTAAAATTTTTTATTTTTATTTTTTTTAAGTGTATTGGATCTGGATTTTTTTTTTTAAAAAGCTTTGTTGTTGGTAATTTTTTTGTTGAGCTAATTTTTTGAGGCTTGTATATTTTGTTTTAGATTTAAGATCTTTAATTTTTTTATGGCCTTTAAAATGAGGAAAATACTAAAGTTACAATTTTTTTTTTTTTAACAAATAGCTAATATAGTGAGTGGTTATTAATAAGTAAAAAAAATAATGTAAATAGTAGGTTGAGATGTGAACTAATAAGAATTTACTACCTTAATAGTTTATAAAAAGTTTGTAGAAAAGTATGTAGCTATAGTATTACTCTCAAGAAAATCAATGATATTATTAAGGGAAGCCAAAGTGTAATTTTATAAAATGAAAATTGGTAAAATTAGTACCACATATATACTAACATTTTTTAAGGGGCATTGCCCTCCAAAGCCAATGAGTGGCTCCCTCCCTGAGTCCCATCCTATCTGGATTTCTTTTATTGCAACAAAGGAAGAGATTTTACCTGTATTTTTTTTTTTTGCTGAAGAATTTACCTGTATTACCTATTACGTCTTGAATGTGTGTGTGTATATAATATATATATATATATATATATATATTATATATATATATACTACTTTATTTATTTATTTATAATCTAACATTTTTTTTAATGTACATATCGTAGTACCACCCTCAGAACACTAGTGTGTAATTTGCAATACTCTCATTATCATCAGTCTCTTCTTTCTCATCTCTCTTATGTGATTAGTGCCGACACCACTTCTTTAAAGATGGTAAATGACTTCACCCCATCCCAATCGTCGGTCCGTTGTACAACTTTTTTCCTTCTCGAAGAGGGAGCAAAAACATCTATGATTTGATTTCGTCTTGCCTCTTAACTATCCCCAATCCCCTGGCTGATAGTAAGCCACAACCATATATTGTCTCATTCCACAAAGTAGCCTTCGATGTCAACGTGATGCATGACTCTTCTTACAAACTTGATCATAAATCTTAACTTACTAATAGAATACACCTAAATCCTATCGCATTGAGCATTCACATTGAGTCTTATAAATGTCATATGCCGGTAATATTTAGCATTGGAGTTCTAAGAGCATTTACATTGAGTCTCTCAAATGCCATATGTTGGTATGATTTAGCATTAAAGCCCTAAAAACTCCCATTACCCGATCTTCCAATTGTAAACAAATTTACAATTATACTACTATACCATCCTAAATGTAGGATGGTACTGTAGCTCAATTGTAAAAATAAAATATTACTTTTTATTAATCCTCTTCCTTGACTCACTTCTCTCTCTTCAGTTTTCATCACTCTCTCTCTTCAGTCTTCATCAGTCTTCACTCTCCACTATTTTTTTTTTCTTGTCACCTACCCATATTAAGTGTTCACTGACCCATCTTTGTCGACTTGTTGGTGGTTATGGGTTGTTTGTGGGTTTGGCTAGGTTTTGGGTTTGATTGGTTTCAAGATCAGTTTGTTCTAGGTTGTTGATGGGTTGATCGGTGGTTATGGTTTGTTTATGGGTTAATTTGTGGTTGATGGTTGTTGATGGTTTTGATTGCGAAATCGGTGTGGGTTTGGTCCATTGGTGATTGCAAGATTGGCGTGGATTGACGTGGGTGGTGTTGGCCGTGGGTGATGGGTATGGGTATGGGTATGGGTGGTCTTGGGTTTGCTTGCTAATGGGTTGGGTTTGCTTGCCGTGGGTGGTGTTGGGTTTGCTTCTTTTTATTTTTTATTTTTCTAGTGGTGGTGGGTTTGAGGAGTGTGGGTGTGGTTGGTTTGTGATTGATGGTGGTGGTTTCAATCTGTGGTGGTTATAATGGTTGTTGATTGCTTGCTAACATGTTGTAGTTGTTTAAATGTTTAATGTAGCTGCTTGAAGGTTTTGTTTTTAGGCAATGAGGTAGTGGTGATTTGTTTCAGTTTGGTAGCCTTTTTTGGGTTTGTTCGTGGTGGTGGTGATGGGAGTAGGTGGTTGCAGTGGTAGGGTAAGAGAGATGGGAGAGAACAGAGATGGATTTGAGATATATTATTTTATTTGTAGATATATTATTTTAATGTAGTGTATGAAAAAATAAAAGTTGAGATATTGGGTGAGTTATAAAATAGTTTGGTATAAAAGAGAAAGTAGGCTTTGAGATGGTAAAATAAAACACTTCGAAAATAGCGGATGTAAATGTATTAAAACTTCCCATTACCTAATCTTGCAAAGTCTTACAATTGCAAAAATATTTACAATTGTGCTACAATGTCATCACTGTAGCTGCTTGTGAAAGGTTTATATTGTATTTATGGTGGTGGAGTATTTTTAATTATTTTTTATGAAAAGAAAGAGAAACAAAGAGTTGGTGAAATTAATATTTTAATAAATAGATAAAATAAATAAAAGTTAAAATGTAGTGTATTTTATAAAATAATATGGTATAATTAATAAAGTAATTTTTAAAATAATAAAATAGAGTAATTTTAACTTTCAACATAAAAAAATCACACTTCAAAGAATATTTACACTAGCACGAACCAGTACGTGCTCCCATTTGGTTTTTCTTGTTCCTTTTCATTCTTGGCTACTTTATGGTGGAAATCAAAGTCAGAACTATTTCATGTGAAGTGAAAAAGTAAAAACGTGAATGCTTGTAAAAAGAAAGAAAAATTTGCAGTTTTTCCCTTGGACTAGTCTAGCAAAGTAAAACTATCACGTGAATAGCAACATAGCATTAAATTAAAAGGCAATAGATACACAGTTTCAGTGCAGTGCAGACAGCAGAGTAGTGAAACTAAGTGCAGCCCAATCCAGTCACAAAAAAACGAAATCCGGATAACAACACAATCCACTCCCTCAACCAATCACCTATCTCCACGTGTCAAAAGGGCATTACATCACCTTCATATCTCTCACTCTCTCTCTCTTCACAGTGGGTCAAGCCCTTTCTCTCCCCCACAAAAAGTTCCTCTTTCTCACTTTTTTTCTCACCTAAACTTCACTCCCACTCAGAAACTCAATAGAAAATTAAAAACTTTACAAAGACAGATCGTGTATGAGTGGAAGAAAGATGTGCAACAAGAATAGTCCTGATATGAAAACCAGGTCTATGACCAAGAAAGAGAAAGCCAGAGGCAGAGTTAGAGTTAGAGTTAGAGAGCCACTTAAACCAGCTCGCAAATCAAGAACCAAAACCAGAAAGCCCAAGTTCCTCAGTCTCCGCTTAGAACTCTCCTCAGAAAACTCAAATACTACTAGCTCCACCCAAATGATCAAAAACGATAAAACCAATAGCACCCACCAGCAACAACAACAACAACAACAACAACAACACCAGCACCAGCTAAACCTTTTCCCTTTACACCCAGAAAACCTAGTTGAGGACAAAGACTTACACGACGAAAACGTAGCGTTCCTCTTCAACAGCACCGAGAGTGGTGGTGCAAGCCTCAACTTCCTTGGATCATCTTCAGAGGAAGACTCGCTCTCTCCCCCAACACCATCGCTAACATACCCTTATGGAAGCGAGGAAGCCAATAACAATGGTGACTGTAGCAACTACAGTTCCAGTAGATCCAAGCTTTTAAGAACAGCCATGAGGATCAAGGAGAGAGACCCGAGTAAAGAGAAGTGGGTGTGTTACTCTGAAGTGGTGGAGAAGAAGCAGAAGGTGGAGCTAGAGGAAGTGAGTAGCTGTACAAGGCGGACTATGACGACTACGACGACGATGATGAAGACACAGGGTTTGTTGTCTTTGAAGCTTGATTATCAGGGGATCATGAATGCTTGGTCTGATAAGGGCCCACTTTATATTGAAGGAGAGTCCCCACAGACTGTACCTGTGTTGCATGATGAAGCCAATGTGAGATTTTTCATCTCTCTTACTTTTTCTTATTTTATTTTCAATTATTTTGTACCATATATATGTCTTCGGTATATAAACACATACCTCTCTATGTGACTTAATGAAGTGTGTACATACCTATATCTACCCAAGCGAGTATACTCTAGTATACTATAAAAGTGTATTTTTTCTATAACATAAATGGTAGGTCCTATTAATTAAATTTATAATAAAACGTATCATTTATGTGCGAGCTATTTAATAATTTTCCTTACTTATGTGTATTTTTTTATGGACTCATTTGTTTAGGGTGTGACATAATAAATTTAGAGGTTGACAGTTGAATCTGTCATATAATTGATTAATGGGTATTTTTAGTCTATTTCATAGACGAGAGAGGTTGTATATATGCTTTTTTTTTTTTGTGGTAGTAAAAGTTTTTTTTTTTTTTTTTTTGAGAATTGATAGTAAAAGTTTTTAAGGTTAGGAATATAGGATCTTAAATTTAGCAATGTTTGTACAATGGCCCATGGTACATAGCATTGTCCATTGAGTATTTTATTGACCATGGGGCAAATGGCAATTAAAGTTTTGAATGATATTGCTAACTGGAATCTTTGGCCCATGCACAATTGCACTTTTCGCTTTTTTGGGGCCCAGTAAACCTTAGCCAGCTGTGGCGTATGGCCCAGTCCACCAACATTTTGTTGGTTGGAATTATTGGTAGTTTTAGACATCGTACGTATATTATAGAGATTCATATCTCAACCCTTCGATCTATCTCTAGACTTTTTAGGTATCTTTTTTGTTATATCAAATCAATCATGTTACAATTCAGTGAGTGAATATCATTGGAGCAGTTGATGGAAGCAATTTTGCTAAAATATATAAAATTAAATCATACACAACATTCAGTCTATTTGGTATATATATGAGTGACTAGATATAACTATTTAAGAGATGCTGCCTTCTTTAGATACAAGAATGGATTGGATTTGGTTTATTAGAATATATAGGTCTCTTATTTTGATACTAGCAATATGTTAATAATGAATTAACAAGTTTTTCTTTCTTGGTCTTGGAGTTGCATTGATGTTGGCTTGTAACATGTCACATGCTTGGATCTAGATTTTGTAAATTAAGGTCCACATATATATATATATATATATATATATATATATATATATATTCTCTCCATTTTTGGGATAATTTGATAGTTGAAAAAAGGAAATAATTTGAACTCTAAATATTTTTGTTGAAAGCGCTAAGAAATACCAATTGAGTTATAAAGTTCTTAACCACATATGTTGATAATCATATATAATTTTGATCGGCTTGTAGGTGTTGGTGGATGGGTATGGAAGCGTTGGGAATATATGGAGGGTTCCAGAAATGGGTAGTAGTGATGATATTGGTTGTAGAATGAAAGTGAAAGAGGAGGAATTGGAATTGGAATTGAAAGGCAAAGATGGTTGGAAGATGAGGCACAGAGAAGCTAGTGTGTTGAGATACAAGGAGAAGAGGCAAAACAGACTCTTCTCAAAACGTATTAGATACGAAGTTCGAAAGCTTAATGCTGAAAAGCGACCCCGTATGAAGGTAACCCTCAGCCTATATAATTAGTATGAGTTTTTGAGATTTCACTTTCAGCTTTTAATGCAATGCTTCAAATGTTTAAAATTGTGAAAGGTGCATTTCCTCCATTATTTTCTAAGTCCTGTTTTTTTAGTCTCAATCTCAAACAAACCCAAGTTAATATTTCAAAACTGTGGTTCCTGTGTCAACAATGACACTGAATGATGCCATATTTAAGTCATGAAATGTGACATTTGCCTTTGCGTATAGGAAGGTTATGACCGCTGCATGCAAAATGACATTTTTAGAGTGTCCAATATCTAAGTGGCACGTCAACATTTTAGTTGAGTAAAGCTACATGCTCACCAATCTATGTTAAACTACCCAACAATACTATTCCTTTCAACGTTTTAAATTGTTGAAAATGTTTCTAAAACTCTGCATAAGTTAAAGGTTTGACTGGAATTTGAAAGCTCCATCTCTATAAAGGCCCTTGCCATTGTTACCAATATTCATAATAAACCAAGGATTAGATGATTTGGGGCATTATCATTAGTAATATTCATTATCCCAGTAAAAGTGGAGATTGTTGAGAATTTAAATTTCCTACTATTTGTGGGTTTTATTTTTTTACCTACTAGGAAGAGTGAGGAGTGAAGATTTGAATTTAGGTTATCAATAAGAGAGATCTGAACCACAATATATATATATATAATGTTTTGGGTATACTACAAGAGCCTTAGGTTTTATTTATTTATTTATTTATTTTATTTTTAATGCTAAATTAAAAGAGTGATGTTACCGACACAATAATTTTCACAATTGTTGATACCGACACTTGGACACTGACAGTCTTCCTCCCTTTAGTCTCTAGTTTGAAAAAGTATTTTGTATCAAATGATACCATATCATCCGTATCAAAATTCAGTAAACGAGATATATGTGTTCAAAATGACTACTACTAACATGTCTTTCAATTATTAGTGGGTTAATTATTATTTGCTGACATGTCTTATACTTATTAAATTTTGATAACGTTGACATTTGATACCAAATACTTTATCCCCTAGTAGAATTCTCTTTAAGATCTTTATATATATAATTCAATAAAACAAAGTTTGTGCGATTTCTAGGATTCCTGGACGATTTTCTCTCCAAAAAAACTACAATAAAAAGAAAAATATCGTGTTTATTTTTCAAATTCAATTCCCGGCGGCTACAGAAATTAATTTCAAAGCTACCCCTGTTTATGACTAGTCTAAACAATGACGTTCTTAATTAACGTGGCCCTTCATTTTTGACAACTACATTTTAATTTATCTTATTTTGGCTTATCGTCTTCATTCGTGACAAGTAGTAACAGTTTGCTCTGGGTATAAAGTATAAATTAACAGTTGAACAACCATCGTGTGTGATTGGATTGATTTTTTTATTTGATGCAAATGGTAAATATATTACACAGGTGAATACAGATTCAATAAATAATTTCCAGGGGGCCAATTAATAAATATTAGTAAGAAAGGGACTCGCATATCCCAAACAAGCTTTATAAATTGCATCCCATAGCCTAATTGAATGTTAAAATTATCGATCACGTGACAAGTCACGTGACCAAAAATTTGATTTTCATGTATTATCCTTGTAGTCAATGGTAGAACCAAGATTTTAATTTAGAAGGATCAGATTAGAAGACAATGGTAATAGAATAAAAAATATTGATCGATATATATTAATGATAAAATAATTAAAACAATTGTGAGCAACTGTAATTGCAAAATCAATCTACCTCAATATGAGTTTGTTAAGAATTCAATCTGAACCCATTATTAAGCTTAGATTTTTCATAATCTTAGTTAACTACAAGTGAATTTTTCATATCATTAAAATAATTAAACAAAAACAATCAACTCCATAGTTACTAACAATCAAAGTTTGAGTTTCATCTAATTACATAAAGTTACTAACATGCAAATTTCACTACCTTGATTGCTTTTAAGCTTTTAAAAAATATGTAGTATTCAACCCTTAATTTTCGTCTATTCTTCTCAACGGTGGAAAAAGTAAGAGAACGGATGGAAAAAAATAGATACGTGAAGGCTTTAGGTTTTAGCATGGTTCAAGCACATTAAGTATTTATAATCATTTTGTGAAAAATATTAAATATGGATGAATGTGTTGCCACTTGAATAATAGCGTGGTGAAAATGTGTGACAATGACTGAAATAAATTGAGAATTTGTTGCCATTTTTGTTTTTTCTAGGTGCTAGATCGATTCTTTAAAGTATAATAGGTCTTTTTGTCATTTTTCTACGTCGGTATAGGAGTGTGCTAACGGGCTATTGGGAAAGTGGGAATGCTCTTTTGTTTTTGTTATTTGATTTGCTAACTATGAAGGTACTGAAATTTTATGTTTGTGATTTGCATGTGATCCTTAATTTTAATGGTTAATGGGGATGGGGGGGGTGCAATTTGTAAATTTGTTACAATTGGGGTTGAGTTTGGAGAATGCAAGTTTTCATGGTTTTTACTTTTTGGTGCAAAATGCAAGTACCTTCATAGTTTAGGGTGGTTTTCTACAATTGACTCAAAACAAAATAAAATGAACAAAAATATAAACAGTTCTTAATACCACTATTTTTTTTTTGGGTTGAAAACAAACATAAAAGACAACAACAAAAAAAAAAGTTTGTAGATTGTTACTATAAAATGATATCAAGAAATGCTGGACATTTTACTGCTCTTATATGTTTTAAATCTGGTTGTATTTACGTGAGTTATTTCTATAATTTTTTTCCTTATAAGTTGTATCTTTGCAGGGTAGATTCGTGAAGAGAAGTTGAGAAGTGTAGACTTTTGGACATAATATCAGTTGGAGGGCATCATCTTTTGGAGAGAATATACTGTTCTAATGGTGGATCACGACACTTATTTATTGTTCCTCTAAAGAGATCTCACTTGTTTAGAATTGTTAAGTCAGCTTATGATAAAAAATAAAAAATAAAAATTGTTAAACTGAGTTAGAAATTTTAAATAGGTTGGAATTTTTTAGTGGAATGAAGGATAAGTGATATGGTCCACCATGATGACGTATAATTTCTCCTTTTTTTGAGCGTCTATATTAGGTTTTCTTGTTTAGTTTTTTTTTTTTTTTTTCCTTACTTGTTGCATACGGCTTGTAAGTTGTAGCATAGTAAAGGCATGAATATAATAAGCAATGCGTAAAACAAGAATGGGAAAAAAAAAATTAAAAAGAAAAAAGAAAAGAAAGCTGTAGAATTTAGGCACCAATTAAGTTCTAAGCAATGCCTACTTTGAAATAACGGATGAGATCCGATCTTGGTTGCTTAATTTTCCCATGAATGGGCTTCTTTCCCATGTTGCAGGTTTGATCTATCTCCCCCAAAAATCAAAGCTAAAATCATTATTTGTGAAAGCAAAATTCACAATTATATTAGTGGAGTTACCACTTACCACAAAATTCTTAAAGGTAATAATAAATTGGATTGGACCAATATTTATCTTAATACGACATGACTCTGTTTCAAGCAAATTTTGGAGGAGTTAGTTGATTTCATAACTATATCAAAGGTGCCAAGTAAACATATTGTGACCATGAAATCTGCATTGTCTATAATCGCATCTTGACATTTAGGTTAGGTTAGGGGTATAAATGAATTTAGCTATTTATGAATAATTTAAACTTGGTTCTAAAATGTCTTGTTTATGTTTGTTTAGTAAGTCAAGTTCAAATTAAAGTTTATATTTGATTATTAAATGAGCTAAGTACAAACATAATTATGTGTTCACGAATGTTTCAAGTTAAATTTTTTATAAAAATATGTTAAAATTGCGTGTATGCTAACAAATTTAGATAAAATGACAAGTTTTTACAAAATAAGAGACCAAATTGACAAAAATGAGTCTTATGTACTAATTTGACAACTAAGGTAAAATTCAACTAACTAAATTAAATCTTAACCTATAATCTTTTTGAAGGGTAAAACGTGATTTTAAATATATATAGAAATAATTTCTTGAGAAATTATGAACACAATTTTTGGAGGAAAGTTCTTCCAACCCATTATATGACAACTCAAAAAAAAACGTGTACTTTTAGTTATATAATCTATTTAAATAGTAATGTGACTTATTTAAATAATTTAATAAACTGTATGATTTAATATAAGTTGATGGTCTTATAAACTCTCCCACATAATCAATTGGAGGAGATTCCTCAAAACTGGTTTGAGGAAAAATTTAGTAAAAAAGATTATATATCTCAAACAAAATATTCATCTAAGTTGGTTTGGATGAATGTTTTCCAACCTCTTATGTGGCGATTTATAAAATCATACACCCATATTAAATCAAATGAATTATAAAATTGGAAAGATCCATGGATCCCCAATGAAACAGGTTGCATTCCCAAGTCAGAAGTGGAGTTATTGACATTGCTCATCTAGTTGCAAATGTAATTGACCAAGACACCAGGCAATGAGATATAGGGAAACTGTCTAATTTGTTTGAGCCAGCAACGGTGAATATGATTCTTAATATCCACCTATCTGATCAGCTATTGCATGACCAAGTCTTTTGGTGTTTGTCCTCCTCTAGGGAGTTCTCCGTGAAATCAGCCTACAAAGCCATTAACAGTTCAAATACTCAAGCTCGCCCTCTATTGCAGGCTAAGGATTGGAAGGAGCTATGGAAAATTAATGCAAATGCTAGACTCAAAAACCTTATATGAAAAACAAGTTGGAATATCCTTAACAACAGGTTCCCTATTCCTTCACTAAATTTTTATTTGTGTAATAATGCTTCAAAATCTTTAGAGCATTGTTCCTTCAATGTGATTGGGTTGCACAAATCTGATTGATTTCCCCATTGACTACAAACTATAGTAATTTGTCAAATATATCTATTATAGATTGGGTTAAGATTATTCTCAACCCAAAAGCTATTTTGGGGTTGGATGATGATTCTGCCAAAGAATTTCAATTGTATACCTTATTTATTTGTGATCAAATACAGTTTCCAATAACAAAGCTAGGGTGGAGGGATCTAAAAGCAGTCCAATTGAGCTTGCTAGACAGGTGAGGTGTGTCTTTGAAGAGCGTAAACAAGCTTGGAGTGAATTACCAAGGAGACCACCCAAAATTGATATTTGACAGCCTCCTCCAAACAACTGGATTAAGTTAAACTTTGATGCAGCAATCAAGGAAGAGAAAACTTCTATTGCAGTAGTGGGTAGAGATGACTTAAGGAAGCTTCCGTTGGTGTGGAATGAACAATTGGAGCAAGGGAATTCTTTGCTAGGGGAAACCAAAGTAGCTTGGTGGTGTGCCATAAAGTGCACTGCTAGGGAAGGTTACTGAAATATAATCTTAAAAGGTGATGCTCTAAGTGTTATTGAGCCCTTGAAGAACTTAGAATATGTCCCTCATTGGAATGTCAAGCTCATATTCGATGATATTCTATATTTAGCTAAATCTTTTGCAAAATTTTCATTTTCTTTTGCAAATAGAGAGATCAATGTCCTTCTTCATCTCCTTGCCCAATGGATTGTTTTTGTTTATTAGTCTAGGCCAATTCCCATCTCCAATCCGTCTCTTTCTATTATGGAGGCTCTAGATAGAGATAATTTCAGGCACAAACCTTTTTATATATAATTCCATTATTTTGGGTTGAACAATAAAGTATATATTCAAAATAATAGTTTTTGTTGATAAAATTATTATTAAATAAAATACATAAAGGACCACTTGTTCTCCCTTTGGTCTTAAGACAAGCTCTATGGTGTCAGGAACACATGTCAATGGGAAAACAACCAAAGCAGGACCTGCCTCACATCATGATTCCAACATTTGAATTGTTTGTTTGTTTGTTTTCTTGCGTAAATTGGGTCAAAAGGAAACGGAAAAAGGCAAATGTTCCTAAGAATATTCACGGATCAAAATTGATACCAAATGGTTTTTTTGGTTAGTAGTATGAATATTGTCTGCCAAAATTTTAAATGAATCCTTTTATATTTTTAAAAAAACATTTTTAAATACTGCAATATTTAATTTAGTAACCATCAATTTAGTTAATATTCTATATTGTTTTTAAATTTAAAACTCATTATTCTTATTTTAATATATATAACTAATTCACCTGAGCAATGCTAGATATATTACAAATTTTACTATATAAGCATTACATGATTACATGTTATCAATCAGAAAATATTTTATTTAAACATTCATTTATTATGTTGTTTAAGTATTACCAATTATATTCTTGCCATACCATCACCATTGACAATATACTTACACAAAAATAGTCAAGAGCCGCATAACTTAATTGATACCTTTGTATATAAAGTACTTGGAAATCTATAAGAAAAAAGGTTCAAACAGCAGAGACAATAGCATATTGTAAGTTTGTAATTTAATTGACAATATAATCTTTTATTTTATTAAGACATATCATTATATATGCCAATGACATTATTAAAATTAATATCTTTAGTTTCATATTTTACTATTTATATTAAACATTGATATTTTCATATTATTTTTATTATAATCTTAAATTTTTTATCTCTTAAGATTTTTTTTAATATAATTTGACTGATTAGATCTTATTGTCAAGTATTGTATATTATATATTAGATTTTAAATAAACAAAAAAATAAATATAAATAAATATAAATAATTTTAAATTATTATAATATAATATGAGATAATATTCTTTTTTTGGAGCCAAATGAGTGAATAAAAGAATATTATATAGATTATCATCTCATTCACTAACTTGTTATATATTTTGCTCGAAAGAACAACTAAAATTCAAAAAAGAAGTAACCTAAAACAGTGGTCCCAGGACCACCCCAAACTTGCAAAATATATATATATAATATATATATATATATATATATATATATATATATATATATATATATATGAGATTAAATTATGTAAGGATGTGATATAAAACTCATGTTTTACCCTTCCAATCCTAATATGTCACATCATCTTATCACATATTTAAAAATAAGCATAACCACACTCAATCAATTCTAATACCCATGTATAAATCTAACAAAATTGAGAGTTTATTGAGATCTTATGAGTGGTAGGATATATTGAATTTTAAGTAAAATGTTGATATGACAATCTCTTATTGAATAGTGTAAACATAGGTTTACACCCAACCTTACTGAATTCGAACTCTACACACACACACACTTGCCAATATATATATATATATATATATATGCGCTAAACTAACCTGTTTGTGTCCACACTAATAAAATGTTGAACAATGACTTGAGAATTACAAAAATAAGAGTAATGCTATATTTACAATATTTTCACAATAATTTCATAACAAACCCAATGTGGTAAGCTATTACTGATTTTAATTTGAGCCCAATATTGATATATTTTTTTTTTACCAACCAATAATAGCTTTTTGTATAATATTTATTGTAAAAATGTTATAAACGTAGCATTATTCTAAAATTAATTCTGCCCCCTAAATATAATCCTTAATCCCTTAAAAAAAAAAGGTTAAATAACAACAATAAATATTAGTCCAAATAACAACAAACATAAACCAAACAAGACCAAACAACAACAAGTGAACAAATTATTCAACAAAAAGCCTATTATAAAAATAAATAAAAAAGATAAAATTTGTAACTCGTTCAACCTATTTAATAAAAATAATCTCTAATTTCATTTTTCTTAAAAAAATGGTAGCAAGAAAAATAATGTGGTTGTGAGTAGGGGTGTTCACCAAACCCCACTAAAACTACTTACAAAATGGCATAACTGTACTGCACCGCAAGTAACAGTGCACTGCACTGTATGGTACAATGTGTTTTTATAATAAAAAAAACCGTACAAACCGCACCGCACCTTACCCTCTCTATATATTAATATATTTATTTATTTTTAATATTAAATATATTATTAATAGTTTAATAACCCTAATTTATAAAAAAAAAAAAAAAAAGTTTGATAACCCTAACAAGTGTTGACTAGGAAAACCAACCCAAAATAAAGAAAAACTAGATCAATAGTTTAAAATTTGGCCCAAAACAAAGGAAAAGTTAGTTTTGGGTTGAGTAGGAAATGCCCGAAATTTGAAAAATATACCGACTTCAAACTGTTCAAACCTCATTTTATACATTGCACCGTACATGTGACCGCAAAAATGAGGTGCAATGCAATTATGATTTTGGCTAAACTCTAAACTGCATTGCACTGTACCGCACTGCACTACAAGCACCCCTAGTTGTGAGTTTTCCTTAATAGTGACTACAGTTACACTCTTTTTGGTTTACAGTTGCAACAATATTACTCTCCTTAACGACTTGACTCGTAGTTGTAACAAATATTCAAGTTATTGCTTTATTAGATTTATATAGTTTAAATTTCTTAGTAACCACATAACCAAAAAAAAAAAATCTAAAGCCACCATTAACCTAAAAAGATGTTATATTATTTAGTAATTAACTAGCCTCATTAAAGTGCTTGTGATGAGGCCTTTTTAAAAAAAAAAAAATATATATAGTGTATGTAAGATTAAGAATTAAGAAAATTTAAAATTAAAAAAAAAAAATATATATAGTGTATGTAAGATTAAGAATTAAGAAAATTTAAAATTAAAAAAAAAAAAAATATATATATATATATATATATATATATATATATATATATTATATATATATATATGTGTGTGTGTGTGTGTGTGTGTGTGTGTGTGTGTGTGTTAGAAAGTGGTCTTGGGGGAATATCAAAGTGGACTAAGAAGTTTTTATTTATTTATTTTTTTAATTTTAATTTTTGGATAACTTTGTTTCGAAGACATAAATTAGTAAGAGAATGTCCTATTTTGTAAGCATTTTATGTTGAGTTTGAAATATATTTTTACCCTGTTGATCTCAAATTTTGTCCCTATTAAACATAAGATCCAGGGGTATTTCAAAATCATATAAAAGTTCAATCTAAAAATAGAAATCATGTTATAGATAGTATAGATATATCAAAGGCTTAATTAGTTGTATTTTAATATCTTTTTTTTTTTTTTTTGAGAAACACACACACACACAGGTAGAAGAAGGGGAATGAGATAAGAGAATACACTCATACGCCAACACCAAGGCAGTTAGTGTCGTGGAGTAAGTAATAAACCCCTTCTCAATATTACACCTTACCGATGTGAGACGACTCAACAACACTGAGGAGGTGTTTGGTAGAGTATTTTGAGATGAAATTTTTGTAATTTTTTGAAATACGTGTGAGTGAAAAAGTATATGAAAATGTGTGTAATGTTGTTTAAAATATAAAAATGTGAGTTTGAAATGGAAAAACAAACGGGCCCTGAGTATCTTTATTTTTTAGAAACACACACACATATATATATAGAGAAACACACACACATAACATGAGTATGATACAAAATTTAGAATATACTCAAAAAAGAAATAACCTACATATGTTTATTTTTGTTTTGTTTTCAGATCCGTATGTAATGTACCCATACATATGTTTATTTACGTTTTTTTAATGGATAGAAATCATAGAATTTACGTTTTGTTTTCATTTTCGTATTTTATGCCATTGAAATCTATAATCAAATGAAACAAGTATATATTCTGTACCATATATATTTGTTCCGTAGTAGGTTCCAACTAGCTCAACTGGTAGAGTTTTTGATAGTTGAATAAGAGATCTGGGATTCAGTCTCCGACTACACCAAAAACTGATTGATGTTTTAATCTAATGATAAAATGCTATTATCAGGAGCAGACGCTATAAGTTGGAACTATATATATATATTGTGGGGACACGATTTTCAGACCAAACCCAAAAATGTGAGGATCTTAGCCCAGTGAACCCATTACAATAAATTTGTAGAAAGTGGGTCAAAGAGCTAGGTTTTAGTGCATGGATAACAGCTAATATGGTTTTGGATGATAAGCCAACAAGAATTGTACCCGGTTTGTGCAAGAAAGTTTGTCCTCGTCACAGTCCCAAGAGCTCTGTTCTAGTATAATTAAATGACAATAGTTACAAGAGCTATTGAGATTACTACAGTGCTTTCTCTTCTCCTTTTTCCATCCCTCCTCCTTCTTTGGAATCTCTACCCTTATTTATATTACATATATATCTCTCTCTTCATCCTTACCCTACACGTGGACTACATGTGGACAGTTGATGGTTTATGCTGATACTTGTCCCATCAGCTCTCTCTAAAAGTCTTTGGGGTGACTGTAAGACTGCCATAAAACTGTTCAGAGGTCACTTTCTCATTAATGCCGTGGTAACAGCTTTCCCTTAGACATTTTTGAATCCTTATCCCTTTTGTACGTTCATGATACTTGTTGCTATCATTAGAACTTTCTGGAAGGTCATCCTTGATCCTTAGGATCTATACCAAATTTGCGTTTAGCTTTATCCGAGGACATAATATTCCTCAGACTCGGACCACCCATGCTTCTCAGCTAAAACTACATGCTCTCGGCCAAATCCCAAAATCCATGACCCCACACACACACACATTTATATATTTGTTCCATATATTATTATGGTATAGAGGGCAAACGTGCACAACTTTATATTGGCAGAAAAAATTTTCTGCATGTTAAAATAGATGAAATATATATATATATATATATATATAATATATATATATATATTATTGAAAATATTTTTTTATATTAAAACACAAACAAACAATTCAATTCTGAAACTACAATTAGTGCTAGACTATAGAATATAGATTCCTTATGAAATTGCTATAATTGGCCCTACGTATCTCACATTATTTAATTTTTATAATATTTTGATAATTATAATAGAGTTAGAAGATTTGAACCTTAAACGTTTTTATTGAAAATACAACTATTGAACTACAAGACTTTTGGCTATATATATATAGATTTTATTATTAGAAGTGTGAGAAAAAGAATAAGATTCCCATTAAAAACAAAGGAAGATTTTTTTTTTCTTCCTTACAAGAAAGAAAGAGAGAATTTGAATTTTCTCCCTTACGAGAGAGATGAAAAAGTGTTATTAAATTACAAACCTCTTAATCTAAATCTATATCTCTATACATAATATAAAATCAAAACTTTTGACCATTTGTTGACCTTCTAATATTTTACCACAACTTACTCATCATTTTTTTATTAATTTATTTATTATGTCAAATAGAGATTTATATACCAAATATTACTCAACAACATAGAAAGTTTTAAACCAAATCAAAGACGTTTGACTATTAATTGACCTTCTACTATTTTGCTACACAAGTTTTAAACCAAACTAAAGACGTTTGACTATGTGGTTTACCCTTTCTATGTTATTTTTGCTCTTTTATTTATAAAAACCCTTCGTCCTCAAGTCTCAAGGTATTTTTACATGAATTTCTCTTTCTTAGTCACTTTTGTTTTTCATTTTTTTTTTCTTTATATTTTGTGCTTGTTTAACTTTTTTCGTATTTTTGGCTTCCATTGTCCATGTGTACGTTGGTTGAAGATCAATTACAAAGCATTTTGAATATGAGCACTCTGTTTATTTATTATTTTATTTTATTTAGTATTAGTTATAATGAGTTAGATTTGTTATAATATTATTATAATAAAATAAAATAGTTTTGTTTGTTGCATGTCCCCATCAGTCAAAATAGAAGGCACTATGGGAAGAACTAATTAAAGGTTGTTTGTGTACTATTTTATGAAGAACCAAACTTCATGATAGCATGTTTGATTCTAGAGTTTTTACAGATGAAGTAAATGCTAAAAGAAGGCAAGAGGTAATGGATGCCACCAAAATATCATGACTTTTTTATTCTCATGTTTGACATCTTAGTTTTAATTTGTTGGATGAATACTTTGTGTTATAGAATGTTATTTTTGTATATATTACTTTATTTTCTTTTTTCCTCTAAAAGTCTCGGTGGAACTTAGAAAATTTTCTTTTGTCAATAAGTTGTATTTTGTTGTTCCATGTTTCATAAAAATATAAGCATGGTAGAAACATAAATGATATACATTTATTTCATTTTTAAAAAATATATATGATATGGTTATTTTTTTCAAAATATGTATATCTTTATTTCCTATTATAAATATTTTGTATATATTATAAATATATAAAAGGTAAAATGGTGAAGCATGTATATTCGTATACCGGACAATATTTAGTTTAGTTTAGTAGTACTGTGGATGGTACTTTCTTTTTTTATACAATTTATAAATTTTATTTTAGTTTAATCTAAGTGTATATGTTTGTAAAACTCATTCCTAGAAACTTAAACCCCAACCCTTACCTCTCACACCTCACAAATATACTTATACTTGTGAAGTAACCATTACACCAAATACATAATGGTAGATGGTACTTTTTGAAATGCCTAATTCTTTATCAAGACAATATGTAACAGTTCAAATCAAGTTTGAAACATACATGTCATGGATTACCTTCGGCGAAATATCCAAAATATTTTTAAATTCAGCAACAAATAAATAATGGGTCAACTTGACTTTTACGTGCTGATTATGAAAAGACTCACAACTAATAACCAAATAGCACATGCAGTTTCTATTATTTATTTGAACCTAGATATTAAGGGCCGGTTTGTTTTTCGGTCTTAAATTCATAATTTTACATATTAAACAACAATACACATATTTTCACCCACACATATTTCAAAAAATTACAAATATTTCACCTCAAATTTTTCTACCAAACACCCCTAGACATTCTAACAAGCATTCTCCTTGATTTTATGAAAACTGGTGACAAAACTTTTTAGGACTTAAGAGCAAATATTTTCATCATCTTTAATTTGTTCACTAATTAAGTGGCAAGAGATAATTATCGGAGCTCTTTAATTTGGTTACCTAGCTGTGAGGCTCTAATGCTAAATTTGCATTTTCATCATCTTCAATTCGATCAAGTACCTCATGTGCCGAATTATATGTTTCTCTTCCATTTGATATATAGTTTGATGGTGTCAAAAGCACTCCTTTGGATTAAACATAATATGTAGTAAACCCTACCAAGAAACCAAAACCAAGGGCATCCTGTCTAAGAATACTAATTGCTTGTTAAGTATTACTATATGAAGAAGTGGCGCAGCTGCAAATGAGAAAAAGAAATTCCACCCATAAAAAAGGAGAAAAGGAAAAGCGAATATGGGAGAAATATATATTACCTTAATTAGTCGTACTTCAAAAAATATGATAGAGAAACCCAAGGAGATGTACTCACCAGCAGAAGAATGTGTTAACAGAAGAAAAGAGAGCACAAAACTGCTCATACACAAACCTTCTTTGGTATGTTCAACTGTGCTCTCTATCTTCTGTCAACAACACATCGATCATCACGAATAAGAACCATCATCAGAGTCCTTGAACAAGTAAAAAAAAATCCATCTGCATCAGCAACCATGCACATAGAGAGTGATTGGGATGAAGGAATAAAAATAAGCTAACGATAATAATAAGAGAGAGAACCATTAATGACAAGTTAAAAATATGTTGGGAATTAGCGGATAATACTATGTGATATTGTTGTCCCGTACCAATAAGAAAATAGACTCCTTTGGTTGGAACTGGCAACTTGGAACACTCTAATTTGTCGAGTTGTCAACACACAGGAGAAAGTTAAAAAGAGGGCCATCTGAGCCAATTGCTTTAACTTCTAAGAACGCGTAAGTGAGAGGCTAACATGATCTTGTAGGGATAAGAACGAGAGCATAGTGTCGTCCTAAAGCAAGTGGCTCACTATTTTGATACGTATAGCTTTTATATCACCATCACTCAAGTAATTACTACCTACCTTTCTTCTTAAGTTTTCATTTTCATGGTAGATGGCTTTTGGATGTGTGGTCTGGACGGTTTGTGACGTGATTGTTGTGTATTATTATACATGGACACACGGGCGTACAAACAACTAAAAAATGTGAGTTAATAGTCACTATTAATAGCCAACCGTGATTGTTGTATATTATTGTATACCGACACACAGGTGTACAAATAACTAAAAGTGTGAGTTAAAGACATGATTTCAAGGTTGTGCAACAAGTGTTATCTTAATACAATAATACTTGTTAAACATATTGGGTTTATATGGACTTAAAAATGGCCCAAGAGAAGGCTAAAGTGAGTTGTAGATTCAACTAGGCTTAGCCTAATCCTTATGAATACCTTACTTAGAGCAGTCACGTCAGTTCTTTCATTTTGCACATTCATTTTTACACTAAAAACTTACTTTATCTATTTTACACATCTAATTTTATAAAACACCCACATCAGTTTATCTATTCTACATATCTTTTAATTAAATAATCAATTTCCTCACATTTTTTATTATTTCTCTAACTACTGGGATATATACACGCGCCTCTCTCTCTCTCTCTACCCATTTCTGTTTGTTGCTCTCTCTCTATACCCATCTCTCCCTGAAAAACTCTCCCTCTCTCCTAAAAAACTCTCCCTCTCGATCAACTCTCCTAGTTCCGATCTGCTTCGATCCACAAGCTCCGAGCTCCGATCCACAATCCACGAGCCCCGATCCACGATCCATAAGCCACAAGTTTCGATCCGAGCTCCAATCCACGATCCACAATCCACGACCCACGAGCTCCGATCCGAGCTCCACAAACTCTGATCCAGTCAAGCACCGATCTGTGTTTGTGTATCTCTATTTTTTTTTTTTTTTGAGCAAGTGTATCTCTGTGTTCATTTGTCTATGTGGATGTGTTTGTGTGTGAGTGTATTTGTGTGCATCTAAGGAAAAAGAAGAAGATGAGCAGTTAACTGAGTTTGTTAAGCATGGAGAAGAGAGAGAAAAAAAAGAAAAAGAAAAAAATAGCGAACGGAAATTAATAAGATAATGTATAAACGAACTACAGTAACCGTGTAAATATACACGGTTACAGTAGCTCGTGGATGAATTTGCACAATTTTGCATATTTTTATACCCATTGATGTGGGTGTTTTTTTGCTCAAAATGTGTAAAATTTGTAATTTTTTTTAAAATTATTTTAGAAGGTTTTAGAGGGACTGATGTAGTTGCTCTTAGGATTCACTATAATACACACACACTTGAATATGGTAAAGATGTAACAGCCGATAGCTTTCTCCTATGCATATAGGCCATTAGGTCGTATCACATCATCCTTGCACTCCCGCTCTTTCTTTCCTTCCTTCCTACACCAGCTTCTCTACCATCTCTACATCAATCATTTTATTTTCCTATTCTTATATGGAATTAGAGCCGAAATATCCAAGGCTTTGATTTCTTCTCCTATCACTTCAATCATCCAAATCTTCAATTATAAAAACCTAGATGCATCTTTGAAAATCCACAACACTTGTCGCACAGTACACGATGGTCAAGGGACACTTGCTCTCCATCAAAGCTTAACTTTACACTGTCAAGCTCAGATATGAAGTCTAGAATTAGATCTTTGCTTAAAAGAGTCTTGCGTTGTCCGTTTCCATCAAATTTGGTCATCTATGATCATTTGCATGGTGTCGTCGAGGCATCTTCATGGGTTTATATTCCAAACTTAAGACATCAGCAAGCCTCTACCTAAAGTTGAAGGGGGAGTATTAAAAATATTGGGTTTATAGTCATTTGTGTTCGCCCAAAAAGGCCAAAGTACATTGTATGCTCAACTAACGTTAACCTACTCCCTACCTTCACCCCACTTATAGTTCACTATAATACACAAATTTCAGCAGCGTAAAGACGTAATTGCTAATGGCTTTCTCTCATGGACATAGTACTTCAAGTTGAACACATAATCCCTGCATTCTCATTCTTTTTCTCCTTCTTACTTCCACTTCTCTACAATCTCTACATCAATCTTTTATTTTCCTATTCTAACACTTGTTAAGAGGCCTGTTGTTTGGTTGGTATTGTCTAATAGAGAAGATGAGTTTATATACCCTCACTTGTAAGAAAACAAAAATTAATACTACTTATTTTCTCCCTACATAAATGGTTTCTCAAAAAAAAAAAAAAAGGGAACATAGAACATGGAACAAGAAGAGGCAATATAAAAGCAATGTTGTGTACGTTCTAGTTAATTTAAAATGTAAAATCTCTTATTGCCTAATATGAGAGTTGGTTTTGAATTCAGCCTATGCTAAAATCAATTGGTATTTTAATATGATGCTAAATAACAATTACTATTGAAAAAAAAAATCATATATTCAAATCTTTCTTTTATTGAAAAAAAAATATATTTATTATTTGCTGGATCTTGGGAGACTATTTGATAGTCTTGGGCTTACAAGCCCAAATCAAGACTGGCAAATTAAATTCTAGTGCCCTACGTAGCCCATAACTGTCTCTATATGTGGGCCAGGCCGGGCCAGTCTTTGATCCAGAAATTTCAAAAGGCTTCAGTGTACATAACTATATATGAAAACACTTATCTGGAACTTTCATAAGATAATGATATTGAATAATATTTGAGACATGAAGTTTTTTTTTTCTTTGTATACAGAGACATGGTGATTGAAAAGATTGGAGAATGTCATGTTGTGCACCTACCGAAGATTGTAGAACCCTCACCTCATCTCTATTGTTCCAAATCATGATAAATCACAATTATAATAATTAGAAAGAAGAGCCAAGAAAGTTCAAGACCCACCCTAAAGTCTCCTTTTTATAAGACATTTATACTCCCTTCTTAAACTCCTCACACCAAACCCAGACTTCACTTCTTAGCCACAATATATTGCAATCAACCTAGCCTTCTTCTTTTTTTAAACTATTTTAGCATATATGGCACTCATTTCCCAAGTATTTGGTAATGAAATTATTGACCCTTTCCTTTCCATGATCAACAAGTGTCCTGTGCTTAACACCCCTACAGATTGGAAGGAGAGCCCAGAATCTCATGTGTTCATTGCTGATCTTCCAGGGCTCAACAAAGAGGAAGTGAATGTACAAGTAGTTGATGATGGGAGGGTGCTCCAAATAAGTGGTGAAAGGAAAGAGGAAAAAGGTGATGAAAATGTGAAGTGGCATATGGGAGAACGTTTCCGTGGCAAGTTTCTTCGAAGGTTTAGGTTACCAAAAAATGCCAAGACAGATGAAGTTAAGGCCTCCATGGAAAATGGTGTGCTTACTGTCACTGTGCCAAAACAGGAGGCCAAGAAACCCGAAAGGAGGGTGATCGAGATTGAAGAAAAGTAGAGGATCGATGGAGAAGGAAAGAAATTCAGCGATCGAGTTAATTAATATGAAAATAAAGTTGTGTTATGTTCCATAAAAGTGTGATTTGTGTGTGCTTTATTACCCTTGTCATGCATATTATTCTCTTGAGTTGTACTAATTAATTATCTCAAATAAAATTTGTTGATTTCGAGTCAAGTCACAAGTTTTTTTTTTTTTTTTATAATAAATTGGATGCTTTTTTTTTTCTTTTTTTTTCTTAAAGAGAACTAACGATTGTATATCTATTAAGTTTTGTTTGATTAAATAGTGGATATTATATTAAAAAAAATTAATTAACGTAATTGAATAAATTTCTCTCACACTAACAAAATATAAAATAATAAATACATGCATACATGTTGATAATATGTATGTTTAACATGTTGAACAAGATGATGTAGGCTTGAATGGCAAACTCTAAACACAACTCAATTATTAAAATTTACAAATTTTGCTTGCCCATTTTGTTTGGAGTTTCGCCAATATAAACATTTTTTTCTTTGCATTATATAACCTCTCTTTAATCAATTACAGGTCGAGTTAAATTATGGAAACTAAAGTTATAACTTTCACCCTCGTTTTCTTCAAGCACAAATATACCATTTTCAAAGAACATTGATAAAAAGATAAAAAGCTCCCATAGATTTTCTTCGGAGTTTCGCTGATTAACAATTTTTTTATTTGCATTATTTCCTCTCTCTTCTCAATTACAAGTCAATTTAAATTATCAAATTATGGAAACCAAAATTATCACCGTCGATCTCTTTGTTAAAGATAAAATATAATGGTTGTTGTATAATGGTCTAAGAGAGCTAATTTAGTGTAAGTCCGTTTAGGACTAACCCTACACTATGTAGCTCCTATATATACTGATAGGTCAAGAATATATACTAATAGGCCAAGAATGTATTGACCCCTTATGATGAATTAATTAATTAATTAGTTAAGTTAATTATTTAATCCAATTAACATGCAAAATGGTTAGTAACACAAACAAATTACAAACTAAGTTAATATGCAGCGGAAAATAAAGTTGACACAATGATTTGTTTACAAATAGGAAAAACCACCGAAGCAAAACTCCACTGGGTGAATTTAAGGTCATCACTTCCAAGAATTCACTATTATTACAACAAGTGGTTACAAATAAAGGAATCCTAGTATTTTATACCAATCTGCAGTTGAATTCTTACCCCAATACACAATTGGACTTGTTTTGTAGTGAGAATCTCTCATTTTCAATGCACGACTCTTAGTATGTGATTAACCAATCGATTCGCGGATCTCAGCATGCGGCTTACTCCTTTGCACGAATTCAAGTACATAACGAACCCCCGATTTGAGAAAGATGTTAGCTGCAAAGTTTTTCAGTTCATCAACATGATGAAGATCATGAAACTCTTTAGTCACAAAACCTAACGGCATACAAATGCAGTACTTCTTCAAGAGAAAGATGAATTAGGGCAAATTATATCTCCGGTCACAATTTGCATGAACAAAACTTTGCTTCACACTCGCGTCACCTTTAATGACTCTTAAAATAATTCTTATATATGTTTAAGGTTGTGAGAAAACAAAGCCTAAACATATACACACGGGTTAAAGTGAAATTAGATCTGAAAAACTGATTTTCATAAATCTCGATAAATAGGTTATCTATCGAGCAGCTTTCGAGTATCAAGCTAAACAAGCCTATTAAACCTTGATAGATGCTAGTTGTCGAGTTTTAAAATCCAGCACTTCTTTACTTGTTTCTTGGACAGATTTGCATGGCTTAAATACTTGAACTTGAACTCTTGTTCCTTGAAGTATTAAATACATCCTAAATCTACCCAATTACATGTAAAGTGCATTTTGTCAAATGATTTGTCAATTCTAAATAACATATGTTCCTAACATGATTCACATATGTCCTAAAAATCTTCTCCTTTGGTAATCCGTGACAAAACCACAACAAACAAATGAACATATGAGAGAAGTCATAAATCACTTGATAGATGCTAGTTGTCGAGTTTTAAAATCCAGCACTTCTTTACTTGTTTCTTGAACAGATTTGCATTGCTTAAATACTTGAACTTGAACTCTTGTTCCTTGAAGTATTAAATACATCCTAAATCTACCCAATTACATGTAAAGTGCATTTTGTCAAATGATTTGTCAATTCTAAATAACATATGTTCCTAACATGATTCACATATGTCCTAAAAATCTTCTCCTTTGGTAATCCGTGACAAAACCACAACAAACAAATGAACATATGAGAGAAGTCATAAATCACTCAACTCATTCTTACTTGTTGAATACAATAAAATCTACCCTAACACAAACTCTTGAAAATTTTTGCAAGAAGAGAGTTCATGGAAAGGGAGACTTTGACAACCTGTATTTCTGAAACGCTTTAAACAAAACTCATCACGACATTTTAGTGTGAAACAGAAATAAAAGATTGCATACAAGTAATAAGAAGTATGTGCACAAAGAGAAAAAAAAAAAAACAACACATAAAGAGATAGGTGGAACTGTAATAACAACCTCAATGTAAGAAACAGATACAAAAAATCCTCATTACATACCTCAAAGATTAATAATAATAATAAATAAATAAAAACTAAGCACCACCCTAACAAAAATATCTCTTATACTAACTCTCCCCCTAAGTATATGACTACTCTCATACCCAAAAATACTTCCCCTTTTTGTTACTAATGACAAAGAATAAGTTATTGAGAAGCAGTCATCTCTTCATCACTGGAAGAGTTAGCACCATCATCCTTATCAGCATCACCACCATCGAAGTCACCATCATTATCCTCGTCCTCGGAGAGGGAGACTCTACGAAGCCACCAAGATGAGCCTGTAGTCATGCAATACGACTGACACAGGTGTTCGACTGACACAGGTGTTCACCTGACACAAATCATCACTGAAAGTGTCAAGATGAGCATCCATGCACCGAAGTTGCGTCACAATCGCCTCGAAGGTCACACCATCCGCGGAAGAAGAGGGAGCGAATAAGGATGGAGCTAAAGAAGCCAGAGGAGTCGCTGTCTCAGTCCATGGCCGCTTCGGTCGAAGCTGGGCCTCACTTAGTCGAACGATCGCCTCAACTATGGCACACATGACAAAGAAGTGGTCTGACTTGGGATAGGAGATAGAAAAGTGGTGAATGATCCGCGTGATAGCTAGGACTGTCCACAAGTCGGTCTAGGTCGGGTTTGTGCCCAACCCATAACCAACCCGATCAGAACGGGTGGAGAAGTTCCAGCCCGCCACCGACCATAAAAAGCCACCGGTTGAGTCGGATCGGGTTCGAGTGGGTGACAGTCGGCTTTGATTTCAACCGAAATACAAAGATTAAACACTAAAGTTTGATTTCTGAAGACCAAAATCAATAAATCTACAAACCCAAAGAACAGATCCACAAATCCAAAGAACAAAAACAACAATAGACAACGAAGATCAAAGAATAGAGATCGTGAGATGAAGAGGCGAAGATTGGTGATGAAGAGCGAAGATCGAAGATCGGCAATGAAGAGCACAAATTAAAAACAAAAAGGCAGAGATCAACGATGGAGAGGTAGATATCAACGACGAGCAGGATCAACGAAGGGTAGACATCGACGAAAAGTAGAGAACGTGAGACTGAGAGGAAAGAGTGAGTTTGCTTTATCCATATCTCGGTTCGGTCGGGTTTCTTTCGGTTTTGGGGAGAAAACCAGCCAACTGACCCGCCGTTTTTGGGTTTTAGAGGCAGAGACCCGTTGCTGACCGTCACCAACATCGGGTCGGCTGGTTCTTGGGCCGGATCGGACAGGTTGGGCAAGTGGGTCGGGCCTCGATTTCTATTGGACACCCCTATTGATAGCAGAAGGAAAAATAAGCTTATCACGGATTGTAGTATCCTTATAGACATCTATTAGATAGAGTATGAAGTGAGAGGGAAAATTAATAAAAAGATCCTCTAAGAGGGATAACAAAAATCGAGCATAAGGCTCTGTGATAAAGTTATAGTGAGACAATGGATGAAGAACGAATGTCATCACCATGTTAAGGAACCTCGAGCCTTTAGCAAAGGTCGAGCAAGGGGTGTTTTGACGACCACCCAAAAAAGAAGGTGTCTCACAAAATAGAAACATGAATTCGTCTCTAGAAAAAGTCTTAAGACAATCACAGCCGGGGTAGTTAGGATACACTACCCTTGATACATGTAGCACCTTGGATATAAGATCCGGAATAACTGCAATGCACGTACCTCAAACACGAGTGATGAAATGAGGTATAGAGTAGTCAAATTCGTGCATATTGGAGTAGAACTCCTGTATGATCATAGAGGGACAAGTGATCGGGATGTCACAAAGTGACTCCCGACCCCTACTGCAGATGACAATGGGAAGATCAGTATCAGAAATGTCCGATAAGATGACTTGGCGTTTCGAATGAATGCCTCGTCGAGAGAAGTTCTCCGAAAAGTCCTTACGAGATCTATCATCACGGAACTGATCGTGAGAGGGGGTAGAATCAAAAGTAGATGCCCTGGAGTAGATTTCCGTTTAGGTGCCATAGAGCAACTAATAGAGAGAGAGAGAGAGAGAGAGAGAGAGAAGTAGAAAAGCACCAAACACAATTAATATAAAAAAGATAGAAAAATGAGGTACGTATGCATGAAGAATGCATGAACATGTGACATGCAAAATTAAAAACATCATGGGCTCAGCCCAATCCAAACCTACCTACACACATGCTTGCAACAAAGTAAACACACATCCAAAATGTGTGAATCATTGTTTAAATGCAAATTTGATGCAATGCATGAACTTTTTAAGATCATTCAAACAAAACCCATCCCAAAAATTTTGTAAAAACCTCATTGATTTTGAAAAATCCAAAAATATTTCAAAAACCCCAAAAGTTAGGCCAAAAAGATGAAATGCATAATTAAATGAGAGAAATAGAATCATACCAAAGGAAGAAAATGATCTTGAGGCCGAAGATTGAGTGGGGAAGAGGTTTAGAGTGAAAGAAGGGTGTTTGAGACAGTAGGGAGTCAGAAAGAGTCGAGAGAGATTGAGAATAATGAGTGAGAAATTCCACTGAAGCTTTATATAGAAATCCACAAAACTCGATGGATCGAGAGGTGTCGAGATTTAAAACTCGATGGATATAGCTATCGAGAAGCTATCGGAAGGTGTCCATAGCAAAAGAACCTCGATGGATCGAGAAGCTATCAAGCATCTATCAAGCATACATAAACTTTCTAGATGGATTGAGAAGCTGTCAAGAAGTGATAAGCCAAAAATGTATTGACCCCTTGTGATGGATTAATTGATTAATTAGTCAAGCTTAATTAATTGATCAAATTAACATGCAATGTATGTAGCAGCACAAATAAATCACAAAATAACTAAATATGCAAGGATAATTAAATGATATGGTGATTTGTTTACGAATAGGGAAAACTTTCAATGCAAAAACCCCATCGTGTGATTTTAAGGTCATCACTCTCGAAAATTTGCTATTATTAAAACAAGCGGTTACAAGTAAAATAATTCACTACCTTATACCAACCTACAGTTGAACCCTTACCCCAATACCCAATTGAACTTGTTTTGTAGTGACAATCTCTTCTTGTATTGCATGGCTCTCAGTACGTGACTAACCAAAAGATGCGCGGATCTCAATACATGACTTGATCACCAGCTTGAGAAGAATGTTGGCTACAAAGTTTTTCTGTTCATCACACGATGAACATCATGAAATTGCTTGGTTACAAAATTCTACGGTGTACAAATACAGCAACTTCCTCAAGAGAAAGAAGAACTGGGGCAAATATTTTACAGCTTGCCACACTTTTTCATCTAATGACTGCAAAAAAACTCTCATGTGTACTTTCTAGTATGCATAGTTAGTGCTAACAAATAAATGAGGTATAATAAGAGACTGTCCTCTATCCATGACAAACATGGGTTAATGGATCACACAACAAAGATTAACCCTAATTAGAGTGTGTCTGCTCTGATACCACTTGATAAGCCAAGAATGTATTGACCACTTTTAATAAATTAAACAATTAATTAGCCAAATTAATTAATTAATCCAATTAACATGCAAAACGCGTGGTAGCACAAACAAATCACCAATTAAGTTAATATGCAGCGAAAAATAAAGTTGACATAGTGATTTGTTTACGAATGGGGAAAACCAATGAGGCAAAACCCCACCAAGTAAATTTAAGGTCACCACTCTTGAGAATCCACTATTATCACAACAAGTGGTTACAAGTAAAGGAATTCCAGTACCTTATACCAACCTATAGTTGAACCCTTATCCTAATACACAATTGGACTTGTTCAGTAGTGACAATCTCTCATTTTCAATGTATGACTCCCAATACGTGACTAACCAATCAATGCACGAATCCTAGTACACGGCTTACTCCTTTGCACGAATCCAAGTACGTAACTAACCACCAACTTGAGAAAGATGTTAGCTGTAAAGTTCTTCAGTTCATCAACACGATGAAGATCACGAAACTCCCTGGTCACAAAACCCAATGGCATACAAACGCAATAGCTTCTTTAAGAGAAAGATGAATTATGACAAATTCTGTCTCTATTCACAATTTGCATGAACAAAACTTTGCTTCACACTCGAGCCACCTTTGACGGCTTTTAAAATAATTCTTATATATGTTTAGGGTTGTGAGAAAAGAAAGCCTAAACATATACACAAGGATTAGAGTGAAATTAGATCTGAAAAACTGATTTTCATAAATCTCGATAGATAGGTAATCTATCGAGCAACCATCGAGCATCAGGCTAAATAAGCCTTTTAAATCTCGATAGATGCTATCTGTCGAGCTAGCTATCGAGTTTTGAAATCTAGCACTTCTTCACTTGTTTCTTGGATAGATTTGCATGGCTTCAATACTTGGACTTGAACTCTTATTCCTTGAAGTATTAAATACATCCTAAATCTACCCAATTACAAGTAAAGTGCATTTTGTCAAATGATTAGCCAATTCTAAATGACATATGTTTCTAACATAATTCACATATGTCCTAACATAATTCACATATGTCCTAACATATACCCTACTAGTTTATATAATGTTTTTAATCATATATATCAAAAGATGTAACTATTTGAGACTTTACACCATAAATGTAAACAATCAAACTGAACTACATAACTCTTATATTTCCTCTTTTTCGGTCTCATTGCTTTCACTTTCACATCTATTACGTATTTCCATCAATTTATTTTAACACCCTTGAAGCGGAAATATATATCATTTTCAAAGAACAATGATAAAACGACAAAAAGCTACCAAAGATTCATATATTTCTTATCACTCTTCGATGATTAAATGTCATTCACACCGATCCTAGCACCATATAAACGAGTCCAAATCTTTTGTCCCACTTTTCTTATTCTACTTTATATTTTTCCACCAATAAAAAGTTGTCATGTGGTCACCTAATTAATTAAATACTACTATTAATTAATAATGGTAGCATTAATAAATCAATAATGATAGTATTTAATTAATTGGATGAACACGTGACGAGTTTTTATTAGTGGAGTATCGAATGAAGTAGGAAAAATGGGACAGAAGATTTTGATTCCATATAAACAATCAATAACTTCTTTCTTTTTATTTAGTTGTGTAATACGTTTTGTGCTTGCTTCTTTAATAAGGAAATTTCCAAGACTTCCAATCAGCCAAAATTGGTTGACTTTGCTTCTTCATCTTCTTGTTTTGGGGTTAAGTTGTTACACTTCATCTTCTTCTTCTTTTTCTTTTTTTCTTTTGGTCGCATGGGCAAATAGATACAAAATTTTCATGTGGTTTGTATTTTTTCAAGTGGTCGACTTAAAAAAACTTGTTAAAATTTTTTAATCGGATTGAAAGCCTTCAATCCATCCATCTATAATTTCAGTTTCTAACCCAATTCAAAGAATCAAAGCTGGCATCATATACATAAATATCAGGGGGGTAATTACACTAAATATAATGCTAAAGTTTAGTTATTGGACTTTGTTTCTCTTTAGCTATTGACATTTTCTTTAGGAAGCCCAAAACCGTGCCCACACTAAATGTGAATAATCTTGCCCTTGGATTTCTGGCATAGAGAAATCATGTTCCCCATAATTGTATTTCTACCTAGGCTTCATCATAAAGACCGGTCTTGCACTAGGCATTGTTAGAGTAAGAATGGGCTTCTTGTGAATATGTTGTTGTATGATACAAAATTAAGTTATCTTTCGAAAAAGAGGACAAAATAGTGCTCAAATACGAAAATGGTCATTTTTCTCATTTGAGTTTATCAGCATCACGGGTTCATAGCATCTCAATGCTAAAAATGTTCCAACTTTGTTCATTGTCTCGAGATTTGTTTTGCATATTACCTAGGAGATGTGCATGAGTTGGGTTGGACTATAAAGGAAAAAAAAAATTATTGTTTTTTTGAAATAAATAACATGTTTGGGAAGTTGAAATTAATTAAAAATATAGTTTTTTGAAGAAAAAAATAGAAAATACTAAAGCATGTTGTTACTAGGATTTGAACTCTAACGCTAACTCATTAAATGAGATTGATTCATTAAATTAAATACGTGTTTTTATTGTCTTTTGAAAATTAGAGTTTCCTTCACAAATTGAGTTTTGAGAACATTTTTTGTTTTCAGACTATTTTAGGTTCCCAAACAAAATTTTAGTTTCAAAAATAGAAAATTGTTTTTGGAAACAAAACATAAGGAGGAAAAACAGTTACCAAACATTTAAGCATTTTTTTTAATAAATAATTATAATATTCTTAAATTATATTTTAACGGGTAAACTACATATTTGGTCCCTATCCTTACACCATATTTCAATTTGGTCCCTAATCTTTTAATTGTGTCAATTTGGTCCTTAATATTTCAATGTTGTGCCAATTTAGTCCTTGCAGCTATATTTTGAATGAAAATTACTAACATAGCAAATGACTAAAATAAAATTTTAGTTTATTTTCACGTCAACAGAAATTAATTTTTTATTTTGGTCATTTGCCATGTTAGTAATTTTCATTCAAAATATAATTGCAGGGACTAAATTGACACAACATTGAAATATTAGGGACCAAATATGTAATTTACCCTATTTTAACATTTCAAATTCATCCTAAATAATTCTCAAAGGATCAAAAAACATTAAAATAAGAACAAAACTTAGATACAATACCTTAGGTGCAGTTCCTTAGGTTTTTCTTTTAAGATTCAGTCATGTGACTATTTAATTAAAAAATACACTTCCATCCCATTAGGAAAAATTCATATGGTTGAATCTTAAGAGAGAAACATAAGGAATAACACCTAAGTATTGTACCTAAGTTTTGTCCTTAAACTAATATATGTGTGTGTGTGTGTGTGTGGTGGGTCGAGTTGGGTCCTATATATGGACTGAAAAAATTATCAACCCAAACCAAACCCAAGTCAAGGCTTAAAATAAAATTCTAACCCAACTCACCCATGAAAACCACCAACCCAAATGTTACCTGTAAAAAGAAGATAAGAAGGGAGGAACATCCTCGAGCATTATGATTTTATGTGTTTTGAAAAAGATACAATTATTGAGGATCAAGCTTAAAAATAAAAATATTTAGCATAATTCCTAGCATTATGAATTTAAGTGTTTTGAAAAAGCTACAATTATTGAGGATTAAGCTTAAAAAGAAAAATAATCAGCATATTTCCCGAGCATTATGAAATTAAGTGTTCTGAAAAGCTACAATTATTGAGGAGTTAGCTTAAATAGGAAGAAGAAAAAAAAAAAAAAAGAGGTTGAGCATAAAGCTTATTTGAGTGTCTAGGAATAATTTGGCCTCTTTGTCTTCAAGTGGGAAGTGCAATTCATGTCATTGGGAAAGTGGTAACCAAATTATTTTTGAAGTCTTGGGCTCTACGTACAATCCTTTCCAAACAATTTTCTTAATAAGAAGTATCATTGTCTAGCTAGAAATCATTTTTCTGGCCACTGAGAAGACAAAATCTTTTGAAGCTAATTCCCTATACATAATACTATAATAGAATGCATTACAACAAAGGGGATGGAATACCAGTCATGGGACCCTGGTTGTCCCAAATTTTGAGAGCCTAGCTAGAATCTTTAGGGTATTTTCTTGGCACGAATTTATTAATGAAATCTTTATGTTCACTTCAATTGGCTCAAGAAATCTATACGGTGGAACCTGTAAAATGACGGCGTTTAATAATAAAAATTAGGTTAAATTGCAAATTACATTCCTAAAGTTTGGGACTTTGGAGGATATTTGGATTTTACACTTTGAAATTTCATAATTTAGATTTTACTTCTCTAAAGTTTGAGAGTTTTTAGATTTTACACATAAAAATTTCAGAATTTGGAATTTACCCCTGAAATTCTATTGCATTTGTATCAACAGTCCCTCTATCTATATTTTTAGTTAAATGCTATATAAATTTGTCATGTATATTTAGTATATCCGATAAAATGAGCCACATTATTTTTGTAGCCTAAAAAAATTAAATAATTAAAAATGGCATGGCATGGCATGGCATCATAAAAATGACGTTGCATCATTTTATCAGATAAACTAAACGCACGTGGCAAGTTTGTGTGACACTTAATGGAGAATATGGACAGAGAGGTTGCTAATACAAAAGGAACAAAACTTCAAAGGGTAAAATTCAAATTCTAAAACGTCAAGGTGTATAATTTAAACATCCCCAAAGGGCCCAAACTTTAGATGGTAAAATCAGATTCTAAAATTTTAGAGTGTAAAATCTAAATACTCCTAAATTTTAAAGGTACAATATACCGTTTAGCCTAAACATTAAATAAACTTTCGTATTACTTTCACTTTACGCAACATAATTTTATGTGCTTAGGCGTGCACGCTTGGTTAGTATATAAATAAGGATAAGGGAACATTATAATTTGTAGGTCACAAAGAAAATCAAACATTTCTATTAACATATGGTAAAGTATTTGCAATTTGACACAGGACGTGCATCAGCTTACATATTTTAAAACTGCCCAAACCGACACAAAAATAATACAAAAAGTCCCTAGTCCAGTCTAGTGAAGGATAGCCCATCACCAAGTTTTAAAATTTTTGGTGGTTAGTAATAATTAACAAGAAGGTTATAATTAATTAGTGTTATACACTAATAGTACGACAAGGAGTCTCAATAGGTTTTGTCCCAGCCAAGCCATAGAGTTTCCTCTCCTTGGTGGCTGGATCTTCTAGCAATAGTACCTTGTCCTTGTCTCTAACCCCAACCATGTGTAAGTATTCATCATCCTCTCTCTCTTTCCCTTTGAACAATACCCTTTGCTCCCTTGGCTCCAAACTAGTTACCAATGACAATATCATCTTCAATTCTCCTGAAAACAAAAATTAAAGAAGAAATTCAATCAATCATCATCACAATAGAAGATTTGCAATGGTAATACAAATTTTGACCCATGGCCATTGGCCAATTGAATTGAGGTGGAATAAAGTAAAATTAATCGAAAATTGGGCTAATTTTTGGTCAATTATACTCTACTCGCCTAATTTTCGGCAAATTTAACTCTCCCTCTCTCTCCCTCAAATCAAACTAGCCCCCAAATAAAAATGTATGATATTTCTGATAAAAATAGTGTCAATGATGAAATTGCATGAAATTAATATTGTACTAATCACAATTTTCTTTGTATCTCTAGCTTAATAATTCTTAGATAAATATGGTTTTAAACCCTTTAACCAATGTAATATAAATGAGTGGCATTGTAGTAACATGTGAAAAGACTTACCAAAAGTGGAAGTGGCTTCAATAGAAATGTCATGCCATTTAGAGACAGTTGAGACTCGAATTGTGATCATCCCCTCTCCCTCACTACTTTCGCCATTGTCTCTCTTCTGAACAAGCATGCCACCAGGACGAAGTTCCCATTTGATTTCAGTCCTAATGCCTCCACACGCTTTCTCAGCTCCTCCTTTAATGCTATTCCCACCATTATTCAGCTTAGAACTGCTTCTGCTAAACCTCTTTGACCTCAACTTGATCATTGTTCTTCTCTCTTTCTCTTTCTCTTTCTCTTTTAGCTTTCTCTATCTCTCAAAACTCAAAAGTCGGTGATGGAGGAAAAGAAGTGTTGGGGTTAGCTAGTTATATAATAGTAGAGAGAGAGAGAGCGAGTGTGCATTTGGATTAAGGAAACTAAGAATGAATAAAATAAAAGCAGCCATTGAGTATTGCCAAAAGATTAAAAAAAGAAAAAGAAGAAACTTTGCATGTTAGTGAATTAAATGGGACAATGAGAATGTGACACGTACATGGTGAAGAATATGGGCATGGGGTTTGTAATGCTAATATTATGGGCAGATAAGGCACATGGGGGAGTGGGTGCTTCAAGACACGCTTGCTTGATTAGCGGGCCAAACGTAATCAACTTTATTGGTCGGTTGGTCTTTTAATAAAATTGGGTTTATTCATTTTCTTTTTTTTTTAATGCTTCTTTGAATCTTTGATTGTGTGTCTATGAGCTTCGATCTTCGTTTAAGAACCGTTAATATATAACGGCTTGTTTGGGGAAACTAAAAAGTAGAACCACCAAGTGTTTTTGGCAGTGCTGTATTGTCCCGTACTTTTGTGAACATCTTTTTTTTTTTTTTTTTAAAAAGGCTTCATTTCTCTCTTTTGTATAGTAGTTAATTAAGAAGGTTTCCTTTTGGGAATTATATAGGCAGCTTTGAATTTGATGTAAGTATTCATCAATTAAGTGGTGAACTCTAAGGTTTTCTATTCCCATTTCATTGAAAATGAAAGAAAAAAAAATTATCCTGATTTGAGTGTCATGTTTATATGATTAATCAGTTTATCAATAAAAAAAATGTTAAAAAAATATAGAACATAACATATTGAAATTTGTGGAGTATAAGGTGAAATTCTAAGAATAGAACCATTGGCAAAGAGAGGATATTTTGAGGGGGTGGGGAGGGGGGAGGGGGGAGGGCCCCTTACTTTTGAAATCATCCTCACCCTCGTTTACTTTTCATACAAAAAAATGAAAGTTTATCTAAATTTTAGTTAATGATCCACCTTTTTTTTTTAAGAATTATATTACATTAATATATATATATATATTATATATATATATATATATATGACTACTATATCTCCGAACCTCTTCTCGTATTTTAGTTATTCTAAACCCATCTCATTAATATAAAATAACATATAACCCATGAAAATGCATAGAAGCATTTAATATTAAACACAATTTTTATTATAAAAATATAAATAATTAGTCAATTACTAAAAAAATAGCATGTAACTCATGCATACATATAAATATATTTAAAATTAAACACAATTTTTATCATAAAAATATAAATATTTAGTAAAATTATTATTTTTAGTAAATGTAATTAGTCACATATTAAAATTCTTACCTTAATTTTAATACTACTTATAATCATTTTTTTTCTAATTTTTAATAAAATAGAAAGTGTGGTGATTTTTATTGAATATATGTGATTGGTTTTTTTTAAAAATAATTTATAGTTCATTAATATTAGATTCTTAGTATTTTGTACTCATTAACTCACTTGACACAAATATTAAAAAACTTAAATGAACATATGACACAAACTTAAGTAGATAATTATTGTGTAGTCCCTACATAAATTTAGACACATAACACAAATTAGATTCTAATTTCAAATTCGATTTAATTGAACGTTCTCTCAGCTTTACCTATATATATATATATATATATAGATTACTTATATATGATTTTTCCTCTTATTACACTTATGCCATACTTAGCTTATTAAAGCAAAAATATATTTAAGGTATATGTTTTTATTGTTCTTAGATTGTATGTAGCTCATTAAATTAAAACATATTCAACATTTATGCTCCAAAAGTAAAAACCTTCTTTATTTTCAAAAAAAGATTGTTTTAAAAAAAAATTTGCATTTGGAAAATTAAAGATATGGATACTATATTTTTATTATTTTATTTTTAGAAGAAAGAAAATTTGTGAATTATGTGGTTAGAAGTTAAGATCCTTATTGTATTTGTCATCTTTAAAAAATAAGGTTTCTCTTTAATTTTTATATTTTTATTATATTGAATTGTATTGATTTAAGCATATAATGTGATATTTTTATTTAAAATTGATTAATTTCTATATGTTTTGACTATTAGCATACTCTAATTGTGTAATCTCTGATTATTTAAAAAATCTCAATTTATACTTTTAAAGAATATTATTTTTAATTAATATGATTTTAAAAATAGTTCTTAGTTTACAGACTGGTTTAGATGAAATGAAGAATGTTTTGACCAATGTAAAAACTAATCCAATAGAACCAATACAGACATTTTTGTTGTATATAAGAAAATAACATAAATTAAATTATGTTGTAGGTCATTCTTTGGATTTTTAAATTTGTTTTTTCATATATTTTACTTCATCCCTATGGAAAATCTTCATGGCTCCAGCGATAATTAGAACAAAGGATTTCTATGCTGTATGTAGCTATGTAAGTGCCTAAGTCATTGAATGCACCAAGAAAATATATCAAAAATCTCAAATGCTGCTAATCTAAATGCCAAAGGAAAAAATTCCACTCTTCCATCCTGGATTTTGAACCATGTAAAAGGAGATGGTCCAGGCCCTGCTTTCTTTGTATAATTGTTTCTTCTTTTGTTTCAATATATTATCCTTAATTAATTATTAAATAAAATAAAATGCAATAGGAAAGAAATTAGAATTAGATTTTCTTATATCCATAAACGCATATTCTAATTCATATTCTAATTCTTGACTTTCTTCTTCTGCTTAATCTTTTAATTCCCCAAGAGAAAAACGTTGGTTTCCAAAAATAACTTTGGATGTCCATCTCAAACTGATCATAGGGATGTTTGACGTTTCATCTAAAAAAAAGTTCTCATTTTGTAACTTAACTGGCATTTTTGATATTTTCAACGAACATGTCCAAAGTTCAAATCCTTTCAATTTCAATTATTGATGCGATAGACATGTCTCAGATTATTGATATGATAGAGATGTCTCAAATCACATCTTTCACCTTGGAGTTAAAAGAAACCCCTGATCATGGGTAGCTAAAATAAAAATATTATGCAACTTTTACCTTGGAGATAAAAGAAACTCCTGATCATAGGTAGCTAAAATATTATGCAGACTGGTCCTAAAACAATATTTTCTCCTGGATCCAGAAGGCCATAGCTCTTAAATGCCCCATGGAATATATGTTACATTAAACAAAGAACCAAAGCTCTTTTGTCTTTTTTGTGTCTTGACTCTTAAACTTGTGATTTTGGTTTATAAATAATGTTAGGTAACTAGTTTGGCGGGACTTGAGATTTCTTTTTGGGTTTACTATTTGTAGGGTTGTTGGCTATGCTTTAGGGTATCAACCCATGTGGGAGGGACTCCTAGAAAAATACACATACAGTCACTCTCAACCATTTCTTATCTCCCTCAACATTGAAAGGTTCGCCAATCAATTTTATACAAATCTTTTTTTTTAAAGACAAATTATCATCCGAGATTTAGGGATAAGTAACCAATTTAATAAAGAAGTATTCTCTAAACACACACCAAATTAACTAGCTCTCCTTGCCTAAGTGCATGACAACTACTAATTAATTGACTACCAGAAATGTACAATACATACATATGAGGTACCCATATAATAAAATTTACAGGTTCCACCTATTAGAGACCTTATTAGCACTTGTAAAAGAAGAAATATAAAGAGGAATTGAAGGAAAAAGGCATGAAATTTATATAAGGTGTCAGGGCTGAGGACACCCCACATGTTCTGGTAATGGCTGCTAGTGCAAGAATTAATGCTCACAGATTTTCTGAAAACCAGCACCTTGCTAAGCAAAAGGTACGTGTCATGGGCCCTACATGTTCAGGGGACACATTTCTCATATTGTGGCATGTATGTATGATCCAAGTTTAGGCAAAGGCACTATTATAATTGAAGAAGAATTATTAGCATATATATAACCTGCCTCAATTAAGGGTTTTTTTTTTAATGATATTGGCCAACATGGAGGGCCAGATGGAAATTAAATTCAATATATCAGTTTGGACAAAGTTTGTGGTTTAGTTAGCTAAATTGATATGGATTATTATTGTCAAATAAGATATTTGGAGTTTGATCTCTGCCTACATCAAAAATTAATTGGTATTTTAGCATGATAATAAAAAACAATCTTTAGGAACGGATGTCATATATTAAAACTCTTTTTTAAAAAATGAACAAAATTTGGCTCAAAATATATTTGGAGTTAATGGTTACAACACTCAATAAAAAAAATTAACACAATAACATATTTTAAAAATCTAACCGTTACAGTACATATTCTTTACGTTCTTATCACACATGTCTAATGGATGTTATTTACTTTTTGATTCATAAACTTATTTTTTATGTATAATATTTTATTACAAAAAAAAAAACTAGAAATTTAAACATTTGTTGATAACATAACTAATCTTTGATTTTCTTAAAATTTTACAAACATGAAAAGTACAAGAAAAAAAAAATTCTATTGAAAAATTTGTATTCACACCCAACAAAATGATATTAAGAAATACTGCAGAGCCAAACTTTGTCATTTCAGTTTCTATTAGGCAACCCACGCTCTATGATCCCAAATTCCCAATGATCATTGGGATTGAGACTTAAAACCATGTGTTTCGTATTTAGTTTCTAAAAAAAAAAGGTGTTTCGTATTTAACTTCAGGTGGCTAGTTAAAAAATATTTACAGTCCCAAAGCAAATGTATTTAATAAATTACCCTTTCTTGGAACACAGAGATATATGATATCTAGGAAGGCATGCTCACACATATTACAAATTACAAAGGGAAAATGCAGTGGAAGATTTATTCCTTCACGCACCCCACAAGATTTGCTTCTTGTTGGCATGCAAATCAGAAGATATAGCCAGAGATTTTATGCGCATCAAAGCGATCTTAAGCTCAATTATAAAGTATCATGCATGGGTTGTACTAGAATATTGTGCAGAACCAGTATCACTGCCTATACCTTATTATTCTTGTGCTTATGATAACAGTATAAGATGAGCCACAATTGAATTTTATGCCTGCTTATATTTATGATATCCAGAAGCATATCAAAATCCAAATAATACATATTCATAATCATCGTGCTTTTTAATATTTAATATCCTTCGTTTTCCATTGTGATGATTGGTGAATCTTCTTGCCTTTTACTCCGTAGTCCTGTCATAATTAGAAATAGACATTCATAATTACAAGATTTTGGTCCTATATACAATAAAAAGAAAGACACGAGACTTGATGCCCTAGTCATAGAAAATTATAAGGGAAAAGTTTGATCTATGTCCCATAGACTAAGATCAGGGGCTAACTCATTGAGTGGAAAGGTATTAAACACCCATCCCACACAACCTAAGTTGATCTCCTAGGATACACTAGCCAATATAAATAAATCCACCTACTTTGAACCAAACAAGGAAAAACAATCCATGAAAGCTGATAAGGGTGAAATAAACATGACGGTATGGCTGGTATGAGAGCAATAAGGTGACGGGTAATGCGACTTAAAGAGGACGGATGGGTGGTAGACGGACAGGAAGAATTCACGCGTCGCTCTCCAGGCTACCTCAAACCATACTATGTAATTAGGGCTGACGTGGCCCTGAGTGTGATTCACGCAAACGTAAATACGAAGAATTCTTGCACTACACGTTAGCCTTAATCAAAGGAATTTCATAAGAAAAGGAATTCTAAAAGGTATGAGAAAGGAAAGAGTTTTAATCATAAAAGGAAAGAGCTTGATAATCAAGGGATGAAAGTCGACTCTACACCTCTATAAATACATCTGAAACCTCCATGGCTAAAGGTACGCACATTTGACTCAACTCAAGTATTTTAGGGTTGAAAAGAAGTTCTAACTTGACCTTCGGAGGGTTTTCGGCCGGCACCACACCGGTGCTCTCTTTTAGGTCTATTTGTTTTCTGTTTGCAAGTTTGATTCAAGTGGAAGGGTGCTCGCAACTTACTGGTGATATTTTCGACATTATCAGTTGGCGCCGTCTGTGGGAAACGAGAGTGAAAGGAAAACTAATTCAGCCTTTGCTTTATTCCAAAAGACAAAAAGTTGCATGGTACTCACCAGATCGATGGCGACAGTCAACAATCAAGGCGAAGAACCGCATGCTACAGCGCTAGAGAGGCAAGTTCAGACGCTTGCTGTTGCTGTTGAGCGCCTCACTAAACAGAATCACGATTTAGAAGAGCAACTGCGACAGATGACTGCGCACCAAAGCGCACCAGCGGAGGACCAGGAGGTCGCGAGCCCGGAGGGGAGGAATGCCGTCAGGCCTGAAGGTAGCACCGCACCAACAAGGCCGGAACGGCCAGAAACAAACCCGCCATTTGCCTTGAACTCCCTGCCACCTCATATCACAACCGAGATGCAAGAGATTAGGGAACGCATGGATGTAATGATGAACGCCCTTAGAGGACGGGTATCCAGCAACCTGGATGACCTAGTCCACAGAACGGATTCGCCTTTCACAGCATTGGTGAATTCATGCCCCGTTCCCCCAAAGTTTCGCATGCCCCATGTGGAAAACTACGATGGATCCAAAGACCCGTTGGATCACCTGGAATCTTTTAGAACCCTAATGCATCTTCAGGGTGTACCAGATGAAATCATGTGCAGGGCTTTTCTCACCACCTTGAAAGGGCCTGCGAGGGATTGGTACAGTAGGCTGACGCCTAATTCTATCGGCACTTTTAAGGAACTGGGGGCACAGTTCGTATCACACTTCGTTGGAAGTCACCGACACAAGAGGTCAATTGCGTGTATACTGGGCATTAAGCAACGAGAAGACGAGACATTAAGATCTTATATTGCCCGCTTTAACAAAGAATCCCTCTCAATAGATGAAGCAGATGACAAGATACTTATGGCAGCATTCACGAACGAGCTACGAGAGGGTAAGTTCTTGTTCTCTCTATGCAAGAATGACCCAAAGACTATGTCCGATGTATATTACAGGGCGACGAAGTACATGAACGCAGAGGATGCCTTGTTGGCTAGAGACGACTATAAACCAAGGAAAAGGGAAAGACAGGAAGATACGAAACCAGATAGCGGACGAAAAATGGCAAGAACCAGAGATCGACGAGAAGACCGAAGATCCAAACCACCTCCGGGAGGTTTACAAGTTTCACCCCCCTCACAGCCCCAATTGACCAGGTGTTAATGCAAATCAAAGATAAAGGAACCTTGACGTTCTCGGGCAAGTTAAAGGGAGATCCGAACAAGAGGTCGCGAGATAGATACTGCCGTTTTCATCGTGACCACGGCCATGATACGACGGACTGTTATGACCTGAAGCAACAGATCGAAGCCCTTATCAGGCAAGGAAGGTTGCAGAGGTTCGTGAGGAAGGAGAGAACGGATCAACCACAGGAACAGAATCCTAGACGGGAAAACGAACGTCCCAGGCCACCAGTAGCAGACATACGGATGATAATAGGGGGCAGTACTTCAGTGGGGTCGTCTAAAAAGGCCAGAAAGACCTATTTACGGGCAGTACAAAGTGTCCAGTCGACGGCCTCTTCACTAGAAAAAATACGACGGAACGGCTCCAGTATCGAGTTTTCTGAAGAAGAGGCCCGGCGCCTTCACCACCCCCATGACGACGCGCTTATGGTTAGTATACAGGTAGGAGACTTCAACGTCCATCGAGTTCTAGTGGACAACGGGAGCTCAGCGGACATACTTTACTACCCCGCGTTCCAGCAAATGGGGATTGTAAAAGAGCGACTGATCCCGGCATGCACGCCCCTCGTTGGCTCTGGAGGAGCCCGGGTCCATCCTTTAGGATCCGTCACATTAGCGGTGATAGTAGGAGACTACCCGCAGCAAATAACCAAGGATGTTTCCTTTCTAGTAGTTGATTGCTCCTCAGCGTATAATGCCATACTCAGACGACCCACTCTCAACGCATGGAAGGCCGTCACTTCAACCTACCATTTGATGATCAAGTTTCCCACTGAACACGGAGTTGGAGAACTGCGCGGAAATCAGGTGGCTGCACGGGAATGTTACGTGGCCATGATGGGGATGGATGACCATGTACAGGCAATGAGCATCGAAGGACAAAGAACAATGGCAGAACTCGTGGAAAAACTGGAAGAGGTACAACTGGACGATTCGAGGCCCGACCGGACTACCAGGATAGGGACCTCGGTCGACCAAGCGGTTCGACATGCATTCCTACTGTTCCTCAAAGAGAACCAAGACGTGTTTGCGTGGAACCATGACGACATGCCAAGAATAGATCCAGCAGTCATAGTCCACAAATTGAATGTGTCACCTTCATTCACTCCAGTCCGACAAAAGAAGCGCGTGTTTGCCCCCGAACGGGATCGAGCCGCAGCAGAAGAAGTGCAGAAGCTACGGGAAGCAAACTTCATACGAGAGGTGTACTACCCAGAATGGCTGGTAAATGTGGTAATGGTCAGAAAGTCAAATGGGAAGTGGAGAATGTGCGTTGACTTCACGGATCTGAATAGAGCGTGCCCTAAAGACAGTTACCCCCTCCCACGCATTGACGCCTTAGTGGACTCCACCGCAAGACATGAGTTGTTGAGCTTCATGGACACCTTCTCAGGATATAATCAGATTAAGTTGGAGAAAACAGATCAAGAGAAAACATCATTTGTGACAAGCCAAAGGCTTTTTTGCTTCAAGGTGATGCCATTTGGGCTCAAGAATGCAGGAGCCACATACCAGTGATTGATGAACAAAATGTTTGCACACCAAATTGGCCGGAACGTCCAAGTCTATGTAGATGACATGCTGGTGAAAAGCGCAAAGGTGTCCGACCATCTGAGGGACCTCCAGGAGACTTTCAACACTCTTCAAACATATAAGATGAAGCTGAATCCAAACAAATGCGCATTCGGAGTGACCGCTGGAAAATTCCTAGGGTTCATGGTGTCCCAGCGGGGCATTGAGGTCAACCCTGAGAAAGTGAAAGCAATTATGGAGCTATCTCCTTCGAGGACGGTGAAGGAAGCGCAAAGCTTGACAAGAAAGATAGCAGCCCTAAGCAGGTTCGTGTCAAGAGCAACAGACAAATGTCTACCTTTCTTCAGAACCCTAAGGAGATCTTTCGAATGGACGGACGAGTGCCAAAGGGCATTTGAAGAGCTAAAAGCATATCTCTCTACCCCGCCATTGCTTAGTCCGTCCACGCCGGGGGAGGAATTGTTCCTGTACATTGCCGTCTCATCAACAGCAGTAAGTGCAGCTCTCATCAGAGAGGAAGGAAAGATACAAAAGCCCGTATACTTTGTAAGCCGGGCGCTAAGAGGCACAGAGGAGAGATACCCACGGATGGAGAAAATCGCCTTCGCACTCATAACTGCAGCTCGAAAACTGAAGCCCTATTTTCAAGCACATACGATAATAGTCCTGACGGACCAGCCCTTGAGTAGAGCAATGAACAATCCTGAAACCGCCGGACAAATGGCTTTATGGGCTATCGAGTTGAGTGAGTACGATATAAAATACCAGCCGCGAACAGCTGTGAAAGGACAAATACTGGCAGACTTCATCGCTGAATTCACTACACCTGATGAGTAGGGGGCAGAAGAAACGCCCGCATGGAAAATTCACATAGACGGATCCTCCAATAAGCATGCCGGAGGTGTCAGGGTTGTGCTCCAGACCCTGGAAGGAGATAAGATTGAATGCATGATCCGTCTGGAGTTCCCCACTACAAATAACGAAGCAGAGTATGAGGCCCTGATGGCAGGATTGGAACTTGCGATAGCGGCTGGGGCCAGGAATGCAGTAGTCTATTTCGATTCTCAAATCGTAGTCAGCCAGGTTAATGGGAGCTATGATTGCAAGAATGAACGAATGAGAAGGTACCTCGAAGAAGTGAAAGGTCTAACGAGCGACCTCCAATTCACGGTAGCTCAGATCCCAAGAGAAGAGAATCAAGAGGCAGACCGACTCGCCAAAGCTGCTTCAGCCGAACCCATGATCACTCCGGAACAGGTATTGTCCTTCGTCCAACATTCATCGTTACTAGATAACATTCGAATGCAGGAATTAAGCACTGAGGACGATTGGACGGTTCCAATCGTGGGGTACCTCAAGGACGGCAAGCTGCCAGACAGCAAGGTAGATGCAAGGAAATTGAAGGTTAGGGCTGCTCGATTCATACTGATCAAAGGGATACTCTACAAAAGAGGATTCTCCCGACCGTATCTAAGATGCCTTGGCCACGACGAAGCAGACTACGTGATGAGGGAAGTTTATGAAGGAATTTGTGGTAACCACTCGGGATCAAGGTCTCTGGTGCACAAGCTACTCTGAGCAAGGTACTACTGGCCGACAATGCAGAAGGATGCACATATGTACGTTAGAGCCTGTGATAAGTGTCAACGGTTTAGCAATCTCATTAGACAACCAACGGAGGAACTCACACCCATGACGGCCCCATGGCCGTTCGCACAATGGGGGTTAGATATCATGGGCCCATTTCCAATAGCGGCAAGACAACTGAAGTTCTTGGTGGTTGGTATCGACTACTTCACCAAGTGGGTGGAAGCCGAAGCCCTTGCTACTATCACGGAGAAAAACATTCGCAGCTTTGTATGGAGAAGTATTATTTGCCGTTATGGGATCCTGAGAGTGCTCGTTTCAGACAATGGGAAGCAATTCGACAACGATGCATTCCGAGACTTCTGTTCTCAGCTGGGAATCAAGAACCACTACTCTTCGCCCGCTCACCCACAGGCCAACGGACTTGAAGTCACGAACCGGTCTTTGCTAAGAATTATCAAGACCCAACTCAAGGGGGCAAAAGGCATATGGCCAGATAAACTACCAAGTGTACTATGGGCATACAGAACAACGGCAAGAACGCCAACAGGAGAGACACCGTTTCGATTGACGTTTGGTGCTGAGGCCCTCATACCGGCAGAAGTGGATTAACAAGCTACCGCGTGGAAAGCTATGACGAGAGCAAGAATACTGAAGCATTACGTCTAGAGCTTGATCTTGTAGATGAAGTCAGGGCAGCAGTAGCCCAGAGACTGGCGCGGTACCAAGACATGATGGCAAAACACTACAACTCCAAGGTCCGGAACCGAGACTTCAAGATTAGAGATCTCGTGTTACGAAAAGTACTTGGCTCTACGAAGGATGCATCCCTAGGAAAGCTGGGTCCTAACTGGGAAGGCCCATACAGAATCATCTCATGGCGTAGGAAAGGAACATACTACTTGGAGACATTAGACGGAAGGAAGTTGAGCCACCCATGGAATGCAGAGCACCTGAAGAAGTACTACCAGTAGTACAGCAGTCATCAGACGGATGCCTATCGCCTTATTTTTAGTTTAATTTTAGACAGCCATAGCTTTTACTTTTTTAAAACTCAAATTCTCTTTTCCGTTGACAATTTGGTTTGTTGAACTTATGAGAGGAAATTTTATTTAAGTAAATGAGAAATGCATGTTGATAAGAAATTCTACGAGTCCATAAAGTGGACAGATCATCCAAGGGATGAAGAACCTACAAGTCCACAAAGTGGACGGATCATCCAAATGATGAAAAATTCTACAAGTCTACAGAGTGGACGGATCATCCAAAGGATGAAAAATTCTACAAGTCCACAAAGTGGACGGATCATCCAAGGATGAAGAACCTACAAGTCCACAAAGTGGACGGATCATCCAAACGATAAACAATACTACAAGTCCACGAAGTGGACGGATCATCCAAAGGATAAAAAGCCTATGGGTCCACATAGTGGACGGATCATCCAAAGAATGAAAACTGACAAATCCATGAGGTGGACGGATCAACCAAAAAGTGAAACTCTTCGAATCCAAAAAAGTAAACGGGCCCTTTTCGCTCATACACTAGACGGGCCGTACAAAAGGACAAAAACCTTCTGGCCATATAGTGGACGGATCCACTAAAGAGTTAAAAAAATAATAAGCGAAATCGAAAGCAAAATCCAATAATAGTGAACGGATAGTCCAAAACATCGAAGATATCATGCAAAAATTAAAACGACGGATCAAAATATGAACGGTTACCCAAGAAGTACAAATGATACAGTGCAGTTCAATAATAAGAAGTCCGAAAGAGTTTAACAAAATACAGAAAATAAACTTGTTCCTTATCGCTACAAATTAAACTAATCTTTAACGATGACGGGTTCCTCAGGAGCTTCAGGCAACGACTGGACAGAATCAGTGACGGTCGTTTCTTCTGTAGCTTTAGCAACTCCGTCGTCATCCGGAACCTCGCCGAAGAGTTCCTCGGTCCCTTCAGAGTCGACAGGGTGAGCAGGGGTTCGGGCCTCAACATCTATGGTTATATGAGCTAAGTCCAAGTCAGGGAATGACGCCTTCACCTGACGGATGCAGTCATCGAACCCGTCGTTAAAGGAGGAACCCAGCTCCGCCAGAAGTGCGTTGGAATCTCGATATTCTTTGACGGCATCAATTTTCGCCTGCTGAATATTATCGTCATGAGCTTTCACCGTCTTCCTGAGCAGCTCCACCTCCTTCTCTAAGTTTTCGCAAGTCTGCTCGGAGAGCGCCAGCTTCTTCTCATGACGAACCCTCCACAACTTCAACTCGTCCAGCTCTTCCGCCGTCGCCTCTGCCTTAGCACGAACTCGCTCAAGGGCTCTTTCCTGAGCCAGGCAACAATCTGACAAGCCTTTGGCCATTAACACACCCTGCGATGGTTCGATTAGAAATCAATTCATGACGGAAAAGAACTAAACAAAGTTGAAAGGATGGAATGGCATTATGACGGAAGCTAACCTGGGCTAAGCTATACAGACAAGTCTCCCCCATAGTCTCGGTGGCATGGTTCCCCAGGTCTTCATAATCTTCATCAGTTATGATGGAACCAATACGACGGAGAGCGTATTGGGGGTCTTCACGAAGCAGGACGGAGGGCTTCTCCTTCACGGGGTTCGGGTTGGTCATCAAACCCTTCCCCTTGCCGATTCCAAGCTTAGGGGCTGGTTTTGCCATACCGGACCCCTGACCGGCAGGTAGACCCGTCACAAGTTTTTGCTTCTTCGAATGACGGTCCCACCTCTCGACGGATGGCCTTTTAAGGGCCGGCTGTGACGGATCTGCCTTTGAAGCATCACTCCCCTGCTTCTTCTTAGCTGCTTGCTGTTTGATGAGAGCCTGTCTCCTAGCGTCATCTAATTCTGCAAAAGAAGACGGTTAAAAAAAAGGGGGGGGGGGGTATGAACATAAAGCCAGATTATCGAAGGGATTTCAGAACTTACGTTTACGTACACCTGTGTCGTATCGTCTAGCGACGGGTGAAGGTTCGGGACCGTCACAATACCAATGTAACGTGTCCAATGTGACGAGTTTCGACCAGGTCTGTTCAGACAACTTCGTCTTTTGAAAAATTCTCTCTAGAAAACCAAACTGTTCGGTTGAGATAGGTGGACGGTCCCTCGCTATAAAAATTAAAAAAAAAGGTTAAGAGAAAATCCATGAAAATGAATAACGGTTAATGAGTAGACAGACTCGTACCAGACGGGGGCATTATACCCCACGTTTTATCAACCGGCATGTAGTCGTCGTCGCTTGGACGACACATCCAGTTATCTCCTCGAAGGAAGAAGTAACGACCCTTCCAGTTACGGTTGGAGTCTGGGGTCTCAGATACTAGTCTAAGCACCGGACTCCTCGCCACAAAGCTGTACATCCCCCTTGACTTCGTGATTTCGGACGGACGGTAACAATGAAAAAATTCTTCCACTGTTAACCGTCTAGCACCGTCAGACATAACGTCGTACAGTACCTCAACACTCAAGAAAACCCTCCATGCATTCGGAGATATCTGGGTGACGGCCAAACCTAGGTACTGGAGGACGGTTCCCTCTCCGTGCTGGAGGTGTCTTGGTCTGCTTGACCTGACGGGAACACCTCTTCGTAACCCGCTCCCTCGCGGGCACATGACTAACTACTTGACGCTCACTAGACATCTGACACCTACATATGACGGGTAAAGGAAACCTAAGGCTCTAGATTTGTGCCGACGACGAGGCCAACAAGAAAAATAAATAACGAAACATTGATAAGAGTAACTTACTAGTAAATGGCGAGAAAACCACGACGAAGAAATTATCGGGATGTTGTTTCGCGGTTACCCAAAGGAGATGGTTGCTCTTGGAACAAGGTTGACGGTAGCGCTCTCAACAGCAGGAAAATTTCTGAAAAGTGTAAAAGTGAATACTGAGGGTGATATATATAGAGGTAATGGCGCGGTAAACGAAGTGACGCATCGATTCCAGCGGACAACCATTTAAATCTCCCCACGTGTCCCCAAGCATTTATGACAGCATCTAGCCTGTCCGTCAGAATTTTTAACTGTCATTCCATGAAACCGCTTCTTAAAGATGACGGTATCACGAAATGAGGGGCAACTGATAAGGGTGAAATAAACATGACGGTATGGCTGGTATGAGAGCAATAAGGTGATGGGTAATGCGACTTAAAGAGGACGGATGGGTGGTAGACGGACAGGAAGAATTCACGCGTCGCTCTCCAGGCTACCTCAAACCACACTATGTAATTAGGGCTGATGTGGCCCTGAGTGTGATTCACGCAAACGTAAATACGAAGAATTCTTGCACTACACGTTAGCCTTAATCAAAGGAATTTCATAAGGAAAGGAATTCTAAAAGGTATGAGAAAGGAAAGAGTTTTAATCATAAAAGAAAAGAGCTTGATAATCAAGGGATGAAAGTCGACTCTACACCTCTATAAATACATCCGAAACCTCCATGGCTAAAGGTACGCACATTTGACTCAACTCAAGTACTTTAGGGTTGAAAAGAAGTTCTAACTTGACCTTCGGAGGGTTTTTGGCCGGCACCACACCGGTGCTCTCTTTTAGGTCTATTTGTTTTCTGTTTGCAGGTTTGATTCGAGTGGGAGGGTGCTCGCAACTTACTGGTGATATTTTCGACATCATCAAAAGCATTGAAAGGAAATTGAAAATGACAAAATTTAGTTACAAAATTTATTGTAGTTTTAGATTACAACCTTAATATATTTTTATTGGAGGTGAATTTTGACAAATCTACTATTGGATTACATCTTCTTCTTATATCCTTCATGTTTGCAAAATTTTGAGAAAATTAAAGATCAATAGTTATGTCATCAATAAATTGTTTAAATTACAAATTTTTGTAGTTTAAAATTAGGCATTAAATATTAGCTTATAGATTATATAGTAAATGATATCAGATTGACACAAAATTTGATATGTGTATTAAGAGAGTAAAGAACATGCAATTCAATGGTTAGATTTTCAAAATATGTAGTAATGTTTATTTTATTGAGAAAATTTGTAGCCTAAGGCTACAACCAATTTTGTAGCTAAACTTTGTCCATATAAAAAACTATGTAGTTTGCATAATGCACAATATAACAATTATGAGATTTTTTTTTTTTTTTGTGCAAAATAACACCATTTTGCTAATAATTTCGTTAGTTAGTATCATTTCCAAACTATTTAGGAAACGAACATCTGAAGTCTTTTAGACTCAACTTTACTATAGAAACTCAAGTCTTAGAGACTCGAGTTCCATGTGCTTGCAGAGCCACTGTGGAAAATTATCCACGTGGAACTCAAGTTCCTCAAAACAAAACAAAAGAACATTATCACACATACCTTCATCTCCTCACGCTCATAGCTTCAGCTTCAGGTTGAGTCTTCTACTCCTCATGCTCACAGCCTCAGGTCTCACCTTCAATTTCTCATAGCTATTCACTCCTCACAGGTCTGTATAGCATCCTTCTAGTTCTCGCCTTCAAATCCTTCCAATTTGTGTTCACTCCTCACATAAACATCTCACTAGGAAAACCAAACCTAAACCCAACAAACACGCCAATCGAAAACTGCAAAACCAAATCCAATAAACACGCCGATTAGAACCTGAAAAACCAAACCCAGCAAATGCACCACCACCTCATCTTGATCATAAATTGCAAATTCAAACTTAACAAACTCATCGCGATTGGAACCTACAAAGAGAGGGAGAAAATTTAGGGGCTTTGATTTGGAGTTTTGACCAAGAAAGATAGGGAACGAGATTTAAGAGAGAACCTTAGTAGTGAGCTTCACCCTTGAAGGCTTGATTTGGGCTTGATCTAGAGAATAGGCTAGATACTAGAGAGAAGAAGAGAGGTTCAGAGGCAAAGAAATGGAGAGAGAAGAGAAGACGAAATTGTCTGTAAGTTTTCTGATTTTTTTTTTCTTTTGGTTTTGTTTTGTGGAACTCGAACTTCTAAGGCTCAAGTCCCACATGCATTTTTATTCAACATATAGAACTCAAGTCTTAGAGACTTGAGTTGCTACATTGAACTCGAGTCTAAAATACTTGAGATATTAGTTTTTTAAATAGTTTGAAAACGATGCTAACTAAAAAAACTGTTAGCATTTTGATGTTAAATTGAAAGAAAAAAAATCCCAATTATGGAAAACGGGGTTAGCAATGAACATGTTATAGACACAACAAATAATAATAATGCATGGAAAAAACCTAGATGCAATTCTATATGTGACATATGGCATACGCATGATGAACAAATCCAATTTAGATCTAAATGGCAAGTGTATGATCTTTTTTTTCTTTTTTTTTTGAGAAATCAAGTGTATGATTTAATTAATTGCATCATGTTTTGGCTATTAATGACATGGATAGTTCAGGGTAGTGGCTTTCTCTATCATTGTAGCTTGGCTTCAAATTTTTATTACATCATGTTTTGGCCATTATCTTATAATGTTTGGGATAGGATCCTGAGATCTTTGCAAGGTTATGTTTCTATATGGGAAATTTACAGACTACATTGCTCCCCTTAGTTGAGATATTGCATCACCATCCCAAGTTGCTATGCAATCTCAACTGAACTCATTCTTGTCCAGATGATGTCATAATTTCACCCATCAGGTTTTTTTCTAGAATTAAAGAATGAAATTTATTCATATACAATTAAATTTATAACTCTGCAATTTGGGTTGGCTTCGCAGTAGTAGTACTAGGATGAAAGCTCTGTGGTTTCAATCTCTTTGCTCACACATATAAACAGTAATAAAGTAACTTAGATTTCTCATGAAAACACTAGCATGGAGGCTAAATTTTCTTCACTGAATGGCTCCAACTATGTGCCTCTCTTACTCTAAAAAATTTTCTTAATTAGAAAGTGTTTAAATAGGTGTTCGATTAGGGTTGAAGCACAGCTGAATACATAGTTCAAATCCAAACAAAGAATTTGTTTCCCGCAATCTCACTTGAGCGGGAACTTACTTGAATTGGGTTAATGAGGGCTTGTTTAGTAGAGGAGTTTGAGTAGTGTATTTTGAATCACGTGTGGGCGAAAAAGTGTGTGAAAATGCGTGTAATATTATTTAAAAACTGAAAATATGAGTTTAAGATGCTCTACCAAATAAGGCATGAGTCTCTTGAGCAAGGCTGTTTATCCTTGCTTGAGCGAACTCTTTTAGCAACAATTCTTCAGACTTTCTTTTACACACTTTAACTAATTTTACATCAATATAAAATACATCAAGAATTCAGTTTGATTAAAGCAAATGTCATGAAATGAGAGAAGCCAACACTAAAAAAACCCAACACAAATAAGTGAAAATATCAACCAAATACTTAATTTCATATCACACTTTTATCACCTTACCCAACACGTTCAAGGGCCCAATGTTTTAAAAAGAAAAGAAAAGCCCCCTTCCTAATTTCTACTCAAGTCTTTGGAGCCCATGATAGACTTATTTTGGGAATGCCAATTCGCAGTTTAGGCCCAATGAAAGTCAAAAGAGTTAACCTTAACTCCAATTTCGCACTTCGACGTCGTCTCATCTTTTGGCTTTACAATCTTAAAAAATGATCTCCTTTGGCAGAATCAGTTTAGCTGATTTTTTAGCTGACCGCTCATTCTCGTTGTCGTTGCAAATAAATGATTGGCTGTGAGAAAACCACAGCGCCAGTGAGAATACAATACGGAATGCTCACTACCCACTTCAGAGATCCACTCAATTTTGCAACTTTCTTTCTTGCTCTTCAACCTTTAAGGTAAGAACCCATCAACCCCATCTCCATTAAAGTTTGTTATCTCAGAACCAAGCATGCTTCTACTTTTTGTAAGCTAGAAAGTTTACAAGAAACAAAAAAAATTTCATGAGAGGAAATGCTATGCCTTGTTAATTTTTAGTAGGACTTTCAGTTCTGGGTTTTAGTCTTGACTGATAACTTGTATAGAAAATGCAATTTTTAACTACTTTGCCATTGAAGGGTGACCTTTGGGTGGTATCTCAATTGGGTTTTGAACTGGGTTCTTGTAGAATTGAAACTAGAAGGAGAAGGAAAAAGTTAAGGGGTCTTGGTGTTCATGTTTGTCATAGTAGAAGTGCTGGTCTCTTATTACTTTCAAATAATTCAAGAGTTGTTAAGCAAGGAGGTTGCTGTGGGAGCTCCAAATTTGATTTGGGATTTGGGTACTCTAAGCTTAAAGTTGCTCTCTTTTGTATGCCAATGACAAGTTCTTTTGGTGCCTTGGTTGCATTGGCGTGTGCATTGGAGCAACAAGCAATAGGAAATGAATTTCTTATAGAAGGATTGGATTTGGCTAATGGGGTGTCAGGGGAAATTGATAGAAAGGATGCTGATTATAATAAATCGGGTGAAGTAAATGATGGCAATTATAAAAGAGAAGGTGATGGTGCTGAAAGTGGGGAAGGAGATGGGGAAGAGAAGAGTACAAAAGTTGATGTTCGTTCACTAGCACAGAGCTTATGGTTTGCAAGAACTGTAGATGATGTGGAGGAGGTTCTTAAGGACATGGGTGACTTGCCCTCTCAAGTATACTCATCCATGATTAGAGGTTTTGGTAAAGACAAGAGAATGAGTTCCGCGATTGCCGTTGTTGAGTGGCTCAAGAAAAAGAAGCACGAAACTAATGGTTTGATTGGCCCAAATCTATTCATATATAATAGTCTGTTGGGTGCAGTAAAACAATCTGAAGAATATGGAGAAATGGAGAAAGTCTTGGATGATATGGCTCAGGAAGGGGTCTTACCTAATGTTGTAACTTACAACACTTTGATGGCAATTTACTTGGACCAAGGTCAAACTACTGAGGCTCTTGATATTCTTGAAGAGATACAAAAGAAGGGCTGGAGCCCTTCTCCAGTTTCCTATTCTACAGCATTGTTGACTTATCGAAGAATGGAAGATGGGAATGGAGCTTTAAGGTTCTTTATTGAGTTCAGCGAAAAGTATCATAAAGGTGACATAAGGAAAGATGCTAATGAAGATTGGGAAAATGAATTTGTTAAGCTTGAGAAGTTAACACTACGTGTTTGCTACCAAGTGATGCGTCGGTGGCTTGTGAACGGTGAGAATTTGAGCGCAAATGTGTTGAAACTTCTCACAGATATGGATAATGCTAGCCTTCCACTTGGTCGGGCAGAACAAGAGCGGCTTTTGTGGGCTTGTACTCGTGAAGAGCATTACATTGTGGCAAAGGAACTGTACACTAAAATTAGAGAAAGGCACTCTCAAATTAGCTTATCAGTCTGTAACCATGTGATTTGGCTGATGGGGAAGGCAAAGAAGTGGTGGGCAGCTTTGGAGATATATGAGGAGTTATTGGACAAGGGGCCAAAACCAAATAACCTGTCACAGGAGCTGATAATTTCTCACTTTAATGTTCTTCTCACTGCAGCTAAGAAAAGGGGAATTTGGAGATGGGGTGTTAGGTTGCTTAACAAGATGGAAGAAAAAGGCCTTAAACCTGGAAGTAGGGAATGGAATGCAGTTCTTATTGCCTGTTCCAAGGCTTCAGAAACTTGTGCTGCAGTGGAAATATTTAAGAGGATGGTTGAACAAGGCGAAAAACCTACAATAATCTCCTATGGAGCCTTGCTTAGTGCACTGGAGAAGAATAAATTGTATGATGAGGCTCGCCGGGTTTGGGACCATATGATCAGGGTGGGTCTTGAACCAAACCTGTATGCCTACACAATTATGGCTTCAGTTCTCACTGGACAAGGAAAGTTAAACTTGGTTGATGCCATCATTAAGGAAATGGTTTCAACAGGTAATGAGCCAACAGTTGTGACATACAATGCAATAATTAGTGCTTGTGCACGCAACGGAATGAGTGGTGCAGCATATGAATGGTTTCATCGCATGAAATTTCAGAGCGTCACCCCAAATGAGATTACTTATGAAATGCTAATCGAGGCTCTTGCAAAGGATGCTAAACCAAGGCTTGCGTATGAGTTATATCTGAGGGCTCAGAATGAAGGTCTTAACCTCTCTTCAAAGGCTTATGATGCAGTTCTGCTATCCTCTCAGGTTTATGAAGCAAAAGTTGATAAGAGTGTTTTAGGGCCTCGGCCTCCGGATAAAACCAAATGACCACAAATTACAAAAACTTTGACAGAATCCTGTAACTTGGCAGATGTTCCCAGCAGAAGTAAACCATTTGACACAAAGGAAATTTACATTTCACAAACAGAAGGAAACCCATAAGTGATTTGTTACTAAAAACTGCATATGATAAGCTTTTTTTTCTCCCATATTGTTGTGCATATGGCCGTGTAACCAACCTCTTTCAGGTGCAGCTCCTATATGTAACAAACGTAATCTTCTATCTTATGCAAAATTCGTTAACACGAGTACCTACTAATTAAGCACACTCAGATATGGAGAGTAACAGCATGTGTGAGGCTATCAATAAATTATGCAATCTTTTTGTCTATGAGAGAACATTGGATAAAGATCCAACACCATGTTCAATTTCAAAACCAATGTCACAAACGACTGAACAAGAGGCCAACTAAGATTGGGGAAAAAAAAAACGCAGTCAATGTTAGGGACACAATCTTTTTCGCAAGTGATTTGTCATTTCTTGAGGTGTCAAAATATGAGTGGTAACCACATCATTTTTATAAGACCTCGTCATTGAAATTAGTTACATTGTGTACCATACGCAACAACCATCTCTAACCCTTATAAAAAAATAATAAAAAATAAAAATAAAAATCACAACACTAGAAGTATGCTTGTCTAACGTAGTGATTAAATAAGTTATATAATTTTTTTTAAACATTCACTAAAATTATTTAATTAAATATTAAAATAAACAATGGAAACTTTTCTTCAAGTTGCATGACAGAAGCTCATTGTGTAAACCAAGTTCTTATTATAAAAAAAAAAAGGTGAATGATTAAAATAATCTTAAAAATGAAACTCATCAATTATCTTGATGTAAGTGTAGTACTTCAGAATTAAACTTTTGTAAGAGTTTTACCTAAAGCAAATTATCTTGATAATTTTAGTGAATCACAATTCACACAACGAAAACAATTGTTCCGTATGTATCAGGTGGTCGATATCGTACAGGTACTGGCTGTACCAGCCAGTACATACCCTACCGGTCAGTGCACCGGTACCGATACACTTCTATTTTCTACTGGAAAAAATACCAGCTGCGTACCGGCCATACCGGCCAATTTCGAGCAATACCGGCTGGTATAAAATTTTTTTTTTGTTGTAATTTTTAAATTTTTGTAAGAGCATAATAATAACTTATTTACATTAAATTATTAGTATTATTTGTTTTCTTAGTATGCAATGAACAACTAAGCTTTCTATTTTTTATATTGTGTTTTTTTTTTTTCCTTTTAATTGATACTAAAGTCTAAAACTATGAATAATTTGTTCTGAATTGAAGTAATGTTTTATGATAAAATTTTATATTTGTTATAATATAAATGAAATATTATATACTTATAAACATGGTTCTGGAGATTTTGTGTGTGTGTATATATATATATACATGGTTTTGGAGATTTGTGTGTGTGTGTGTGTGTATATATATATATATAAAATAGTGGTAAACCCGAAACAATACACTGGTATTGACCAGTATCTAAAATATATCATACTAATAGCTAAACCGATACAGCCTCTAGTACGGTATTGACTTTCTCGGTATGTAAGCATCTACATTGAGTCACATGGTGTGAACACAACATGACCTATTGCCTGGCAAGCATCTGTATTGTCTAAGTCCTCCAGACATTGATTGTTCAGTAGTTTGGTGCTGTTAGGGTCACGCCTATTGGTGATCTCCCTATTATTTTACTTTTTTCTTTCTTTCTTTTTTTCCTGAAATTCCCTACCATTTGTTTACTTAAAAGATATTTTTAAATACTAAATAATAAAACATTTAAAAAAAACTTTTGATAACACGATTTTTAAGTGGAGTAGTGTTTTAATTTTTTTAAAATTTTAGAAATAGAGTTTCATTTAAGAGTAAACCATCTTAATAATTTTAATTTAATTTATGTAATTCACATGACGGAAGCATGCTATACAATTTTAAATGAGTAAAAAGAGTTATACCATACTTTTGATGCGGTGATCACTCCACAAATATAAGTGTTTGTGGGACGTGAAAGGCAAGGATCAGGGTTCAAGTGTATATATATATATATATATATATATATATATATAGAGAGAGAGAGAGAGAGAGAGGAGAGAGAGAGAGAGAGAGAGAGAGAGAGATGGGTTCAAGTTACACTTTTTTTTTAAAGAAAAGGTTCAAGTTACACCTAATGTAACTATACAAAAGTTACATCTTTTTTAGACTGTATTAGACTGTAGATTTCTAAAAATTCTAATGATTAGAAAATTGTTATAATTGTGCTTGGCCATTCTTGGGGTGCTTTAGGTAGGCATATTTTTGTTGCTAATACATATTCTCCCATATTGACCTACATTATTTCATTTGCTAGGACATATAAAACCACCGCACACCTTTGGTGTGATGGTCACTCCACAAGTATAAGTGTTTGTGGGTGTAGGGGGCAACGACCGGGGTTCAGTCTTTAGGAGGGAGCTTCACACACATATACACTTAGATTAGGCTAGAATAAAATTCTATCTTGTATATAAAAAAAAAAAAAAATCATTATAATCAATGTCATCTTTAAAATTAATTGCTTTTCATATTAGCTAACCTAATTACTTTGAGGCTTTCAAAAAAAATCTAATTAATTTGAGAGAATGTTAGATTATATTATTTTCTACTTTCCTTCCCTTTCCTAATTAATTCATCCGTAACCTTGCACAAGTGCCTGAGCCTATTCTCAATTTTCTTTGAAACAAGTCCTTTTCCCATGGGTTTATGTCAAGAAAGAAGTCTTTTTCCCATGAGTCTTAAGGCTAGAGAATTAATTTCTTGACTGGACCTATACCATCTTACATGTGCAAAAATGGTAAAATGATTCAACGGCTTGTTTATGTATAGTCCAATTAAATGTTAAATACGTGTTGTTCACGTAACAACAGATTAAATGTCTACAGAATTTTTTGCTTCACCATTAATCTATCTAGCTAATCATTACATATATATGTCCAACAATTTAGTTGACAATGATGGCGTTTGATTGAACAAATTGCAATTCACAACAAGAATCAGTATGCCAAACTAACTCTTGGTATTTCCAAAAAAACTCATCAGTCACTCCAAAAGTCACCATCTCTGCAGCTTTTCCACTCACTGATATTTTTGGTCCATTAGAAATAAAATATGCAACTCAAGAATGTTGAGAATGGGCCTCGTGCAAGGTTAAGAATGAATTAGAGGGTGTTTGGTACATGTTTAAACAACAGTTTTTAGTTTTTAAATAACATTATACACTTTTTTTATTTACACGTATTTTAAAAAATACAAACAACATTACTAAAACAATATTACCAAACGGACCCTTAATTAGGAGAGAGAAAGAAAGTAAAAAAGAAAATAATATAATATTCTCTCAAATTAATTAGGTTAGCTAATATGAAAATTAATTAATTTTAAAGATGACATTGATTATAATGATTTTTTAATCATTAAATTTTTTAGAAATCTACAATTTAAAAAATGTGTAACTTTTGTAGAGTTACATCAGGTGTAACTGGAAAATTATTAGGTACTCTCGAAGTACCATAAATGTGTACTCCCCCCTCTCACATGAATTATAGATCCCACCATGAATTTAATTAGTAGGACCCATAATTATGTGAGAGGAGAGAGTATGCATTTGGAGTACTCAATAATTTCTCACATGAATTATGAATCCCACCATGAATTTAATTAGTAGGACCCATAATTATGTGAGAGGAGGGAGCATGTATTTGGAGTATTCAATAATTTTTCGGTGTAACTTGAATCCATCACACACACACACACATATATATATATATATATTATCTATAAAAGTAATGCTAAGAATAACTTTTTTTATAACCTTTACACAATTTGTTAAGTTAGTTATGATTATAACAATATTCCTTTTACATAAGTCGGTCATTAATACCATTCACAACCGTTCATTTAAAAGAAGTTAAGAATTTTGTATCTCTATATTTTATTTTTGAGAATCATATCCCTATATTTATTATTATATCTATAATGATTACACAATTTTATTTTATAATATATGATTTTTCTTTATATACAAAAAGTAGTTGAAGGAAACATTAGTATTTTATCTGGTGGGTGTCTGACAAAAATGAATCCGGATTTATCAAACTATATTTATAAAACCAAAGTAAACCAACGATTAAATATGGTAGTATGTTTGACTATAACATAATTGAACATTTTGTACAAGATGCTTATTGTCCACAAGCCTATGATTTGAATTAAAATAAATGGCCTGGCTGGGTTGTCAACATTATGTCTCAGGTTCTCAAAATGGAAGCTGATTCAAGAATCTGACAGCATGAACAAAATGACCTTTATCATTTATCAATAATGATTACAATGGGACAATGCCTCTTAATTATGCCGCCTCCTGGCTGCTTCCGACCATTGGAGCATGAGTGCATGACTAAGAAATCATTATACAAAGATGGATAAATATAGTGGGAGAAGAGAGAGAGAGAGAGAGGGGTGAAGTGAGATACATGCTCGGCTTGTTTTGAAGTAAAAATATTTTTAAGTGTTTAATATGAAAAGTAAATTATTTTAAGTAAACCATCAAAATTGATGGCTCAGTCACTAGAGCTGCTAGTAAGATCTAGTGAATGAACTACCAGAATTGGAAATTGAAACAGTGGCTCCAGGGTCTGCCAAAAAAAATAGTCTTTGGAGAATAGATTGCCAACATTGGTGGACAAAATAGTGTTTTTCACCACAGGATTGCCGATATAATTGGTGGCTAGAGTGGCACATCAGTTATTAGACCTCGGGCATTGGTTGCCGTAACAATGTCTCCAATGATTGGACATTCGAAACTAGTCACCGAAACAACGGCTCTAGTTACTGAACCGCCAACATCGGCTGCCTAGCCAATTGAACCGGTGACCTAGCCACTTGATGGCGTGAGAAGAAACCACTTTTTTTTAAGAATTTTACAGTTAAGGAAAATATTTTACAAGTTTGACCATATTTTACATGCAAACAAACACTACCTAAAAATGAGAAAACATTTTTCAAAAAATATTTTATTTCAAAACAAATGAAATGTTAAAGTTCAAGCCACAAACATCAACCACTACAAAATATATCAGTATCACTAAGTTATTACTTGAATTCCACCCAGTAGCATTATTAAGGACTAAGTTATTACTTGAATTCCACCCAGTAACATTATTAAGGACGCTTTTATTGTAGTGCCAATGTAAATTCATGTAAAAAATGACTTTGTTCAATAATAAAATAATTGTGTATTCCTAGAATTGTTTTTTTATTATCCATATCTTTGGAGCAGTGCAATTTTTTTTTTTTTTTTTTTGGTGAACAATACTGTGATGTTTGCAGATTCTTCCAACCGCATTGTCCAAGCCAAAACAGAGAATCATTCTCAGCATGTATCTTAACTTTCAACTTGTTCTGTGCAGGGAAAAGAAAAAGACACAGACTTTTAACTTGTTATATACTCCAGAAATTATTGGAAACTACATAGAGACAACCCAGCATCTCTCATTATTATGTTATTATTTTTTTGCTTGTGGACCAGGATGATACCTTCCGTGCTCAATCGAATGAAAAATATTTATGTTGATTACTTCTTATTAATTCTGCTTCTTTCACTGATTCGAAAAGAGATTCACAACCATAGAAGGACACAATTTTATTTATTGATCCTTGACATTCAGCCTCAACACGAACCAGCACTTTGTCAATAATGCATAATTAGGGTAAAATCACAAATAAAATTTCTATAACTCTATAGAATTAAGTTTTTATTGAAAGCAGTTCATCCAAAAAAAAAAGTTTTTATTGAAAGCCTAGAGTTATATAACTGACTTAGCTTTTTTTTTTAAAAAAAAAATGAACAAAAGAAAAGAAAAGGAAAATGTTATAACTGATTTCTGGAACCGTTAGTTGGAACCATTATTTAGCATGATGGTATAAAATCTATCCCACTTAAATCAAACAAAAAATGAAAAAATAAATAAGGATGTCATAAATTCACCGCCCAGCACGACTTGTCTTACCTCACTTTGTCCTGTGCAATTTTTCTATGTCTCCAAGCAGTGAACAGAGGAGGACGGGTTCTACTCGTCTTGCCTTGAACATGCATGTGTGTATTATTTATTTATAAAATCTTTTTTTATACATATCTTACTTATAATTATTTTTGTATAAATTTTATTACCATTCCCTAAGAACAATTTTTTCCCACCATCCAAGCACTTATTTTCTCTCTCTAGGCACTCTCATTATTATTATTATTTTTTTTCATCTCTACTTTATTAATATCGAAACCAATCCTTTAAGGAAATAAAATACCTCCAACCTGCTCTAAACCCATCTTGTCCCATTTTTGGGACGTGCAGATTTTTCCCACCCCAACAAAGGAACAGGACTCTTCTAATTCAACCTCGTCCTCTCTTGTTGCCATATTCTTACCCAAAAAGACGAACCACATTTGGTGGAAATTGGGTGTAGGGTCCAGAAACTCCTATCTCAATCTCATTTGTTCATCCTTAAAGCACTATGGACTTCGCTGTATCTACATTTGATTAAATATTCATCACCATAATTAAGGTCTTAGTTGACAGAGAGTTATGTATGTGGTATTGTGGTCCCGTCCATGATCGCTGGCTGAACCAATTTTGGGGGCTCTAAAAATACAAGTTAAAAGTTACAAGAAATTTACCCAAAGGAATTTCCACGAACTCACTGAGTAAATTGTGAACCAAACAACATATTGATATAGATCCAACTATTATATGTGACAGAATTGGAAGCCAGTCAAAGTCATTTTGCGTCACAACAGTTACGTAAAAGCCTTTGCTTAAGAGAGTTTACTTTCTCTAAACATATCTTAACGTCATCATTATTTTGCACTTGTAATAATAATAAGATAACGTCACGTCAAAGATTGAGAGACTATCACAAAATTAATTACATCCCAGGCACGCTAAATGGATATTTGACCTTGCTAATTAGTAATTATTAAGTAATTACGTCACGCTATCAGAATTCAATAGATACCATGATCGAATCTAAGAATATTTATTTTTGATAGCCAAAAATATATCCCATGATAGAATATTTATTGGTCATTATAACTCTTTCTATTCAGGGATAATTATTCTTTTATGAAAAATTCTTAAATGGTTGTAATAATTATTCTTTAAATGCACATAACAACTTTATTATAAAATAATCCTAAAAAAGCACTTTGTGTGTGTGGGCAGCACAAATGCACAAAATATTAGTAACATTATTTGTATTTTTGGAAAATACGTGTGAGTCAAAAAATGTGTAAAAATATGTATAAATGTGTAATATTGTTTAAACACTAAAAACTATTACTCTAAACACTGAAAACTGTTGCTCAAAACATACCAAACTGCTCCTTAATCTCTTCCTCTCTCAATGGTCCCCAAAAGCATAAACATTCCCATTTCAATTCAAAACCTCTAATTCTAGTTGCCAAATCAAACATATCTACATATGTGTATGTGTGTGTGTATATATATGAAATGGATTTAAGTTACACATTTTTTAAACCATTGGATTTAAGTAGATCCAATGGTATAAAAAAAAAAAACTAAAAAAAAAAACTCATTAATGCTAATATCCTAATTAACCTCATTTATTATCTTTTATTTAATACATTTCATACCTATCTCTAAACCCAAAAAAAAAAAAAAAAGTCTACGTCTCTCTCTCTCCACCATAATCACGTTTTTCTCTACTCTCTCTTTCTCCTCTGTTGCTTTTCTCTAACTCAATTCCATTGTCTTTCTCTTGAGGATCATGCTAATGAGTGCTCTTAGAGTATTAGTTAACAATTTATTTTAGGAAAATTTTGACATAACTTTTATAGGAAATAAAAAAAGTTATCAAAACATTAATTGTTTTTTTTTTCCATAAAAACTTTATTTAAATGAATTGTTAACCAATATTTTAAAAGCATTTGTTAGCATTTTCCTTCTCTTAATTCCAATCTTATCACCATGCTCCTTGCCACATCAACATGAACACTCCAGATCTTGTCTCATGAAATAAAATCACAGTAATAATAGCAACGTAGTTCTTTCAACAATATTCTAGACATTTTTGTTGGTGTCTTTTTGTAAGCAGCACACATATTTTTATACTCATTATTTTTTGACTACAACAATGATTATTACTAAAGCCAAAATAAAAATAAAAATTGTGCCATTATGAATGCAGAAAGAACTAAAGTAATGATTATCACTCAGATTTTATTTTTCTTTTTAGAAATAAGTATGAAATATATTAAATAAGGATAATAAATGAAATCAATTAAAATATTAGTATTAATGAGAGTTTATTTTTTACCGTTGGATCTGCTTAAATTTAATGGCTTAAAAAAATGTGTAACTTTAAAAAATTACGCCAACTGTAACTTGAACTCATCTCTCATATATATATATATATATATTATATATATATATATATATATATGTATGTATGTATGTATGTATGTATGTATGCATGTGTGTGTGAATATGTTTTCTTAGTTTTTAATTTTATTTTGATATATTTGTTGATTTGCAAAAACAAGCAATGATATTAACTATAAAATCATTATAATTTCAGGATGATTGTGTTGGATCCCAAATAATATTATCACAAATATTAGTAATTCAAAATAAAATCAAACACAAGAACACAAATTTTACGTGGAAAATCCTTTCTCTTTGAAGGGAAAAATCATAGGACAAATTCTGAATAATTAAACTATTATCAAATCAATTACAATAATTCTTGTATATGTCTCACGGCTAAAGAAAAATCTCTCTTATTTTTCTTTGCTCTCTCTCACACACACACACCACACACACATTATCTCTTTCAAAGGTGACAACATTTTACTTTCTCCTTTTTTATTTTCTTTTCCATGCACAACTCTTTCTTGACTGTCTTCTTTTTCTCTAAGCAACTCCCTTTTGGCTACTCTCTGCTCTTTTTCTTTCTTGTGCAGCTTCCTCTATCTTTGCTCTTTCACATATTCTCTGTGTCTTTTAGAAGGCAGCATTACCTTGTTCTCTCCTTTCTCTTGCATTCCTCTCAAGCTCAAATCCATTTTCTCTCTCTTGGTTTCATGCTCTATTTTCCCTCTCTCCATAAGGAGGACCCTTGGGCCAAAGCCAAAACCAAGGCCAAAACCATTAAATTCTTTGTAGCATTGTCTATTTATAAGGCTTTTTTCCTATTCTCTCTTGGACTAGGAATATATTACTTCTTTAACAAGGAATAGATTTTCTTCCACGAAATAGTCTTTCCTTTTACAACAAGGAAATCCAAATTAATTTTTTCTTTTTCAACTAAGAAACCTAATTGACTTTCCAAGTTACAATTGTAATTTGAGGCAATTTCCTAATAGATTGAATTCCACAACAAGTGTAAATCTAATTGTATAAGTAAGATGTTCTAGATGCACAAATTTGAGGCTTTAGTTCAATTTCACAACTAAACATCTTGATTCTTAATAGAAACAATTATTCAATTTAAACATCTCCTATTCTCGGTAATATGAATTGTTATTTATAACATAGTTTTTCATTTAATGTACCAAACATACACTAACTATTTTAAAACAAATCTAATAAGAGTTTGTTTAAGAATACATTATTTTATATTTTTATTAGATATCAACTCGTGTTAATTGTTGGGCCAAATCATACCTTTTGAATCAGTTCCGTCCAAAAAATCAGTAACTTAAGTTCGATGATTCAACTTGGTCATTTAGGAACTTAATCACTTAGGATTTTCTATTTTTATTGATAATTTTCACATTTTTCATAAAATCCTCTAAAGTCGAGGTATTTTTCGTACCACATACGGTAATCTATAAAGTTAGATGTTACTTCGAGCAATCACAGCATCATAAATTTCACTTCTTTTTTTATTTTTTTGAAAACACCATAAAATTCAGTTCAAACAACTTAAAAACAATAATAAGAGACCAATGTTAGGTTTTTTTTTTTTTTTTTTTGAGAAGAAGAGACCAATGTTAGTTAAAAATCAGTTTCTACTCAAACAGTAAAATTGAGTTTAAACATCAATTTGAGCATAACTTATTAAACCGTAATTGAACATAAAACGATTTTTTTTTCTCAAATAGTTTACTTGCCTTTGCGGACGCGGTGGTTTAAACTTTAAATAAACATTTAACATACTACATGTTTATTTTCTTTGGTTTTCGATTAATGCTTTTATTTTTTTTAAAGATAATATATAGTAATTTTTTTATATAGAAGGAAAAGAAAAAAACAGAAGAAGAAGATAATATCGAATACGACAATTTGGTTGCTAAAGCCTTTTGATTTTCCAAGTGAGTCGGCTACTGAGTCTGAGCGAAAATGATGTCTGATCTACTCAGTCTCTCTTCTCCGCAGCCTCCGCATGGCGCTTGAAGCCCCTAGCACGAGTGCCTTAAAATAAGAAAAATATCAGTACATTTCCAAATTAACACGTTAAAAAAATGTAAATTTCCAAATTAGCATAGCAAAACGGCTAACTCTTTCTATTAAAAAAAAAAAAAAAAAAGCTAATTTGCATAGATTTTCATATTTATCTTATAGGACAAATTGTGATTGACGTGAATCTAGTATTTTATTTTTGCTTTACTTATAATCAGCCACATATACTCATAAATAACTAAAAATGAATGTAAAATTAATTGTGACTTTAGATTTTTTCTATCAAAAAATTTATATCAAAGATTGTAGGGTACACGTATAATTTAGCATGCTAAGAATGTTTTTTTTTTTAAATTATTATTAGCTTTACTCATACTCTCAATTTTCTATGCGCGTTAAACATGTTGCCAAAATTGTTTTGCTTCCTCCACGTAATGATTAGTTAAGATGTCCAATAGCAATCTTTAACTTAGCGTGGAACATTCTCAAAAAAAAAAAAAAAACTTTAGTGTGGAAGTAGTAAAAACAAAGTGCTTATAAAACACTCCAACAAGTGGCTTTTGCTTCTTTCTATGCAAATTTTTACTTGTTATACATGTTTTTCTTTTCTTTTTTTATTGAAGAAGCCACATAGACAGACAGAACCTAAGTTGCTTTGGTTTGGCTTTTTAATAGAAACACAAATGAAAGAAAGATAAAAACTCTGCTTATTTATTATTCTTTTGATAGCAACCGCTCTATCCACGATCCCTCCTAATTTGAGGCCTTACAACAACGGTTATTGAACCGCCTTGTGTTCAATCCCAGGAAACCCATCTGATGTTTTTTCATATTTTAATTTCAAATTAAACCTTGACGTTAAAAAAAAAAAAAAACACTAGCTTCCCTGAAAAAAAAGAAGACAAAGGCTTAAAGAATAACATTCTTTATTATTCGTTTTTCGTTGTCATTTGGTCCTGAAGAAGAGTAAAAGAACTGATCTTGAGTAAGTTTCTGATGTGGGTTTTCAACAATTTTGCTTGCTGGTGTGTTGGGTATTTGTTATTTTTTGGTTTCATGGTACTTAATTTTGTTGCTTGAGTTGTTGAAAATAGTATATTTTTTGTGATTGCAGGTGGAAATTGGAGTTGACTCTGAGATGGGTATGTAGTTTTTTGGGGGAGATCTGGTTGGGTAAGGAGTAAGGAGAGAGAGAGAGATGGAACCCCCAAGGGGGGTTTTGGCTTCAGTGTGGAACTTTATTTGCTTTCTACCTTTCTTCAATGGACTTCTTATTCTGGGAGTCATTAAAGGTCTGTTGTCAATTTGTTCCTGGGTTTTGTTTTCTCTTATTGGCTTCATTCTTGTTATGGCCTTTTTTTTTCCTCAAAATTAATCATGTAGTTATATATGTATTTGCTTCTTATGTTATTTAGGAAAAATATAGTTTTGAACAAATGAATTAATTAATCTTTTCAGTACTACTACAATACACTGTCCATGTGTAATTCCTTTTTTAATTTATACCTGATGTTTTTTGAGTTTAGTTTTGCTTCTGTTTGCTTTGTTAGAAGGTGTTCTGGAGTTTAACATTTGAAAATTGACAGACAGAAATGATTGCTTCAGGATTGTGCTTTCTTTCTCCCTCTTTTCATCTTGCCTTTAAGCTGCTTCCTGGGTTTCTTAGTTTGATTTCATTGTTATTGCATCATTATTTGCTCCTCATGCTAGACCTGAGTCCTTGCCTAGTTTAGTTTCTCTTCCTTGGAATTTTCTTTAACAGGGCATTTTGATTCATGTCTATATCACCTAGTTAAGATGCTAGTTTTCATGCATCATGTGCAAAACAAATACCTATGCCTTGAGGGTGATGTTTGAATTGTGTATGCAGAGAAATTAGAATAGTCATTTTAGCTAGTCATGTATACAAAGCATTGACCGGTGAATCACAATATATTGCCAGAATGAGGAGTGTGACTTTTAATAAACACATCAAATTTTTAATGAAACTTGTTTCAGGTATCATTCTCTGCCCATTGGTATGTCTTATCATGACAGTTGGAATTTCTTCTCTCATAATTGGTCTTTGGCCTGTACATATTGCCTGGACATATTATTGCGTTCTGAGGTGCTTTCATGGTCCCTCCACCTTCCCATTGTGATTTCCTGATTTATTTTTCTATTTTCGTTAATTTTTTTTTCTCATAGTATTGAATATTGATGTCTTTAATGAGCAGAGCCAAGCGATTAGGACCTGTTTTGAAGCTTGTTCTCTGTATTTCCGTTCTACCTGTGCCCTTGATTTTGTGGCCAGTAGTTGGTATTGTTGGAAGTATCATAAGTGGAGCAGCATATGGCTTTCTTTCACCAATATTTGCTACTTTTGATGCTGTTGGAGTAGGAAAGACTAGTAAATTATACCACTGTTTTTATGTATGTCTTCAATAAATGATTTCTTTTCTTTATAAAATTCTCTATTCTCATGTTGCCTGTCACAAGAGACATTCTTTTTTAAACTGTATTTGCAGGATGGAACTAAGGAAACTGTTAAAGGGTCCTTCACTATTGTCAGGGATTTTAGGGATGTTTGTTACCATTCCTACTTCTCAGTTATGGATGACCTACTTCTAAAAGGACCTCCAGATGTGAAATATTTTGAGATTAGGTTTTCTCTCTGTCTGCTGTCTACATTTGCTTCTTATTTCATTTATATTGCTGCTCATAGAACCGTAAAATAGAGTTTAGACTATATCATTGAAAACAAATCCTTCATTACAATATGAAGGATTTTAATGATGAACATGGACTCTTAAGTTCTTATAGTTTGCATTTGCTAAACTATTTATAATTTCCATGTGTTAACTTTATTTTCGTGATGGATGGAGTAATTAGAGATGAGAATATACTTTCCTGTATTTCTTTTTGTTTCAAACTCCATGTTTTCAATCTTGGAACATGAATTGTATTTGTAGGTCTCTTGAAGTATTTTCTGCTTATTATCTTTGAAAGATTATTTGTGGAGAAAAGACATTTTTCAGCCTCTAGAATATGCTTGATGTTTAAAACTTATATTCTATCCTTTTGGCAATTCAGAGATGTTTGACTTGACGTCAACATACACAATCAAGTTTGAGAAATTATATCTCATGCTGTAGGTGGAACTAATTGACATTCACACCAGGTGAATTGTCCAATGCATTGGTTAATTGATCCTAGTTAACGCACACTACTAGCATGTGGAATTCACACAAAGGGAAGTACTAATTGACTGTACAAGATATGATTGGCAGAAGGGTTGTTACAGAGGCCCAGGGGGTTCAAATGAAGGGTTGTTACACTTGGAGCCCAAGGGTTCAAATGAACCCCTGAATTGGACCAAAAAAAATTATTATAATATTTTTATCTTATTTTTCCTGTTTTGACACTTAAAATAAAAATTTGAATACCCTAGCCTTAACAACTTAAATAAACTTAAATATGATCATCTTAATTCTTAACAATATCTTGACTGTTTAAACACAAAGAAAAATCTCAATAGCAAACCAAGTTGATCTAAGATTTAGGAAAAAATTTTAATCAGCTCAAAAACAAAACTAGAATTTGCTATTTTTAAACCTTAAAAAAAGCTCATTTAGATCTTAAAAATTTTAAATAAATCAATCAAATGGGAAATTAGTGGATGAATGATTGCTTGACTATGTACATTGAGATGTAGCTAATAGGATTAATAATGAAGATATCATGTAACAATTTCAAAATATGAAACATCATAGAAGACAATTGTAAAACTTTATGTATTACGATTTTTTTTTTTGTGATGTCGATATATTTAATTTATCTTTTGTTTAAAATTTTGTATAATTTATGTTTCTTATTGAACCCCTAGAAAACAATCCTGGAGTTGCCACTAGGTTGTTAACAGATATATTTATGGTATGATTGTTTACAAGCGCATCATTTAATGGGACAGGCTTTAGTCAAGCTTTTAAAAAAAATAGTAGAAATTATCTGATGGTCATGATTAGCCCAGTCATCTTGTTTTATTCACAAAAACCTAGTCTTTTCCTTCCCCATAATATAACGACATGACACTGATAATTGATTTTTTTGTTTTTAATCTTGTTAGTTGTTCTGGATATGTGAATTATTGTGCCCATGTTTGTGCTTTGTTGGGGGTGGGGGGGGGGGGGGGGGGTTGTTTCCCCTCTTTTTATTTTCTTGTTAGATAATATCTTAGTTTAAGACTAGCTTGATAAGTGTAGAAACCCTTTGGATTTTAGATTTTTATTTTTCCATTGTATACAGAAGTTAAGTTTTGTGGAGTTCTTTCCATGCTGAACTTATTTTGTTTTATTAAGGTGTTTTTTTTTTTTCTTTGGTGTTAACTTCCTTGCAGATTGCTTTATCTTCCTGGGGCAGTAATTGCTGGAGTTCTTGGTTTAGTTGTTGATTTTCCATTAGTCTCATTCATTGCTCTATGCAAAAGCATCTACATGCTCTTTAAGGGATGGCACCGCTTGTTTCATGACCTTATAGGTCGTGAAGGCCCCTTCTTGGAGACAATATGCGTCCCTTTTGCTGGTCTTGCTATTATACTCTGGCCATTGGCTGTTGTTGGGGCAGTGTTAGGCTCCATGGTTGCCAGCATTTTTCTTGGTGCTTATGCAGGGGTGGTTGCTTATCAGGTAAGACTGTATGCTAGATGAGGTAATGTTGTTTTTTAGTTGTATAGTTAATACAGCTTGTTATAAATTGCTGCTTTTTTTTTTTGCTGATGAGCAGATGGAGGTAGCATTCAAATTGAGTTAATTTGTTGTTCACATGTTTGTTTTGTACAAGAATCACACTTACTACTAGAGAATGACACTATCTGATTTTTCTAGTAACTATAATAAATTTTCATGGTCAGATTCCATTGTAAACAGAATGAATAGTTACTTTGCCTGTTTTCAATGATGTTTTAACACCTCCAAAAGTGATTGTTGCTATTGTTGATTACCATTTTCTTCAACTGATCATTGTTAGTAGATGTTTCAGCTTAAGATTGAAATATATTGCAAGTTATCTCAGCTTTTAGCATTTAGTCTGTGTAATCATTTCAAGCAATTGCGCCTATGCTATAATCACCAAATTATGATTCTCATGTCAGAGACTTTGAGATCATATGAGATAGCGAGACCTTTTATTGGTGTCCTGATTGCAGGTGACATAAATTGATTGTTTGGTCTTTGGATTACAGGAGTCCTCGTTTTGGTTTGGTCTTTGCTATATTGTTGCAGCCTTGTCCATATATGATGAATATAGCAATGATGTTCTTGACATGCCAGAAGGATCCATCTTTCCTAGGTTTTGTTCAGCACTCTAATCCTCTTTGGTTGTGAAAAGTTTTCATGCACTTTGACTTGATTCTCATAAAATTCTGATATTAACAGGCCTAAATATCGAAATAAGGAAGCAGAATCACAGCCCACCTCTCGTACACCTTCTATCTCAAGGCCCAGTTCTTTCCGAAATCCTCCTTCCCGCACAACGTCAATCAAGAACCCTATGGCTGAGCTGAAGGCATTTGAGGTATCTTGTATATATTGCATTTAAAATTAAAGGAATGCTTCTCTCTGGAATGAAGTTCCCTCTATTTGCATGTGTTTGAGATGCGTGACTTAGTTGCATTATTCTAATTTTGAAGACACCAAATTTTTTAGCTCATGGTTTAGGTGCTGAATGAAAGTTTTTTCATGTCTCATGTAGCTACTTGATAGCTTATTCAAGCAGTGTCAACACTTTGCCGAAATAATGCTTTCTGAAGGACTAATAACACTTGAAGACATTGAAGGTGCCAAGACTAGCAGAGTTATTAGCATCGGGTTACCAGCTTACTGCTTTCTTCAGATGCTTCTGCGCTCTGCAAAAGCCAATGCTGTGGGTTTATTGTTAGGTAGTGCTGCACCTTCCTACATATGTTCCCTTAAATTAAATTATTTTTGTATCATTCTTCTTTTTTATAATTTGCGACAGTCTTGATGGCTAATATAGAAATTCCTTTTGTAATTGATTGATGTAGCTGACGAGGTTACAGACGTCACTAGCACAAACAGACCAAAAGATACCTTCTTTGATTGGTTTCTTAATCCACTTCTTATCCTTAAAGATCAGATTAAAGCTGAGAATCTTTCTGAGGCAGAAGAGGATTATTTCTCCAAGTTAGTTTTGTTGAGTGGAGATCCAGTGAGGTTGAAAAACTCAAATATTGGCTCTCCCCCTGAATCTGAACGTAAACGAGCTGAACTTGATGCACTAGCTCGAAGGTAATAAAGTGAATAATATTTGCAGTCTTGCAGAATCTTCCTAGTTCCCAGAATTATTTATTTTTCTTTTAATGCCCCTTTTAGTTGTGCTTCTTCATTTATCCTTTTTTTTTTGGTTAAAAAATAATGATGAAGGCTTCAAGGGATCACCAAATCTATCTCGAGGTATCCTACTTTTAGGCGTCGTTTTGAGGCTCTTGTCAAGACCCTATCCGATAATCTTGTCAAGAAGAATGATCACAGTGGATCAAACAATGGGCCTCAAACAATTCCAAGATCAAAGAGTGCCTTTGCACGAATGTTTAGCCAGCAATCTTTTAAGTACAAGACAAACAATCACGGTTCTGATCCGGAGTCACAAACAGCAGTGAGAAATGTGGAAATTTTATGATGAGAGATGCTAAATGTAATTTTTGTACCAATCTTAATATTCTTTATTCCTTGATTTCCTAATTGGTCGTTTTAAGTTGTATCCTTTATTTATTCTCATATTTGCCGTCTCCATCATGACAGATTAAAGAAGCATGTATTTCTATGTTGTACAAAGAAAATGCAATGTAAGAGAAAGATAGATACGGGTTTTGTTTTCTTTTTCCATTCTCTGAATATCAGTGTGGTTTCCGCACCCCCCCCCCCCCCCCCCCCCCCACCACCACCACCACCACCACCACCAACACAAAAGGCAAAAGTTTATGCATTAGCTCTCCTTTCTCCACTATTTGTACTAAACAACAGACTTACTCACTTTTTCTGCAATTTCCAGTGTATTCGGATTGAAAGCACCATTATGAAGTTCACTAAATTAGCAAATCACAGGATAAGACATAAGCTATTGGTGGCTTTGATAATCAAATTATAACTTGTTCCTAATTTGATATGAACTCATTGTCACACTAGATGAGACACTCGGAAAAAGGTTCTTTGATTGGTCCATGTCCTTTCAGGTATCTTGATGATTGAGGAAGAAGAACCAAGGTTCTTTGGACAAATTCTGTGACAATGAAATGTGACTTGTCTCTTGTCTGCTGGGTCTTGTTGCCTAATGTTGATGGATAGTGATTTGTGAGTCAACGTAAGCACATCGAAGGGCAATCTTGTGCTATTTTTGTTTGCTAGCTAATGACCTAGTTTAAGAATCTGTAAGTAGTCGCAAATTTGTGAGGACTTTTATAGGTTTACATTGTAGAATGTAGACGCACAATGTTGTACACATTTGCAAAATGATTGATTTAAAATGTATTGACAAATAATTTTTTTGTCTTTTCTTTTGTTCAGATGTTATTAATATTGAATGGTTACCAGTTTTATTTTTCATAGTATATTCAGTCTAGAATCTGAGTATTTTTTTTTTTCCTCATTTAAATAACAAAAAACAAAAACAAAACGGTTCATACTTTAGCCCCCCCAAAGCTTAAATCCCAGCTCCGACCTGGGTAAATTTACCATTAATTTTGAAGAATTCATGTTATCTCATACTATACTATACTATACAATGCCTACCTGTCAATTTCGTAATGGCTCGTCTTTCCTAGTTTTGTTGCTGATATGTCAGCTGTGTGTTGCTTTCTCAAATTAATTAGGAACTCAAAGTTAGCGTGTTTATACTTCAGAAACCTTCTCAGACTTTCCTCAAGGCAACTATTACTTATATTATTTTAGAGCTATGGCGATCACAGCAACAAATACTATTGCTAGAAGCAAGCAGCCTTTGCAAGTGATTGGCTTACTTTTGCAGCACATGCATAATGCATTGCAGTCACATAGTTACCTATTATGCCTTCGGTTTTAACTTCTTTTCCACATAGACCTGTGGCCCTCGGCCAAAACTAGTTTCTCATTCCGAGAGAAGACACATTAGCTTTAAGTGGTGCTATTTGTGCTACAATTTTCGTTGTGCGGTACAAGATTTTTGTAACTATCTTTTGGTGATAATCAATCTCGTTTAATATTAGTAAGAATGCTTTATCATCTAATTTGATAGTGTTTAATGAAAACACAACTCAAATGAAAAGAGCCCTATTAGAAGGCTGAGTTGCATTTTCATCTCTATGGTAGTCCTCCAAGTCCACCAGGCACAAGGAAATTACAGAGATGAAAATCTTAATAAAGAAATGGGCCAAGCAATGGGTGGAGGCCAACTAACTCCTACATAGTTCGAAGCAATATTTTTTTCCAATTTTATATGCAACTTTTATTAACTAAAAACCTTTATTCCCTTGAGAAATTGATGATTTTAGCTTTTCTAACCGCATTGCACCTTTGTTTGAATGGGTTTATGTTGGAATATTTACGTGTGCATAATAATGTAATTAGTTGAGTAGTGAGTCTTCATATTGGATATTAATGTTAAAAACGAGTAGTTAATAAAATTTAATTGGACCCAAACCTATCAAATTAAGCTTTGAGGTCAAATGGTGTCCTTATATATCTAAAAACTAAAGCATAGTATTTATTGTTGCTGCACTCTTTTTAAGCACATCGACGAAGTATTTTGGTCTATTTAGTCCACTTCGGTCCAATGCGGTCCACTTCAGTTCTATTCGATCCAATTCGGTGCTTTCGTTTTACTTCGATCCTATTCAGTCATATCGTTACACTTTGGTCTAATTCGATTCACTTTAGTCTATTCAGTCCACTTCAGTCTAATTCGGTTCATTTCGGTCCATCTTGGACTATTTGGGCCTTAAATTGATTCTTTTTGTAAATTGCCTTTTCAATTTTTGGGTCAAATTTTCTTTTCTTTTTTATTCTTAATTTTTAGGTTGAAAAGTTTGTAATTTTATTTTATTTGGACCAAACTTTTAATTTTTGGTTAAAAAATACAAACAAAATAAGTATTAGAAATTAGACATGTGCCCCTAAAAAATGATGAATATTCAAAATATTACCTTAAAATTCAAGTTTCAATAATATGGCACTATACTTATATTTTGGGGGAAAATGCTACAATTGTAAACCTATATAATAATTTAAACTTAATGTAACATGTTACATATATTCAATGAAATAAGAGCGTGTATATATATTTAACATTCTTAGACATGTTCAAATTAGTCAATTGATTATGGTATATTTAAAAAGAATTCATTTTTAATAATATCTTCTCCATTTATATAAAATGGTATCATAATTATATAATTTAAATCTTCTTAATAAATTACGTTTTTCACTATGAATTTTTGTTGAATGCAAAATATTTTATATATTACATTACATAAAACTTATAAATAAATAAAATATTTATAAATAAATACATGCATTATTTTACCCACAAATTTTATATTATATTCTTATTAAATAATTATATTACATTTGCATCGATAACCTCCTGAAGTCTCCTCAACTTGTTATCCTTTTATATATCACATTTTTCAAGATATAATTATATATAAAGCAAAGCACATGAACAATTAAAGAAAAAAAAAAAAGATTCCATCATCAGAGGTCTAAGCAAATCCCACGTTAGATTTACAATAACATCTCTGAACAAAAAAATAACTTAGTCTTATGGAACCCTAAAAATTCAAAAACTGGACAATAGAACTAAATAACCTCCCATCTAGCATAACACTAGGGTGACTATATAACATTAGAAGCAACAAATGACAACACAAACTGAAGAAAGACTAATGCAGAGACTCCAAGTGAAGAAACTGCAACATGGGAACCAGATGATGATTTGCCACCACCAGATGGAGACTCTTCCTCATGCGATATCACTTTTACGATCATCCTCTGACCCTTCTCGCAGTGCCCGGATACTCCACTGATGAAGTAGAAAGGACGCGGCTGATTCAACCTGAAAACTGAATTCCCATTGTTGGAGAAGAAGCTGGGGTGAGAGGAATTGCACCTCTTATACTCCGTCTCACTCACCTCCATAACTGAGTCCTTCCTGTATTTAAAACCTGTGTTTACCAAAATAAAACACAAACACCAAAATAAATAAATAAAATATATAGGAAGTACATTGTCATTGATAAGAAATATGTTTCACAACTTTTTTGAAACCTATTAAAGTGATGAATTGTTATTAAATTTTATATGGATTATTATTGATACCATTTTATTATCTACACATCAGTGATTATGAACAAAGTTGTGTATATAGACTCACTGAAAATATAAACATCAAACTAGTTAAACACGTGTATAGTATATGAATGCATGTTTGAAGTGCTATAAACCCCACACTTTTTCACAACTTTCTCATACCTTAGCAAATTGTTATTGATTTCACATGAGATCATCATTGACACATCTTTTTTGTTCACTACTCATAATTTTTTTGAAAAAAGTTGTGTTTATATAGGCCTACTGAAAACATGCATAAACATCAAACTAGTTAAGTGTAAGTGATTGTGAGCGCATGTTTGTGCATGTGATTGTGAATGCATGTTTGTGTATACTTACGGACAGTGTCACCAACTTGGAAGCGGTTTTCTGAGGCCCAGTCATTGTAGATTTTGCTGTCATTGGCTGGTGGGACTACCCAACCATGGGTGCCTCCAACTTCGAACTCAAAGGAAGAGACTGAGAAATTGTGAAGAGCGCAGAATACGGTAAACAAGAACACAATTAGAACTGTGGTGGAACTCTTGGAGAAAGAAGCCATTGGAAGCCTTTGCAAAGGCTCTCAAAAGAGACTAGGATATATGCTAAGGGAAGAGATCAGTTGAGTGTAAACACGGAGTTTTGAGGGTGTGATATGTGAGTAATAATAGTGGGAGTTTGTGATATTGGCTTATAATAAGGGGAATCCGCCAGAGAGCGTGGGTGTGAAGTAGGGCTTGAGATGAGAGTCAGTTACAGAGTCCTTCAGGAGAGAGTGGATGGACATGAAGGTAGTGGGAGGTTGTGGCTTTTTCTTTGACTTGGTCAGTTCCTCTAATCGATATTCAAAAACTAGTAATCCTGAAGCGGAAATGTTTTCCCACGTTGCTAACAATCATGGATAATGGGTCAGTTGGTCTAATCACTTGGATGAAACCCCTATTTTTCCTTTTTCTTTTTCAATGGTAAGGAAAAAAGGGTTTAAAAGTTAATTTTCATTCAAAATATCAAAAGGTTGTTGCACTACAAAAATCTTGGCACTTGACGAATGATCTTTTTTTTTTATAGGACTTTTATTTTTAGAAAATTGTCAATGAAATTTTATTCAGATAGCAAATAAATCAGTGTTAACAAAATTGACAATGTCTTAGAGAAATAGAGTTCATCCAAACTAAAAATCAGAAAGATAATCTAGTTCTCATAATTCAGGCATTTCTTTAATACATTATCTTACTTAATGGTATGAGAGAAGAGTTTACATAAGACAAAGTGTCTTTAAGTAGATGACCAATTAAAGAAGAATGTAAACATATCACCATATATTCTTTAGAGCATTGATGATTATTTCGGAATCTCCTTCTAGAGTAGAATATTAATTGTCTCACCCAACTCACTGAGAGGATTTGAATGAAACTTGAACTTGTTTAGTTTGGCAAATCAAATTCAACCACAGTCACATGAGGATCAACTAAATTGATGAGGATCAACTAAATTTTATAGGGAATAAGACTTTGTTTTGTACTGAAAAAGGTCAGTCACAACTCACAAGGACGTGACTGACCTTCTTTTTTTTTTTTTTAATTTTTTTTGTTTTCCTAGTAAATCATGGCTAGGGAATTATTCAATAGTAGCTACTAGAGTTTAAATCATTTTAAAAAGTAAGGAGGCTGCGTTAATATTTTGATGTCAATCTTCTAATTCCAAACATTGCAATCACCAACAGTTGCGTTTTTTTTTGGGGGGGAGGGGGGGGGGGGGGAAGTGCATTAGATCTTTTACAATATTGATTGCCATGAATATATATACCGGAATATATATACCCTAAGAAAAACCGAACAATACTAATTAAAGAAAAACATAAGTTGTTAACCACTAGCTTCGTCAACTCTTTGCTCAAGATGACAATATTTAATAAACCTTGGATTTATTTTCACCCCACCTCTTCATCAACACTTTTTTTTTTTTTTTTAATATCTCAATATCAAGAGTTGGGATGATTTGAACCCTAAACCTTTTTGTTGAAAATACAAAAAAATATCAATTAAGCAACAAAATTCTTGACAAACCCAACATTATTATCACTTGACAAACATCATGGCTATTATTACTAACAATACCATTTTAAAAATTATTTTTTTAATTAAGACAAAATTTTCAAAATAGGAAATTTCCCAAGACAACTTTCAAACATTTCTACTTTGCCAAATTTTTTTCACAAGCATCATAAGGGTAACAAATATTCCCAATCCTATATGACCCGCACTACTTAGGAAACTTTTTCCTATCTTGAAGAGGCAATAAAGCAAATATATATACTTTAATGGACAAAATTTAGTTACAAAATTAGTTGTACCCTAAGATTATAACCTTACTTAATATCATAAACATTACTGTATATTTTATAAATTTATCCGTTGAATTGTATTTACTTTACACTCTTAATACACATGTCAAATTTTGTGCCAATTAAATATTATTTACTATATAATCTATAAAATTAAATTTTATGCATAATTTTAAACTATAAAAACTTGCAATTTAAATAATTTATTGATGACATAATTATTGATCTTTAATTTTCTAAAAATTTTATAAGCATGGATGAAATAAGAAGAAAATGTAATCCAATGGTAGATTTCTCAAAATTCACCTCCAATAAAAATATATTGAATAAGGTTGACCTTTAGGGTACAACCAATTTTATAACTAAATTTTATCCTAATTTAATCTTTTTTTTTATATATATATACTATGAATTTATAATTTTTTTTTTTACATTTTCTCTTATTATCCCCAAAATAATTGTTTTCTCTCTTGTATTGCTATAATTATATTTCCTTTCTCCTTCATCTCCACCTTGTTAATATTGAAGTCCACTAATTAGAGATGAAAAAATATCTCTAACTTTTCTTGCCCCCATCAACTCCACTCGTTCCTCACATGGGTTTCACCCAACTCGAAGAAGGGATGGGTCAAGTACAAGGTACTCCTGATCTGACCCTAAACCATCCTATTATCATCTTTTAGTCCAACCAACACTACAAGCTTTTGGGCACGTATAATGGATATTTATATTGTAAGGACCTCAAAAATTAGCTGATAAAAGGATGTCACATAAATTAATTACTTTAATTTGTCATCTTTTAAGCACGAAATATAACAATTTGGGAGCGAGTTATTTAGCTAAGGACAAAAAAGCACAATCACATTCCTTGGATTTCAAATAACAAAGCAATACCCCAATTTAAATCACATATTCACGAGATTGTAAAAATAAAAATAAAAAAGATAATCAAGGAGATTCAGAAAGAATACATGAACTTTAGAAAAGTGCACTTGTATCCTCCTAGCTATATCACATACACAAAGATTGGCAATATGAAAGGGGTTTAACAAAAATATCATGTAAAAGCTGAAATTGAGCGGAAATGGAAAGTAGCCGCCATTTGTGTTCCCCACTGGCAATCTGAAATGCACACATGAATTTATCCTATACCAGGATACCACCAGCATGCATGGTCACATTATGTCATCTCACAGCTATGAAGCTAGTCAAATTCAGAAACAGCAAGGATTTGATCTGGACAGGACCTCTTTTGTTTCCTTTCTTTTGAGGTGCGTGTCTTCCCCCATGTCAATGTCATCTCCTGAACCATCCGCGTCCTTTCTAGGATCCTTTCTTTGAGGCCAGAGAGCCCATCCACGTCCTGGGCCTGAATCTTCTATCTCCACAGACTCCTGTGCTTTTTTGTTCTCTTTTTCCTTACTGGACCTCCTTGGGCCTTCAAATCTCCTTTTACATCTTATTGGGCCGAATTTCCCTTCCTTTCAAGGCCCAAATCCTCAATTACATTTTGGCCTCAACAGCCTATCTTTCACTTAATTATGACTCCTTGTTTAAAAGAAAGAAAGAAAAAAAAAAAAAAAAAAAAATTGGCTTCAAGTATAGTCTAATAATAATTGCATTTTTGTAGTGCCTATGTTGTGAACTTGTGATTAGAATTATATCGCACTTTTCCACAGTTCCACTATAAAAAATGATGTCTCTTTTTCCTTAAATGTCAAATAATATATACTTTTATAGCAAGAAATTAATTCTTTCGATTCATCTTTCATTTTTAAATATTTAAGACTCTTTTTTGAGAAACAAAAAAAAAAAAAAAATTAAGACTCTTAAGAAGTAGCTGAAGTTGGTTTTAATTAGCTCACCCAATAATTTAGAATTTATAACAAAAAATATATAAGAAGTGTATAAAGGATTGATCTTTAGCCAAAATAGAGAATTTTGAGATATTATAGATGAATTTTTTAAGAGAACTTCCCCAACCACTAAGATATTTAAAGTGATTCTGCTAAACTTAGTTTACTAAATATATATTTTCCTAGTTGTCTAGCAACTTTGAATTGACCTTTGACATTTTTTTATTAATGATAAAAAAAAAAAAAAAACCATTTAAAGCCTTAATAAATAAAAAAATGTTCCAACAAAAAAACAAAAAATTAAATAGATTTGATTGTAAAAAAAAAATGTAATTAAGTATTAAATTCTTTGATTCTTTCATTTTTTTAAAAAAAAAAAAAACAGATTGATTATTCCCTTATAAAAAATTGATTATTTATTTATAAAAATAATAAAATAATACGCTAACACAAGCTCATGGGTAGCCCATTAGGCCCAACCTAGAACCCCAGCTTGTTAAAGACAAAATGGGCATTGCCCATAGGCAGGGTCATAAGTTGGGATTTTCTCTTTCGGCCCAGTTTGAGCTAGCTCATTAACTAGTTAATAGCCCATTGTGCCCATAGACCAAGTAAAAATGGGTCAGACCAGCCTAACCCGACCCATTGACAACCCTTAACACTATGACTAGTGCTAATATTCCCGCTTTTTTTTTTTTTTTTTTTTTTCACTCTCTCACACGCACATTCAAGACTCTCTCTATCTCTCTCAAATCTCTCTTCTTCTTTTTTTTTTTCTTTCTTCACTTTCTCAATTTCTCTCACATGCAAACACAGGCTCTCTCGTTAGTTTGCATTTTGCATCTCCCCAATTCTTCTAATCAAAGTATTGACTCTCTCACTCAAACTCTTTCAAGGTTAGTTGTTTTCCATCTTTGCAATTCTTTAGGGTTTAATTTCATATATTGATATTAATTTAGGGTTTAATTTAGGATTTACTTTCATATATCAACTCTGTCTAATTGATTGTGGCTCTCTCTCTCTAATACTGAAAGTTATTGATTTCTCTAATTGAATTTTAGGGATATGACTATGGCAGATATGTCACTTGAATCGACCTTAGAGAAGGTAGATAGAAGCAAAGTTTTACTTGTTTGCACCATGTTTCATGGTAGTGAAGCATCTAATTCAGTTTATAGAATTAAAGTGGGGGACTTATTGGTTTCAAATTGGGAGGCTTTGTCTAGAGTTGCAGATCTTGGAGGTGAAAATCTTCCATATTGGATGAATTCTGCTTTGTTTGGTTCAAAAATATTGGTTGCAAATGGATTCAAGGCATCTAGTTTGGAAGTAGAATTTAGCAAAGACATTTTTCCGTTTGATGCCTTTGATCCTGCAAATGGATTTGAGAGCCAAGACTATGTTGCTGTTAAAAACTTCACAATGGGAAAGTCAAACCCTATATTGGTGGAAGTCAAGGGGAAATTATATACACTTGCTGGATTGCCATTTGAGCCTTTTGATAATCTTCCCCAACCTTCATTTGAGGTACATGATCCTGCAATTCAGGACTAGTCCCCCCTCCCTCCCCCACCATTTTTCATTTCTATATATCACCCTTTCGACTTCTATGGCTCCTCATCATCACCTCCCACATATTACCCTTTTGACTCCTCTGGCTCCTCATAATCACCTTTCACATCACATCACCTTCCTTATCATCACCTTTTGTTTGTATCAAAAGAGGGTTCATTTCCTTTAACAATGCAGTTAGGGAATCTACGATCTCTCTCTTTGGCCTTTTTTCCAAAGCATATGCATTTGACATTGCCACCGAGGAATGGATGGCCAGTACTGCCTTCATGGGGATGCCACTTCCATTCAATGGAATAGGAATCAATCAATCAATCAATCAATATATATAAAAGTAGAGACCTCATGTTAGAGAGTACGAGATTATGCCATGTGGAGCATTCCTTGAAGTTCTCTTTATGTAGGGTTCTAAATTAACAAAGTTTGCATTTATATCAAAGTATTAGTTCATTAAATTAGCCAATAGAGTAAATGCTGATATCATTAATTATTTATATCAAATGAATTTATATAATAATTTTTATAAATTCTATATAAGAGATCATTTTTAGTTGGAATAATAATAATAAATTTAGAATATAACATTCTTACTCATTATTAGTTATTTTGACAACAATTGGCACAAGAGCCATAAAAAATTAAATATTTGTGAATTCACAAAATAAATATTAGTCCTTTAAATTTCCTAACTCCTTTCAGTCACATGTAATATATAGTGTGTGTTTTAATATAATTTTTTTACAATTTATACGAGAAACATAATTGAATGATATATGCATTTTTTTAGAGGCATGAAACATGTATTTCTATATTAACCACTATATCATGCAATTTTCAATTTGTGAACACATATATAGTGTGATTTCTATTTTGTCTATAAAATAACTAAAGATTACAATTTTTACAGTGAAATTTATTCAATTTTTTTTATTCATCAATAGTTTGGGGATATGAATCATGGATGTCTCTATTGGAAATTGAGGTGCCAACCAATTAACCTACAAAATTCTTGGCAAACTTATTGAAATATTGGAGAAAACTAACAATAAGTTGCACCGCACATCATACGGGAATTTAGCTAGTTATAATAACAGTCAATACATCCAGTAATTACATTGTCATTGGGTTCGAAGAAGAAAACCTTCAATTGTGTGCTTTCTCCCTGCATTATGCATTGGGTTTCATGCATTCAGTTGCTCTGCCTATTGCAATTCCCCCCATCATTTGCAGGTCCCGTCCAAATTTTGTTCATCTAGGAGACAACAGAAAAAGAATTGTTCCAAATTTTCTTTGCGACTTTTAAAGTTTCAAATTGGAGAAAGAAAGGGTCATCAGTGGTGGAATTGGAGTGGTGGGAGGGAGTGATTTGGTAGTTGATACTTGATATGCTTAAGTTGTGGATGGGTGGAAAGGAACAAGGAAGTGTAAGTGGATTCTGTAGCAGACACTGTTGGATGGGCTGTGAATAGATGACCATACAGTTATTGGATAACAGCATGGAAGCAATCCTGAGGAAGGGGGTCAAGTGACCCATTCCAGCACTTGAAAAGAGTGGGGAGGAGCTTGGGAACCAATGTTGTCAGCCATTGTTGGTGGTAAAGAGGTTTGTCTGTAGATTGACTTCTAGTCCTTGCCTTGGATGATAAAGTTGATTTTTGTTAACTAGAAGTCGAGTAGTATATTTTATATAGCTTTATGATTTTGGATTGGTGGTAGGGAATAGGGATATATATTAGTATTGAGTAGATAGATAGATTTCTTGGTGAAGCATATGCTTCATGTGAAACAATCTTAACCAAACGCTTAGTCTTCACCAACTAGTGAAGACGCTGTGGCCAACGTTGTCTGAGAAGTCACTGACTCTTGGGCTTTAAGTTATTACTTGTAAGTTGTAATGCATAGTGCAAAAAATGATTAGTTGTTTCTTGAATTGTTTACTGAATCATTTGCCTTCGACTCTACTACATGCTTATTAAAATTAAGATATATAGTAAAGTAAATAGGTACAGTTTGTATTATATAGGAATTGATGCAAGACTCTGTTGACTATCAATTTGTATAAGAATTGTTGTTAAGAATGCAGGAAAGAGAGAGAAGAGAAATAAAAAGTGGAATTAAGAATTAAGTGGGTTTGACTATCATTGGTGATGACATTTTTATTATATGAATTGTGTTTTGCAACGAACGTACTCATCTTTCAAAAAAATAAAAAATAGTAAACTATATAATCAGTCCTTAATCTTACACAATATCTCAATTTAATCCTTAACGTTTCAAATGTGTCAATTTGGTCTCTAACCTTTTAGTATTGTGTCGAAATTGTCCTAACCATTAAGTGATGGATGAAAAATGTTGATATGACTAACGGTCAAAATAAAATATTATTTTTTGCCATATAAACTGCCACATGTATTGTCACGTTAACATAAACTTTTAAAAAAACTAGCACTACGTGTCCTTCATTTTTCATTTTCTTTTTTCCTTTCATGTTCTTTTGCCTCACTTTCTTGGGAAATAAACAGGATTATAAACCCATAATTGAAAAATTCAACTTCATTTTCCTGCATTTTCCCAAAAATCAAACAAGGGAAAAGCAATATTAATGAAAAAGCAAAAATTGCAAAACTAACAACATACCCATTTCTAAAAGAAACTTCAAATACACAATATTTATGTTGATTTCAGAAATTTAAAGGCCCTCCACAAAGTCCACTATTATTTTCATAGCTCACAGGTGTAATTGTATTGATTCTAACAAGGTCTAATACTAGGCCTAACAACAAATTGTTAGTAGCACTAAAGAATTTTATGGACTATTTTGATCTTTGGATAGGACTAGGATTAAAGAAGAAATATAAAATGATGCTAACAAGCACGGCACTTTGACAGCATGTAGGAAGAGCAAGGGTAAAAGGTTTGATCATTGATTGAGATTAATTAAAGAAGAGGAAAATTTTGATTCCAATAAGCACGATAGTGTTGACGGTGAGCAAGAAAAACAAGGAAATGGGGTGAGTGGCTTAAGCTTCAAAGTTTTGTTTTTCCCTGGTTTGGTTGCTAAGAAGATGTAAGAAAATTGAAGTTTAATTTTTCAATCCTGGGTTTATAGTCCTGTTTGTTTCCCAAGAAAGCAAAGCAAAAGAAAATGAAAGGAGAAAAAATATATATATTTAAAGGACATGTGGCACTAGTTTTTTTTAAAGCTTATGTTAACGTAACAATACATGTGGTAGTTTATGTAACGAAAATATATATATATATATATATTGACTGTTAGCCATTTTAACAATTTTCATTCATCCTTTAACAGTTGAGACCATTTTGACACAATACCAAAATGTTAGGAACCAAATCGACACATTTGAAACGTGGAAGATTAAATTAAGATATAGTGTAAAGCTTAAGGACTAATTATGTAATTTACCTAATAAAAAAACCTATTCATCAGATCTACAATAAGTTTGAGCTTCTTAATTTATTGAAATTAAAAAGCGAAAAAAGTAAAATAATCATACAATTTATCTTATTGAAAAAGGAATTGATAGTGAATTTTCAAATTCAATCCAGACTCTCCTGCAACAAAAGAAAATGAAAAGAATTACAAATTCATAGTCATTGATTACTCTGCATGCAAGAATTAACAGGGTCACATGAACATGATGAGCAGATTGGAAAGAAAAGAAATGTTTGCTGAAAAAAGGAGGAAATAAAATAAATAAAAGAGTCCGTGAGCGTGTCATCCTAAACGCTATCCGTTTAGTGCTGCCAATTGCTCTCCAAAACGAAACCCCTCACTCACATGGTTTTTTCTGCTTCATGTACTCTGTGTCTCTCTCTGTAACTTCTTTCTTGGCGCCAAATTCTTCAGACTCTCTGTCTGTGTGTGTGTGTGTGTGTGTGAGAGAGAGAGAGAGAGAGAGAGAGAGAGAGAGAGAGAGAGAGAGCAATAATAAGCAAAATAAGTAGAATAATAAGAAATGAGCATAAGCCTCCTAGTCCGTACATCACTGAGTTCGCTCCGACTCCGAAACTCCTCCACCTCCAGTCTGTCCATGTCGTCTCTTCCGATTCCAAAAGGTAAGCAAGTTTATCATGTTTTCTTTAGGAATATCATTGATTGTTTTTGTGCTTATCATATTACTAACCTTTTTTCTCATTTCTTCTTAAACCATATAAAAAGACATGTTTTTTATGTCACTTGGTGGGTTCTGTTCTCATTTCTTCTTTTTCATTTGTGTTGATAATGGTTGCAATTATTTTTTCATGGTACATTTAATTGTTGAATATTTTGATGATCCAAAACTACTTTATCTCTTTGCCAACAACACCTTCATTCTTGTTGCGGGTGTAGAGATAACCACCATGTTAGCATGGGTGCGGAGAAATGGTTGGACATTGAAATTTGGAGCTCCATCCATGAATGCTTTAAAGTTCTTAAGTCCCGTGGTTATCGAATACAGTGCTTTGAATAATTACAATCAGGTACTGAAATCTGAGCCCATCTTGTGTTTGGCTGACTCTTTGGTCTGTGTGTGCTTAGGTATCCATTTACAACAAGGATTGGTCACACCCAACTGCGACAGTTGTTGGAAATGAGAACAGGTGATTAACTTCTGTTGCAGCAATTGTTATTCTCAAAATTATGATGTAAATTATAATTTCAACCTTTTAGTTTTTAGTTTTTAGTTTCAGCTGATGTTCTAATTTAAGCCCCCCAGTGAGCTTTAACTCAAATGGCACTTCCTCTATTTGAAACTACAAATCAAGGTCATGGATTCAAACTCACTAGTACTAACTTAGCAATCCAAAAAAAATAAGTATTTTTTTAAAGACATCTGAAATAGGACAGATTGGGGATTCTGTTTATGGTGCGGTTACCATAAATTGAGGATTTGTAGTTTAGAGTTTTGAAAATAAAGGTTAGGGGTTCAAAGAGTGACTAGGGTTTTGACAGGAAAAGAAACAAGTTTGATTTAAGGTTGTACGAGGTATGAAGAAATTGAGATTGATTCTGTCCACCGGTTATGAATAATATGCATGAATAGGAGAATAAATAGCTTGTTTGAAACTGAAATTGAGACTGGCTTTATTCATAGATTGTTAACAGTCATGTGGATAGTGTGTGTGGGCAGTACAGTACTTTAAATAGTATAGCAAACAATGCTTGTGCATGAAGAAAGAAGAATAAGAAAAAATGGACTTATTTTTTAACAAAGAATGCTTCTTACTTGGCAACTCCAAGGGGTAGCACAATTGATTGGGAACCACACCTCATGAGACTGGGGTCACTAATTCCAATCTCCCTCTCTCCTTCCTTTTGGGGCCAAAATTTACTTATAAAAAAAACACAATGAATGCTTCTTACATGGCTTTACCTTACTCTTAGGCTTCCAAAGAGGATTTTTCTTCTCTAGCCGTGCAATTGTTTAACCATTACCCCTCTTTTCTTTGAAATATGTTCAGAGTTTTTGATAATCTCTATTCTCATTGAATTAATGTGACAAGTCCTACAGATACATTTTAGTGACGGGCTTCTATGTTGTGCACAAGAAAGATAGCCTACATCATATTAATTTTTAAGTCTACTTCGGAGTATCGAAGGCACCGTAGATTAGTAAGAACACTTCTAAGAACACTTTTAGGGGGCCAGAAAACAACTTTTTGTTGCTCTTTGGGACCACGATTTAACTTTCCCGTGCATAGTACTTGGAAAATTCTTTGGATCTTTTGTGATATTTTTTCCTAATGGACACGTCCTAAACTATTGTAGGTGCGATATTTTCCTCAAATTGAGAAGTTTTAATTAACTGCAAACTTTTTTTAAAATCTATGCTTCTTATGTCATGTCACTACTATTTAATCATGATGAGTTAAGGAAAAAGAAGTCAACATTGAGATCAGTGTCTACGACATTTTTTTGCAACCATCTTGATGCCTTAGAACATGGTTAATTAATTTTTTCCTGGATGTAGCCTTATATACATCATTGAGTTCAATAAATTAGTTGATTCTCAAAGGTTCAATAATTTAGTCTTCTTGTGAGGTCCATTCTGTGAAATAATTGCTACCAAAGGCCAAGCTTCAAAACATGGTTATATACATAATACATTTCGAAGTACAAAAAAAAAAAAAAACAAAACTAGTACTGCTTTGGGTTTTTTGTCTATTGATCTCATTCAAAAGGAAGGTGTTAACTGCAATTATAGCAGTTGGAAAATCAATTGTGGAGGAAAATCAATTGTGGAGCAATAAGTTATTTAATGAATTTTTTATCGAAATTCATATGCTTGGCAGTGGAAGGTTTTAACACAAAGTGAAAGAGTAAAAACAAAGGTAGATTAAAAGCGAAAAAGGAGGGAGATTAAAAAGAATGAGGTTGGTCTAAAAAACTATTATAATTTAAGTTTTTGGGTTGGTCTTACCTTATGATATTTTAATTTTTAATAGAACTGCATAAAGACAAGAATCTCAAAATAGTCTTAGAAAAATGATCTTCATGATACTTGTTAAACTTACTTACCAAGCAGGAAGACACTATAGATAGATGACATAAATTATATATATATATTAGTGTTTGTGTATTTGCATGTGAGTGTTTGTGTTCATTTATCAAAAGATTTAAAAAAAAAAAAAAAAAAAAAAAGGTCTTGGTGTTCAATGATGTGGACACCTGTCACCGCTTTCATTATTATTTTACCCACTAGTTGCTCACAAGTTACCTATTAATTTACTTGTTTTTATGCTAGATTATTTTTTCAAGTATTTCTAACTTTTAATTATATATAAAATGAAAAAGGCTATGCTAAAATATTCTTTATATTTTTATTTGGTTGTGTAGGTTGTTCATATTTTCTACCAGTTGATTACAGAATATCTTTTAAATTGCAAGTTCAACAGCTATAAAATGAAAAGGTTATGCTAAAATATTTTTTATATTTTCTTTTGGTTGTGTAGGTTGTTCATATTTTTTACTAGTTGATTACAGATTATTTGTTAAAATGCAAGTTCAACAGCTGGATTGTTTCGTAAAGTATGTCCAACTCTTAATTAATGAAATGACTATTATAAAATTGAGATTATATTATCTTTTGGTGTGCTAAAATAATTTTTATATTATCTTTTGGTTTCTACCAAATTATAACGGATTATCTATTAAATTGCAAGTTCACACAAGCTAGAATATTTCTTTAGGTCTCTCTAAAATGAAATGCTTTGCTAAAATAGTCCTCATATTAATCCTTAGAACATGGTTAATTAATTATTTCCTGGATGTAGCCTTATGTACATCATTAATTTCAATAATTTAGTTGATTCTCAAAAAAGTTCAGTAATTTTGTCTCCTTGTGAGGTCCATTCTGTGAAATAATTGTTATCAAAGGCCAAGCTTCAAAACATGATTATATACATAATACATTTCGAATAACAAAAATATAAAACTAGTATTGCTTTGGGTTTTTTGTCTATTGATCTCATTCAAAATGAAGGTGTTAACTGCAATTATAACAGTTAGAAAATCAATTGTGGATCACTAAGTTCTTTAATGAATTTTTGACCGAAATTCACATGCTTGGCAGTGGAAGGTTTTAACACAAAGTGAAAGAGTAAAAACAAAGGTAGATTTTCTCAAAAATTTATCACGCGTAATGCGTGGATCCGCATTTAGTTTGGATAAAGATGGCGTATATAGTGGATCTCAAGATTTAGGTTTATAATTTTTTTAAATTAAAAAAAAAAAAAAAAAAAAAAAAAAAAACTTCCACAAATAAGTGAAGGGCATAGAGAAAATGTTAATAAATTAACAGTGATTAACTTTTTAAACTAGACATAATTTTAAGACAACAAATAATTTAGTACGAAGAATATATTAAAGGAGAGTACATTTATTCGTACCACACCAACAAGTGGCAACCAATGCCAATAGAACTTAACTCGGAAACTCCAGAAAAGATATACTTACTTGTTAAGCAAATTGGACAACTAGACAACGGTAAGTCAAGAAGCATAGATTATTATTCTTCTTTTTCTCTGCATCAAAGCTGAGAGAAGAACAAATACGATGAGCTTTGAGATCTAAATTGCTAGCTGTACAGCAGCTAGCTTCTTGATCATTCTCTTTGCACTTTCATTTGATTGAATGAAAATCTAATTCATCCAGGCAAAAATTGGCGTCCTGTTTTTTTTGGGATAGTTGGGTAGATAGATCTAATATTGTTTTTCTTTCTTAATTGAGGTTCCAAAGATATGTCAGATCTTGCGAAAGGGGGTGTTGTGGGGGCAGCTTTTGGAGAGGCATTTGCTATTTTGCATGATGCAGTCAAGCATGTGATAGGCCAAATCAAGATGTTCAAACCCGAACTTGAACTCTTACAATCCACGCTAGATGATGTAGAATCAACCGTCCGACGAATAGAAGAATTAAGAATAGCTCTTGATTTCCCAGAAAAGGAAACAAAGAGCTTGGTGGAACAAATGAAGAAGGGCAAGGATCTGGTTGACAAGTGCTCCAAAATCAAGCGTCGGAATTGGAAGTATTATGTAAAAGCCTATTTTTATTCGAAAAAGCTTTCGAAGTTGAACAGGGCTATTCAAAAGTTCTGTCAGGTTAATTTGATAACACAAATCGCAAAGACTGGGATGGAGACTTTGAGCCAGGTGAATCAGAACGCAAGGATTGGGTCGGAGACTTTGACCCAGGTGAAAGAGAACGCAAGGACTGGGATGGAGACTTTGAGCCAGGTGAATCAGAACGCAAGGATTGGGTCGGAGACTTTGACCCAGGTGAAAGAGAACGCAAGGACTGGGATGGAGACTTTGGCCGTGGCGAATCAGATCAAAACGATTGGGTCGGAGACTTTGACCCAGGTGAAGCAGAACACAAGGACTATTTTGGAGATAAAGGCCGAGGTAAATGAGAACACAACGACTGGGCGGGAGACTTTGGACGGTGTGAAACACAACACAATGATTGGGTTGGAGACAAAGGCCGAGGTGAGTCAGAACACGAGGATTGGAAAGGAGACGTTGACGGCGGTGAGGACTATGAGTCTTGCTTTGGAGAGTCAGAAATCGGACGTGAAGAAGAAATATGGGACACTGTCGTGTGCGGTTCCTAAACCCAGGGATTATATTGTTGGGTTTGATTTGCATTTGAAGGAGTTGAAGAGGAAGCTGCTGATGGAAGAGGTGTCTGTGCTTATATTGACTGCTCTTGGTGGTTGTGGGAAGACCACATTGGTCAAAATGCTTGGTTGGGATAAGGAAATTATAGGTTTTTTTTTTTTTCTCTCTCTCTAATTAAACCTGTTGCCAACTAAAATATGTCTAGTAAATACAAAAAAAAAAAAAATTCATTTTTGTTTTCCCAACTACTAAATCCGTTGTGTTCGTAACATTTTTCTTTAAATAAACATGGGGCGATACTTTTATATTAGTTATTTATAATGATAGCATGTGAATACCTTATAATACTAAAAGAAAATGGTTAGGTCATTTAAAAACAAAATACATAGAGAACTTTATTGATGAATCTTAAAATGTATCATTGCTAGATTATTACATATAAGACAAAGTTTAGCTACAAATTAGTTGTAGTTTTAGGCTACAATCTTACTCAATAAAATAAATATTACTATATATTTTGAAAATCTAACTCTTAAATTGTATGATCTTTATGCTCTTAATATACATAATTTTAATGCATACTTTTATATCAATCGAATATTATTTATTATATGATTTATAAATTTATATTTTATGCATAATTTAAACTAAAAAAAAAAATTACAATTTAAACAATTGATTGATAATATAGCCATTGATCTTTAATTTTCTAAAAATTTTGCAAGCAAATATAATTCAATGGTAGATTTTATCAAAATTCACCTCCAATAAAAAAATATTGAGTAAAGATGTAGTTTTGGACTACAATTAATTTCGTAGCTAAACTTTGTCTATATATATATATATATGTATGTGTTTAACCGTAATTGGAACAAATGGGAATACTTCATTCACACAGAAGATTCCAATTTATGCAAGTGAATTGAACTATGTTTTGAAACAAATATTTGTGCGATAAGGTAAGATATGGTAGGCCATTGCTAATCGTGTTCATTCTTTTGTTTTAGTCCTTTCTCAAACATGAACTACGCTTTGGTGGCAGCTTTCTAACTACGTTGTGTTTGGATAGGCATATATATGGACAGAATATTTTTTGTCAACGTTTCAAAATCTCCCAACTTGAAGGTCATTGTACAAAACCTATTTAATCATAATTGTTATGATTGCCCTGAGTTTCAAAGCGATGAAGATGCAATCAACCAGCTGGAGCAACTGCTGAATCAAATTGGAACAAAAGTTACAAAACCTATATTGTTGATCTTGGATGATGTCTGGCCTGAATCAGAATCCCTTATTGAGAAGCTCAAGTTTAATATTCCAAATTATAAGATTGTGGTGACTTCAAGACAAGCAATTTCAAGATTTGATTTTGGACTTAATTTAAATCCATTAGATCATAAAGATGCAATGGAACTTCTTCGTCACTCAGCATCATTGCAAGATGGGAGCTCTTACATTCTAGAAGAATATATGGAAAAGGTACTTTGTCAACATATATATATATATATATATATATATGAAATATGGTTAATTTTGTTTGTACTTTTGGGTTAAGGTGTGCATATAACCAAAGATACACGTTCTATTTTTGGGTTGATGGGTCCATATACCATATACCATATGTACTTGCCAAAATCATGTTTTCATACTTGCAAACGCATTATATTTAAGCTTGTTTGTTTTGTTTCCAGAAAACCAATTGTCCCCAAAACCTTTTTTTTTTTTTTTTTTTTGAGAAAGAATTGTCCCCAAAACTTAAGTGAAGACAAGGGAATATATATATAATCATACAAACAGCATTTTCATATTTTTGAACAAAGGGTGGTTTAGAGTTTAGAGACAAAACAGTCTTGGCCAATATTACCCTTGTAACCAATGGACATAACAAAATGGGTAAGAATTTGCTGACTCAAAAAAGGCCCGACCTAGACTCAAATTTTTTTACTCGAAGTAAAAACGGGTTGACACGTGACTCAACCCGCTTTTTGCAGGTCTAAATTAAGACTATTGGTTTTATTGTTTGTTGTGAGTTTTAAAGAAACAATTAGACTTTTACATAATTTCATGCAAATAAATTGAAAGATGAATGATTGAAGCATTCTGCAATAAGTATAGATTTTTAGATATCAAATAACAAATTACATGTCAAGATAATCTGATTACAATAGAGTTAAAAACATATATTTAAAATTATATATATTTATGAAAAATATTCATAAGTGTGAAAAAAGTGAAGTCAAAGTATCAATGAAATTAGCATAAATTATGAATGCTTAGACCTATTTTTTAACGACTCATATCCAAATAAATGGCTTTTCAAAATAAATTATTTGATTTCCTAGAGTGTGTGTTGCTTAACAATGACATGATATTCATAAAAGAAACCATGTATAAATAAGTAAACAATCAAACTTTAATTTATATGCTCAAATTGAAATAGAGTGACAACCACAATTGATAATGGATTATAAAATTAGTTTTCAAGATTGTAAACTTTTTTATATATTTTTATTCTTTATCAAATTAGTTATCCAATAAGACATTTGTAATTTTATTTTATGTTTTGAGATGTTGATATTGTACAGAAATGAAACTTATATTTTTGTTTTACTTATCCTTTGTGCTATTTTTTTTTTATTAGTAATGTTGAGATTTATATAATTTTAAAATTATTGAACAAATATTAATTTGTATAACTGAGCTCATTTTTTATATGAGTGGGGAGTTCAAAGTAATGCATTTTACATTAAGTAATTTGTTGCATGACTTTCTAAATGATAAATAGAAATTGTTTTCTTTTTTCTTTTTAAATTATTTGAAAAAATACAAGCCAACCTGACCCGCAACCCAATTGATCAAACCCGCTTTTTAACCCGCTTAAAATGACCCGTCTTGACCCACAATCTATTTGACTTGCACCCCGATATGCTGTTTACCTAATGACAAGAACTAATTTTATTCGGTTGCTTGAATTGCAGATAGTAAGATATTGTGGGGGGTTGCCAATAGCCCTTGAAGTGATTGGTAGTTCACTCCATCGGAAGTCTGTAGAGGTTTGGCAAAGTACAGTAATGAGATGGTCTGAAGGTCATTCTATTTTTGACTCTGATAATGAGGTGCTTGCTTGTCTCCAAAAAAGCCTTGACTTTTCTGCTGACAAGAACATCCTCAAAGAGTATTTCATGGACCTAGGTTTATTTCGTGAAGACCAAAGAATCCCTGCTACTGCCCTCATTGATATTTGGACAGAATTACATGAACCAAGCAAAAATGATGTCCATGTTATTGCTAATTTGCATGAACTCAACAATCGGAATTTGGTTAGTCTAGTAATGACAAGGTTTGTTCAGACCTAATTTCTAAAGTGTGATTTGCTTGTAGGATAAGCTCTTCATTTGATCATTTCTAGATGCTAGTTGTGATGTGATATCTCTATACATGACCTAAGGCCCAAAATATTGCATTATGTCTTCTAGCTTAATCAACTTCTGGCCACAATTGATAATATATATATACACCAAGGATGCTAAAGGTGATTACTAAAAAGAGACAAGAAATTTTATATCAAACAATAAACAATAGGGGGTCCAATTACTCTGCCCAAAAAAAGAAGGGAATCTCAACTTTTAATGGTCTATACCTTTCTGCTGCTTATGTTATAACCGTTTGGTTTTAATTGTTACAGATAGAAATTGATTGTCTCAATCCATGTCTTTCTTATCGTATCCACAACTATGTTCGATTGCCATGGAATATATATTTTTCTTATGTGAGAACTGAAGAATTTGAATCTCTTATAAGCTTATACTTTTGTCATTCACCAGGAAAGATGCAGAAGAAGTCAATAACTATTACAATGAAGACTTCGTCACACAACATGATCTTCTTAGAGAGCTAGCTATCCAATTGAGCAGCCAGAAACCAATAATAGAAAGGACAAGACTGATTGTGGACATTAGCAAAAACAATCTACCAGACTGGTGGATGAAATCACAACTTATCAATGCACGCTTATTATCTGTCTCTACTGGTTAGTACATTTTTCTCTCTAACAAAGGCACACACACACAATGTAACCTACTAATGAGTATCTTGTTACACCATATGGAATTTTTTTTTTGCAGATGAGCTGTTTTCGTCGAGTTGGTGCAACATTCAAGCACCTGAAGTTGAGGCTTTAATTCTGAATTTTCGAACCAGGAATTACACCTTACCTGAGTTTGTGAAGATTATGGTTAAACTCAAGGTTATAATTGTCACTAATTATGGTTTCTTTCCTGCTGAATTAAGTAATTTTCAGCTACTCAGTTCTCTCCCCAATCTAAAGAGAATTAGATTAGAGAAGGTTTCAATTTCTTCCCTTTGGAATACCCTTGTACAATGGAGGAGTTTGAAGAAAATATCTTTGTTTATGTGTTATATTGGTCAAACTTTTGGGAATTCTACTATACAAGTTTCAGATTCATTTTCAAATCTAATGGAGATAAACATTGACTATTGCAATGATTTGGTGGAATTGCCTACATGGTTATGTGAGTTTCTCCACCTAAAAAAACTCAACATCACCAATTGTCATAAGTTGTCTGAACTGCCTGAAGAAATAGGAAAGTTGGTGAATTTAGAAGAGCTAAGGCTTAGGTCTTGTACCGAATTGTCAGAGTTGCCAGAGTCAATCAGAAGCCTCCATAAGTTACGCATTCTTGACATATCTAACTGCCTAAGAATTATCAAATTGCCAAAACACATCGGTGAGTTGCATAAATTGAAAGAGTTACACATGAAAGAGTGCTTGAGTTTGCATAAGCAGTTGCCATCATCAATTATTGATCTCAAGGAGTTGTGGCTTGTGGTATGTGATGAAGAGAGGGCCAAGTTATGGGAGCCTTTTGAGGAATCTTTCTCCAAATTAAAGGTAATGGTGGCTAAGAAAGATATCAGCTTGAATTAGCTTTACAAATCATGATTTTTGAGACCTATTTCTTCTTGAAAAATTATGTAAATTTTATCATTTTTTATTGTTCTCTTCCATTCTTTGTTTCTGTTTTCTTTTTTCTTCTGTAATGATTATAAAACAAGTAGCTTAGTAGACCAAAACAAGAATATTTTTTTAAGAGTTGCAGTTTTACACATGATAATGTACCCTTTAAAAGTATTGAGAAAATTTAGGGTTGAGGGTTGTGAATGTGATTGTTTTTGTTGTGTATGGTGAAATGGAAAAAGAACTTGTAAACAATGTGACATCGTTTTTTTCGTTATCTTTTATTAATATTAAAAATTAAAAAATAAAATAAAATAAAAAACCTCCTTGCTAGTTTTGAAAAGAGCAAGATGAAAGAGTGTTTTTTTTTTAATTAATAGTTTAATACATTAAAATAAAATATTCTTATTGAGCGAAATTGTTTGTTAATATGGCTAATCCTAATATATGATATTGAGCTTTTCAAAAAATAAATTATACAATATATTCCAAAGATACTACCTAATTAAACTAGTTTACACCCTAAAATTACCGAATTACGAACACGAGAAAAGTCTCACACGGCTTGTAACTTTAAGTTTGTGATTCCATTTCAGTTGCAGAAGGGTTGTGGGGGTGAAATAAGACTCTAGGGTTTAGAAATCATGAATGGTCTTCTTGAGGAGAATTATGCTCATCCAAAATGTGCTCACATGAAGTATCCAGCTCAAAAATGGCAAAAGCAAGACATGAAAATTTTATAAAAATAATAAAAAAGTTGAAAAGATGATTTTCTTTGGGGAATGACTTCGAAATAACAAAAATGTTTGAAGGGAAGTGCACACGTAAATATTGAAATATGTGATCAAAATCATATAAACCTTCAAGGTGTTAGAAATACTGAATTGAATAGTATTGTATTTCTCACTGAAAGAATATACATAAGTGCCTTTATATAGGAGGCATATGAGTGCAATACAAGTAAATATGAGTATAGTACAAGTAAGAGTGCTATACAAGTAAGAGTGCTAAACAAGTAAACTAGTTGGGCCTAAAGCCCACAACACTATATATGTTAACAGCCCCCCTCAAACTCAAGGTAGATGTGAGACCAACTTGAGGTTGTCAACCAAAGTACGAAGGCATCCCTTAGGATGTGACTTGGTGAAGATATCTGCAAGTTGATCTGTAGAGGAGACTGGATTAGCTTGAGAGCACCATGGACAAGATGATAACGGATAAAATGACAATCGATCTTGATGTGTTTAGTCCATTCATGGAAGACATCATTGTGAGCAATATGAATAGCACTCTTGTTGTCACAATAAAGAGGAGTAGCAGAAGATGTCAACACACCTAAGTCTTTGAGAAGCCATCGTAGCCAAAGAAGCTCAGATGTGGTATCAGCAAGGGCACAATATTCTGCTTTAGTACTAGAACGGGCCACATGAGTTTATTTCTTGCTTCGCCAAGAAATCAGAGAAGAACCAAGAAAAAAGCAATAACCAGTAGTAGACCTGCAATCAGTGGGATCTCTTGCCCAATCAGCATTAGAAAATGCACGGAGAACAAGAGGAGACCGAGCAGAGTAAAAAAGACCATGGAAGAGAGTGCCCTTTAGGTACCGAAGAATGCGCAGAACAGCAGCATAGTGAGTCGATCGTAGAGCAAACAGATATTGGCTCACTTGGTGAACAGCATAGGAAATGTCTAGACGAGTAACAGTAAAATAACTAGGCTGCCAACTAAGTGTCTGTAAAGAGAGGGATTAGACAATGGTTTCCCCCATGAGGGAGTTAGATGCGCATTAAGCTCGACTGGAGTGTCAACAGTCTTGCTATCAGTGAGTCCAGCTCTAGACAAGAGTTCAGAGGCATACTTGGCTTGAGTAATGTAAAGTCCATCTGTAGAATGAGTGATTTCAAGACCCAAGAAGTAGCTGAGATGTCCAAGATCTTTCATCTCAAACTGCTGACTGAGAAAATCCTTGAGTTCTTGAATGCCACTGAAGTTATCATCAGTTATGATCATATCATCCACATACAAGAGAAGTAAAATAGTGCCTTTGTCAGTGCGACGAAGAAATAAGGCAGAATCATAATGACTGGCCATGTAACCCAAACGAGAGATGGTAGAGCTGAACTTGGCAAACCAAGCATGTGGAGCTTGTTTAAGGCCATAAAGTGCACGTTGAAGGTGATAAACCTTGTTTGATTCAACAGAGAGACCAGGAGGAGATTGCATATAAACTTCTTCACTCAAATCCCCATTAAGGAATGCATTTTTGACATCCATCTGGAAAAGATCCCATTTATTGGCAGCAACAACAGCTAAGAGGGCACGAACAGATGAGATACGAGCAACCGAAGCAAAGGTCTCTTCATAATCAATCCCATACTCTTGTGTAAAACCTTTTGCAACAAGACGAGCTTTGTAGCGCTCAATGAACCCATCAAAGTGAGTCTTAATCTTGTAGATCCACTTACAACCAACCACAGATTTCCCAGGGGGGAGAGTGACCAAGTCCCAAGTATGGTTTTTAGATAATGCATCAAGTTCCTCTTTCATTGCAATCTGCCATAAAGGGTCAGTGGAAGCCTCACGATAGGTGTGAGGCTCGTGCAATGTAGCAAGGTCAGTGTAACAATGATAGTCAAGTAAATGTGCAGGAATGGACCTTACCCGAGTTGAGTGACGAGGTGGAACGTCTTGTACATGATCTTCAGGCAGAGCAGGAGCAGGAGAACCAAGATCAAGGTTGGGTAGCTCGTCTTCGACCTGTTCATCTTCCACATGTTCATTAAAATGGGAACTAGGAAAGAGATCAAGGATTTCTGGTGGTGGACAGAGAAGTTAATAGGAGAATCAGGAGCAGCTATAGGAGGATCAGGATCAGCTATAGGAGGGTTAGGAGCAGCTACAGAAGGAATTTGCGTCTCATCTGGAAATAGATCTAAGACAGAAGAGGAAGATAAAGAAGCACAGAAGTGAGAGAGCTCGACAAAGAGGCGATGTTCCCAAAAGACAACATTGCGGGAGACACGAAGACGATGAGAAATAGGATCATAACACCGATACCCCTTTTGAGTTTCGCCATAACCAAGAAAACAACAAAGTCTTAACCTAGGCTCAAGTTTGTTATGCTCATGTGGTTGAAGAAGAACGAAACAAGCAGAGCCGAATGAGCGTAGGTGGTGATAGTCTGGAGGTGACCCAAAAAGGCGCTCATATGGAGTTTGATTTTGGATGACAGGATTGGGAATGCGATTAATAGTATGAACAGCATGAAGAGCAGCTTCGCCCCAAAAAGGAGCAGGAACTTTGGCAGAGAGAAGAAGAGCACGAACAGTGTCAAGAATATGACGAAGTTTTCGTTCGGCTCTACCATTTTGCTGAGAGGTACCTGGACAAGTTAGTTGATGAACAGTGCCATAGGAATGCAAAACAGCTTGGAAAGCATATTGAGTGTACTCAAGAGCATTATCAGTTCGAAAAATTTTGATACATTTAGAAAATTAAGTTTCAACCATTTTTGCAAAATTAGAATACACTTGCAATAATTCAAAACGAGGTTTCATATTAAAGATCCAGCTATAGCGAGAGTAATCATCAACAAAGATAACAAAATATCGAGATCCACCAATACTAGAGACAGAGGAAGGTCTTCAAACATCAGAATGAATAAGGTCAAAGATATCAGTGGATATAGATTCACTAGAATTGAAAGGCAAAGCTGGTTGTTTTCCTAATTAACATGAAACACAATCAAAAAATTTTGTAGACACTGAACCTAGCAAACCTCTAGAAGCCAATTGTTGTACACGGGAAGAAGATGCGTGACCAAGTCAAGCATGCCAAAGAGCAAGAGAAGGAATAGAAGAAACTGCAGCAGCTGCGGCAATAGAAATAGGAGCAACAAGTGGAAGACGAAGGTTGTCCACGGGAAACATATGCCCAACTCTAGGACCGGTCCCTAGCTCATGTCCCGTCCTTGGATCCTGCACAATACACCCAGAATAATCAAATATGATTCTATAACCTAACTCAGCTAATTGTCCCACAGAAAAAAATTGTAAGAAAGGTCAGGAATATTAAAGACCCCAGAAACGGAGAGGTTGGAAGTTGAAACGGAACCTATATTATGACCAGACATTGTGGTACCATTTGCTGTGCGAATAGTAAGAGGGTGTGGTGCAGTTTTAAGTTCAGAAAATAAGGACGAGTGAGGTGTCATGTGATTACAACAAGTAGAATCCATAAGCCAAGAGGAAGGAGACATACCAGACAAAGCTGAGAGAGAAGAGGAATAAGATGCATTACCAACCATACGAATGACATTGGCGATGATGTTTTTAAGGTCATCTGTGGTCATGGTGAAAGTGCGACCTGAAGACTTAGACTGTGCAAAGACGGGAGCCATTGGTTGGACACTCTCAATGTTAGCAATAGTGGCAGAAGAACCTGAAACAGCTGATTTATTGCGCTGAAAGCAAGTCTCAATATTATGGCCAATACGTTTGCAAAAATTGCAAAAGCGTTTGCTAGATTGTCAGCGACGATTGTTGCAAAAGGAAGAAGACCTGTCCTTATTCTTCATTTAGAAGCAAAATATGCAAAAATGAAATCTACGCGAAAAACTGAGTAATGAGAAGCTGGCCTACAAAAAGTCAACTCTAGAAAAAGTCAACGGACAAAGTCAACGGTCAACGTTCAATGGTCAACGGCCAGAGGTGACGTCAACAGCGCGCTGGAAGGTGACGTCAGCGATGACATGGCAGGCTGGCGTGGCTAGGGCTGACGTTAGCAGGATCAATTTGGCGTGTGGAGGCGCATGAGCAGGAGTTTCGGCGCATGGCGGCTCGGTTTGGCACGTGGAGGCGCGTGGGCACGTGACCTGCAGTGCAGAAAGTTTGGGCGGCGCGTGAGGGCGCGTGGAGACTCCGATGACTGTGAGGTTTTCACGAACAGGTAGATCGGAGCAAGACGATCTTCGTGGTACCTTCGAAAAATTTTTCGAAGCAATATTCATGGCGGTGCCGAAAAAGGCAGTGGTCTTTGCAGTGTTCGAACTCCTCAACGGCGGCTGCTTCAAGTCCGGAACCTGAGGAAGATGTCTGGAAGACTTGAAGGTTCAACGGCAAAAGGCTGTGGCAATTGTTGTGATAGCGGAAGCAATATTAAGAATAGAGTTACACCAATAAAGACAAAACTGCAAAGAAAAGGTCAGAGCAGTGGCTCTAATACCATGTTAGAAATACTGAATTGAATAGTATTGTATTTCTCACTGAAAGAATATACATGAGTGCCTTTATATAAGAGGCATATGAGTGCAGTACAAGTAAATATGAGTGTAGTACAAGTAAGAGTGTTATACAAGTAAGAGTACTAAACAAGTAAATTAGTTGGGCCTAAAGCCCACAACACTATATATGTTAACACAAGGAATCACCAAGCGGCCCTTAGCGTACTTGTCATAATTCTCTTCAATATTCACTAAGCCAGTGAGATGTGAACGATAAAAAGTTCCCTTAATCTCTCTATACTCTCTCCACCATGTCATGAAGCTGCTCCCAGCTAAGAAAATCTTAGAAGATACTGCATAATTTTTCATCAAACCGTATACATAGTTTTCAAACCCAATCAATTTGTTTGTTTGTTGATTCTTCGCTACTCAGCAATTTGCATGAAATGCGACAACATGCGCCCAAAAGCAAGAATCCTTTGTCAAACTTGACGCCACATTCTGTTTCTTCAATTCATTTGGACCACTTGAAGGTTTCTCCGTTTCTTTCAGCTATTGCTCTCATATTATGTAATGTTTTGGCCTTCCTTGATTTATGTAGTCTTGTTTGCCTGCCTTGTAGTAATCAGCTATGTCCAGTGGTTCAATCATCCTTCGGTAATTTGTTCCCCCAAAGAGTGAACAGGTACGAAGGGAGCACCTACTGTCTGAGGCCTTTTCTCTGCTTGATCAACCATTTTCTTCCTAGTAACATGTGAGGCCTCTCATATACCCTACCACCTTAATATCACTCCTATCGATTCCGTTCTTGTATCTATCATAGTATCCAACTCTTTCGTCTTTAGACACCTTGTTATACTGTTCTAGATAAGCCATTAATACTTTTTTTTTCATTGAACCCCCTGGTGGCATCAAAAGCCTTCTCCTTTAAAATTGCCATCGTTATTTCCCGTATTTCTGTCTTTGCAATGATATCAGCACTCTGTGGTTGCTGCAATAACTCGTAAAAATGAGTTGGGCCATAAGGGGAGTTTTGAAAGACCACAAGGACAATGACAAAGACTTCGAATTGTAGTAATTTTTACCCATGTAAGATATATTAGAGGATTTGGTTAGTTGTTAATAATTAATCGGTAAGCATTTCATTCATTACATTATTCTATTTCGTATACTGTCTAGGTGTAATGTATATATACCATACAAATGACATAGCTCAAATAAGCATTCTAAATATACGATCCAAAAAGAATTGTAACTGAGTTACCTGTGATTGCACCAGTCCAATTGCTACTAGTTGTGTAATAATGCCTACCCGTAATGGTGTTGTAGTCCAATCAATTAAGGACTCATCATCTGTAGTATCCTTGAAAATTACCTTACAGTTGAGATCCTTCACAAATGTTCCATAGGACTCAAAAACTTTATAGGACCTTGATTTTGAGGAGTTCCTAAATTGGTTGCCGTCAGCAACTCCAAAATGGTTTGATGGTCCTCAAAACAAGAACAGCCCAGCATTGAATAGAAGAGAAATGTGCCAAAAGGCTGGTAACCATTAGTTAAGACTCTGGGAACTATATCCTGGTCGGAAACTACATGCAAAAAGCGAGAGTTCCATGCTGCATATGTTGATATGGCTTCTTGCAGATTCTCCTCACCAATAAGGGGTGAACCAAAAGTGATGCAAAGTGGGCCTTTGGTTTTTGAAAAATTGAATTTTTCTAGCAGTGATAAGGTGAACAGAGTGGCAACAGATCCTCTCAAAGAGTTTCCAGTAATAATTAATGGTTTAAAATTGTTAATCTGCATTATGATATGAATCTTACAGTGTTAATAACTAGCCTTGTCACATTCTCAAAGTCCAATAAAAATTACATAACATATTGTACACGTTGTTAAATGTTATTATGCATGCCATGGTAAATATGAATGTTAGTCACCAATTCCGTGTGATTCAAAGGAAATATAGACATACAATTATGTCAAAACTAATAAATATAACTTCCTAATGTATTCGAAATATATAACTTCAGCTCAATGATATATTATCTAAACCTAATAATATTACAACCAAATTAAGTTTGCATAAATTAATATTAAAATCTTCATACTAATAAGAAATGCAACTTTTGAAATTAATCTAAAAATAGCAAGTGGGGAGCTGCTTGGAATTGTAGAAAATTGTAGTAAAGAATTTACTCCTTTGAACCATATTGCACGAAAACTTACAATCTGACTAACATGTGAAAATAAGCTTGGAGACATATGTCTTTTACCTTATTTGATTTGTTCCATTTGACCTAATCTAATAACTGCTCCAACTAAACTATATTTTGGATATGATTCTCACAAAAACAAAAACCCCTAATTTGATTCACAATGTCAACTTGATTTACTATAGAATCTATTAGATTAAAGACAGCATAATACAATAGAAAAAGAGATAAAATGTAAATATAAATTAAATTATAATGTCAAAAGTCATGAGTATATAAAGTCAAAGAATATACTATTCAATAATAATTAATCATTCTTAACGGTTGACACCATCAGCAAGAACGGGGAGGTTAATTGATTTACAATGTTAAAAGCCATGAGTATATTAAGACAAGAATGACACCATTGACATGGAAGAGAGAGAGAGAGAGAGATGAAAGAAACCCTTTAGACAATGAACAAATCAAAGTAAGACTGCAAACCAAGTCAATCAAAATGAACAAAACTTACAATTTCAACGAACCTAGTTAGGCACAAATATCATAATTTAATATATAAAAAAAAAACACAATTATAATAATAAAACAATCTTGAAATTGAGAATGCTAGAAGTAGAAAGCCTATGGCATTGAAATTCTATCTAGAACAGAAATGTAAATGATTATACTCTATCTTGTTGACCTTTAAAAATCAAACTTTTTAAAAAGACATCATTAATTTAGGAGGATTGATAAAAGAGCAAGGCCCAACTTCGACTGAAGCGGCTACGGACCAAGACGACGACTCCTCAAGCCTCCTTTACTCCATCCACCCCCGCTCCTTCTTCAGCGGGTGGTGTGATGCTTGTGGTGATCATGGCGCAGCTTCAGCACATGGATGCTCGCCTTAACACTGTCACTGATGAGATGAGTCAAGTGACCACCTGTGTGGGTTGTATTGCACGACATCAGGGTCGCCTTGGTAGCTTCGTTGCTTCTTCCTCTCTATCTCCACAAGCTTCCGAGGACGAGGATGATGATGATGGCTCCGATGATGTTGATGCTGATGAGAATGATGATGTTAGCTCTTCTGGCGATGAGGAGATAATTGATTCTCAGTGACTTGCCCTTTGTCATTCGTGACAAAATAAGAAGTAGTTTTGGGTATGAGAGTAGTCATGTACTTAGGGGGAGAGTTAGCATAGGACCTTTTTGTTAGGGGGAGTGTTTATTTTTTTGAGGGACATAGTGAGATGTATTTTTTCTTTTCTTTATCTTTTAGATACTTTATCTTTTTGTACATTGGTCTTATGACCACTTAGTGATAGCAAACACTATACTTATCTTTGATATATATATATATGATGATGTTGTTTTCACTTTCACCTATCTCTTCATGCATTGTTTCTTTTCTCTCTTTATAAACAAATTTCTTATGTATGCAATCTTTTATTTCTATTTCACACTAAGATGCCTTGATAAGTTTTGTTTAAAGTGTTTTAGAAATATAGGTTGTCAAAATCTATCATGCCATGAACTCTCTTCTTGCTAAGTTTTTTGCAAGAGTTTGTGTTAGGATTAGAGTTTATTATATTCAACAAGTGAGTATGAGTTGAGTGATTTATGACTTCTCTCATATTTCATTTGTTTGTTGTGGTTTTGTCACGGATTGCCAAAGGGGCAATTATTAGGATATATGTGAAAATTGTTATGAACATATGTCATTTAGAATTGGCTAATTTTTTGACAAAATGCACTTTACTTATAATCGGTAAATCTTACAAATTTTTGGGTTAGTATGAAAGAAATATTGGATTTACAAAAAAAAAAAAAAAAACCAATTAATTCAAAGAAAATCAACATTTTTTTAGAAAATGATCAAACTGAACTATTTCATTCAAATCATCTAGTTTTTTAAGTTTTTTTAATTATAAAATAGCTATATTTTCCTTCAATTATTCACTTTTATTTATTGAGTTTTTAAGTCTTTTGCTTTTAAACTTGAAATAAGTAATCAAAGAACTCAATTGCCCTTACTTTTGATCATTTTTATATATAAACACACATTAAATTCTATATTAAAATATTTTTTTTGAAAATAATATTATATTGGTTTTAATCTTTGTTATATACAAATTTATGTTAAATTTGAATTCCAAGTTTATGTATATTTAAAAATAATTTAATTATATTTTATGTATAATTTTAATTTATAAACTACAAAAACATACAATTTAAATAATTTATTGATAACATAGTTATTGATCTTTAATTTTCTAAAACTTTTACAAACATGGAGGATATAAGAAGAAAATGTAATTTAATAGTAACTTTGTCAAATTTTACCTCTAATAAAAAGATATTGAGTAAGGTTGACTTTTAGGGTACAACCAATTTTATAACTAAATTTTGTCCTAATTTAATCCCTTTTTTTTACATATTCTAATTTTTTTTTTTTTTTTTTTACATTTTCTCTTATCATCCCCAAAATAATTGTTTTCTCTCTTGTATTGTTATAATTTTATTTCCTTTCTCTTTCATCTCCACCTCATTAATAATGAAGTCCACTCATTAGAGACGAAAAAATATCTCTAACTTTTCTTGCCCCCATCAACTCCACTCGTTCCTCAAGTGGGTTTTACCCAACTCGAAGAAGGGATGGGGTCAAGTGCAAGGTACTTTTAATCCAACCCCGAACCGTCCTGTTACCATTTTTTAGTCCAAACATCACTAAAAGCTTAATTGTTTGGGCACGTATAATGGATTTTTGTGTTGTAAAGACCTCGAAAAGTAGCTGATAAAAGGATGTTACATAAGTTGATTACTCTAATTTATCATCTTTTAAGCGTGAAATATAATAATTTGGGAACAATTTGGGAACGAGTTATTTAGCTAAGGACAAAAGCACAATCACATTTCTTGGATTTCAAATAACAAAGCAATACCCCAATTTAAATCACATCTTCACGAGACTGTAAAAATCAAAAATCAAAAAGATAATCAAGGAGATTCAGAAAGAATACATGAACTTTAGAAAAGTGCACTTGTATTTGTCGTCTTTCTTTTCCTCCTATATCACATACACAAAGATTGGCAATATGAAAGGGGTTTAACAAAAATATCATGTAAAAGCTGAAATTGAGCGGAAATGGAAACTAGCCGCCATACGTTCCCCACTGGCAATCTGAAATGCACACATGAATTTATCTAGACCAGGGTACCACCACCATGCATGGTCATATTATGCCATCTCACAGCTATGAAGCTAGTCAAATTCAGAAACAGCAAAACCATTTTTTCTGCATCCAAAACACATAGAACAATATGAAATGTCAAGAGTCTAGCTGTTACCAATTAATTACAGAATTATATGATTCCTCTTTGATAGCAATGGTTTTTGTCATTGTATAATTTACCATTGGTGTGTATTGAATATTTTCTACTGGCGGTCTAGATGAATTATCATTCCTTTGTGTGGTGGCTGTGGCAGTGGCTTCATTCCCAGTCCCCGTCCCATTTCCAGTACCAGTCCCAGGGCCAGTAGCTCCATTAGATTTCTTTGCATCTCTAGCTTTGCTGAATATCACAGTAAACCCTTCGGCCGAGGCCGGATTGTTCACATCCCACTCTCCAAATTTAGGTAGAGGCCGACCCTTATCCTGCTGCAGATGAGAAAAATTATTACTTAGTTTATTAGCAAAATACCTACAAGATTTCATAAATGTACAAACTTTTGAGAAAAAAAATATTTTCAACTATAAATTCAAGCAATCAATAGTTCATAAATGTACAAACTTCTGAGATAAAATATTATTGTCAACTACACATCCAAGCAATCAATAGTTCATAAATGTACAAACCTTTGAGTAAAACATAGTCAACTACAAATTCAAGCAATCAATAGTGTACACAAAATTCTTCAATGGATATAAGATTATTAAGAAGTAGATTTTCTGATTCTTTAATGCAAAAATATGACTTTGTTAAAAGCTCTCGCATTATTCAAAAGCAAGATAGCTAGAATATATAGAAACTATTAGAAAGTACGAAAATTGGCAGTAAAATTGTTTTTGTTACTTAATTAAAGCAATAGAATACAGGACAACAAATCTGACTTTATATAATGTTTTATCGACTTAAGTTTTGAAGGACCTGGGTGGCTTTCTCTAATTTATAAGTTTTGGATTGTACATGTGCATCGTAGGTGTAACAATTATGAATCTATAGCATGATATGGAATTCCAAAAAGAAAATTCAGCTCAACATTATGAATATTGGTTTTTTTTCTGATGTCTTCATTTAAATGAGAAATTTGGGTTGCAATTAATCAAATATTGTCGTATGATGAAACTTGCACAAAATTAGTAACCAACCAATTAGAGCAAATCAACAGAACTTCCATTGTCAATGTCTTAAGAACTACTCAAAGAACTTGATATCAATATCATTATTCTAGTATTATGTAAGTCAAATCAGGAAAATAAAAGAAAAATTTTTGAGAAGAAACAAAGAGATTCAAACATAATAGATATATATATATATACACACACATAAATTTATGTTACAATATTGTAGAGATGATCTTACCGACGCCATTAAATTCTATCGCAGGAAGTTTCTACTATGAGAATGGGAAGAAATGATGAGAATACAAAAAAAAAATGAAGAGAGAAAAGAGAGAGAGACAATGAGAGAGAGAGAGAGATCCAAAACTTGAGAAAAAAAAGAAGATGAACAGAGCGAGTCTTAAGGTAAGAACCTAAGACAATAGCGGGTATAAATCATTGGTGAGTGTTGAATGAGGCATACACGTCGTTACCACGTACTTCAGCTGTTTTTGGCGCAATCTCTTCTAATACATTAAAAAATCTTTAAGAAAGCATCTAATAATTCTAATGCCACACTTTGATTATACATATGCAAATAATTAAACAAATTGAAGAGTTGTGTTTTATTGGTACTTGTTGCCCGAATGAAATGAACGGCATTTAGCTCATATTTTTTTATGACTTTATTATTACATGCATAATTACATCAATGGGTCTCATCTAATCTTATGATACATACAAATCAAAGAGATAAAGAGTAATGTTACAAAAAAGAAGGGTTGAAATCAAGTACTTATAGATAGTTTCAACCATGATATCTGCTCTTGATGATAGTTTTTTATTATCAAACCAAGACACCAATCAGTTTTTAATGTAGACAGGAATTGAATCTCAAATCTCTTATTCAACTATCAGAAATTTCACCAGTTGAGCTAATTGAAACCCACAAAATCAAATACTCTTAAATCATGAGATTTGACTCTCTCTTTTTTAACGAAGCTATTAAATTAATTTAATTTCATGAACGTGGTACACCATCGTTAGCATATTTCTTTATATGGTTTGGAATTTCTTCTTACCAAACCTTAGCTACCTCCGTAGATTGGCCCCAAGGCCAAAGCATCAAGAGGTTTATTCAAGCTTATTTGGTGTATTAGTTGTATAATATATCTCATATATAGGTAGACCAAATATGTAAATTCCATATATGATATTTGTACGTATTTATATGAGAGGACGTAGTACATTGAATGCACTGAATGGTTTCTCCTATTTAAAGATTGAATATTGACTTTTGATTTTTTTTTTTTTTTTTTTTACATTATATATGTCTTTTTATTAATATACTTATTTTCTATTATGATTAATGGATATTATATGTCTTATATGCTAAACTTAAACAAGGTTCAAAATTAGAAATGAAAAATGAAGGTAGGAAAAAAAAAAAATATATATATATATATATTATATATATATATATATGGGTTAGATTCAAGTTACACCTAGTTTAATTCTAAGAAACGTTACACTACACAATAACTTATTATTGAATTCATATTATGCAAATCCAATCGTTGAATTATATGTTCTTAACATGCATGCCAATTTTCATATCAATCAGATGTAATTTGCAACCATAAACTTATCTTTTATACATTATTTTAAACTATAAAAACTTGAATTTAAACAATTGATTAATGACGTGACTATTAATCTTTGATCATCGTGAAATTTTGTAAGTATGGAGAATATATGAAAATAATGTAATCTAACGGTAGATTTGTCAAAATTTACATCCAATTAAGAAATATTGAGTGGTGTAACATTACTTAGAGTTACACCAGGTGTAACTTGAACTCAACCTATATATATATATATATAATATATATATATATATATAAAGCAAGTGTGCAAATTAAAGAGAAAAATAAAAATGAATTGTCAACTTTTAAAAGTGATAAAAGAATGATAACAGGAGATAAAAAAAATTATTTAATAATCTATTAATTCTTCAAAAAATTAGTGCATACGCAATAAAATTTGAGAATAATTAAATAATATACTCCAAATTTTGTTATTTTTTTCAAGTTGGACTCTAAAATTTTATGTGCATAAATGTCTACGATATAGTTTTAATGTTTTTACAATTTGATCATTGTATGAGTTTAAAAAAACTCATGTAAAACCCTTCCTCCTCCAACTATTAAATTATCTATAAAATATATAATATAATATAATATTACTAATATACACTTTAAAATATGAAAAAATGGATATTTAAATTTATTTCATTAAAGAAACTAATGTTTATACAACTTTTTGGATGAATGCTTAGGAAATATAATGAAATATGCGTTCTCTTGTAGTTGTCTATATATATATATATAACAACAGATAAAGCTGAGAAAAAATTCAATTAGATTTCAAATTTGAATTCAATTAAAATCTAATTTTGCACCACGTGTTCTATCTAATCTAAGTTCTTAAATTTTTGTGTCAAGTGAGTTAATTCAATATAAAATTTTGATTTCAATTAGAGTTTAATTATGCAACATGTGTCCCATCTAATCTAACTTTTTTTTAATTTTTGTACCAAATGAGTTAATTTAGTGTAAAAAAAGAGGAGTTTAATATAAGTAACCCATAAAAAAATATAATTTTTAAATGATTTTATATTTATGAGCATTTTTTTGTAGAACTAAAAAAAATTCAAATTTATAATAATAATAATAATATAATAATAATACTAAGTAAAGCTAAGATAAAATCCAATTAAAATCTAATTTTGCGCCACGTGTCCTATCTAGTCTAAGTTCTTAAATTTTTGTGCCAAGTGAGTTAATTCAATGTAAAAATTGGATTTCAATTAGAGTTTAATTTTGTGACATGTGTCCCATCTAATTTAAGTTTTTTTCATTTTTGTACTAAATGAGTTAATTTAGTGTAAAAAAGGAGGAGTTTAATATAAGTAAACCATAAAAAATATAATTTTTTAATGATTTTATATTTATGAGCATTTTTTTGTAGAACTAAAAAAAAATCAAATTTATAATAATAATACTAAGTAAAGCTAAGAGAAAATCTAATTCTGCGCCACGTGTCCTATCTAGTCTAAGTTCTTAAATTTTTGTGCCAAGTGAGTTAATTCAATGTAAAAATTGGATTTCAATTAGAGTTTAATTTTGTGACATGTGTCCCATCTAATTTAAGTTTTTTTCAATTTTTGTATTAAATGAGTTAATTTAGTATAAAAACGAGGAGTCTAATATAAGTAAACCATAAAAAAATATATATAATTTTTAAATAATTTTATATTTATGAGCAATTTTTTGTAGAACTAAAAACAATTCAAATTTATAAGTCATTTATATATATTATATGTGTGTGTGTGTGTGTGTGTGTGTGTGTGTATAATAAGTAAAGTTGAGAGAAAATCCAATTAGATTTCAAATTGGAATTCAATTAGAGTCTAATTTTGCATCACATGTCCTATCTAATCTAAGTTCTTTAATGTTTGTGCTAAGTGAGTTAATCTATATATATAATAATTTGTGGAATTGAGAGAAACTCGAATTAGAATTCCAAATTAGAGTTCCAATTTTGCCCCATGTGTCCTAAATTATTTATTCTTAAAGAGCTTTATTGCTTAATTTTATAATCAAATGTGGGATCACATCATAAATATTCATCTAAGTGAGTTATTAAGTACAAAAACCAAAGAATCTAAAATAAATGAATCGTAAAAATATATATATATAAAAAAAAGTGTTTCACAATAATAAAAAAATTTTAAAAAAAAAACTTAGAAAATTTACATTTTATACCTAATAATATCCTTACAAATTTTTTTAAAGAGTTAATAAAATATAAAAGTGAATATCAATAGTATTTAAATTATATATATATGAAATATATAATGCATTTTATTGTATATCTTTAACTATTTCCATGCATATACATAGGGTTACAAGCTAGTCTATATATATAATAATAGGTAAAACTGAGAGAAAATCTAATTAGATGTCAAATTAAAATTCAATTAGAATCTAATTTTGCATCACGCATCCCATCTAATATAAGTTTTTAAATTTTTGTGCTAAGTGAATTAATTCAATGTAAAATTAGATTTCAATTAGAGTTTAATTTTGCAACATATGTCCCATTTAATCTAAGTTTTTTAATTTTTGTGTCAAACGAGTTAATTTAATGTAAAAAAAATGAGTCCAATATAAGTAAACCATAAAAAACATAATTTTTAAATGATTTTATATTTATGAACTTTTTTTATAGAACTAAAAATAATTCAAGTTTATAAGTCAACTATATATACGTGGGGGTGACAAGCCTAATAGTATATATTGGGTCGAGAGCTCGGTCCAAGGGTGCCTAACTGTCCGAGGACAAGGTAGATACTGTTATAGAGATCAACACTGATGAATAAAGAAAAGGATTTAGTTACCATGGTCCGAGAAGGGGGTCCAAGGAGAGATGCCTCCTCGGCTAGGTGTAGTAGAAATCGGAAGGTACTGTCTGCCTTCTAGAAACAATGTTCTAAGAGATTCTATTGGTAAGGATATATTTCCTGAGAGCATAGGACAAAGAAAAGCTATGAAATATTTAAGAGAAAGCTGCTACCACCGTATTGAATACTCTGTAACTAACTCTTTGGCCGCATTAATGAGGAAGTAATACCTGAGCAGCAGTTTTCAACCTTACAGCTACTTCCAAAAACTTCAAGAATGTATTAATGGGACAAGCATTAAGACCAACAATCTGATCCATACGTGGAGGGAGAGATAGAGAGGTAAAGATGGTATAAATAAGGGAGAAGACTCTCGGACAAAGGGATAGGAGAAAAAGATAGGAAAACACTTTAGACTCAAGAACACTATTTGTAATCTGTCCATAAAGGAACTAAATAGAAGAATCAACCTCCTCGAATTGGGTCCAAGGATAATTTTTCTTATACAAAATTGTTTCATCTTTATTCTATTGTGATCTTGGCCCATTACGATTGTCATCCAAACTCATTATAACCTAGATTTCCAACTTACTCTCTACAAATTTATTGTATTGGGTTCTTTGGGCCTATTCACTTTCCTCTTTTGAGCTTAGGTATCAATTTGTGACCTTAAAATATATATATGTCTCATCTAATCGAAATTTTTTAATTTTTATGCCAAATGAGTAAATTTAGACTTTAGTGTAGAAAACAATGAATTCAATATAAATAAATTATAAAAAACATAATCATATATCTAACACTATATATAAAATTAGAGGAAGAGAGAGTTTGAATGAATTTTATATTTATGAGCCTTTTTTTGTATAACTAAAAACAATTCAAATTTATAAGTCATCTATATATATATATATATATATATATATATATATATATAGATATATATATATATATATATTAATAAATAAAATTTAGAGAAAATCCAATTAGATTCTACAATTAAAATCCAATTTTGAGTCATGTGTCCTAAATTATTTATTTTTAGAGATAGTTTTATTTCTTAATTTTGGAATCAAATGTGGGACCATATTATAAATATCCATTCAAGTGAATTATTGTATATAAAAACCAAAGAGTTTAGAATTAATGAATATAAAAATATTTAAAGAATGGAAAATTTACATTTTCTACCTAATAACATTCTTACATGATTTTTTAAAGAGTTATTGTGTACAAAAACCAAAAAATCTAAAATTAATGAACATAAAATATTTTAAAAATGGACAATTTACATTTTTTACCTAATAACATTTTTACAAGACTATCAATAATATTTAAATTATATATGTAAGAATTATATTATGCATCTTAATGTGTATCTTTTAAGTATATCCATGCATATGCATGGAGTTACAAGCTAGTTCTGTTTAATCATACTAAACTTCCAAACATAGGAATATAGCATATATATATACCCCCTTCCCTTCCCTCTTAAAAGGCTCAGCCACAAACACTGGCATGGATTATTTGTTTTCTTTTTTTTAAGAAGTTTACCTTTAATATAGAAAGATGGTATGAACATAGATGTTAAGCTATGCTTCAATTGAAACATATAGCTTTACATACAGGCGGTCTCACAACACCCCCCCCCACCCCCCCCCCCTTAAAAAAAAAAAAAAGCTTTACATATACACAGGGGAATGGATCAATTGGGCTTTTGTGAATTGGGAACTAGGGCTCCTAACTGGAAAATCTGCCCTCTGGCCAACTCATCCACGCTCTATGGAAATTAAGGATCATTTTGCAATTGAATTGATCATTCACATAAAAGCATGCTTTTAAAAATTGGTAAGATTAAAGAACTGTTTTTGTTCTGGTTCCAGTTTTGGCTGGTTTTATACCCATTTTTACTAATACAATTTAAAACTATGCATAAAAAAGAAGTATTACGTCCACAATATTTTCACAATTCTTTCAACTTTTCACACCAAATCTTAAGTGATAAATTATTGTTGGTTTTATTATCATGAAACAACGTGAACCTGAAACAAAGAAAGAAAGAAAAATGTGAGGGGGCATTTTGGGCAGTTCCTGTTAGTAAGCTTTCTCTACAGTTTTCTCTCTATTTTGAAGAGAAAAAATGTTGGTGGACTAAAAGAGAAAATACCTAAACCCATCATTTATTTTCTTTTTTCTCTACCCAACTAAACACGCTCCAAGAAAAATTTCTTCTCAATTTTCTTTCCAAAATTTTTATCCACTTTATTTCATTTCTAAACAAATACACTGATTGATAAGTTTCTATTAATATTTTAATTTAAACTCGTGACTAAAATTACTTTTTTATATGCTGTTAGTATCCTATAACTTAAAATTTGTTGTCAAAACAACGTGCACCTATCATTTCGCTTCCCATAAAAAGTTAAATTCTGGCCAAATTGGGCTTTTATATATGTAGGTGCTGGATCAGGCCTTGTCAAAACTTCACCAAAACAGTTGACCACAATGGGTAAACCCATCTTCCGTTCATATTCTTCCACGTGGCGATCACTGAACCGAGCGTTCGTGGTAGACACGGGCCGACCTTTGTATTTGACTATTTGGGAGGAGCATTTATAGAAACAGCAAAAGCAACGGCTAAAGCATCATCAAAATACTGCTCCATAAGCAAACCACGCTACTGCTACTTTGACCAATGGCTCAAAGTCCTCCACATCACACACATTAACTCCCAAAGACCAAGCAATCCACGGCAAGTCCCCAACGAAAATAAATAGTATCATTTTGATGCTAAATTTAAGTTTCATAATTCAATTTTCCTTTGAATTATGTGTTTTTAATTTAATATACATAAAATTAAGAAATTGGTTCAATATTTACTATTACTTCCGTTTTTTCTTTTTCTTTTTTCAAGAGGGAATAATTACTTTATAAATTAAAATTTATTTTAAAAACAAAAAAGTATTTTTTATGAGCAAGTTACAAATATACATACTCTGTTGCTTAAGAAATTCGTGTAATGACCAGGAGTCTTGTAACTCAACTAGTTAATACTTCTTAGTGTTTCTAAAGAAATCATTCATGGCTCAAATATTGGTGTAGTAAAAGATCTTGAATTTGAGACTTAAGATATACTTGATTCTTTTTTATTTACAATAAGGAGGATGTGGGGATTTGAATCAAAACTCTCTCCATTAAAAGAAATAATAATAATACCATTAAGTTATAAGATTTCTAAAGACTTAAGATATTAAAGTTTATTTTCTCAAAAAAAAAAAAAAAAATTACGGTATACATGTGTGTAATTGGGACTAGTTTAGCATTTATAATAGTAGTGCTAAAAAATTTAGTTTTTAACAACTCAAAAAAAATTTATCTATCTTATTATCTCACTGTAGAATACACCAAATATCAAAAGTTCTATTTTTTACATCATAGCTAAAAACTATTCATCTCTCTCTCTCTTCGTCTAATGCAACCACCCTGACAACCCATCACTCACCACCTCCACAAGCCCACAACCAACCATCACAAACAGCCACCATCAACCATCCAAACCACCATAACCAAAACCTAGCAACCCACAACCCACCATCCCAACCACCTCAACTAAAACCCACCAGATCAACCAAAACCTAGCCAAAAAACGAAAAACATCATATCAACAAAAATTCAATCTAGAAAAGAAAACGATAGAGAGAAAGAGAGCAAACCCACCACGACTAACCTGTCATCGTCGCGTCATCGCTTTACAGATCTGACCAGCTGCTAATTATCTTCATCGTTTGTCTTAGACTTTGAGAAATAGAAGAAAACCAAGAGGTCAAGACACAAGAGAGAGAGAGAGAGAGAGAATAAAAGGCAATAAAAAATAAGTAAGAGTTGCTACAGTAGGCTGTTATAAATAACAATTTTACAGTAGCTAAGAGTTAAAAACGATTTAGGTATAATAACATTGACGTAGGATGATTTATGTGATTTGAAGGGCTAAAATAGCTTTTGAATGATTTTACCACAATTGCTGTGAATGCGCAAGCTAGTTTTTTGCTTTTTAGCATTTATGTACAATTTTTTTTAAACCTCACTTTTTCAAAGTAAAAATATACTTTAACACACTTTTAGTAAAAAACTAAAAAATTATTTCCAAACAAATGCTTATTGGCTGAATTTAGTCGGATGGTACTTTCCCATGCATATGCATGAAAAATGGGGAGCCTCAATTTGAGTCATGGTAAGAGAGAGGGCATGACTCTTATTTAGTAATATTTAGGGGTGTCAATGTTCGACCCAACCCATGAACACGACACGAACCCGACACGGGTTTTTTCGGGTTAGGGTTGAGCCTTAATGGGTTTGGGTCATAAACGGATTGACCCGAAAGTGACACGATAAGAAACAGGTCATAAGGGGGTCAACCCGTGTAACCCGCAATAGACACGTTTGACACGCCAATTTATTTGGGTCAAACTCGAAATAACCCGCTTAACACAACCCGTTTAACTCGTATAACAAATAAATATTTATTTTATTTTAAATTTGTCAAATACCTTTTATATCCAACATATATTTTAAATTTAAAATAAAAGTGGGCAATTACAAAAATTTACAAGGGATATAATTGAAAATTGAAACTTTACAAACCCTAAATCTCTAAACCCTACAAACCCTAAACCTCTAAACCTTCTTGTAAATATCTAATTCTTTTATTTTATTTCAGCCGTACTTTTTTCACAAGCCAATTCTCATACTCAGGTGTAAACTAAACTCTCCAGCCGGTTATCTCTCTCTCTCAAATGTGTGTGTGTTTTTTTTTTTTTTTTGCATAATGTTTTGTGTTATATTTGTGTTATGCAGGTTGAAATGGGTTGTGTTATATTTGTGTCAACCCAACACAACTCGTTTATTAAGTGTGTTAAATGGGTTGGGTCAGGTCAACCCGTCTTATTAACAGGTCGGGTTAGGGTTGAAGGATCCTGACACGATTATTAAATGGGTCGGGTTAGGGTTGAGTCATTTAGTAGAATACCCCTACCTCGACACGACACGAACCCGACACGCTAACCCGAATAACCCGAATTGACACCCCTAGTAATATTTCTAACCAATTAAAAAAAATGATGCATGTGATTTTTTTTAGGAAACATTAATATTTATTAGAACACATAAACAAGAAAATAATATATATAATTTTGATTTTTTGTTTTTTAGAATACTAAGTATTTTACAAAGGGTTAAATGAAAAAGTATAACAACGTCCATCCAACTATGTTTAACAATTGACATAAATTAACTTTTTTGATAAACTTGACATGAATTAACTAATGCAATTAGCATATATTCTTTTTTTTTTTTTTTTTTGATAGGAACATATATTCTTTTTAACATATATACAGGTGGAAAAATTGAAATTCGATCCGCGTGTCTTCGTGTAAAAACATAACTTGAGTTTAGGAACAAAATTAAACCCCTATATATAGATAAGTTAGAGAGACCAAAGAATAAATAAAGTTACCACTAATTGGCAAAAGGATGGAAAGTAGAAACTGATCAAATTACCTCAGAAGTTTTCCTAATCCCCAAATTAGCCCCCATTCGTGTCCATAATCACCTCCACACAATACCCTTAAACCCTCCCTATATATAACCCATATTCGTCATTTTACCTACAACCCCGTCATCTTCCAACTCCCCCAAACAAACAAACAAAACAAACCAACCTACTACAAAACTCACTCCCATTTCTCTACCTCTCCGTTCAGCTAAAACGCAACAATGGCGACGGCCATGTTAAGGAGGGCACTCCCACGCGCCTCCGCCTTATCTCGATTCACACGCGCCCGAGCTCACGCAAGCGAGGCCGAAGCTCAGCAAGTCGAACAAAAGGCACGCGCCTCCACGTCGCTCAAGACCTTCTCGATCTACCGCTGGACCCCGGAAAACCCGACGAAGCCGGAGCTCCAGGACTACCAGATCGACCTCAAGGACTGCGGGCCCATGGTCCTCGACGCCTTAATCAAGATCAAGAACGAGGTGGACCCCACGCTCACGTTCCGGCGATCGTGCCGCGAGGGGATCTGCGGGTCCTGCGCCATGAACATCGACGGCTGCAACGGCCTCGCGTGCCTCACAAAGATCGAGTCCGGATCGTCGGCCTCGACGATCACGCCGCTGCCGCACATGTTCGTGATCAAGGACTTGGTGGTGGATATGACCAACTTCTACAACCAGTACAAGAGTATCGAGCCGTGGCTGAAGAGGAAGAACCCGCCGGAGACCAAAGGGAAAGAGGTTTTGCAGAGTAAGAAAGATAGGGCCAAGCTTGATGGGATGTACGAGTGTATATTGTGTGCTTGCTGTAGCACATCCTGCCCTAGTTACTGGTGGAACCCTGAGTCTTATCTCGGTCCCGCTGCTTTGCTCCACGCCAATCGGTAATTTTTTCACTTTTTTTTTTTTTTTTTTTTTTTTTTTTTTTTACCTTGTGGTGAAATTTTGTAACTTTGGTAAATTCGAGAAATAATATTAGTAGAAGTAGTTAAAAATGACATGTGTGTTAAGGAATAATGCATGTGGCTGAAGCTTTGACTAATCTGTTGAGATGAGAATTCATAGGTTGACTTCAAATAATTTGGGATTAGGGTTTTGTCAATGATTTTTGTAACTAATTGACACTATGAAAAGAAAATGTGTGGCCGACCCTAATTAATCTGTTGGGGATGTATAGCCTACGTCCAAAGAATTTGGGAGTAAGGCTTTGTTGATGTTTTTGGTGGTGGTTGGATTTGGTTAATATGGGTGGCTTAGAGTTATGTATATAGGACCCAAAAAAAAAAAAAATGATTTAGCAATGGTAGTTTCTCACTTGTTTTAAAATGTTTTTTTAGGTGAAGAATGAAAGTTTGGTAGTAGTTTTACTTAGTTTGGTTTTAGGTATATAGGATGTTGTGCTTTGGTTATGGTTAATGTGGACTTAAGGTTTGGAATTCTTTAGAATGGTTTGGTTAGGAAAGAGACCATTTTTTATTTATTAGAAAATTAGGGTTTTTATAATTAAATTGATCAACCGATGATAGTTTCTACTTTCTATTCTTCTACGACTACACACTTTACTGCAACTTGTACATGTGTCAATCTATGATTGGATTGCATCACTTATACATGGGATCACCATTGGTACTTGGTGAAAGTAATCCAATCCAATCACCACTTGACACGTGCAAGTTGTGGCAAAGTAGGTGTCCCTAGACTTTTTGGAAAGATTTAGGTTTGGGATTCTATACAATGATTTGTTTAGTTTTGCCATTTCTCTAGATTGATTTCATTAGAAGGGGTAACACATTTGGTTGGGTCCACGCCACATGAAGTGGAGATAGCTAGTTTATATTGCTCCCTCTACTTCCCTTGGCCAAATCGTAAGCAACAAATAAAAGAAGGGGGAAATATTTGCTTAGTAAATAACCAAATAAGGGTTTTTAAAACAAAATTAAATGTTAATATTTGAGTTGAATTAGTAAGTAAATGAAGGGCATTAGAGAAAAATGCTTGAAGATGGAATATTTTATTTGAACATATTCGTGCATTGTCATTCTCTTTACCTGGAATCTTGCATTTATTGTTTCTGATTAATTATTGAAAATGGCTTTATTTAGATTCTTTAATTTTTTTTTAAAAAAAAGAAGTTTTTATGTAATAAATTTGGGGATTTTGCATTGAAAGGCCTAGATGTATTTATTTCCCTAAACTCATATGTTTATGCTGTTACTTTGATTATGAGAATCAAACTAAGTTTAATCTGGGAGCCTCTTGCTTTTAATATCCCTTTCTGTTTTTAGGATATTCTGCATTGAGTGATTATGTGAGCCTAGTGTGGAGTCTATATCTCAATCTGTTTTTAATCACGGGAAGTTCCTATGCCTGCAATCTAAGTCCATTGAAAAGAAAATAAACTTTAGTCAGGTTTATAGAGATATTTTTGGTGTTTTGTTAGCCTATCATGGCATTATTTGGTACATCTTTGAGGTTTTATATTTTACTAGTTTGGAGAGAAATTCTAAATGCTTGCTTCAGTTGGTTTTCTTGTTCCATTTGGGAATTTAAAGCTTCAATTGAATGATTCCTTTCTCTGTTTGCTGCAAATGGCATGCCTTTTCTTTTTTTCTATGGTTCATATTTCTTTACCAAATTTTGAATCCCCAATGAGTAGCGAAGGTCACTAGTTCAAATGTCCCATTTCCAAAAATTATTTTAAAAAATGATGTTTTTGTCTTGCATATTCTTGTAATGTAGTTCAAAGGTATGGTGTGGAATAATTTTATGCCATATATGAAAATAGAATTTTGTGTTTCCTTGTCTTAGCTTGATTGTTCCATTCAATTTGTGGATTACTTTCTTTTGTTCTGGGCCTTATTAAATTTGTCTGTGTAAATGCATGGTTCACTTTCAACATGCCTTTTATTACATTGCATTATGAGAATTTTTCTGTCCTGCTGTAGAAACATGTGAAAAAGACCTGTGTGCTAGTTAATATGTCAACTGATTGTTATATTGACACCTGTTTAGGAATTTTTAGTGCCATCTCTGAAGTACCAATTCGTCTCTAGAGCCTTCATTACAATAGGGGTCTTTGTACACTGTTTTGGTTAGTGATATTGTTCCATCCATTTCTTTGTACTTTTGGGATTTCAATCAAAAGGTTTTACTAGGAGCAATATCTTAATTCTACCTAGAGAAATGGAAATTGTTTTGATAACTGAAATATCTCTGGTAAAGTTATGGACAGATTGTAGGTTCATGTTTTGTGAAGCACGTGTCCTCTGTGTTTATTCATATCCTTAAAACTATTTTATTTGTACATTTTCATAGTTAATTTCATATCCACTGTTTCTTTAATCAAAACCAGATGTGGCTTAAGTATTTCTGAAGTGTTGAATTTTTTTAACGCATTGTTGTAAATGCAGGTGGATAAGTGACAGCCGTGATGAATATACCCAAGAGCGACTGGATGCCATAAATGATGAGTTCAAGCTCTACCGCTGCCATACCATTCTGAACTGTGCCCGTGCATGTCCGAAGGGCCTGAACCCCGGGAAGCAGATCGCACATATTAAGGGCCTCCAACTATCTGGTCCTAGTACTGTTTAAGTTTCTAGGTTTATGAGGCATGCCAATGCGTATTTAACTCCTGGGATTTTTTGATGGCCCATGAACCATGTGTATTAAGTTAATAATATGTGCACTGAATGTATTCCATATCCCATTTGTACCTAAAAACTTGGAAATTGAGGTTTGATGTCTTTCTTTGTTTTCGAATAAAAAGTCAATAGAACTCCTTGGGTCCATCTGGAGATCAGATTATCCCTTTTGTGTGTGTCTGTGTGTGTTTGCTCACTTTGCTGAACACACTTTGATTTTCTTGTGCGTGAGACAGCCCATTCTATATATATATATATGGTAAGGTAAAACATATGCACTGGTATAACATTGTCTACGAGTAAGATTTAGTTTCTGTATGGATTTTGTGACTTTCTACTACGAGTAAGATTTGGTCCTCAACTCCCACATTTTGAACTTTTGACCACCAACTGTCAATTGTTAATGGCTTACATCATCCAATCTGCATGTAATTTCTCGGATGTAGAGGGCAGTCTTCATTCTGATTTGCCCTATCTCTTTGCCTCAATAGATGAAGATGAATATCAACTATGTGGAGGGATAAGAAAGGCAAGAAGTGTCATGGACCTTCACAAACAGTAAAAGAATAGCTAATACCACCAACTCATACCACAACGAAAAATAGAGTTACTTTATGAAAGTTGTTGAGGCCTCTAATGTACTATCACATACTATATAGCCAAGAATTTTGTGTTTCAATTAATTGGAACCTTCTGATATTTCTAACGAAGACATCTAAAGTTCAAATCCTCCACCACAAACTATTGAATTATCTATATATAAAAATAAAAAAATAAAAAACCTCATACTACATAATATCTCTATCTTCTTTTATGGCTCCTATTGGTGGTTGCCAAAGTGCATTTGTTGAGGTATGAATTATTTTTCTTTTTATATATGTGGCCCTATAATTTTTATTATGCAATTGAATCATTTTTTTTTTTTTTTGGAAGTTGAGCCACTTTAGCTTGAAATCCATATTTTTATTAATTTTTACTATTATTTAATATGGATAGATCTTTTTCAAGCCTCCTTAACTAATGCTTTAGGTACCTGTTAACAAAAGTCTACTTTTAGTTATTTATTCTATCATGATAGCTAGGGGTAATACCTACATACTCTAGGAGCATTGCTTACTCCTCTCACATGAGGAGTGAGCCCATGGTAGGATCTACGTGTGGAGACCACCTCTCATGTGAGAGGATAAAGTATTGTTTCGGGACAATCTAATAATTTTTTATATCTAAACACCCATGTGTTAACACCAATATATGTACTTTGTGATTCTTCTTATTAGCTTGTGTATTACCTTTTCATTCTTTCTATATATAGATGTAATTCTTTTGAAAAGAAGTAACAAATAAAATAGATAAGTCTTTCTTCCATATAGCGTGAGTATCCTTTCTACTATCTTCAGCCCGGAGAAATTGTCCCAACTGACCATTTGGCTGTAGGAAGATAATGGAGAAATGCAATGAAGATGCAAAGCAAATTGGGGTAGCTACAGATTAAATTTCGAGATCCAAATAGTTCATTAAAGCAACATTCTAAATCAGGACAGGAGCCAAGAATATATGAGGACTCCAGCTGTGTTCCACAAAACTGGTCAAGGAAAATATAGATGAGAATAATTTGCAGTTAATCATGAACATAAGATAATACGTTCACATCAATTTCATGAGACCTTTTTTATACCCCCTCAAAGGTAAAAAAATAAAGTATAAACCCACCAAAGATAAGGTTATAGTAATCACACGATTATAAGATGAACTTTAGATATATTAATAGACAAATTAACTGGTACTCATGGTTTCTAAGTCACATTGAAGTGATTAGGTTTCCTCCTCCTTACTACAAAGAAGCCTATATAAACAGATGATTTGTGAAAGCTTCACCTACCGTCCAGCTAATGTTGTATCAATCACATTGATCAATATGGTCACAACGATGAAGTTGTTGGCAGTAGCTGGGTTTCTTGTTTTCATAGTCTCCATTGAGGTTAGGACCAATGTTGTTCAAGCAAGCACTCGCCTCTCATTTCTCATCAATCCTCAAAACCTTGAACCATTTCACTACGTTACTATAACAGGTGATGTTCTGCACTTCATCGATTTTTTTTCCTGGTAATTATACATGTTCTGCACAATCATATCCTTCATCTTGTTCTTACAAGGAGAGAGGAAACCGTTGGCTAGAACTCATTGTCAAACTTCCTCATCCCATTAAGTTTAAGCTGTCAGTTCCCTCACCTGATACCATTTTTAACTTTCATTTTATACTAATCAAAAGCTCATTCAATCCTCAGATGGTAAAAATTTCTGAAATCTTACAGAATATAGACAGACTGTAACGTTGGGCTTTCTTCTATAGGATGCAACAATGACTGTGATACAACATGTTGTAACTGCGATATCAGGAAGCAACCACCACTATGTGTGCAATGCTGCAAAGAAGATCCTTGACAAGCAGGTATGCTTTTAGGGAGTGACACTGGTTTTGCAGATATGCATAAATTCAGCACGTGATTAACAACATGTCATCTTCCCCTTTAAATGAAACTCCTGTGTAATTGTTCGAGAAGTCGCACTTTCTGATTGCAAAATACTTATTATTCAAGTCAAAGATGACTTCTCATTGGCCATAAGAATACAATGGAACCATTTATTCTCTCTATTATTTAAGCAAAGATGAATTACAGTGCATCCGCATTCCAATGGCAATCATTTCCAAGTTCTCACAAAATTGAGCATTACATGCAGAGAGTTGTATAGATCTACAACAACCAAAGAGCTAAAACTAGCCTAAAATCTAGCTCTTTTAAAATAATAATTGAAAAAAAAGAGTAAAAGATGTACAGAGGTTATATCCTCCTGGAAAGGCCAAGGAATACAGCAGCTGATGAGATCTGTACCTTGAGATCAGCAATATCCAAATCATGGCCTCCTTCTACAAGACCCCACTTGTCCACCTGCATAGATATAAGAAAGAGCTGTTACTGTTTGGAAGAGCAAGTCATAGCCTACATCCTAAAGTCAGTAAGTGCATTTGTGTGTGTGTTCAACAGAGAGAAATGCAGTTGGGGTGAGGGAAAAGAGAGAAGCAGGATGTGACTTAAGAAATGGGAACCTGCAAATCTTCTTCAAGTCTAATCAATTCAATTGCATCCTCAATCTGCAATTTCCCACGACAGATCCCGATCGCAATAATCAAAGAATGTGCCGCAGATGCCATAGCATCAATTGCTGCCAATTCACAGTCATCTGTTTTCTTCAGAATGTTCTCTATGGCCTTTATGAGACCATCCTCCTGCTTTCCACCATAAAAGCTGGAGTAGACAACAGGCTTAAAGCCAAATTCGGACTCTACCCAATCAAGTAAAGGATCAATTTTCTCCACCTGACGTTCTAAAATAAAATTGAAGGCACTATAGGTCAGATAACAATACACCATAAAAATTTAACATGAAAAGATCCATTTCCACTAAAAGATCATGCATAGGCTATTTTATGTGAAACACAAAGATGATATAAAAAGTTAAAAACCAAGTGTTCTAATTTTTTTTATTTTATAAATAAATAAATAAAATACTTATCTTAAGAATTTGGACAAACAGTCTATAAAGACCTGGCCAAAAAAAGGCAGTGATAAAACTCAATTTTGCACCAACCTACTATAACAAATGGTCAGTCTTGACCTTATTACAATAAGCTGAAAAGAAACACATTATTCATACAACATGAATTTCAAGCAGGAACCCCAATCTTCCTCAACTGTAGTAAATCTGGTATATCAGGGTAACAATGTCATTCATTAGCAGTGGACAAAAAATAATGTCCTCTAAAAAAAGACACTAAATAATGCATATGGATCACTATTTTAAGTACTTTTTGGCACTGTAAATTCTAGGATTGGGAGAAATTTCACTGGCACTCTTGACATTAAAAAGTTTCACATGTACAGGCAGCATAGAGACCAACCAAGCCATGATTAGGAAACCCAAAGGGAATATTTACACTAAATTTAGTCCAAGTAACTAAGAGAAACATATTAAAAGCCTCTAAACCTAAAACTCCAAAGGCTCTAACGTACTTCTTCAGTGAAAACTCCAATTCTTACACATGAAGAATCAAAAGTGATATTTATAGCTTAAATAACATAGCCCACCTGGAGAGAGATGCAAAAAAAAAAAAAAAAAATCATTTCTCATAAGAGACTGAAATACATGACTTGCCTCATTGTTATGCATTGAAGTCTAAGAATTATCACACCAATTCAACATGCACAAGATAATTTAAATCAAGCTGGAGCAGGTCAGTAGAATAACATACCATGGACGCCTCTTGTCAGAATATCATCTTCCGGAACTCGACAGAAGACCAGATCTTGATTAAATTTCTTCATCAAATGTTCAATAACCTTAGGTCGTGTGAGTGGAACTCTTTCCAATGCAGTACAAGCAAGTTTCATTAGAGGCATCGAGAAGGGTCTGATCCCATCTGTTTCCTACAATAATTAAGATCTCAATATACAGCCCCCCAGCACATAAAGACACACTCCAAGTTCAGAAATAATTCCAGGATGAACAAAAATATAAACTTAAAAAAAAATGTTATTCACAAAAAGTCAGGAATTTCAAAAAACCCAGGCCCATTTAAAACAAGATCAAACTCCCAAAAATCACGCAAAAATTATAAAAGCAACCCATTTCTAACATAAGTATAAGTGTATATCCCAATGCAAAGAACAAAAAAATCAAAATTTTAAGAGCCTATGAGTTACAGTAATGAGTAAACCCAAAACACCCTAAAAAGTATCCATTTCGGATCAGATAGCACAATCCCAACACCCAGGAAAACCGAAGACAACCCATTTAAGTTCAAGGAAAAAAAAACCACAAAACACAGAAAAAAAGCTCGAATTTTTATACAAATCTAGTCAATAATAAGTCTCCATAAATCTAACGCAAACACAACTTTTGAAGGCAACCCATTTGAGCTAAACCAAATCCAAAAAGACCCACAAGAACATTCCACTCAAATAACACATACATTGAAACTAATACCAAATGCAACACAATAAAAACAAAGGTACAGACACACAAACCTGATATTCCCACTCGGCAGCAACAGCCTTAGCGAGAGGCAAAGTAGGGAGCTTGAGAGGCCTCTTCGATGGCGTCTTGAGAGTCCGGTAATCAAGCATCACCGACCACCCAACCCCATCTTCGGACTCTCTCACCTTCACCTCGTTGTAGAACCTCTTCCCCACTATCGAACCAGTCATAAACGACATCGGCATCGTCACGGACGACGACGTCTGGGAATTGGAGCTCGGCGCCTTGACGTAAATGCTGCTGTTGTTGTCGTTTTTGTGGGTTTTACCATCGGATGAGAATGTGAAGGCCGAGGAAGATGGGTCCTCGGATTGGGGCTCTTGGGCGGTGGCAATGGAAGTGAAGAGACGAGTTTGGATTTGGGATTGGGATGAGAATGTTGTGAAAAATTTTGGGTTTCTTTTGATGGAGTTTAAGGTTTTGATAATCAGTGAATTCGCCATTGAATTGGGACTTTGTTTTCTGTGCTCTGGGTTTTTGCTGGAAATGTGTTTGGGGTTTTGACTATTTTTTCTTCCCAAAAACACTTTCGCATTTGCAGAGGAATTTTGCTCATGGGAAAGCTTTGGGCTGGTTGGTCAGCTCAGGGTTTGGGCCTGTGTTGGATATTGTTTCTGGGTTCAACTTCCTGTAATATTTCAGATTTCTCTTTTTTTGGACCAGAACACAATGTCTTTAATTTTTAATAATTATTTATATTTTCACGTATATTAGATTTATATTTATTGGGTACAAAATTTAAGTTTAATTTCTTTTTTTTTTATAATTTTTTTTCACAAAAATTCAAACATATCAATGAAATATAAATTATATAATCTTTTTTGAGGACAAATAAATTTAATGTAGTTATATGTTTTTTTTTTAATAAAAATATCTAATGTAGTCATGTGTTTAAATTTGAAAAAGAATGAAGAAAGATGCATAAAGATAGAAATGGTTTTGATCAAATAGTCATATTTTGTTGAGAATTAGAGAAAATGATTCTACTTTTTTTATAAAAAAAAAAAAAAGAAGAAAGAGAAAATGATTCTACTTAATTATATATAGACAAGCTCTGTCTCTATAATTAGAAAACTTTTTTTTTATTTTAGAGAAAAATAGAAAACAGAATTTGGCGCGAAATTAAACAGAAATAACAGCTATAAAAGGGCAGTGGTCCGAATGAACAAAATTGGGAAGCTAATTTAACAGTACATTTATTCAAGTTTGTTATATGGTTTTATAGATTCCTGAAGAAGAGGGTACTGCTAATACCATCTGTATTACAAAGTTCTCACTTGGGTCAAGTTCAATCATTTGATTTAAGGCTGCTGGCCTTGCTTATCCATCGTAAAAGGATTAATATGATCTTCTAATTATTATTTTTTCCCCTTAAATGAATTACATGATTGAATTAACACATTTTGTTTTGAAATCGCATGTTTAAATTTATTTGTGAAATTGAAACCTAAGATACAACACATGACTAAGTTTTGTCTCTCTTATAATATATGAGCTCACAGTTATGGATTCATGTGTTGTAGAAATCTTCTTCTTCTTCTTTTTTATTTGAAAAATGGTAAAAATGAGTGACTAAAGTGATTACTATATCTTAAATGTTACCATAGTAGCATCCTATCTATTGAATTTAGACTTTCAAGTAAGGGAACTAGTGAGTCATAGTTGTTATCCCAATCTCACAAGAGCACTAGTGAGCATTGAGCTAGGGCATGCGGTTTCCCCAAATAGTTTCCATTACGAGATTTGAACTTAAAACCTTCATCCTCAATCATTTTAAGTCATATTAAATACTTTCGATGTAGCACAATTACCTTCTCTGATATAAAAGCTTGAATGGAACAAACCACTTATACAAACAACTGCAAATGGCCTATTGTTATTATCATTATCAAAATAACTTTTTTTAAAATCAATAAATAGAAGTAACTAAAGAATTTACTTCCAATCATTGGACCCATGTGATGTTGAAAACACATAAAACACAAGCACATATTTATATCAAACACTCAATTATGTATGTTTCAGTTTTGAAATAAAAGTTATAAACACATGATATCAAATACAATTTTTTTTTTTTTGGTATTATGAGTACCCAAAATATATTTTTTATACCAAAATTTTTGCATTATTTTAAAAGGCAATATTTAAATAAATCTTATTATTTGCTTTTTTTTTTTTTTGGTCATTCGAATTCGGTTGCTTATTTTGCATAATATAAAACAAAAAGTTAAAAACTATCTTATACCATCCATACAAAATGGAAGTATGGAAGGTGCAATTGGAAAAGTAAGATAATAAAGTGGATAACAACAGGAAATGAAGAGTTGCATTTCTTTTCTTTTTTTGCCGAATGGAAATGAGGAGTTGCTTTGAAGGTTCATGTCAGCAAAAGAAAAGAACGGAGCGAAAGTGGGTTTGATCTTAGCCATAAAGCCCATAAAGGAGGGAGGTTGACTGAATGTAACGCTATCAACGTCTTGGTTCATCCAAATTAATACGCAATGCAATCTGCTGACAGGCTTACAAAGATAAGCTGTTATAGCAATGTTACGACAGAATTTTTAATATATATATATATATATATATATATAATATATATATATATATAATATAATTTTTTTCCTTTCGTATTACTAGATAATAAATCCTGAGAGCAGCGGCCATATTTTATTATTAACATAATTTTTATTATCTCTTCAAAAATTAACATATTTTATTAATATCAATTACTATATCATATTAATTAGATTCTAATATATATATATATATATATATATATATCAATTCAGCAGTTATCAAAAAATATTTATTAAACACTTTTGTCTCTAAAAAAATTATATTTTTTAATAATAAAAATCTAGGAATGGGTTGAATGTTTTACTTTATGTCTCAATATTGTTAGGGCTTAAGATTATGCACAAATTAGGTTGGAGGGCTTTATCAACCTAATTAAATCCTAACCCATATAAGTCAAATTAAGTTGAGGTTGGGTGTATTGGGTTGTGTATACATGTTTTATGCATTGTAAAAAACTAGGATTTTATCTATTATTAAGACTCTTTTCAATAAATTATTACATTTCATATAATATGCATAAATTATATTTTAAATTTTCAAATTCGTCCAAATTAATTATAAAAATTACCAAAATCTATTAAAATAAAATTTTAAATAATAGTAATAAAATAAACTATATATGCATGGTGGATTAGGTTTAGTTAAATGAGTTGAAAACTGTGAACCCAAAACTAACTAGAGCCAATGGTAAATATAAAATTCTAACCCAGCCCACAAAATCAACCCAAAGTGTTGAGTTGGGTTGGGTTGATCTCGTAGGGTTTGTGGGTTTGATGCATACCCCTACATCATATGTATTTGAATTTTATCCATTGTAAATTGTAGTTATTTTATAAGGAGAAAAAAGGAGGAATGTGTGATGCTAAGAACCTTGTACCTTAAATGACATTATTTGGTATTTCTAAGAGAGCTATTCAAAATTCAAATCAGCTTCCCTTAACTATTGAATTAATCAAAAACGACAATGTACAACAAATATGAATTTCTTTATTGGATAAAAAAAAAAAAGGAACACTGCAATAGAGCATTAATAGTAGGTTACTTAAAATAAGGCAAGAGGTAAATGGGTAACAAAAACCAAAACACCCAAAATTATATCCGCATTAACTTATCAATTTCCCTATCAATATGTGTTATAGCTTCGGTTGTTCCCTATTTTAGGGAGTACTATTCATTTCCTAAACATTTGTTTATTAATTTTATGTTGTTATAATTCTGTGACAAAGTAAAGTAGGTATTTTGAGAAATAAAAGGAATAATAAAAAAAATGAACGAAAAAATAATATTTAAATAAAATAGGATTTAAAATAAGAAACCTAACAGGAGAAAAGAAAAAAAAAAGAAAAAAGAAGTGATTATTAGCTAAAATGGGCGGAGAAAATTACTACCAAAAGTAAGAGCGTAAGACTTTGATTTCTGGTGCAGTTTTGTTCCGCCCCACCCCCCCAAAAAAAAAAGAAGACTTGTTTCTTAAAAAATAAAAAAAATAAAGACTTTGATTTCTCATTTCACAATTAACTTGGTCCTAATTTTTTTCAAAATACATGTAGCAGACGGTGCACTTGTACCAGAAAAAACAGTATTTAAAATTAGAAGTCTCCTTCCTTTTCTTTCCTTCCTTGGTTCTTCGCTTCTTCTCTCTAACTCAGACCAAGAGAGAGAGAAATGGCAAACTGGAATTCAATTCCTCTGGAAATCACGTACGAGGTACTAGGCTGGACAGCTTTCATATCATGGTCCATCAGTTTCTACCCGCAAGTCATCTTGAATTTCCGTAGGAAAAGGTATTTCCTTTAACACAACAAATTTCCCACCTTTTTTTTTTCTCAGCCTGGATTTCGTTTTCCAATTCATACATGTATCTTTCTTAAATTTTATTATTTGGGTTGTTGTTGTTGATGTTGTTGGGGGTGTGAACGCAGTGTTGTGGGGTTGAACTTCGATTTCGTGGTGCTGAATTTGACGAAGCACTCTTCGTATCTCATATACAACGCGGCCCTCTACTTTAGCTCCGCTATTCAGAAGCAGTACTTTGAAAAATATGGCCAGGATCAGGTTCGTGCTTTCTTCTCGTTAAATTTACATACCCAAAAGTAATCAACGATTTAAGTTTTTAGAAAAAAGACTAAAGATTTTGATGATTCTACCAAGTATTCATGTAGTCAATAGGATGTTGATGGTGATGTTTGCCTTTTATTTTCATGGAAAATTCAACTTCGAAATCAAAATCAAAATCAAAATTTATTATTGGGTTTGTATGTTTTGCTGACTTGTGTAGCTGGTGAGGCATATCTTCCATTGCTGACTAGTGCAAAAGATAGTGGTTAAACTAGAGTAAATTTAGTAACTTATAAAAAATCACAACTTTTGTCACAATTATACATGGCAAACTGTGATTAACTGCGTGTCATTTTTAAATAAACCTATCACGCACAGTATGCAACGTAGATAGTTGTGCAAAAGTTGTGGCTTTTTATTTGGTATCAGAATTTTTGCTAGCAATAATTATCTTGTGCATCATATATATTCATCCTCCAGTCCTCCTTTTCAGTGTGTGGGTTCTACAGCCGTGTGAGACCCACAAACTGTAAGAGAGAAGATGCATATATCTAGATATATGAGATACCTTCACCTTGACTAGGCTTTCTAATAGTAGTTTGTTGTTTAACTTTCTTAATTTTCAATTATAACTATTATTTATTAATGAAAATAATCACTTGGTAATATGGTGCTGGAATATGAGTAACTACTTTCAATTGTCTAGGAAATTTGTTTCGGTTTGGTTTTGAGAAAGCATAATGTACAAGTTAAGAAGGCAACATCTGAAATTAGCCTTATATAAAATCCAAGTGGTGAACTTAATTTGTGCACGTTAGAGGATGAGAGATTGGGTTGGGTTTTGTTTTTTTTTTTTTTTCAAATTTTTTTGGCCCTTACTTGTTCTGTTTTCATTGTAATTATTGCAGATGATACCTGTAGCTGCAAATGATGTCGCTTTCTCTATCCACGCTGTTCTTTTGACAGCAATTACCTTGTTCCAAATTGCAATCTATGAAGTAAGTGGTTTACTCTTCCTCATTGAGTTCATATCTTCTTTTATTGTAATGGTGGGAGCTCTTTATCTTAGTAATCTGGTTAGAGATTCGAGTGTTAAGCTTGACCTTTCTTGATGGTTTTGTACAGCGTGGAAGCCAGAAGGTTTCCAAGATAACAATTGGAATTGTCTCTGCTGTGTGGTTATTTGCTGCTGTATGTATTTTCTTAGCTTTGCCAAGCCATTCTTGGCTTTGGCTAATCTCCATCTTTAAGTAAGTTTTTCTCTTTATGTTTTTGTAACTTGAAGTTCAACCTATGTGAATTTCATGACAACTTGGCTCATATTTGCATAGGATGATCATTGAATGTGACATGATTTTTTCCCTTCTTTTACTTTCATGAGAAATTATCAGTGAATTGGATTACAACTTAGCTCATACTTACGCTTTTATATAATAAATCTGTTCCTCAGTGAAGTTTACCATCAATGAGCTTTCTAAGATCTGATTTGAGTCATGCCTCAGCACTAGGAAGGTTGAATTTTCCACGTCTGGTTTGGATAGGTGGATGTGACACTAATTCTATAAGATACATCGATAAGTTGAGCCTTGATATGCAATTTATTGATGTTTGCCCATGTGACAATTTTGTTCATCAATTGGAGGCTGTCCTGTCTATGTCTAAAATTGCTATCTTAGTTGCATTAGAGTATAGAGTTTCCTATCATTTCTTCATTTCTTCTGCTGTAAGTTTTTAGGCGTTGAAAAGTAGCTAGCGCCTAAGGCCGAGCGCTGGCTGGAATGGTATTTCCACAAGAGAGGTTTCAAATTCGTGGTGCACTATTTTTGATAATAGTGCGATAGGCTCACATTATTTGGTGGGACGCCAGGCCGCTCTGCTGCTCTAGTCTTTGCAGTCTGAGTGGGAGGTTGTCCCTACATTTCTCGTACTTAATATTATTATTTTTTTGTTAAAAAAAAAGGCTATGAAACTCTTTACACAGTCAATTTTCCCAGGTAATTTTGCTTTGATTTTACGGGGTATATGGTTATTCCATATTCAGTTCTTAAAGCCTAACTCTCTCTGTTAATGACAATATGTACGCTATTGTATTTTCCAGTTTGGGTATTGCTAAAGCTTGTGTATTGGAAGATTTAAGAAACTCTAGACGTTTCTCTTTACTATGCAGTGATGAAAAGGCCTTCTTGGTGGACCAGCTAAGCTGGTGGGGAACGAATTACTGGAATTTTGGCATTCTGCCATGGTTGAACGTAGGGAACCTTGACAAAGGCCTTCTATTCACATGATTAGGGAAATCTCCCGCTGATATATAAGGCTGCTTAGGTTGAAATTAGTGACCCCAAAGAGTGTGTTGAAGAAATGATTTGAGCCTTAGAATGGCAGCTGCAGTAAGTGTCCACTTTTGGGCAAATATGGGAGCAGATAATTGCATTCTCTTTACCCATCAATAGCCCATTTCATATAATTTGAAGCAACTTTACTGCAATTTCTATTGCTTATGATGTGTAGTGTTGCAGAATATAAAGCTAGTTTTTTCCCATATGCCTTTCTAGCAGAAACTTTCTTAAATTTTCTCTGTTCACTTCATTACAAAAGCTCAGTCTTTGACTAAATTTATTTTGTTTCATGATTTTATAGATGTGGTTGAACTTCCTTTCTAATTTTATATGTATTAAATTTTTGCAGCTCAATTCAAGTTTTTATGACGATCATCAAATATATTCCCCAGGTCAGAATTGTGAACCCTCTAAGTCCCTTTATAATATTTTAGGAGATGTAGGAAGAATTTAATCAATTGGCTATGCTGAGAGATGCATCTCATAAATGCCTTGTATAAGAAAAGTCTGTTCAGACATGGGCTCAATATTTTTCTAGTGACCAAAATGTAGGAACTAACTTTTCTTGGGGTTTCATTATAAAGGGATATATATATAGGACAAGGGGTGGGGGACCAGGCCAACCCATACCTTGTGCAGGGGGGGGGGGGGGGGAGTTAACCCTTATTTTTCAGATATTTTTATTTTCCTATTCAATTGGATGTTGAGGTGTTGATAACATTAATTGATGTAGGATGGGTCGTCCTGAATTGAGAACTTTATAATTCTCTATTAAAATTAAGGATCTTAGACAAGCCTCTATAATTTGACTTTGTTCATTATATATCTGTATTTCAGTATCATTCTGAACTTTATGATGTTTGTAAAAATTAGGATGTTTGTGCAAGCCTTTAAAATTTGACTTTGTTGATTGTATTTCACTTAGGGTGTTGAAATGTATGCTTCTATTATATATCATAGAGTAGTAAAAACTAAAAAGAAATGCAAATACATCAACTGAAGTAATTTGAGGAAATTAACTTGAATAGGAGTTAGTCAAGATAGCTTGCCGACATGACTTAATGTGCTGTGCTCCAAAATTTTTTGCTTTTGCTTAGTTGGTAATAGAGGGAAAAATGTTATTGACTCTTGGGGTTTTAATTTTCTTTACCTCATAAGATGACTAAATCAAAATGGTTGTAATTGCTAAAAATTTTGTGATGGTATAAAAGTGACAGTTGGACTGGCCATTCATACTGTATTAATGACTGTTATGAAATTTAGGTGTTTATGAACTTTGCAAGAAAGAGCACAGATGGGTTCAGCATTGGCAACATTTTACTCGATTTTTCTGGAGGGGTGGCAAATTATGGACAGATGGCCGTGCAATCTATAGATCAAGGTTTATTGAATTCTTCCACAGTTGTAGATCTTGCCATCTAAATTTATCCTCCTTGCGTAATATATTCCTAAAACTTGTTGCTTTTTTCAGATTCTTGGGTGAACTTTTATGGAAACATAGGGAAGACATTGCTATCTCTGGTATAGAATATTTTCACTTCTCTAATTTATTTCACTTTCTTTGCATCATTATTTAAGTGAAATTTATTTGCCATAAAATAGTTGGTAGATGACTTTGTTATGCTTTTTTATTCTTATTCTGTTCTTAGATTTTAATTGAAGTTGTCATTTTAATGTAAGAATTACTACCGTTTTTTTTTTTTTTTTAACTAGAGAGAAATTTAGTGAAAGTCATGAGAAAATCATGTTTAGAAATTCTGGATAAAGTAAAATTCATCAAACAGAAGACAGTGATAGGCGGACAAAAAAAGAAAAAAAAGAGAGTTTAGATTAGTTCGAGAGCTGGCGTAAAACCAGTATGATGAATGAATGATGAAGTAAAAGAAACCTATTATGCTTTTAAAGTTAATTTCTTGCTTGAGATATATTGGAGACCACACACGAATGTATCCTTCTGGTTATTCTTTTTTTCTTTGGTGAAGATTTCTAGATATTCTACAAATTATTATTATTATTATTATTATTTTAAGATTGATGGAATACCCTACTATTATAGGCATCGCTATTTTTTGGCTTTCTTTTCTATTTATTTTAATTATTTGATGGAATATGCAATTGCAGGTTTCTATATTCTTTGACATAATTTTCATATTTCAACATTATGTCATCTATCCTCACAACAAAGCCCAAGTCTCTTCTAAACTTGTTGAGGAGGAACACACTGAGCGGCTTGTTAAGTCTCCTGAACACCCAGAGTCAGAAAATGTGTAAAGCTTAGCTTTAATCATAATGTGAATGTTAATATCAGCTTTGTGGTTAGTTTATACAGAAACTTATGTTTTACTTTTTATGTGAAAGACAGTCAATTATAGGTAAAAGCTTATAATGTTATTTACAAATTAGTGTAGTGAAGCTTTGTTGTAATTTGCCTTTTGTATAAGAACAACCATTAATTGACTAATGGAAGTAGCAATTTATGGAGTATGAACATTGTGTTTGTGTATAATAACTGATTTGAAAACCGGAGTTGAACTATCAAACTGGTCTTGCATAAGTGATATATGGTAAATATAAATAGGGTGTTAAAACAATGAGAAAAATAAGTTATAAGGTGTTTAACCAGAGGTTTATTGGGACTTCAAAAAAAGTGGTAAAACTACAGGCTATCCTTTGACATGAGACAACATAACACAGTGTAATACAAAAGATAAATATTATTTTGATCCTTATATTTTGAGGTTATTGTCAATTTGTTCCTTATATATTTCAATTTAATTGGTCAATATTATTTTTAACTTATAGTCAATTTTCATTAGTAAATTAATAGTAATTTGATTTTCAAAAAAAATTGTAATTTATTTTTAATTATAGTCAATTTTTGTTAGTAAATTAATAGTAATGACTAAATTGATTGTTATTAAAATGTGGAGACCAAATTGACAATGTAGAGACCAAAATGGTATTTTCGCATATAATATATTAATGGTCTCAATTAAGAATATGAAAATCTTGAATATGCATTAAGAACAATGTGGTTTATTGATACTATTTAATTTAGGTTTAAATCCTCTACTTTCATCTGTTTTAAGTAAAAATGGACATTTTTGTAGGATTTATAGTCCAGCACACTTGAACAATGGAATGGACACAATCTTGTAATCGTCATTCCCAACTTAGTTATAGTTAAACCTTAGACAAAGGTGCATCTATTTTCTAAGTACATTTGTACATACTCTTGCTAATCGTTTTGTCACCTATACAATTTTCTTAATCATATTTTTATACAAATTATTGAGGTCAAAAGTTATGAATGGTATAACATTATAGAATTTATCTTTCTCGTATCCTTTTGTTAATAATTAAATAAATGTTTAATAGAATTGAGGTAATAAAGAAATAAAAATTAATTGAATCTCAAGGAACATGTTGGATTGTGTGGCCAAATAACCCACTGCATGCAACAGATAAAGATTATTTTATATGAAAAAGAAACTTGCACATTATTGTATATTATAAATAAAATAATTATGAATAATGAGGATTGCATGTTTGGCCATGATTGGTTGTGTGGAGTTTGACTTTGTCAAACATGCAATTGAGAAATCTTAAGATATAGTGTTGTAAGTGAAGATAGTGAGGTGAATAAGAAAGCATGAAGTATATTAATATTCATGTCTTAATTTGTAGGAATAAAATGAATATTGGAAATGTTTAACATTCATATCCTAATTTGTAGGAACTGAATTGAACGCATTTTGGTTAGGCTTTAAATAACTCACTTGAGCTCTCTCTAAAAGAATGAAAACCAAACATAAATTCTATAAGAAAAAACCCACTGCAATTTAAAAACTATTAACTCGTATCTCTCCCATTTAATTTTAGATATCTATTTTTTAGAAGTATTTTACATCTGCTTTAGCAGCAATGTCAATGATATAGGAAAAAGAATTATATGAGCATACCTTTTAGCTAGTTTATGGCAAATACAATAACATTAATGTGAATATCAAATTTATGACATTAAATCTCACTAATTTGCAATGAAGTAATATTTAGGTATTCTTGGGAGCACTTTTTTTTTTCCCTCAATAAATGTTCTTATAACTACATTTCTTTTTGTATAGGTTTTATAACAACATTTAATTTATCTAAATGAGCTGTTGTCTATCTTATTTGCTTGGGCCACAAGTACTATAACCTTGCTTCCCAAGTTTCTCTTCCCCGAATAAGTTGAAGCTCAAGTCAATCCTTAAAGTCCACAAAAAAGTGAAAAACACACACAAAATGAAGAGAGAGGGTCGTCAACATGGGATGGTTCGGACCTTTCAGATCCTACCATCTCCAATAAACCCGGCCGGATTTGTGAATGAATACCATTCGCCCCCTACAGCAGGGTTATTCACCAAAGTGCCATCCAAACCCACTAACCACTCCAAGTTCACGGGCAAATGTGGCACACCACGTTGCACCAAGTGTCACATAAACCCGGCATACAAGTCCAAGAACAAAACCAAGGAAACCAAGAAGCTTTACTCACGTGACGTCGTTTTGAATACTCGGTTAGTCACTTGGAATGTCAAGTTTGGGCCATCCGAGTCAAGCTTTTTCGGGTCTTCTGCCACGGATCTTTTGGATCTTCTGTCTAATACAATTAATTGTGATGAAGTTTACAATACTTATGAAGTTTGCGATCATTTTATTGATAATGATATGCTGTAATCCTTTTGATAATAATATGTTTTATTTTTTTTTTAGAGAGTTTCAACCTACGTCGTCAGTTTTGATGATAGCTCTTCATCACCAGATCAAAACACCAATCAGTTTTTTGTGTAGGTGAAAATTGAACTCCAGATCTCTTATACAACCATCAAAGACTTTACCAATTGAGTTAACTAGAACTCTCAATAATATGTTTTATTGAGGGAATTATCATCCCCATAACAATTTTACTATTGGACATCTCTTGTAAGTTAGATTGGGTTGGTTCTCATCTTAAATTTGCTTTTTTCCCTATTTTAGGTTGAGTAATAAAATATTTAATCAAGAAAAATATTTTTATTTTTATTTTTTATTGATGGTTGTGGGGAATTGCTGTTTTTCGAGCTTTGGTAAGGAGCTTGGTATTATTTTTAGTTTTTTTAAAAAGTTGGGAATTTTTGCCTTATTAAATATATGGATTTGAAATAATTAGCGTTAATGTATTATTTCAAATTCATGTTAGTGAGTTCTTATTCAATTAACATAATCTAGAAAAAGAAAAAAAAACCATTATATATATCTAGTTATGGTTTATATTGATGTGTTGTGGTGGGCCTTTTTTTGTGTTTTGGGCTTGATCTTTCCTGCTATACCATGGCTCGTGATTTTAAGGTAAGAGAGTTGGGACTGGCCTTATTGAAACACACCTTAGGCCAACTTGTGCGCAAGTTGGGCCATTCATGTATAGACGTGTCCTGACAAGAACTTTGAACATACCGCTTGCTTATGGTAGGAAAGACTGTTACAGATGTTATAGCAGGAAACACAGTGCAACAAGATAACTAAAACATTTCTACTAATAACAATAATATAACAAAGGAAAATAGAGCAATATGATTATGAATAACAAGGTCACAACGAAAAGTTTAGCAGTAAAATAATAAGTTAGTCATTGATCAACCAAAACAAAGAAAGAAGATTCATCTGCCAAAGGAATGGACTTAGCTCTTTAGCAGACACAAGTCCAAAAGGGAACCGATCTCCAATGTGGGTAATCTCAGAGGGGGTTCCTGTCGTAGAAGTTACACACTTTGGAAAAATGACCTAGATGGCTTAATCTCGAGTTCTTAATTTATCATAGAGTGGGCTATTGAAAGGGAGAGAAATTGGTAGCCTATTGATGTATGTTTTTGCTCTTATCACTCATGTTTCTTCATTTCTTTTTTTTAGGATTTCTATATATTTCCCTTTCTCTTTTATTTCTTTGTTCACTTTGCTTTTTTTCTTTCTACCTTTTTTTTTTCCTTTTGTTTTTTGTTATTCTCTTCCTCCTTCACTGTGCACGTCCATGGCCTTATATATTGCCTACCGTGACAAGATTTACCATTTTTACCCCTTAACTGCTTTTGGCTTGTTGTGGGTGTCCTTCTAAGACTGTCTACTGGTCTGCCGGCTATCCAGCTACTACCATTACACTGTGTAGGGTACACCACACCTCATTCCCAAATAAAGAGGTCTTAGTTTTGTCTCTTACCTCTCTAATACTCTCATCCGGATAAAGGTTAAACATCTTCCTTACCAACCTCCATAGCATGTATTTAGTGATTTCAGTTCATGTTTACTTCTTTTGGGTGAGATGTCATCCTAGTAGGATATTTCTCCCAAAAGAGCTTGAGCTGGAACCCCAAAATAGGCTTCCCCTTCTCCCTACTGCCAAACCATACCCTCTCATACCTCTAAATCGTGGCCCATTTCCTCTGTATTGGTTGGGTACAGGTAGATGGTGCCTAAGCCTTGTGTGCATGCTCCACTTCCATCTAAGTGCATTGCTTTTCGGCTTTCGTGCGTTTGTCATTGCCTCCGTATTTGTCTAATTTTGCTGTACGTTTTGATATCTGTTTAACTCTTACGACGTGAAAGACACATAGGTTTTTGGGCTTTCATTCTTTGCATCACATCTCCTCTTTGGACTGGGCATTGCTCAGATGCGAGCTCTCTTCCTCTTACTTGGCCCATGTTCCATTCTTCCTTGTGCCCATGAGCTAGTTAATGTTCTTGTCATGTAACTGCACTACTCTTATTATGATATCACTTATCTTTTTGTTTCGTTGCTACCTTTGGGCTTACAGGCTAAAGCTCTTGCCATGTCAATTTCTTATATAATATCTTCTTTTAGGCTTTACTGCCCAGCATTCCTGCTTGGCCAACCCATTCCATCCCTTGGGCCAACCCATTTCATTCCTAGGGCTTCCTCGACCCATTCCATTCATCTTTCACTCCTATGAGTTTTTGCTAAATTCTTTAGGCTTCCTCGGCCCAATTACCACATTCTTACCTCTTATTATCTTTGGGCTTATTAGCCTTTATGCTTGCCATACAAATTTACTAATTCATTTCTTGGGCTTCCCCGTCCCATTTACTAATTCATTTCTTGGGCTTCTCCGTGCCATTTACTTCTTTTTCTACTTCTTGCTATTCCCATGGGTTTAATACCTTCATTTCTTAGGCTTACTCGGCTCATTTGCTTCTTCATGGCCACTTTTTTTTTTTTTTTTGCGGGCCTATTAACCATTATTTCTGCTATTCTGGCCTACTAGTCTTTACTTTACTACTATCCCCCCATCTTTTTCATATTGTTAGCATCTTCTGCCATTGGGCCCTTTTGTCAAAAGTGGGCATCAACATATGTATACAAAGGCATGTAGATGTGAGATTTGTTTAGTATCCAAATTATTGTAAGAAGGAAAACAAAAGTTGCAACTCTATTCCAAGAAAAGGTATATGGTATTTTGAGTGGGACTGGAAACACCATATACTTTTTTTTTTCAATAAAAAGGGCTACTATTTAATTTTTATAGTGAGAAATTCTATAGAATGCCATATACTATATAATTAAAGGTACATATAATTTGGTGGCAAAAATCAAAAACTAACTCTCTAACTTTTAACCTTTGTCATTTCAGTCATTTATCTTTAAGTTTTATCATTTCAGTCCTCTAAATTTCAATTATTGTCAATTCAGTATTCCGTTAGACATCAGTTAGTAGTCTCCGTTGAGTGAGCCAAAATAACGTCATTTTGGCTCTTTTTAATTTTTTTTTAATTTGTAATTCAAACAAAAAAAAAAACTGTTATTTAATATAAAAAAAACACCCTTAGCTGAAATCAAAACAAACAAAATAGAAATTGTTCCCCTTACCTAAAATCAAAACACACAAAATTGATATACGATGAGCAGTCCTAATTGAGAAATTTGGGGGAAGAAGGGAGAAGTTTGGGTTTGGGTTGTCCCTAACCATTGTCAATTCAAGATCATAGATTTCATACTCCAAGTGGTTGGCCATGGCAGCAATCATGCTAGACTTACCAATTCCGGGAGGACCATAAAGAAGATAGCCAGGCTTCCAGGCCTTGCCAATCTTTTTATAATACTCTTTTCCTTGGCTAAACTTAGTAAGGACATTCATTATTTCTTCCTTTTCTTTGATTCCATGGCTAAAGTATCAAACGTTGATGGGTGCTCAAAAGATATGTGGCTCCATTTGCATGCTTCGTAACTTTCCCAATTTTGGCTGGGATTGTTAGTGTACAACTTCCTTTGACGATTTCTCACCTTTATTGCCTTCCCTTCTTGAAGTACATGAGGAATGTAAGTCCCAGTAACAAATTCTCGATGAGATTTATGGAAAGTGAGCTTGCAATACCTATTCTCCTCAGTGTAAGGGTACCATGAAATTGACTGCTTTGGTGCTGTGTTTTTCTTTGAAACCCACCGAAGCTTGACCCCTTTATTTTCATTTGTAACTTCTTCGTTCTCATCCATGCTCAATACTTAGAAGTTAGCACTCAATCTTAGTTTCTCTCACTCAATCTTGGTCTCCCTTCTCTTAAATCCGATCTTTCAATCTCGGACTTACTGCTGCCGACCCAGACTTCTCCCTTTTTCCCCCAAATTTCTCAATTAGGGCTGCTCATCGTATTTCAATTTTGTATGTTTGATTTCAGGTAAGGGGAATGATTCTATTTTGTGTGTTTTGATTTTAGCTCGTTCCCCTAACTGTTTTTTTTAATAACAATTTTTTTTTTAATTACAAAATTTATATTAAAAAAAAGAGAGTCAAACAGCATCATTTTGGCTCACTTAACAAAGATTACAAACCGATATATAACAAAATACTAAATTGATAACAATTGAAACTTAGAGAATTGAAATGACGAAACTTAAAATTAGAAAACTGAAATTACAAAGGCTGAAAGTTAGAGGGTTAGTTTTGGATTTCTGCCTAATCTGATTTTTCCACCCCAAATTACACAATCTATATCTACATATACTATAAAACCTAAGCTTTTGATTATTTGTTGACCTCTTAAAAGCTTGCCATGTAGGATTTGAAACTCTCACAATTTTCCATGTCACCAATTAATTTTTAATTTTTAATGTTTTATTATTAAAAAGAAAATAATAATAATAATTCAACTAAATTCTCTAAAAATAATTCAACTCTCTTTGAATGTAGCTTATGTTGGGACTATTACACAAAATAATAATGGAAGGACAAGATTAACACAAAAGACAAATAGAAAATAGATAACTTGGAGGCATTATATCGTTTTCCTTAGACAATATTTGCCCCCCACAATTTTGTTGCTAAAGGGTTATCGCAAATTTATCCCCAAAATATAACTAAGATGTTGGGTTCTACAGATAGCAGTTATAGAAAAAGACCATAGGATTTCTTCTGTTTATACCTATAGGATTATATTTCATCAAAAGACATGTATGGAGGGTTAAAACGTTTAATGAAACCGTTCACAAGGCTTGAAATCTCTTCAAACTCTTTGAATAGTCATTTGAAAGTTCTGCTAAAAAATCTTGTTTCACGATTTTCGATTGGTCGAAAATTAATTTCGATCAATCGAGTGCTATTTTTAATCGGTCGAATAGGAATCGAGACATCCAGAGACTTTAGGATTTTTTCTTTACCATTTCAATCGATTGAGCCAAAGCTTCGACTGATCGAAAATGCTTAATTTCGAATTTTCATTTAGAAAATTCTAGAACTTGAATTTTCACTTTAACAACTTTATGAAATAATATTATCCAAACTCAAACATCATTATTACAACATATCCATGTATATACCTATATATACAACAGCCTGCCCCTTTCCCTTTGAATACTGCCTAGTCCTAGACATAGAAAACAAACCAATTCTACCACCGTCCCAGCCGTGGCAGAGGGTATGGTTGCTGTGTATAACTCCCTTGGTTCTTAATTTCACTTCATAATTGAAAGTCTGTTTTTTCCCTTTGCTGATTGGTTTCTTACAATCCTAAAAAACCACAAACTAAGCAAAGAAGCCATGAGTCGTGGAGTATTGTTGTAGATTCAAGATTGGTCATAAAGATTGGGCTTTTAGGGTCGTTTATGAGAAACCCAAATAGATTTTTTGAGGGGTTTTGTTTGATTTTTGTTTGGCTGTAGATCTAAGCTTCTTCTCCAATGTCTTCCTTCAGCAACCTTGGCTTTGCCGGTTCGCCCTCTACCAAATTTCTTTGTTAGTGATGGTAAAGTTTATATATTGAATTTCGATAGAGCCATGAAAGCTTAAGATTCATAGTAATAACTTAAGGCTTGTTACTAGCTACTGCTGAACTTTTTTTTCTAGATTGCTACCATGCCCAACTAAGGACTGAATATATAGAGTTTAGAAGCTGTTTGCAAATCCCAACAATAGAAAAGTGCATGATTTGGAAGTGAAGGAAAAAGGTAGAGAGTTGTGTTTTTTCATCTTTCATATCTGTTTTTGAAGTATATTTTGTGGGACTTCACCATGATCCAAGCTGGTATATTGATTATTAAATCTAATAGGTAGTGGATCATTTATCATTGTTTTGTTGCCTTTGAAAAGTGGGAGGATTTGCTTTGGAGGAACATTGGTTTATGTGCTTTTTAGTTGCAGTTCAACTATCTGAAATAAATTACTCTTCAAACTATGCATCTTTATTCAGTTGTATTTGTGTGTTTTGTGTATGTTTCTTTCATTATTTTTATGCATCATGCATGGTTGTGTGCAACGTGAGATGGCCTAGTTTTCCTAAACAAATTGGTCTTCTATTTGGTTTAAGAACCATGCTGAATTTGAATCTAGAAAACTGTTCTTGGTCATTTAAGAGCCATAGTTTTTTTTTTTTTTTAAAACAGAGAGAGTTTGTTAGGATATATGTTTCTTTGTTTATAAAATATTTTCCCCCATTCCCATTGGACAAGACTCTTTTTAGAGTTAACTACCTTATTTCACAATGAAATCTTAATTCTTTATTTTTTTCTCTAGATGATCACATTGCTTATGCTATTTTATTATGCAAAGCTAATCCTCAATATTTTTTCTTTAAGAGAGATTTAACAAAGAAGTGAACTATATCACAAACGTTGGAGAATGACTAATGAAAAAACTAAAATTGATTCAAGAAATTATAGGCTAAAAAAAATAAGCCGTGAAAAAATTCATTGAAAACAATCATTGTGTTTAACACACAACTATTGATTCCAATATACAATATATTTCTAATTTTTGCCTGACAATTTCTAATATACAATATATTTTTAATTTTTGCTTCTAAACCCACTTTCTTCTCTAACTAATTAAAGATATTAACTAATTAAACTTGTGATATTTCTATGGATATCATTTTTATTTTTTATAATTAGTAACATTCCAGTGCATTGCACGGGTTAGCAACTAGTTTAACTAATAAGAGTATCTTCTAAAAAAAATTAAAAATAAAGGTCCTATTAATTAGGGTTGTCCACACCCACCTGTGACCTAAATAACCCGTTCGACCCAGAGCCACTATAACCAAAACCGTCCGACCTGAGAAGAGAGGCGGTCGGCGATGAGTCTCAAAGGTCCAAAACAGACATTGACGGATCGGGTGGTGGATCTCCTTCTCCAAAACCTGAGCCACCTAATTCGGCCGACTAAGAGGCCTAATCTACCCTCGATCTGGCAAAAACATAGTGATTTTTGCTCAGATTTGGTGAAGATCTTGTGATTTTTGGTCAAATCTCGTCATTTTCGCTCATATCCGGCTATGATCTAGTGCATTTTACTCAAATACAGCTCAAATTTGGTGGATTTTTTCTCAAATTTGACGAAAATCTGGTGGGTTTTTGCTAAGATTTGGTGGGTTTTGCTCAAATTTTCCAAAGATCGGATGTTATTTTGCATAAATCTAATGGGTTTTGCTCAAATTTGACGAAGATCCGACTAAAAAATGTAGATTGCTGCTAATTTGAACCTCCAACAACATCTTCTAAGTTTTGACCAATCGAACTGCCGACCAACCAAGTCTGATCCGACTTGACCCATGGTTTTTTGCTGTCGGCGGCGGGTCTTCTTGCCAAAAACCTGATGTCATTGGGTCAGTCACGGGTTGGGCACAAACCCGACCTAGACCAACCCGTGGTTAGCCCACTATTAATAGATGTCAAAGTGCACCCTTAGAGCCCGTTTGGTTAGAGGGGTGAAAAAGTGGGAGGATAGAAAATAGTGGGAAGGTAGAAAAGTGAAAGGATAGAAAATGTTTTAATTTCTCTATTTTTTGTTTATTTGGGAGAGGAAAAGTGGAGAGATGAGAAAAATGAGTTGTATAAATTTACTTATATACCTTTATTAAAAAATGATGCCCAATTAAAACAAACAAAAAATGACAAAAAAAATCTCCTAAATTTATTAAAAAATAAAAATCACGTCTAAACAAAACAAAAACAAAAAAAAAAACACAAAAGAAAGCAAAAGAAAAAAAAAAGTACGAAGCAATGTCCAGGAAAAAAGAAGAAAGAAAAAGAAAAGAAGGAAAAGGCAATGTCCAGACTAGGAAAAAAAAAAAAAAAACGCACCGAACGAAATCTAGAGAGAAATCTAGAAAATGAGTTGTATAAATTTACCTTAAACTCCCTCTACTCAGTTTTCTCCTAATTTTAGAGAGAAAATTTTTTGGTGAATCTAAAGAAAAAACATTTAGACTCCATCGTCATTTTTCTCTCATTTCTTTTCTTTCAACCAAATACTCTCTAAAAAGTTTTTTCTCCTTCTTTTCTCTTTTTTTTTTTTTTTTTTTGTCTTTTTTTTTATCCTCCCTGAAATCCATTTTACCAAAGCCACTTTTATAAGGAGTTGACATTTTTTTTTATTAACTTTTGATATTTCCTAATATAGATGGAACTTCTTTAAAGCATCCTCAACGATTTTTACGGGGAGTTGACCTTCATCTTATTAATTTTTTATATTTCCTAATATGGATTCAGATCCTCTAGAGTTCCTAAGGTACTCTACCAAGTAGATTTCATTAAATCCTAACCACTTTTAAATGATTTAATGGTCTAGATTTTGTCATGTCAGCATTTCATTAATAATAATCTTAATTGTTTTGTTTACAACATTATTTTATTATTTTAAGAATATTATTAATGAAATGCTGACATGACAGAATTTAAACTATTAAATCATTAAAGAGTAGTTAGGATTTAATGAAATCTACTGATAGAGTACCCTAAGAACTCTAGAGGATCTGAATCCTTCCTAATATAGGTGGGAGTCGTGGGACTTCTTGAAGGTCTTTTTAACATGCAAGTGCTTAAATCTAAGATATTCGTTATCAAAGGCTAACAAATAAATACACTTAAGTGTCTAAAAGATTGTAGTGATTCTTCTTTTTGAGATAGGTACAAATGTTGATAATTCTGTAACTTGAATAATTTTTCTCCTAAACCCCAAACACTTTATACATAAGGAGGTGATATTTAAACTATACTTTACAAAATTATTCTTAGTTTTTATTCACAAGAAACCAAAAAAACACCATATGTTAAAAAGCCATAAAGTCCGGGTTTTAAAAACTATGGCTAAGTTTACGAGGCATTCTTCAGTTGTTAATAAAAGTAAAGATTGTGATTTGTATTGGTCAGGGATAGTGTGCAAGTGTCAAGTTGAAAATTTTCCAACCCAACTATTCTAATAATCTTTTACTTTTCTTTTAATAATTATTTTGAGACTTATCCTTACATCCTACCATGAATTTAAATACTACCGGGACTTATACCCACACATGCATGATAGAAAATCTTCAGATAAAAAATAATAATAAATCACTAAATCTCAATAATTTTTTTAAGGGGTAGGTCTCTTTGATTAATTTAATATTGGGATCCATATTTCACATGAGATGAGATAGCATTTTTTTTTTTGAGAGAGAGTTTTAACTTATGACGTCCGCTCCTGATGATAATTCTTTATCATCAAACTAAAATACCAATCAGTTTTTGGTGTAGGCGGAGATTAAATTCTAGATCTTTTATTCAACCATCAAAGACATTACCAGTTGAGCTAATTGGAGCCCGCAAAGAGCATTGTTAATTTGTTACTGGGGTATTTGAATATTTTCCAAAAAGAATACATGGAAGCAAATTACATATTTATGCTAATCATTTAGTGAATTATTGAATCATCTGAAAGACAATTAAATTATCCAAGATTTAGTGAAACTTTATTTAATGTTGGGTAAAGTTTGGTAACAAAACTTAATTGTAGCTTAAAATTATAATTTTATTCAATATCTTTGTATTAAATGTGAATTTTGACAAATTCACATTTGAATTATATTTTCTTCTTATATCATCTAGTGCAAATATTTCAGAAAAAAAAATCAATAACTATCATCAACTTAATGTTTAAATTTCAAATTTTTATAGTATAAAATTATGTATAAAAAAATAAATTTATGACTTGAATAGTAAATAAAATCTAATTAAGACAAAATTTAACATATATATTAAAAATGTAAAAATCATTCAATCCAATAGTTAAATTTTAAAATACGTAACTATATTAAATTTAGTGGTAGGCGGTAGCTGTATCGTAAACTACAACCAAATTTGTTATTTTGTGTCTAGGTAGCCATTAGCTAGACGACAATCTTGACCAAGTCAAAATCATTTTCCCCTCAAAAAAAGTCTATATCATTTTGCATGGTCGAGTTTTATTTTATTTTATTTAATATAGCATATTAACTCCAGATGACCTTTAATTAGGAAAAAAAAAAACTAAATCTTAACTCATTATCTCAACCTCATGTCTTTCCATGTTCTGCTCCAAACCATTCCAAGACGAGAGGATCAGCTTACCTGTTGGCTAATTGGGTTCAACCTCACGGGCTTTATATATGATCCAAAAGTAGCTAATTAACTTTCTCAATTGTCTTCGAGATAACACAAAATACAATAACAAAGACATGGGCACCAAGAGCACCATTGCTATGCTTCTCATCTCCATGCTGATTGTAATGTCATATACCAATGTGGTGAAGCGCTCTCAGATTGCGCAAAGCAATGCATGCCTGTGTGCATGAAGACTTCAGGAGCAACCCTTGCTGCATGTGAACCTGCCTGCGAAGGTTATTGCAAACAAATTTCTGGAAACACTGGTTCGGGTGATTGGCCATATGATGGCAAACAAAATTAATCAATCAAAATGATGATTGTTGGAATAATTCATTTTCTTACGTAATATGTATGTATACTCTTGTCATTTCTATGATAGTTTTCACATTTTTTTTTTTTTTAAATTTTGGTTGGTATTAATTATCAAAACTTAGTCCTTAAATTTTAGGAACAATCATGTATCATGAATGCTCGATATAAATTAATTGGAGTCAACTATATGTACTGCTTTGTTGTGAGTGTTTGTATAATATGAACAAGTTGTGGATTGTACAATTTTAATGAGGTATAGCTTGTTGCAGCTCAGCTGAGCACTGGCCATTTGGGTTTTGCAACCCAGTAGTCCAGTCCCGAAATAAAAAAAAACACTAAAGGTGTACAGATTCTCATGTCATTTGAATTGCATCAATTTGAAGCAAATAATTGGCGTTAAATGAAAATGTCAGTCTAAAAAAAAGATTAGGCATGTTACCCTTTTTAAGCACACATGTATGTTGGTATTGCATGTATATAGCACATTGTGTGCATGTTAAACTAGAAAAGGTAGCTAGTGAAGGTAATATAAGGATATACCTGCACAAGTTTTTCGTACTCAGAAATGAAATACTTTACATAATCATTGAATATTTGAATATGCTGAACGAAGGAACAATTTTGTCACACTTTTTTCCACAATAATAATAGAGCTATGAAGAAAATCAACCTGATAAAATTGGCTATGGCCGTGTTATTCAAGTTATCCAGTTCTTCCCTTATTTTATCTTAAAGCTAAAATGAGTACCTTTTTTTTTTTTTTTTTTGGAAAAGAAATGAATACTATGCATACTGTACAGAAAGAAAACAATTAACAATCAAATGGACCCAGGATGCCAATGATGCTGTAACAAAAAATATGAGCATGATAACTTAAGCTAGGAATTGAAGATGGTTATTGTGGAAGGGTGGTACTAGTTAACGGGTCCTTTTTTTAGGGCACATGGCAGTGATCCATTTTAAGAAAGTTCTAATAATATTTTTATAAGAAATATAAAAAGTTAGTTACTTTTTTTCCTTTTCCTATAAAAAATTTCCTAAAAATAATTTTTAAACCAATATAGTCTTTGCCATGCCAACATACATATCTAAAGAGTTAAAACTTTCCTTATTTTGCCTTTGCTAGCTATATTTAGAAATAGAAAGTTTTATCCTTGAAGTTTGTAAAGTTTCTAAAAGTACTTGTAGCTTAATGGTCCAAGAGTTAGTTTAGAGATAAAAGACTAAGAGTCTTATAGCTTAATTGGCACATCTTCATATACAAAGTGTTTGGGAGTCTAAGGGAAAAATGTTCGAGTTGCAGAATTAACAACATAATGTAATTATATATAATAAAAAAATGAAAAACTAAACCAAAAAAGAAAAATTTCAATAGTTTTGGGTTACTTTTAATTTTAATTTTTTAAAGTTTAAGGGTAGAAAGTTAAACATTTTTAATAGTTTATGGACAAAAGATAAACTTTTTAATAGTTTAAGGATGAAAACCAAACTTTGAAAAGTTTAAAAATCAAAAAGTAAACTTTTATGGCTTGTTTGGATGGAAGGGGGAAGGAGGGGGAGTGGAGGGAAGTAGAGTAAAGTTGACTAAAAATAAGCTAATTTTGTACTAAATCTACTCTACTTTACTCTACTTCCCTCTTCTTCAATCCAAACGGACCATTAGTAAAGCATAGGGACCAAAACAATATTATATCTTTTTTTCTTTTTTTTTGCAATAAAAAAGCCGTAAAAATAAACCCACCTAAGAAATGTTTACATATTACAAAGATAAAACATGTAGATCCAAATCATAACAAACATAAAGGTGATTCTATGAATTACCTTTTTCTATGGTAATGACTAATAAAAGGTGAAACACTGCCACTTAGTTTTTTCCTTGTCGGTTGAAAATAATACTTCATTTTTTTTGTTGTTGGTATAGATAGGAGAAATAAGTATACTAATTAGTTAGGAATAGAGTGGCTTGATTGATTCTTTCTTCCACTTTTTCCACTATGCAATATTGTAATTGAGCTATCTTTAATTATTTGCTTGGTCCACACGTTCTATGACCAGCCAACACATAACTACATATTCTACTTGCTTCCCAAGTTTCTCACCCCTACATAAAGTCTTAAACCAGTTATCATTCCTTGTCCCAGCATTTCCTTTAGCCTGTAGCACACACCAAATATGAGGAGAGAGGGTCGCCAACATGGGATGGTTAGGACCTACGAGATCCTACCATCTTCAATAAACCCGAAACCCGAAACACGAGTCGTCAACAAATACGATTCGCCCCCGACGGCCGGGTTATTTACCAAGGTGCCATCCAAGCCCACCAACCACTCCAAGTTCACAGGCAAGTGTGGCACACCAGGGTGCACAGGGTGTCATGACCACCCAGCACGTAAGTCCAAGAACAAGATCAAGGGGACCCATAAGCTAAAGTCACACGATGTCGTTTCTAACTCTCGGTTAATCAGCTGGCGGGTCATGGATAGGAAACCCGGCTTGAATTTTTCTGGGTTTTCTGCCACAGGTATTTTGGACCATCTTTATAATGATCATATCAATGATAATGATGATGATGACGAAGAAGTTTATAGTGATATTAATGAGAATGATCATGTATATTATGGTTATGGGTCTTCAAATAATGGGGACAACAAGGCAGAGATTGAGATTAAAGAAGATGACGACGAAAAAGGTGATGGTAATGATGATGATGATAAAATGAGTTTTTGTGATGTGGGATTTGTGTTGGACCAAGCTGAAGGAGATGAAGGTTGGTGTCTAGTGGAAGAAATGTGATTGCTAATAATCTATTGTTAATTTATTGAGTCCATTGTGGATTATTCCTTGTTATTATTATATCTTTATTGTGTTTCCTTTTTTAATTGTATCTACAATTGTACTGACTTCTGAGAGAGGATTATGTTTTCTTGAGGATCAAGGTATGGATGCTTTGACATCTGATCTACTCGTGATGTAGATTTTTAATATGGAAGGACCAAATATTAGCCTTTTATTTCGTGTCTATCTATAATATGAAACTCTTTTTCTTTTCTGTTTTTCTTTTTTTTCTTCTAATTACTAGCATTTAGCATGCTTTTTGTTTCTAAAAAACAGCATAAGCATGCTTTAATCACGTTAAATCCAAATGATTGAAGCAGTAAAAATTTATACCAATTGACACTATTTCCAGAACACGCATATGGTCAAGAGATTTGTGATCTTATAAGAGGGTTCCATTGGTGTATCTTTCCTAAATTTGTGGTCTATAGATCCTTTTCTATCACCTAAAAAGCAGGGAAAACAAATTAAGGGTTATCCTTTTCTTTTAATGACCAAGGTTTATTTTCACATTTGCATTTTTACTCTCTTGAAAAAAAAAATTGATAAGAATCTACACCCAGCTCATTTTGGTACTCTTCTCTCAATTACCATTTACCACACCCTGAATAAATTGAGATTTCCTTACTATGTTTTTATTGTGTTTTGAGATATAACATATAAGTTTTGAGTAAGTTGAGATCACACCTTTAGGAATTCATTTTGGATTTGCATTTCAATGAATTTAGTTTGAGACAAACATATCCCAAGGAAAATAAATCAAAACGAGATGGGACAAATGCTTTTATTTATTATTTATTGTATCTTGCAAATGCCTTATAATGCATTTGAGTGGTTTCCTTTTTCCCTGCAATAAGGTAGGATATATAATTTAAATTCAAGTTCTCTCCCGGAAGAGATTGATTAATGCAACTGAATCAGAGCTCTTGACTCATTTGAGAGACTTATGAGTAATGAGTTATGACCAATTAAAATGCTTGAGGTTCATATCTGACCATATCCAATAGAGTTAGTGATAATTGTCTTGCAAATCAACATAAATGATATTTTCAATCCTTTAAAAAAAAATTATGATTACAACAATAAAAGACGATGGATTTGATTACTAAATGTTTCCGTTGAAAATATTAAAAGATGCTAATTGAGTTAAAAAGTTATTGGTCAAATCAAGAAAAATGTTAAATGACTTTTAATATTATTACCTTAATAATAATAACATAGTCCAATAAGTTTTTAAATTGGATAGTGAAGGAAACTTGGAATTTTTATTTTATTTTAAAATTATATAAAAGAAGGGCAAAAACAAAACAAATTCCAAGTTTCCAACACCAGATAATGATGTCTCCTTGTGCTTGTAAAATTGATAAATTCATTCAATTATGAAATTTGATACATTAATCATTAATATAAATATAGATTAGGATAAGATTACACTTACTGTAAAGAGTTAAAATAGATTAGGATAAGATTACACCTATTGTAACCCTTTACTATGATACATAACTCTATAATTTTTTTTCTTAGTAAGTTAATATTTTCATAATTCTAATCAGATTATATAAAAAAATAAAATATTATATATTCTCTTTGTCCTCGACATATGTAAATCAAATTTCTTAGCATCTAATTCACAAAATTATTCTGCTAAAAAAAATCACAAAATTATATTTTGCAAACTTAGATGGTATAACAACGCAATGCAATCCAACTATTAATTTTTTGTAAGTTCTTATTTAATAAAAAATTATGGAGCTGTAACTTGAATATGACCCATATAAAAATATACATAATGTTATGTTGTTTAATTTTGATTGCTAAAAGTTATTATTTATCATATAATCATATAATAGAATAATATTTTTAAACAATATGACACCATACCATTTTAGATTTATTAAATTATATTTTTACAATGAAAATTTATTAATTTCAACACATAAGGAATCCTCAACTTGTTTTGATTGTAAATGCCTTTGAAACATATATTCTAAAGAATATTCATTTTCTTATATTTGGTTGCCACCTTAAAAATTAACAAGAATTTTGTTATTTGACATGCACAAGAAATTACTATATTAGTTTTTTTTATATATAACTTTAATGAATTTTTTGGAAAAAAAGGAAGTTCACTGATGAAAATAGACATAAAATGGCAAATTTTTTTGGGGGGCCATTTGAGAGTCTCAAAGGAGAACATATCACAAATTCAAATTCTACACAAAAAATATTGATTAAAGCAAGAATCTGTTATTTGAACAAAAAGCTTAAGATTGATCAATATTCAATCCATGAAAGTTATCGGTTGGAGAGAGAGAGAGAGAGGTATTGGGCAAAGAAAGAAGTTTTTATTGGAAGAGTTTGTTGTAATGGTCCACTAAATATGTATCTTTTTGGAGAAGTTTATTTATCTATCTGCAAAATTCGCTTGAAACAAATTGAAAGTATATACCAACCATATGAAATAATTTTGTATATACATATTATATGAAATATTTTTTTTATTGCTCCCTTTTTTTTGAGAGAGTTTTTTATTGCTCATTTGATTTGGAAGAGTGGTCCCAACTCTTCCAATCCCTAATTCATTAAAGGCCAAATACGATATGAGTTTATTTTTCAAACTCTTATCAAGCTTATTATCAATCTCATAATTGAACCTACACTCAATATGTTTTTTTTTAATCAAGCCTTGTTGTTCACAAGCCTATTTATGATTAATTTATTTTTCTTAGATTTAGCTTGTTTATCAAATAAATATAAAATTAAGTCTCAAACTTGACTTATTTAAATAAAAAAAACAACCACCACGCACCCTTGTTTCGACAGTCACTTCACAAATATAAGTACTTGTGGAGTGTGAAAGGCAAGAGCCGGGTTCAAGTCTCCAGGAGAAAGTTTTACATATATACACTTAGATTAGGTTAGAGTATAAATTCTATATTGTATAAAAACAAAAAACAATAAAACGTATATGAGCTCTTTATTAAGTTAAATTTGAATTGTTTATTAACAAAACGATTCATTTACAACTTTATGCTTTGTTGCTTCAACAATAATATTTTCTAAAAAATGAGTCATTTTTTGAAAAGTATTTTCTATAAATCTATCTCATTTTTTAATGTTTGGTAGCAACTTTAAATGGGTTGAAAAACAATCTCCTAGCTTTTTTTATTTAACTTACTATGAAATAGAGTTATTTTTCAAAAAAAATTTAATAAAAAATAATCTTTAAAATTAAGTCATATTTTTTATATTGATTAAAAATAATTTCCCTTTTACTTATCTTTTCTTATTCTACTAAATAATAAAATATAAAAAATAAACTATTTTTACATAAAGTTCTCTATCCAAATAAAGAGAACAGTAACGAACAATGACCAAACCCATCGGACCCATTGAAATAAAGATTTCATGGCATGTACGCAACACCGTATCGTGTCAACTCCAAACAGTGCCTAAGGTCCAATTTGTAGCCAACCACTACCAAACTGCCACGACAACACACGTGAGGTTCGATCAGTACCAAGTTTCGCATTTCTTAGTTTCCCCAAATCTCCAAACCGAACGGCCGAGAAAACCCCTTTTCTCTCTACAATTCTTCCGATTCCTCTACCTACCCAACACATCTAACCATTCACCAAACTCAGACTAAATCTCGACCGTTAAAAAAAACCCGCCGCCGCATCATAAAGTTTGCGCCGCCGTCGCACCGAATTCCCATCACCTTTCATCTCTCAGGTACTGCAAGTAAATTATTTTCAGCTACTAATATATGTTTTTGAGAGAAAAAAAAATTAGTTCTTTATTTTATTTTGGTTTTATAGGATATTGAAATATATTTAATTTATTTAGTGAGTAACCCAGCTGAGCATTAATGTTTATCCAATTGGCTATAGCTTTTTTTTTTTTTTTTTTTTCTTTCCTATTGTGTTTGATGCTATACTTTATTGAAGGTTTGTTTAATTTCATAATATTGAATGAAGAATTTGCTATCAGCATGCTAACTAGGAACGCTGACAGAGACTCAGACATGCATACACATATTGATTTTCACGCCAAAAAGAATGTACCCATGTTGATTTTGTACTAGGAATCAGTTAGAATTTCACATAGAAAGTGTATGGAACATTGATGAAGGGCTGGTACTAATACTATGTTGGTTTGGCAGTTTTTTGTTGAGAATATGAGTTCAAGAATCTTCATTTTGATATTGTACTGTGCTTTAGATTTTTTTTAGGCTTATTTTGGTGCTCAACTATCAAGAGGGACATGGTTGAAGACTAGGTTCTGTTGTTGAGCATTGGTAACAATGTTCTGCAGCTTCCTTCTGTTTCTTTTATACTTAAGGTTTGTTTGGTATCCGCTTATTTTGCTGAAAGTATTGTAAATAAAGCTAACTTAATAAAGCTAAAAATTAGCTGAAATAGTACAGTGAACTCATGAATAGTACTAAAAAGTGTAGTAGACCCATGAATAGTAGAAAAAATAAGTTGAATAGTAAAAAAAGTAAGCAAAAATAAGCTAGCCAAACAGACACTTAATGGTGTGGAGGATCATGGTTTTTCCTGTTGCCTTCTGTTATTGAATCTGCTGTTCATGCTCAATGTTTGATATGTTTATATCAGTATGTAACTTCACGTTGCACATTAACATGAATTATAAAACTATGAAAGGTTGTTCTTCATCAGTTGCTGCTGTATGTTTGTCTCAATTAATTTTTTCCCCATGTCTACTGAAGGTCAGATGGGCAGTGGTGAGCCTAATATAACAGGTCATCCACGGGAAAAGGATATCGAAAATGAATGTCAAACATCGTCCACATTGGTGATTGATACAAAGCAGGAATCTCAGAGCCCAAAAGAATCCTTCGTTGAACAGGGTCATGTGGTTGTTGGTGGTGAGCATGAGAGTCAAAGTCCTACTGTTTCTTCTGTTGACAAGAGTCAGGTAGTTATTGACAGTGATCATGATTCCGAGACTCCAAGTGTTTCTTCTGTTGACAAAAGTCAGGAGGAAATTGATGGTGAGGACTGTCAGACCCCAAGGGTTTCCAACGTTAGCAAGTTTGAGATGGACATTGTTAGTGAGCAGGAGTGTCAGAACCCAAATGCTATCTCTGCAGGGGTCAGTGTAGTTGTAAAGAGTGAGGATGATGTATATGCGATACCAAAAGTTGGCATGGAGTTTGAATCAGAAGATGATGCATACAAGTGCTACAGTAGATATGCTGTTCTGGAAGGCTTCAGCATTCGAAAAGATTTTGTAAACAAAAGTAGGGTAAATGGTGCAGTTGTCTCTAGAAGGTACACTTGCTACAGACAAGGTTATCGGCCTACCAAATATAATTCAAATGTGAGGAAATCCCGGCAGGAAACAAGAACTGGTTGCTTGGCACATATGACTATTGCGCATCAGCCTAATGGTAAGTTTCGTGTCACTCATTTTGAGACAAAGCACAATCATGAGTTTGTTACGCCATCTACAGCTCATAAGTTACCTTCACAAAAGAGATTAAAATTTGCTCAAGCAGTCGAAGCTGATTCAACCAGTCATTCTGGGATGGATGGGGTACCAAAACTTGGGATGGGATTTGACTCAGAGGATCATGCCTATGAGTTTTACAATACATATGCTGGACGGGTAGGATTCAGTGTCCGGAAAGATTATGTAAATAGGAGTAAGATAGATGGTGCTGTGGCATCTAGACGGTTTACGTGTTTTAGAGAAGGTTTTCGACAGAAGGACAAGCGGGATATGAATGTGAAGAGACCTCGAAAGGAAACAAGAATTGGCTGTTTGGCACAACTGGTCATTTCTCGTCAGCCTGATGGTAAATATCGTGTCACTCACTTTGAAGAAAAGCACAATCATGAGCTTGTTGCAGCATGTAGAGTTCGCATGTTACGATCTCAAAAGAGACTAGCTGTAGCTCAGGCTGTTGATGGCAACTTTGTTGATGGTTCTAAGATCGAGCCAAAATCAGCCTGTGAGTTACAATATAAGATGATTGGAGATTGTGAGTATATTGGTTATGACCCCATAGATTATAAAAGTAAACTACCTTCCCGTCGTATGAAGGAGTTGAGAGAAGGAGAAGCGGAAAGGATGCAGCAATATTTTCAAAGCAAACAATTAAAGAATCCCTCTTTCTTTTATGCTATCCAACTTGATGCTGATGATCAACTAGCTAATGTATTTTGGGCTGATGCAAAGATGGTGGTGGACTACAGTGATTTTGGTGATGTGGTTTGCTTTGATACAACTTGCAGATTATATAGAGATTGCCGACCTTTTTCAACTTTCATTGGGATGAACCATCATAAGCAAATGGTGATTTTTGGTGCTGCACTTTTATACGATGAAACTGTTGAATCTTTCAAATGGCTGTTTCGAACTTTCATAGAAGCAATGTCTGGGAAGAAGCCAAAGACTATCCTCACAGATGAAGATGCAACAATCACTGAAGCAATTGATTTAATATTGCCTGGAACACCTCATCGAATGTGTGTATGGCATGTGTACCAAAATGCGCTTAAGCAACTTAATCACATGGTTGTGGGCTCAGATTCTTTCATAAATGATTTAAGCAGTTGCTTTTTTGAACATGAGGATGAGGATGATTTCATTAATGGATGGAAGGCTATGCTAGACGTTTATGGTCTGTGGGAAAATGAGTGGTTGCATGAGATATTTGAATGTAGAGAGAAATGGGCTGTAGTATATGGAAGGCATAACTTTTGTGCTGACTTAAAAAGTGCACTATTGCGTGAAAATTTTACTGCTACCTTAAAGAAGTATCTAAAGTCTGACTCAGATGTGCTTCCATTTTTCAAACATCTTGGGAAGGTGGTGAATGAATGGCACTACAAAGAATTAGAAGCTAATTTTGATATGAGCCAACATATGCCAAGACTAATGGGGGATGTAATTATGTTGAAGCAGGCAAGAGATATATATACACCAAAAATTTTTGAATTGTTCCAGCTAGAATATGAAACATGTTTAAATATTGTTGTAAACCAATGTACTGAGAGTGAATCATTGTTTGAGTACAAAGTAAGCATATATGGGCAACTAAGCGAGTACACAGTTACTTTTAATTCCACTGATGAGACTGTTGCCTGTAATTGTATGAAATTCGAGTTTATGGGAGTTTTATGTAGCCATGCATTAAAAGTGCTCGATTATAGGAACATAAAGCTGCTACCAACCAAGTACATCCTGAAGAGGTGGACAAAAGATGCAAGAGTCTGAATAACAGAGGAAATTTTGGGGCTCCGGATAGGAATATTACAAGTTGGCTGCAATGAAGCTGTTTCTTGCTAGGTTATGTAGCAGAGTTTCAAGTTCATCAAAATGGCTGCTGCATTCTTCATGGTGCATGGCAACCTGAACTGAGGTCCCAAATTTGAGCAAGATTTAATGTACTTAAACAAAAGCAAATGAATCATTGCTTATTTTCTGACCTAGGTGACATTCATTTCCTAATTGTCAGATATACTTGGTTCATTTCTGTTACTTTAACTGTGTAAAGGTGTAAATAAATTGATTTCATTACCAGAGTACTTTCTTCAATTTAAATTATTGTCTTAATGTGGCGTTTGGTATAGGATAATATTTTAAGATTCTTAGGAATGTTTAAAAATTCTCATATTTGGTTGCAAATTAAGCTAGGGAATCAGATGACAGGGGAATTTAGATTCTCCCTTAAACCCCTCTCAGTAGGAATGTGAATTTCCTTTAAAACAAGTGGGAATCCAGATTCCCAAGCTTAAAAGAAATTGTATTTTTTTTTTTAAATTGACAATTTTAACCATTTTTTAAGCAATTAAGATAAAATGTAAAACAAATCATCAATATCTTTTCTTGCCAAAATAATATAAACAGGATAGACAACTATGTGGATATATTTTTTAACAAAGTTTTATTTAGGTTGCACGTATGGAAAAAAAAAAAAAAGTTATCAAGTTGTTTTGTTATGGATTAAACTCTTTTAAAAAATTATTATTAAGAATAAAAGCATTTGAGAACTTAAATGGTTATTTTTGTATTGTACTTGTCATTTTGAAATGTTAGACTATAATTTTAATAAATTTATCATAATTAATAGTTCATATTTGGTTTTTCATTATTTATTTAGAGGAATATTTTTTTTAAAGGACTTAGTAGTTTACATTCAAATCTAAGGATATAATAGGAAAAATAAATAATTCATTTAAGATTCTTAGGAATAAACCAAACATTATTATCTCACATTCCCAATAAAACTAAACATAGGAATAGTTACATTCCTAAAAATTTGGATGCTAGGAGTAATTTAGATTCTCGTACCAAACACCACGTCAGATTACAGAAGCAATTGCAAATAACATGTGGACTTTGTGTTAGGGACTCTGTTGGGCTAAGGCCCAATGTAATGTACTTATATTGTGTGTTTCAGGATGCTACAAACTTTAGAAATAAATGAACAGGTGCGCACTTTGAAACTCAAGTAGTAACTTGGATAAAAAGTTCCGAGGGTAGCACAAGTGGTCAGGGACCATGGCTCATGAAGTGATCATCATTGATTCAATCTCCCCGTCGTTCTCCTCATGGTCACTCACAATAATGGGAAGGAGAAGGGGGAAAGAAGAGAATATTGGTGTATACATGTGAGAGTGTGACTAATTCAAGTCATAGATTAGGTTTAGTCACAAGAGTGATATAAAATTAATTTTCAAACCCATACATGCTCAAGCTTTAGGCTTAAAGTGGTGTATAATACCTTATATCAAGGTCTCACTTGAAAATTCTCGAAGGTGTTTATCTCCACGATAATTGGTATTAGAGCTGACCGTGGGTTATGGCATGGTGGATGATAGTTGTCTACTTTCCCTTTCATAGTTGAAGAGATTAGAGTGGCTTGCAAGGGTAAGTTTGTAAGTGAGAGTGGTTAAATCCATATCAGGCAATGGTATTCACAAGTGTGATTAATTGATATATAATATGATAACAATGATTGTTGTTTATCTCGCCAAAAAAACTTGGGTATAATGACACAGCACACGTGCCTAAGATATTTACACAGCATGCCACTCTTCAGTTACAGTGTTGTTGGCTATATATTTGAAATTTTCTAGTTGTCAAGGCCTTATGAATTCTACATTAGTTCCCTCAAAATCCTAGCAAATTTGATTTTTCTATACAAGTCTAGATATTCATAAGATGAAACCCTTTTCTAAATTCACCTCACAACTCCACATGGCAGGCGGGCTTCATAAGGTACACAATGCATGTAGTTAAAGTATTTGGTACAGACAAAGGAAAGTATTTTACAATACAAATGTCTACCAAGTGCTAATTCTAGAAAGAAACTTTGCATAAATGTTGGAATTTACTCTACACAAATGGTCCCATATTGTTGGCAATTTCCTATTGGTATCCAGAATCCCCATGCAAGTCTGAAAGTCCTTGAAGCTTCAAGCAACAGTGGCATTACTGAATAATATTGGACATTGTTCAATGATATTCTTCTCTCCATATTCATTTGTAATATTTGTAGTTCTGGCTATCCATCTGAATATTTGGAGATGTATTCTCAGGAGTATCCACTACAAATTGTGAAGTAAGAGAATGAGTCGGAGTTTGACTATCCTTTCCCTGGACAAGCTTGGAGCCACTTCTTTTGATTGAAGGCCTCTCTACTATGATGCGAGTGGGCTTTCTACCTAACATGGGTGACTGAGGATGTGTTACTGGAACCTGCAAGAAAGAAGGGTGGAAAATATGCTAAATTAATCATAATTTTCATAGACTAAAATGACATCACTCAGAATGGCATTTATGCAGAATTTCTGTATATATGAAAATTTTGAAAGATGAACTATGAAATAAGTTGTAGTTATTTTTGCAAGAGCTATTGTTGGAGATGAGCTGTAACTTTTGCGCAGCAGCTGTTCTTGGAGAACCTGAACATCTTACCCATCATGATGTGATGAGGAAGTCAATGATCACACTTCCTCAACTATAGAATAACTTTTGATAAAGCCATATGTTCTTAAATTGATATTTCCTAGCTGCTGTGTTAAGTTGATGTATTTCTGGTTGCTTTGTGATCTGTCGTGAGTACTTATTGTGGGTATTATCCGGAGCTCCGTAAACGATTGAGCCACTATAATTGTGGCAGCAGCTCTGTTTAATTATACCAGATAGCCTAGTAAGGTAACAAAGATTAAAGATACCTTCTTTATCTCGTCCTTTGGCTCTCTCCTTTCCTTGTAAAAATTAGGCAGTGGCCTTGCTTTGAAGCAAAGGGTTTGGCGCAATTTTCTAATTTCTGTTTCTGCTTTCTCCTGCACAAATGTTCATGGGTTCAATGTCATTGATCGAGCCAAGTTATTCCAACTAGATTTAGCTTTTACTGAATATAATGCAAAGACTGCCATAATTTTCCATTTAAACCCATGAAGCTGCATGGCAATCTAGTTTACATCACAGTATGCTTAGGTAACTCATATAAAACAGATCTGGATTCAAATGAAGTTGGTAATGAGATAATAACCTTGAGTGTCGTTTGCAGTTGCACCTTTTGTGCCTCATTAGCATTGAACTTCTCTTCTAGCTTCTGAAAGCAACCAAGGAGAAATAGCAGAGTTATACAAATGCTTAAGATACATATCTGTAGTCCACAAAATAAAGTTCATTCTATAAAAATCTGAAAGCACCAAGATCAACCCTTGCCTTCTTTCTTCTTTCGGCTCTTTCTTCTGTCCTAAAGCTGAAAGGGGTGGATAAATTTGGGGACTGCATTTTGTTTCTGCATGCACTCAAATATTTGGAACAACTGGCATTAAAAAAAATTATTATCAGAAGAACTTAAAGGACCTTTACTTATGAAGAAAACACACACAACTCAAAGGGCCTTTAACTCCTTAATGTTAAAAATGATATGGTCCACATCAAATATTAGTTAACTAAATGTTTGACTTGGTCTTCTCAACAAAAATTATGAAAATTTTCTTCAGTATTTTTTTCTCTGTTTAGTCTTAAGATAGGTTCTTACTCATTTCCATGAGTTCCATTAGCAGTAGAATGGGATTTGATATGCTGATGCTAGTAATTCTTTTCTTTTTTTCACTATCCCTAGTTTCACGATATCAGCTCTATTTAACCCTAGTTCCATGCTCTACTGTCCCTAGTATCATAAATTCTCTATGTAGTAAACAAATGCAAACAATTTCTCTAAGTGAAATATTCTTACTCAGAAGGGAGCAAGCGCCATCTCTGGCCGACCGTTTTACTTCCGGAGGCTGAGGGATGGATTGGTGTTCTGGCCCTGTGAATTATAGATGTCACAGCATTTATGTACAGGAGCTCAAAGTTTTAAACAAATACATAATCATTTGGAAGGTATATAACATTCAATTTATTTATTTATTTTCTGATTCTACTAATTTCAGTTACCTTCTCTTCTCTGACCAAGGGGTAGCTGAAGATTGCTTTTCTACGTCATTTTTAGATACCTGCAGTTTGAAGATGAACTCATCTTAGTGCAAAGTTAGTAGTACATTCAGTGAAAGAAAGTGTTCAATTTAATTGAGAGGCCAACTGGCCAAGTGCAGGGAGATAAGAAAGCACCATAGTTGGGGTCCTCAAAGGAGTTGAGCAATCCTTAGATGCCTTGGAAGAACTAGCACCAACTCTTGAACTTTCAATCTTCCTCATAACTGTTGAAGTGAATCTATTAAGTTCTCTAATAGGAGTGAAATTGACTGACTTATGAATTGATTTTGGAGTTGATCTCTTCCTATCTGTACAGTCTATTGCAGGCTTCTGGTTCATTGGAGTGGCATTATAATCCTTCTTGGGACAGATTGGAACTGTGTGTTTGGCAGGTGAAGATGGGAGCTTAGATGCTCTATTATGAATCAACGGCTTTGAGGAAGAAAGCGATGGTTTCTTCTTGCTCATTGATGCCAAAGAATCTTGATTTGATTTGGAACTCTATTGCAATAACAATCAGGTCAGCACTATGACCTCAAATTCAAAACCAAAAGTCATGGACATAAATCAATAGTGTTTACCTTCAATAGAGGTTTCTCCATTTGGGGCGTTCCCCCAAGCTCCGTTTCAGTTACCGTGTGATTGTCAGCATCATCTAGGTGGTTTGATTGTTCAACTTCCAAAGAATTCTTCACAAAAGCTTGGTTTTTGGGTTCCGGGGCAGCTACATCCACAATATTACTTTCAAATTTATCTATCTCAGCATTTGAGCTATATTTATTGTCATTAACAATGGAATATGCCCCAATATGTGGGGCCTTGACCTCATGTTGTTGGTTGACAACCTCGTCGGATTTTGAACTTTTCGTCTGCGAATTATTGGTACTAATATTGTTAACAAAATCTTCTTCAGCTGGTTTTGGGGCATTATTTGATGCAGCATTTGCTTGTTCAAGCAAGGCTGCTGCCTTTTGAGCAGCAATTTTCTTGTAATGAGCTTCAAAGAAAGCTTTCTTCTGAGCTACTGAGCCAGGCCTGGCATACCTTTCAGCTTCTTCAACATAGCGGTTGTGGGAGAAGCTTGACCACTTCTCCCAGGCTAAGGACTCTGACATGAACCTCCCAAATGAGATTGACTGCCCCAGAGCATGTATGGGGTTTCCCTGAAGCAAGCAATGTTTCTTAGAGCCATCTGAAACTTAACTATAGTAATTTTGAGCAATTACAAAAGATTTGATATTAATGAAACCATGGAAGTGGAAAGGTGAAGAATGTGCTGGAAAACAAATGTACTTCTTCTCAGTTTTAATTTAGTGAGAAAGCTAGTAAGTACTACCCAGTTGAACCTCATAAAATTACAACTAAAACTTTCAGGTAAGGGTAATTCAATTAGTAAATGCAGAAATAGTGCATAACATGCAATTTCTAGCTCTATTCTTTTCCTCAGCTTCTCAGCAACCAAAATTTTTTCCAGAGAAACAAGAAAAGCAAAGCAAAAATCTTCAGCAGCCTCATTATGAAAATAATGCAAGATAAAATCTTTGAATTGCAAGCACCCAATATATATACAAGATAGAAAAACAAAACAAAAAAAGTACTCAAATGGAATAGTGAAGCTTAATGAACTGACCTCATTGGCTTCATTGGGAATGCCAGCAGTGTAAGAGAATGGTTGCATGAGACAAGCAGAGTCTCCCATGCTTATTCAACTGTTAAAACCTCAAAAGATCCAAACTTTAGAACTCTTGTGCTTCTTCTCTATTATTCTATGTTGTCTTTCTCATATGGGTATGATTCAAATTTGAAATTCAAATGGAAAGCAACATTGAGCCTATCTTTGTGGAAAAGTAGGACACAGCCAGATGAGGAAAAAGTATAGTGTAGTGCATTCTTTTATTTCTGAAAGTAAAGTGGGGTCTCCCAACAATGTTTGGAGTAGCTCCAACACTTTTTAGCTTGATGTGGGTCCCACATGTTTGACATTAAAAAACAGGATCTCTACAACGTTCAATTGTTGGTTACATTTGAATTTGAAGAGTCCTCTTCAATATACTCTAAGCATTAATTAAGTACATTTTACTTTTACAGTTGAATTTTTATTTATTGATCTAATGTTAATGTGAGAGAGAGAGAGAGTGGTAGTTAGATTGGAGAAGGTGGAGATGTAACCGGCTGAACAACCAGTAGTTGCAACATTACCATAAACAACTAACGAAACAAAATGTTGTTGAATGTGGACATCGACATACATCCTAGGTAGGATAGCTTGGTAAACTATGGAACACAATGGCCTTTAGTTAATAACACGAGAATGCACGTAAAATAAATAAAAATGTAAAAAAAAGACATAGGAAAACTTTTATAATTTGTTTCACAATATCCTAAGATATAAAATCGTCATTTTATTATAATCCACTGCTCATTAGACTTATTATAAAATAGATTATAATATACTTTTAACCCATAATTGTTTAGGATTGTTTTCATTTTTGATCCTTTACATTTTAAAATTTTCATTTTTGTCTTTTATGATTGATTCCGATTTCATTTTTTTTTTTTTAATTTCAATTTCATGTTAGTCATACTATCTATGTGATATCTTATATATTTGCTACATGTAGCATCTCCATCATATAGAGCATACACAACAAACAGTGTTCACTAAGGCCATTTATGATTCTATATATATAAATAAATAATTATAATGACTTTTTGGTGTGTGGATATTACATATTGTGAGACACCTATTAAATATTGAGATCTCATTTTTTGCTGTCTGATAACGTGATGTGGTTTTTTATTCAGTCAACCCAAGGCAACTCAAATATTATGTCACAAAACATGAGTGTTAGGGCAAACTTGCACAAAGCCCAAATGACTCATTAAATGTTTGGTCACGCAGGTAGGGTTATATATATATATATTTGGTTCAAATTCTCTATATGCAGCGAACCTATTTGGATTCTTACGTCACTTCGTAATTGGGCCTCAAAATCTCTGAATTTTTTCTTCACAATATGGATTTATGATGCATGGACTTCACTTCACTGTATGCCACAGGATCAATTTTTTTAAGCTCCTAACTTAGTCTCAGCCAATATACCACACATACACTGCAGGAACACTCAAAATAGAATTATCAAGGGAATTCACACACAGTATTTACAGGGCACCAACCCCAACTTTTATTACTCAATATTCAAGTACAAAGGAAGCCTAGAAAATACACACGAAATTCTCTAAACTAAAATACACTCTTGTTGTTGACAACCCCAATAGCCTAGGATTTATGCACAGAAATAACTGTCACGACAGTTACTGCCAACTAACTACCCCATGTCCAAGACTTGCTGCCACATGTGGTCTGACTTAGGACACCTTTAATTAATGTTGTCTTGACCTACTCTCCACGTTTCCAGCCCCTACACAACAAGTCTGAACATCCAACAAGCTAGGAACTACTTGGTAACTTCTACTGCACACTCTACACATGCCAGCTCATCACTCAACACATCATGAGGCCTCTGCCCTTGTTCCAGCAACCCACACATGATTGTTCCATCATGTTTTAGAAGCTTGGCCCCTGCCCAAGCCCTTTTCATCAGCATCATAGCCCACACAGCATGCCCATATGCAGCACACCAAGTAATTGCTATTAGCCCACTCACACAAGTCCATGCATACAGAAAGCAACCATCAGTCAAGCCACCATGCCATGAACCATTACCTAGGGTTAACACCACCTGCTGCTGCCCATCATCTCCAAAACCATCTATGCCCACCATGGCTCACCTCTACCATGGTCTTGGGGCATCATGTGGAGCAAGGTGCCTCCACATACTACCTCTTATTATGCTCATCATTCTGAATCCAACAAGGAGACCGGACTTATCCTCCTCAAAAAGCAGTAAGGAACCTCACTAGATGGGCACGAGGAGCCATTGGTGTCTTGAGAAAACATTGAGCCAAGTGACTAGCCTGATGTTGTCCAAAAATTCCAATTTCTCATGCCATCATTAGCAACTTGTAAAGCTCCTGTGTGTACTTTTCAACCCGAAATATTCTCTTCACTGATTGGGCTCATGGGCCATATCTTCTCTTACTTTAATAATTGGGCTGCTTATGGTCCATACTCCTATTTGCCTCACAAGGTCAACCTCACGGCCCATGGGTTTTTGCCGCGTGACATGCTCATAGGCTCACATTTTGGTTTGTGAATTCTCCTACCGTTTGTAAAGAACAATGAATCGCATGAAAGGAAAAACAAAGGACACTGATACTTGAAAACAATTTTTGTCTTCTTGAGGTGCCTCTAATTGCCATTTATTTTAGGCAACAGAAGCTTGTATTTGTAAATTTGTATTGCCAACACTAGTTATCAAAAAGAAAAAGATCTGCATGGAATACTTAGCATCCAAATTTCTGTAATATAGATTATGCTTTATTAGGTTAGTGTACAAGCACCAAACATATAACATTAACCAAAGAGTAAGCAATTGTACAATTTGATACAGATAAGAATCCCTAGGTTTTTAAAAATATCATGCATACAAATGCTACCTTTCCTTTTGGGTGTCCTATTTCCCATGTCCATCTTGAGGTTTTGACTACTGTAAAAACTGCTTAAATATATTCGGAGGCTGAACGCTAGAATGGATTTGTCTAGCCGATTCAACGTAGCGTACACTAAACTACTCTACTTCTCATCACTCGTCTCAATCTTCTGATGTAGCCTGTCTTCTTTCATATGGTGTGGTTCCCAAAATATAACTCCCCAAATAAATGTCATAAGGATGCATCAGCACTGCGAATTTGTCTATCACGTCCATTCATATCCGAGTATCCTGAATATGAGGATCTTTTCTTGTTTCTGTAAATTTTACCCCTTGTTCCTCTTCTTTTAGGACCAGAAAACACCACAAACATGACTGCTAAGAAACCCAGGCCAGCAAACACCCATAGAGCAACAACCCAAAACCTGAAAGAACTAAATGTCCCATCTATCATAGCAGGTTTTGACGATTTGTGAGAATTATTCTTTGGCATCTGGTTGCTTCTAGAAGCAGATATTTCATCAAAGCTACCAAATTTCCTTGACATTGTGACATCCTTGCCTGAATTCAAGTTTGAGGTGGAAATGGTACTAGGATCAGGGCAGTTCCTTCTCTTATGGTGCAGACGTAGTGCCTCATTTAGTGTCTTTGCACATTCTATGCTAAGCAGGTCCCGCTGTCGTATGTCCTCATCAGCCTGATCAAGTGTTGAAGGATCTGGTGGGTCTGGAAACTTTTCCCAGCATTTATTGATCATGTCAACATTTCTATAGTTTGCCTTGTCAATGCTCCAATTCCCAACTTTAAACTCCAATCCGTAGTGGAAAACTCTATAACTGACACCAGGTTCAGGAATGTATCCTGGGTATATCAATATCTCCTTGTTAATGATATGCCTTAATTTCAACTGCATGCAAAGGAAGAAGAAAGAGAGTGGGATGGGGAGGTACACTGTCAGAGTATTATAGTCATTTCATAGAAACCTAAAACTCTTCTAGGCATATAGATCATTTTGCAACATTCTATGACAAAACTAGAATCCACACAAATGAGTTGCTTCACAAGAAACAAATTACCTCTGCTGCACCGAATGAGTAACCATACATCTCACTAATCCATCCAGATGCATATATATCTCCTGTGATATTTGTAGCATAATGAGCTTTGTCAGCCCGGACCTCCTCGGTTTTATGCAACCATAGCATAGCAAACTTCTGGAGATCATCTATATGCATGATGATTACACCTCCAACCTTGTCACATGCCTCAGGATGGCGAGTATGGAGTCTCGCGAGCTCATTATCACAGCCAATGAGGTAGCTGGCATATATAGAGCATAATACAATAGTTATATAAAATCACATGCAACTTCCAATGCAGGCATAACACTTGAGCATAAACTCACAAACATGTGCTGAAGCGCCCTACATGCAAAAGTACATTACACACAAAGCAATGCCCAAATTATACTTGAGTGCCTACACAAAAAATACGAAAGGGAGATATAGATTACTGTATCTTACTCATAGGGAGTTGAAACTGGCCGCCCACGTTCTGCTTTGAACTCCCATGGTGTAATCGGACCTCTCAAGATCATATCAGCATCAAGAATTACTATGAACTCTGCATCAATGTTTGCATGGTTAAGCCAGTGAAGGACTGCAGCAGGTTTATTGATTGCTGGATACCTGACATGGAACAAACAAAAGCAAAATTATTATCCTCCTCTACTTATCCTGCCATCACTTCTACTTGTCTGAGGAGGGAAATCAGTGTTACCAAAATCAGTATCACAAAAATTTGTCAGATTTTTTTTTTCCAGGGGGGTGGGGAGGGCGTTCTTTCTCTCTGGGGACATGATACACATGGAATGTATGTATGTGAGTTCAAAATAATTCAATCAAAGAGTTAAATAGATATTTTGGAAGAACTTGTATAGTAAAACTGAACAAAAACAAATTTGTCAATATTTTTATAATAATTAGAAACATCAGAAGTAAACTGGTCAGATGAAATGGTGCAGTCAAGTTAAACTAAGGCACATTTGCTTAAGTTCAAGGGAGTAAAGGAAATTTAAAAAGTATAACAATTAGATGACAGTTGCTAAAGTTCAAATATTTTTTTGAGCTTAACAGAAGATGTTACTGAGGATAGTGGTAGATACACAAACTAAAAACAGGACAGCACATTTACATTAAACAAATGGCTGGATTCCAACAGTGAAATGAACATCATGACCTGTAACGAATCTATCAGAACTGAAAGAAATTTTATGAAGAATATAGAATTACCAATCGCCTGTTAATGGATGTCGACTCATAGATGGAACATAATGGGTGGGAACCAGATCATGACCAGTATACTTCTTCAAGTCTTCATCAGTACAGCTCAGAAGTCGTGTGATATTTCCTGGTTGGCCACTTAGGTGAAAGCTGTGGACAAGTCCTACAGTCTGCCAATCAAAGTACGTGGTACATTCTGTGGAAAAAATGGTGTGAATTTTTGGATGTTTCTTCCCAGGCTCATCAATGACCAGCTTCTGTACAGTCTGTATTGATTCATCCATAGTTTGTAGAGTAGGAGGAGTCAAAAATCTTGGTCGAGTAAGTTCGGCAAAAGTTTTGCTCCTTAAAAAGCTCAAATATTTTGACCAACTAGGTTTAGAGCATCCATTTGCTTTGTGTTGTAATAAGAGACCCTCATTCAAAGTGTTAATGCATTCTATACTTAAAAATAGGGACCGTTTTATATTTGGATCAGATTCCATGAGTTGCACCTGCACGAGGAAAGGATCTTAAGTTTCCCCCATACGAACTACAAAAACATCATTTACCAAAAAAAAAAATTCAAAAAAAAAAAAATCAAACTTTTGAATGTAAATTTTCCATGTAGATAACTGCATTGTATTGAATCTTTAGTATGTGGCCTTTGACACATAATTAATGGGCTGCTACTTAACACAAATTGTTTCCTCTACTAAGATGAATAATTATTTTTTATTGATAATATACCTCTCTTGGATACGGGGGTTCAGGAAAGAGCCGACCACAGTCATAGACTATATCATCTTCATGGTGATCTAATTTACTAAAAGACCAATTTCCCACTTTGAATGGCAAGCCATAGTGAAAAAGTATAGGCTCAACTCCCTCTCTTGGAATATAGCCTGGGTATATCATCAAGTTATCATTGATCTTGTGATGAAGTCCAACCTGAAAATCCCAAGGAAAATTAAAACATCAAACCCATTAAGATATTGAGTACAGCTCAAGTTTAAGATGGGTAGAATGGAGTTGAGATAAGTGTTAGGTTCACATCTGGATTAGAAAAGGGCAGAAAATTTGTTGAAGGGAGATATTTAAACCAACTTACTTCTGCTGCACCAAAAGAGTATCCATACATCTCACTGATCCACCCTTTTGCATAGATATCACCAGTTATATTGGTTGCCCAGTGAGCTCTATCTTCTCGCACTTCTTCTGTTTTTGAAAGCCACATGGGAGCCAAGGCTCGAAGATCATCTATATGCATGGCTAAAAGCCCACCAACTTTGTCACATAGCTCTGGGTGTTCTGTGTGCAACTTAGCTAGTATATTATCGCATCCAATCAAATACCTAAAGGAGAAATTTATTGCTTGAATATGAATTGATTGCAACAATCCCCAAAAGGGGCCAAAAGAACATAGAAATCTGAATCAAGATAAATCTACTGCTTCATGAAATCCTCCAAAGTAAGGTTTAAGAAGAATGACCCAAATGCCAGAACAGAAAAGCTCTCATGTTTTCATTTTTTTTTTTTTTTTTGGCCATCTTCATCTGACAATTGCCATTTACAATGCTAGTCCGTCTCCTTCATGTAACATCTTAAGAATGTCAAGTGCAAACATTATAATGAAATTTTTTTACAAGGAAATAAAAAAATTGATCCTTATGGTCATCCCCTGATTGCAGTAAATTCAGAAAATTACCATGGGAGGATACCCTGCTTTGACACAGTATAACTTATACCCAAAAGAGAGAGAGACAGAGAGAGATTTTAGATACCCATAATAAGCTGCAACAGGTCTGCCTTTCTCAGCACCAAGCTCCCAAGGTATTATTGGGCCACGGATGATCATGTCTGCGTCCAGAATCACAACCCAATCAACATTCTCTGCATCTTTACTATTTTCAAGCCAGTGCACTACTCCAGCAGGTTTGTTAATCGCAGGGTACCTGCAAAACCAATCAAAAGATTTTTACTTTATTTTGCCCCCCTTTATAGAAAGGGTTCCCCAAAACTGTAAGGTATAAAAATGTTTTCTATAGAGAAGCAAGCACCAACACAAAAATAAAATGAAAAAGTTTATGGAAAGACAACTATTATTGTAAAATTTGAGAATAACATCAGTGTGCAAACAACCCACTAAGAAGCATACAGCAGAAGGAATAGGAATCAAGAGCAAGAAACAAAGTAGTTGGTCTGTTTGGGATTCGCTTATTTTGCTGAAACTGAAAACTTTTGTTGAAAGTACTGTAGATAAAGGTAAAAGTTAGCTGAAATAGTACTGTAGGACCCATGAATAGTACCAAAAATGCAATGGAGCACATGAATAGTAGCAAAAATAAGCTGAATAGTAAATTAAGCTGGCAAATTTCATCCATGCCAAACACACACTTAATGCGTGTATGCTAAAATTTTGTAAGGCAGGCCCTTCTTTTGGTAGATAAATTGAATTATATAGAATGATCTCAATGAGCACAATTGCACAAACACCAAAGAAGCTCTTGAAAATCTTATATCTTCCACAAGAAGCAAAAGATATAGAAACCATTTCCACATACTGTAATATCAGAACCTAAACATATGATGTAAGAAGTCTATATTCAGGAGAACTAAAAACTTTTTCGGCATTATCAGCAAGATAAGAAACATAGCACTTAAACAACATTACTCAATTGCCAACGCCAAGCCAATGCTGCCACCAGCAAATAAACCATATCCACCTTTAACACAGAGTAGTTCTCGTCCCTTCTTCTCTCTCACTGCTAACCAGACTTACACCCAAAATGGTTTGATGTGCTTTTTCACACAATCTATGGTTGTGCCCCCTAAACTCAAATGTTGCAAATCCCTTCTTCTCTACCTTAGCTATATCCCTCTCAATTTTAGTCTCCCTTATTCAGTAAAATTTTATTCTATCCCTGGCCCCTGTGCTATCTTCCTTCTCAATTGTCCCACTTCACCTCTCCTCCTACTTTGCACAGCTTTACAACATTTTGCTTCCCATGGCACAAAAATAAAATAAATCATCAAATTTTCACCTCTCCTTTCCACACCTCTAAACCATATCAAATCAGTATTGACATAAAACAGGAAAAGCACCAAGTACATTAAAACTTCAAAATTTGGCAGAAAGGAAAAAGTCCCATCCTGTTAGGCTTTTAGCCCATTTCCAAAGCAAATGAAAGTTGATGCATACAACAAGTTAGCAAAATTTGCAAGATGATAGCTAAGTATTCCATTTTTAGCCCAAACCCATTATTATTACCCAAAAAACTAATAAAGAATTCCAAAACAAAGAGTGCTCTTGGGGAAGTGAAAGAGATAATCATGAATTGCCATAAACATGACTCATATAAGAGATTAGCAAAACTTGCAAAATCATAACTAAGCGTAACATTTTTAGACCAACCCATTTATTATTGCCAAAAACCAATAAAGAACTCCAAGGCAAACCCATAATTTAATACCAAATCCAGACACCAAACTGCTAAAAGAAGAGTGCTCTTGGGGAGGTGAAAGAGATGATCATGAATTACCAAAAACATGATTTATATAAGAGATTAGCAAAACTTGCAAAATGACATTTTTAGACCAAACCCATTTATTATTACCAAAAAACCTATCAAGAATTTCAAGGCAAACCCAGAATTCAATATCAAATTCAGACACCGAACTACTAAAAAAATAGTACTTTTGGGGAAGGGAAAGAAATGATCATGAATAAACAAAAACATGACTTATAGTAAGAGATTAGCAAAACTTGCAAAATGATAGCTAAGTATGACATTTTTAGACCAAACCCATTTGTTATTGCCAAAAAAACTATCAAGAATTTCTAAGCAAACCCAGAATTCAATACCAAATTCAAACACCAAACTACTAAAAAAAAAAGAGTAAAGTGAAAGAGATGATGGTGAAGAATTACCAGTCACCAGTCCTGGGGTGTCTACTCATAGAAGGGACCTCAAGAGTTGGAGCCAAATCCATCCCTCTGTATTTCTGCTTCTCCTCGTCCGTACAGCTGAGCAGTCTTGTTATTGGCCCTGGTTGCTGGGCCTTCTTGAAGCTATGCATGAGTCCTACAGTTTGCCAATCGAAGTAGTTCTGGCACTCCACCGAGAACAGCGTGTGAATCCTCCATGGAGCCTTTTGTCCCGTTTCCACGCCTTCAATGCCCAGACCCACCAATACCAACACCACCACTAACCCCAAAGCTATCAACTTTGCCATTGTAGCTCAGAATTCAGGCTCAGATTTCATCTGGGTATTGTCTCAAAGATCTAAATTTCCATGGCTTTCAGGTCAAATTTGGAGGTTTCATATACAAATAATTATGTCCACCCTGTAAAATGGGCCAAATGTATTACTAGTGGTTACTTTCCGTTTGACTTTTTGTTTATTGTGGTTGTTTTTTTTAATTTAATTAATAACATTATCAAAGCATCTTTGGTCGTTGATGCATGAGCATGGATTTTAATTTTGTATATAGAAAAAATGTTTAATATAATAGAAATCTGACTAGTAGAAGAAATAAACTACTTCTCTCCACTGTAGCTCACATGACAGGAAGTACATTTTTCCAGCTTCAGTTGCTGTCTTGCTGACTCTTTCTAATTTATTATTGTCTTGATGAGGGGTTTAAGCCAAGGCCAGATTTATTGACAGTGAATTTTTTGGGAGTTGGAAATAGTGGGAAAAATGATAGCAATTTTAAAGTCTTGAATTTTTTTTTTTTTTAAATAATTCAATAGTTATATTAATTGAGAGAGAGATTCAACTCATTATTTCTCTTTAATAAAGCAAGGCAAGACCATATGTAGAGATCGAAGTGTGATATAAAAGTTTAGTATTAAATTCTTGTAAATAAAAAGTTGGACTTTTAACAGATTAAATACTTTCCATATGAGCTTATCCCAACAAAAAAAAAATTTATATGTAGAGGTCAATGTGTGATATAAAGTTGGATGATAAATTCTTGTATATATAAAGTGGGAGAAATTATTATTTACACTAAAAAGACTGTTGATGTGATCTTTCCTGAATAATGAGATGATATCATCTATGTAAATATATGTATAAATTACCTAATCAGTACAATGAATAAAAAATAAAAATTACCAGATGATGTCTGTTGAGATCTAAAAAATCATGACACAAAGCCCAAAGAAATAGCACATTTGGTCAACTCCATGGAAAGTATAATTAAAAAGGGGTTGAGTTCACAAAAGGAAAAGATGGTAGGCCCAAAAGATTTGAGACCCAAGATCCATAAAGGGGCAGGTTTTAGAACCCGTGAAACAAAGGGAAGAAAGAAAATGGTCTAGCTTGCCAAGATCAGAGGACTGAAGAGAGTCCAGTAGAAAGAACTAGGCTAGGATCTTAGAGACTACCAAGGGCCCGAGATTCGTGGGACCTGCAACGCAGCCAAAGTGGGATTGAGACAGCTCAAAAGAGGAATCAAAAAGCACAAGAAACGGAGGACAAATATGTCCTTCTCAAGCACTCAGTGATGTAGTAAAGAACCAGAGGGTTTAGAGAGCAACAACTCACGAACAAGGAAGCTAGTACCTCGGGGAACCCAGGAACAAGAACTGTGAAAGGAAGTAGCTAAATGAACTTTCAACCTGGTAGGAATAGAATCGGCCCATTTAAGAAAAATGACAAAAAGAAAGGGCGGCCAAAAGCTGAGTCTAGGAAAGGGAAAATAGAGAAGCCTTATAGAAAGAGAAATTGAAGATCAGCTCCCCCAAAAACATCTTAAAATGGAAGGTCAGTAAAGGACTTTTGGAGAAAATGTATCAAAAGAAGGAAACTGTGAGAAACAAGGAATGGACTAGCCACCAAAGTCGCTGGCACGGTGCGGACTCTGGGACCAAGGGGAGCAAAGAAAGGGAACCAGTGGTATCTCGAAGCCCTAAGATGATGTTATAAAATGAGGAAGAAGCAACAGTGAAAGGGCCTTCAGTAATAGTAAAATCATAATAGAATCATTGAGAAAACTCTATCAAAAGTCAAAGAAAGTAGGGAAATATCACCCAGTATCCCTGAAATAGCCATTATAGTACATACTTGGATTCAAAAGGATTCAAACTTTGCAAGTCTTAGATGCTTAGATAGCCATCTAAGTCTATAATTTTTTAGCTTATTTGGACCTTGTATCACGTCTTAGTGAGCACATTGTAATTCATAATTAATAAAATTAATGGAGTATTTCTTATTGATTTGAGGATCCTAAACAATTATTTTGTGTGTTTCTTTATTACATTGTCTTCCTTTGCTGTTTTCTTATTGTTCAATATATATATATATATATTCTTGCTTGCTAGTGTATAAGTATTGTAGGAATCTTGCCTTGTGCAACACTTAGTTTTATAAACAGCCCATTTAGCTGCGGTGAACTAAGCCCAATCCCTTTAAACTACAACAAGAGGGTTCGGGGTCCTTGCTTAAGCTTGGGCCTGGACATCGTCCAAAAATAGACTCTCACAATGTCACATTTGCATAAATAATAGTATTTTATTTGTTGAGAGGTCAGAAAAGACCACGCCAGTAATCCTAATGGACCTAATAATTTCTCATACTTTACTGTTTACACAATAATAATTTCCATATGTAGATGACTTTACACACTACTTTCCTTATTTTTCTTCTTATTTTATTTTAATGAATCCATTGAAATGTATGCTAATTTTCATATTATGGTTGAGTGAACTTTGACTTGTTGAGATTGTCCTTATTGCTTGTATGGAGTATTTTGTAAAACTATTTCCTTTCTTATCACATTCTATTATCTATTTGGATAACTATATTATGAAACTCTCTGTGTCCGTGGGCATTTCTTTGATTTGATTCTTTGCTATGAAATAATTTTAATGACTGCCCATAGTTGCAATAGATGGACCATAATTTGGATTCTTTAACAGTGTGAAAGTTGGGTATGTTGTTGAGATAGATGTTGTGGTTGTAGTTGATACCTTGATGGTTTATGATGATTATTACTTTCCAGTAACCCCACTCATGTGGTAATATATAGGTTGGGAGTGTTGCTAAAATGGATGTTAAGATTGTAGTAAATGTAAATGTAACCCTACTTATGGGGGTAATATATGGGTTTGATCCATCCTATGGGGCAATACTAAAATATGACATCTTATATATAGATAGCAAATATGTGACATGCATCTATTTTATATTATTTATACCTCTCCAGTAATCAATTTTATTATGTCAAAGGCCTTGTAGCTGAATTGACACCTCCCCATGTACAAAGTGTTTGGGGGTCTAGGGGAGAAAATGTTCAAGTTGTGGAGTTAGCAGCCTGTTGTAATTATTTCTAAAAAAAAAAATCAATTTTATTATAAATAATTATGATGTTGTGACTTATAGAATTGATTCATATATTCCAAGCCATTTATTTTAGCCTCATTTATGTTCTATATGCTTTCTTATTTTTGTACAAACCTAGTTGCTCGTTTGTTACCTCATTTTGGTAGTGTGTGATTTATCACTTACTAGTCTTTAAGCTCATTTCTCTATTTTCCCTACATTTTTCATATTAACTGCCAATATTTGTCACAATATATTGTGAGGACATGATCACTACATCTTCGAGTGGACTATCATTGTGATTTGAAATGTATGATAAGTCTTAAAGAATTTTCTATATGTATAAGAGGTTTAAACATTATTTTAAGAGTAATTAGTTAGGTCATGAGTGTTATTGTTTATGTTTTATCTTAGGTAGTCCAAATTATTTTGCTTTTTTGGAGCTTTTTAACGAATTATTATTATATGTTTGGATTTGTGAGTAAATTTAGATATTCTAAAACATTTTGACTTGACAATATATTGTGAGGACATGATCACTACATCTTCGAGTGGACTATCATTGTGATTTGAAATGTATGATAAGTCTTAAAGAATTTTCTATATGTATAAGAGGTTTAAACATTATTTTAAGAGTAATTAGTTAGGTCATGAGTGTTATTGTTTATGTTTTATCTTAGGTAGTCCAAATTATTTTGCTTTTTTGGAGCTTTTTAACGAATTATTATTATATGTTTGGATTTGTGAGTAAATTTAGATATTCTAAAACATTTTGACTTGATGGTTTTCTTACAATGGAAAAATAGATGTTTCTTTTCCATATTGCCCTGGTATCCCTAGTCCCATGTTCCAACTTCCATGTCTCCCTCTTTCTATTTTATATGTTATAAATAATTAAATATCGACCACTATCCTAGAATTAGGAATGCTCTACGTATTAAACAATTATGAGGTATTTGTTACAATGTACAAAAGTGAAATATGCTTATGAGGAAGCAAGTCTACATGTTGAGGCCCAAAGTGCTATTTTGGAAATGAGGTTTGGTTTGCATCTAGTACTCTAATGGAACATGAATATGCAGATAAAATGGCCACTTGTCCATATTGTATTATGCTCAATGCATTAGATATTTACCTTATTCTTAATATAGTGGGAGGGGTAAGATCCAAGTACAGAATATGGCTTGTGAGATGGAAGGGCCCGTCCACACTTAAGTTCTAACCCAACCCATGGATGAGAATTCGAGGAGGAAGGATAAGGAGGTCAACTCCCAAAGAAGCCCGATGAGCAAGCCTACCTCAAGAAGCATTAAGTGAGCCATTTGCACCAAAAGACAGAATACTGAGGAAGACAATAGAGACGTGCAAGTAAAGAAGAAGAGAAATATTTAGATAAAGTAGTCATTACCTTCACATTTAATATACTATACCAATTCAGTTGGCCACATTAATAAAAGAATGACTCCTGAACTATAATTTTACAACTAACAGCACACTCTACCACCTCCAGCAAAGCCTTGACGGGACAAGCATCCAAGCTAAGGCCTTTGGTTGTACAAGTAGAGGGCTTAATTGACTATTTAAGGAAATGAAATCTCTCCAAATTGGGGGACAAAGAATTAAAAAGAGAACACAAAAACAGTGTAGAATAATTCTGTATTCGAGACTTGAAACTTTTTATGAGCTTTTGCTCCTCGACCAAATCCGAAGTAGTGTTAATCCCAATTTCAATCTCTCTCTTTTTATGATTCATACAACTTTTTTTCCCCATTAATCTAGAAACTGGACCATAAAATTGCATTAAAATTAACCTTAGAAGTCCATATTTTTACAAATTAATTGCATTGGGTCTTCTAATCCTAACTCCACTACTCTAAGTGGACTGAGCCTTTTTTGGGCTCGTGCAATTTTAATAACTATGATAATCATATTCTTAGTAACATAATTATCATGGTTATGAAAATCATGATTACATTGTTGTATGTCCTATTTATTGCTTATTATGAAAATTTTGGCCCTTTTTCACTAAGATATGAATAAATAAATACCACATCAGAATAAATAACTAAAAAAGAAGGTCCAATGGCCCACAAATGCTTCAAAATTACACCCCAAACCCTCAAAACTTCCAATATGTGAATAGCAAACAAACCCCAAACTCCAAGGCCCAAACTTCGCAGCTGGATATTTGATAATTGGGCCCGAAACCCTCTTCCCCTCTTCTTCTTTTCAGTTTTCGTTTAAAACGCCCTAAAAAGGCTAATTCCCAAATCATCAAATAAAATAAAAACCGAACCAGTCCTTCCTCACCGTTGCCCCTCAGCTCCGCCGTGCCGTTTATTGCCGCCGCCGCCGCCGCGTCTGGGTCCATCTCATTCTCAGGTAAGCATGGTTTCCTATTTCTAGAATTTCATCTGTTTCTTGTAATTGGGTTGTCGTGAAATTGGCTTTTCAAAACTTGAATTCAATCTCTAAGTAACCATGTCTTTTTTCAAGCAGTTGGGAAGGAAAGACATATGGGTTTTAGTTTTTGTGACTGTTTGTTTGAGTTTGAGATATTACAACGTTTGTTACTTACTTGTACCTCAGTCGTAAGACCGCCCAAGTCTCTCTCTCTCTCTCTCTCTCTTTTTGTTTTTTTGTGTGTGTGTTGTTCTATGCTTCTGGCCAAATTAATAATGTTAGCTTGAGTTGAAGCTCTATTATGTCTGAGCCAAGTTATTATTATTATTTTTATTTATATGAATTACTGAATAGACAACTTCAATGAGTTATAACTAAGGCTGATGCTGAATTGTTAAATTTGTAAAGATAATTGATTCTGATGATAACTTCTTCATGTAGTGACCCTAAATTTGCATTATTTTTCTTGGTTTAAGATAATTGATACAATTGAAATTTTTTTGTTTCCATTTAATATTAAATTTGAGCTGAAGTTCTAGCAGGTATCCATTCACTAAAACTCTGCTCTCTCTCTCTCTCCCCACTAAATTTAGTTACGCTTATTGGGCTAATGCTGTATTTTTTTTTTTATGCGATACACCAAACTTCACTTGCTCTTGTATCCATCTGTATATAAACATGATTGTTGCAGCTGGTATCATGTGAAACTGATCACTGCCGTCGTTGTTTAGTTGGTATTTTTTCTTCTTGTATATAATCTGAACACGATTGTTGTTATGTTTTCTTCTTGTATATATACCAAACCTTACATCACTACACAAAACCCATACAATTTCTTCATAAACAATTTTTTTTTTTTTTTTTGGGTTTAAAATTTAAAATTTTCTCCTTCTTTTTCTAAATACCTTCAATATATAATTAGATTAACATGTTAATTTCTTTTACTCTCTAAAATTCTAACATTACAAGCTTCAGATTATTTAAGAATTTTTTTTTGAGGGCATATAAATAAATTATCTCAGGGTCTGACCAGGGTTTATTTTCAGCTTTTTCTGGCTTATGTACAATTTGTTATAGCCTTATGTTTTTTTAGCTGCAGCCATACTTATTTTGTTTAGCTATATATGAACTTGTTCCCACCTCTTTTTTTTAATCCAATAAACCAATGAAATACTCTCCCAAACGATTACTTAGCACTTAGTGTTAAAGTCCTAAGGAAAGGATGTTGCCTGTTGCTACACAAGATCCAGTGTTGTTAAGTAAAACTACTTCCACCACAAAACCTTAGAAATGATCCCAGGACACATTCAAACCTATATAAAAATATATTTTTTTAGTTTTTTCCACCTCCCCAATCAAAAATTATCTCATAGATCTGATATATGAATCCTCTTTCTTATAGTGTCTGGACCCCTACAGTTGTGTGTGACCCACAAATTGTGAAAGAAAGGATGCATATATCCAATGCATGAGACGCATTCTCCTCCCCAACCTAGAACTAACCCCTCATTGCACATCAAATCACCAAATTTGCGGAGCGTTAGAACCTCCGTCACCGTAAGCAATGATAGCATGTTCATCATCAAAATAGTGTCAGTCTTCTTTGTCTTCCTCAATAGATAACGCTGAAGCCTTTGTGCTTAAATACTGAGGGAACCAAGAACTTGCTTACTAGGGGGCAAGCCAAAACCAGCTGAAGGAAGAGCTTCATAGCCTGACTTTATTATTAGATTTCACAAAAATACTCTCTGATTTTGGTCCAAAGCTTCTTTTAGCTCATGATTCATTCTTTTTTCTTTTGACCTGTTTCAAAACAAGCCGGTTTCCCTGTCCTGACAAAGGGACAGAGTTGATTTTATTATCTGAGGTGGGCTTTGGCCTCACTGCCAAAAAAATTATAATATTTAGTCGTATTACAAGAATGTTTATCTTACGAAAATTCCATTTGTTATATTTATGATTTATCTCATCTGAAGGTTTCCTTCTCTTTGTCCTTTTAAGTGAGGATCCTATGTCTTTCAAATTTTGAGTCTTTTACCTTTAACCGGTGGCAAATGGGTGTTTTAGGCTAAGCTTTGTAAGGACTTTTGTTGTTTTGGGTTCCAAATATTAAACCTTTTGTGATTCAGCTTTAAATTTCATGCCATTTCTTCTTCTTCTTTTTATCTAGGTGTTCCTTTATTTGCTTCTATCTGATTCAAAGTGCTAAAAATGAATAATTGGGATTTCATGTATAGTTAATAAATTAGATATGCTGAGTAGTTATTTTTGTCTTTTTTAATTTCTAACTATTAATGATTTGTCTATGCAATTTATTCCAGCCCACCCAAGTTTGAGGAAGCCTTGATGTGCCAGTTGGAGGGCTATGGGTTGCAAGCATTAGATACAAAATAGAATCCTTTGGAATGGGGGGTTTTGGGTAAAAAAGGTAATAGAAAATTTAGAATTTGTTCCCTTACTTGATTGGTTTGATAGGGCATTGAACACAAAATACAAATGGATATGATATGGTATATATCATATCATATACTATATAATAAAAGTTGGGTACTAGTAGAAGTCATAGTTGTGCTATTGGGTACCATAGATTAAAGTTAATTACCAAAATGTCAATTGACTTATTTATTGTTAGGATAGTTTACCTCGGTCAAGTTTAAAGAGATTTAAAATTCTATTACCAAAAGTTTCAATTAATTTGAAATCAAATTTAACATTTATTTTAATTATTTTGATTATATATCATAGTTTTGTGGACTAAAAAAAAAAAAAAAACTAACACTGCATATAGTGATTGCACAAAGTAGCTCAATATAGGTATGTATACACGTCATGAATTAATGTGTTTTTGTGCTCATTAATTCTTAAGATAATTAATTTACTCTAGGTGAAACTTGGTTAAGGTTTTAAGTAACCACCGTGCACCCTTGATGCGGTGGTCACTCCACAAGTATAAGTGCTTGTGGGGTGTGGAGGGTAAGGACCGGGTTCAAGTCTTTAGGAGGGAGCTTCACATACATACACGCTTAGATTAGACTAGAGAAAAATTCTATCTTGTAAAAAAAAAAAGTTTTAAGCGACTCACTAATCATTGAGATAGTTTCAATGATGTTCATAAAATATTTGATTTAATTCACATATAATTTTTAATTATTCCATGCATTGCATAAGCATACTAGTATTTATTAAATGTTATTAGGTATTCTACTTACCCTTTATGGAATTTTGATTTTTACTGTAGATAGTTGGAGAGCACCTATTGTTTTAAAAAAAGAAGAAAAAAAGTAAGGAAACCTGAGAAAGAAACAATTGGCTGACCCTTGTCTCATCTCCTCGTGTCAGATTGTTAGTCTCATTCATGGAGCAGTCGCTATCAGTTAACGAAAAACCGAAGGCTAGACCCACACCAAAACGCTTTGTGAAGAACCAAATCCCGGACTCCATCCTTAATGACCCAGCTCTCAACGCTGCCATTGCCCTCCTCCCCTCTAACTACAACTTTGAGGTCCATAAATGCGTGTGGCGAGTACTCTCCACGGGCGCCAAGCGCCTAGCCCTCCAATTGCCGGAAGGCCTCCTCATGTATTCCCTCGTCCTCTCTGACATCTTTACCTCCTTCGCCTCCATCTCCCACTGCTTCGTCCTTGGTGATGTCACCTATGGTGCGTGTTGTGTTGACGACCTCGCTGCTTCGGCCCTTGGTGCCAACCTCCTCATCCATTATGGCCACAGTTGCCTGGTCCCCATCGACTCCACCTCCATCCCCTGCCTTTACGTCTTTGTTGACATCCAGATTGACACGAGTTGCTTGCTCCAGACCCTTGAGCTTAATTTACCCACCACCACAACATTATTCCTCGCTGGTACCATCCAATTTGCCTCTGCTATCAGGGCCATCAAGCCTGACTTGGAGAAAATTGGATTCCGTGTCTCAATTCCGCAATCCAAGCCATTATCAGCAGGTGAGGTTCTTGGTTGCACAGCGCCAAGAGTCCCTAAGATTGAAGGAGAGGATAAGGCCATAGTGTTTGTGGCAGATGGGCGGTTTCATTTGGAAGCGATTATGATTGCGAACCCGGAAATTAAGGCATTTCGGTATGATCCTTATTTGGGAAAGTTATTGTTGGAGGAGTATGATCATAAGGGGATGAAGGAGTCAAGGAGGGACGCAATTTTGAAGGCCAGGGAGGCCAAGAGTTGGGGCATTGTGTTGGGGACTCTAGGGAGGCAAGGGAATCCTAGGAGTCTTGAGAGGTTGGAGGCCAAAATGAGAGAGAAGGATTTGGATTATACAGTTGTTTTGATGTCGGAGATTAGCCCAGGGAGGGTAGCGTTGTTTGAGGACTCTGTGGATGCTTGGATCCAAATTGCGTGTCCTAGGTTGTCCATTGACTGGGGTGATGCCTTCAAAAAGCCGCTCTTAACTACATTTGAGGCAGAGATTGCACTCAGGTTTATACCAGGTTGGTGGGAGAAGAACTTGGCAGTGAATTCATTGGGATGCATGAAAAATGACAAGTGTTGCGGGGGCGAGAATGGGGATTATCCAATGGATTATTATGCTCAGGATGGTGGCGAGTGGAATTCCACTTATTTGAAGAAGAATCCGTCTCGCCCTGTGCGGCGAAATGTCTGAAACTTTTACAGGTCATGTTGCTGTAATGCTTTGATTGATTCACCACTTGCAGTTTTGATCTGGTGTTGTTAATGCTTTAGTTATAAATTCTATGTTTAGTGATTCATGTGTAAAATAGTGTGATGTGTTTTATCCAGCCTGATTTCTGTAATAAATAGTTTCAGAAATTGGGTAACAAATGTCCCTAATTGGTTCTTGTCTTTCTCAATTTTGAGCTAGAGAAATTAATGAGAAAATGTCCCTGCTAGTTTTGCTTATAGAATAAAACCAAAGTGGTGACTGGTGATGATGTATAAAATTCAATTATTTAGTTGCGCCCACAGTGTTTCGTGTCCAGCATGCTAGTTTTTCCCTCAGTTGTGGCTTATTTTTTCTAGGTTGACTTTTGGAACAGACGAGTATTTGATGTATCTAGGTGCTAAAAACCAAAAAAGTACACAGTAATTTCAAATGAAATTGTTTCCTATCAAAGAGAAATTATTGTTGTTAGCTTCATTTTATATATATATTGGCTATCATCTGTGAATAGTTGGTAAATTATGTAGGATGGACCCAGAACTCCTATAGCAGATTAAACTCATATATGTGATGATATACTACTGAAGGATGTTTTGTTGTTTGGAACAAATTAGCTCTATAATTTCAGTGACACGCTTCTTGTATCAGCTTCTACCAGAGACTTGCTAATCCTTAAACTTCAGTTTACTTCAACTCAAAAAAAAAAAAAAAAAAATCAGGAAAACAGAAAACCTTCAGTGAATCAGTTACCGGCGCACAACCTTGATTGCATATGTAAATGAATTTAGTAGTAATTTGGAAATACAGTCAGGCTCACAGTCCCATTGTTTTTCTGTTTTTCATGTATGCTGAATTAGGATAAATATAAAGAAAGAAAACAAAGAAAGGAACCAACTCGTCTTAATTTTCTGGGTAAAAAACCGAAGAGATAGAAATGGATCCATTCCAAATACAAAAAGTAGCCCAATGGCCAAGTTGTGGGAAAAGAAATTAACATCCTTATAAAAAAAAGAAAAATCCCAATAAAAGAGTGAACTAAGAGCAACTTTGACATTTGGGAGAAAAGAGGCAAGGAACCAAGGAGGAGATAAATTGATGTTCTACAAAGTCTCGATAACTCCTTTGGAATCACCTTTAAAGAGAATATATGAGTACTTGTGGTAGACTACAATCTTGATGGCTTGAAATGTATTTTCTGTTTCTCCAAGAGTCGGACTAGAAGGAGGGAAGAGATTTGAATGAGCAAATAAGATATCTCCAAATTCATTCTCTCAATAGTATCAGTGATTGTGGCATGAAGTCTAATAGCAGCATCAAAATTTATTTTAATCCAATTGGGTTGGGGAGGAAACTATTTCAAGGCTGGACGTTCTAGGTGAGATGTTCAAGCTAGTATATGTTCTGAATAAGCCCTGTTAATTACATCAACATCTTTTATAGGATCAAACATGTGATTTACAAATATTGTTTGGTTCCTAATTCTCCAAATGTTGTCAAAGAGGATTAACAAAATAGAGTGTTCTAGTATCTATCTTTTGAAGAAACCTGTAAATGCTTATGAGGGAAAATTGCATATTTCACAATGTCACAAGGAGATAAATGCCCAAGAGAAGCAGCGATGATTGGCCAAAGAGATAGAGACCAAATAATTGATGTATGTGGGCAAGATATTAGAATATGTTCAATGGATTCATTAGAATGGTTACAAAAAACACGATGAAGATCATGCTGAGACCATCTTCTATTTAGAGCCACTTTAGTGTTATTATTTGCTATCACTAGATTTAGTTGTAATTGTACCATATGGCTTATTGCGGGTGTTACATGAATAATGAGCCTTTGTCGTGTGGTTCATTAATTATTGAATTATTTTTTAATTAATAATGAGATGTTTTTTGGAAAAACCTATTTCATGAACACATAGAATCACTTAATTAGTTGAAGAGTTAGGAATTTGTCCTTGAGGGACTCAAATAAAATTTTGATGATAAAGAATTTTTTAATATGTTATATTCCTACAATATAGAAATATAAAATAATACTATAAACACAATTCTAGTTATGAATTAAGTACTATATAATCCAATGTGTATTACTAAAAAATATACTTATTAAGTTTCAATAAACTTGAGCCAAGATTGACAAAATTTGTTGACATCTTTAAATATACCTTTAAACAAGTATCATTTTTATAAGAAAGGAACCAAAAGAAGCCTCTTTCCCACTCTCTCTCTTTATTTTCTTTCCCTTCAATTTTTAAGATAATTGACAAGAAAATGTTGTATAAGTAATTAATCAATTCAAGTAATTGCTCTATGAAACTCATCGGTAATAAGATTATAATTTTGTTCAAATGAATATGTAGGATGGTTGTCAACCCACTTTTGCTTCCAAGAGCCCACATTTAATTAAAAAAAATTTAAGTTAAAGAATTTATGTAGTGAGTACTGATAAAAAATATATAAAATTTTAGTTCGTTTAATGGTTTGTTTAGGAACTTGTAGTGCTTGAATTCTGAAATTTAGAGTTAATATCATTTTAGACAATGACATGACATGTGGTGGGCGTGCCGGAGTGGTTATCGGGCATGACTAGAAATCATGTGGGCTTTGCCCGCGCAGGTTTGAATCCTGCCGCCCACGACTTCCTCAAATCTGGTGTCTTTTTACTCTCTTCCATGACATGTTTTTTTTTTTTTTTTTTATGGTTTGGTTTCACCAGCATGTGGTTTAATACTTTAGTACTTTAATATTTGAATAAACAAAAAAATGAAAAGAAAGAAGGGCTTGGGCTTATCTCAAGTGAGGATCCTATGGTTTTCAAGTTTTGAGTTTCCTAATTTTAAGTAGGGTGTGCAACAAACTTGCCAATTCATTAAACTCAACCCGATTCAACCCAACCCATTGGGTTGGGTTAGGTTACAAATTATTTTTTGATAACAGGTCGAATTGGGTTTGGGTCATAAAATTTCAAACTTGTGAAACTCAACCCGACTCACCCATATATTTAAAAAATATATATATTTAAAATATATTATATAATTAATAAAATTTTTTAAATAACCAACTCCTTTTATCATATATAAAAGACAATTAGTTTATACAAAACTTAGAACTTTTTCTCTTAATGTGCTACCTCCCACTCCCCTCTTCCACTTCAATCCCTTTTGAACCCTAACCCTTTCTCCCTTTGCTAAGCCACTGCCGTCCATCAGCTATCATTACCGCCTAGGCGGTGGTTCCATCTTTCTGGTGGTAGCTCTCTCCTCTGATGTTAGGTAAAGTTTCTCAATCTTTTCTCTCTCTCTCTCTCGCTTTATTTCTCTTTCTCTTGCTTCTCTCTCTCGCTTACTCTATCTGTTTATCTATCCTACCTAGGTGGATCAGTATTATTTTTTGCTCTATTGATTTCTTAATTTTCTTTTTATTGATTTTTAAATGATTTTGCATTGTCTCAACCACAGGTCTCTTTTTTACTTGGGTGGTTCTCTCTTCCAATGTTAGGTGTAGGTACTTGGGTTTCTTTCTCTTGCTCTATTTCTCTTTTTTTGGCTTCTCTTTCTTCTCTCTCTCGCTCTATCTGCTTCTCTCTCTTGCCGTGGTGGATCAATGTTTAGCTTTTCCTTTGTTGATTTCATAGTTTTCTTTTGGTTGATTTTTAAATATTTTTGCTTTGTCTCAACTTACTCTACAATATTTTCTCTTGTTGACTTGCTGTATCCCTTTCTCTCTATCTTGCTTTGCAGGTTTGTCTCTTTCTCTATCCAGCCCATGGGTTCAACGTGACCCAACTTGACCCATGTGAGTTGGGTTGAATTTATGTGATGGGTTGGGTTGAGTTGAATTTTATTAACCCAACCCGACCCATACACACCCCTAATTTTTTAACTGTGCTAAATGAGTGTTTTTGGCTAAGCTTTGTGAGGAGGATTTTTGCTGTTTCGGGTCCCAAGTTCCAACCGTTAAAACTTTTGTGATTCAGTTTTAAATTTCACAGCATAGTATTATTAGTGTTGTTGCTCAGTTCCAGCCATTACAATTCTTTGCTTGAATGTACTTTCTTGTTCACAATCTTATTTGGGTTGCTTTTAGATTTTCATATTTTCTGTTCTTGATTCCTCACTACTTTGTTGAAGTAGTCTTTTTTTTTTACTGGAATATGAAGTAATTTTTTTATTACTAAATAAGAAAATTAGTAGAGTGAATATGGCAAGTAAGTGTTGTATAGAATGCTTTCAAGGAAATATTAGGTCTTGAAAATTTCGACCTGTGCTTTTGATTTGATAAAGGTTTGAGGATAATTTAAATGGAAGCTTCATAGACAAATGTAACATACTTACTAGTCAACTTAACTTGATCATGTGGTTGCTAGGCGTCCCTATGAACCATGCCAGAATTCAACAAGTTATTCCTTTTAGTGGGAAAATCTGTCATTGAAATATTGTCAAATACACCTTTTGTCGAAAAGTTGGATCTTAGTCGACATTGGGAGAAAGGAATGTTCATACATGAAAAAATAGTTCCTTTGCTTGACTATACACATTCTCTAACGAAAATATAGTTCCTTTGCTTAACTCCCTGCTTACCCTCTTCAATATGTAACTATATCTGCAATTTTAATGTTGGCTGTATTTTGTTCAAAGTTGGGTTTCTTTATAATTTAGAAAACACGATTTGGTTAGGCCATTATCTTCAATTATAATAATCTCAGTCAAACCACACCATCTTATGCTTGACTCCATATATTTGTTTTCTTATGCAGAGATTTTGAGGTGGTTGTTTATTTTAATTATGACTTTACACTTGAGGTCACAAGAACTCATCGAATTTTTCAGATGTTTAAGAATGATACAGAAACAAACTGGTACAAGCTTGATATCTACTTATATAAGGACTTGATTATTGCATTAGTGAAATGTAAAAATATGGATGATGTAATGCAGTTGTGGGAACTGGGAAGACATGAGAAAGGAGGATTTGTTCCTTGACTCAGACGTACACGAAAGATATAGGGGTGGTTCTTGAGGCATGGATCTCCTACAGATGCAATGAACTTATATGAAGACATGAAGAAATCTCCAGATCCACCTGAGGTGAGGAGTTGCCATTCAAGATTATGTTGAAAGGACTTCTTCCACATCCCCTTTTCAGAAACAGAGTCAAGACTTTGAGGAGCTCTTTCGTGAGCAACACGTGTAAAACCCATCAGAATAGATATTTGGTGTATGCGGAGGTTGGTTTAGACCTGATGTAACATTTTGGTGGCCTTTGAATGTGTCAGAGTTATCAGCTTCATTTAGTGAATACTGGTGTGAATCTGAAATTGATGATAGATATAAATTAGTGCTTCTCATGTACTCAACATGTAGTATTGGTTTAATCATTAAAGGTGGTATTATATACACTTTTTTATGCAAGAAAACTAAATTATAACCATGAAATGAATTGTCTCCATTTCAAAGAAAATGAAGAGGATCTTTTTCCGTTTGAGTGCATGCCTGTGTGTATTTGCACTGTCTCATTTTGTTGTTTCATTACTGAGAGCTAAGCTCGTATGGTCTTGCATCACATTCTTATTGACCAGAGCTTAAATTATTAGATTGAGTTGACTTCACTTAGTATGCAAAACCAAAATTTGGATTATTAATTGAAATAAAGTAATTTGGCTAGATGTAAAACGAAACTATTCCATTAACAAGGTTAGATTGAATTCTTCCTATCATAGTTTTAAGGTGGTCGGTAAACCTTTATCTAGTTCTACTGCTAACTGCTAAGTATCTATTTCTTGTCTAAAGAGTGCCTGCCTTCTTTCTTAGCACTTCACTTTAGTTTCAGGATTTAAAAATTGGCCCTTTATATTATTAATAAAGAGCATGGCTAGCTATTCTCAACCAGTTAATGGTTATTGGGTTTGTCAGGACATGACAATCATTTTATGGGAAAAAAAAAAAAAAAAAGGAGACAAGAAAGAAATAGGCCAAATACATTGAAGCAGATGAAGCATTTCCATCTTTTAGAGTTCCTATATTTGGAATTCTCACCACCCCAAATTTAAAAGTTTGAAGTCCTTTGGAGCCTGGACACAAACTCAAATGTTTAGACCATACTCTATTTTAAGTTCCAACAAACCGTGTGGTGGGCGTGCCGGAGTGGTTATCGGGCATGACTAGAAATCATGTGGGCTTTGCCCGCGCAGGTTCGAATCCTGCCGCTCACGCTTTTCAGTGTACTATAATATATCTAAAGAAGAGTCTCTCATTTAAAACATTTTTTATTATAAGTCATGTTTTTTTTTTTTTTTTTTTTTTGTTGTTCTCTTTTGATGTGGCTGGAATTCTGCACTCTTTTTTCATATGCATCCTCTGTCATCACGAACAGGAGGACAGACCAGTTTCATTTGTTTGCAGAATTTTTTATAAACTGGTCGGAAAAAGTGGGGGGATATTATATAATTTAGCTTTAATTAAAGGAAATAAATAAGTCATAGATTTATTTACACACAATTTTTACAAACTTTTTACAACAAGTTATGAATGAGTGCCGATGAGTTTCATATAGTTAATCACTAATCGACTGTCAATCATAACTTATAATGGTAGAGAATTCTAAACCGATTGTTAAAAAAGTTGTGGTATTGGTATGTATGTTTGGGAGAGTTTATTTTCATTAGTTTATTGAATTTAAATTAAACTTTACACTTTCTTAATTTTAAAACAAACCTTACACCCATTATGGCGACGATAGCACAACATACTTAAATAGAATGACGTTATGTGGTTATTTCTATACATGTGTCTAATATATACGGGCATTATTTTACTCCAAGGCAAATGCCATCATTTTGTTTGAACATTTTCTATTAACAACATCACATATAATTGGCCTCTGGTTTGAATTGAAATGATTTTTAAAGTGTAAGGTTTAATTTGAATATTTTGAGAGTGTAAGTTATTCTTTGAAACCGCCCTTAAGTTATGGGGTTTATATATAATTTAAAACTTTAACCCATGAGCACCTCAATGACATTGATGCTTAATTGCAAGGTTTAGCCCATGACTCTCATAGGCAACCCAAACAAAAAAAAGGGTTTAATAAGCAACTTTGACTCTTAATAGGCAACAAAAAAAATGGTTTGGTAGGTGACCTTAGTAAATCTTTGTCTTAAGGATTATCATAAGATTTGGGGTTCAATTGAAATATCAAGTCTCCTCCTTCCTTACAATAAGAGGGGGGGAAAAAAAAATTAAACCTTACAAAATCTTAGAGGGTTGAGGCTTAATTTAGGGTTTGTTTGGTTACTTTAAGTAATGTTGTTTGAGTATTTTTAATATACGTGTGAGTGAAAAAAAGTGTGTAAGGTTGTTTAAAATATATGAAAATGTGTTTAAATACATGTTTTCAGTTTTTAAACAATATTATATGTATTTTCACATATCTTTTTATTCACATATACAATGTTACTAGAATAATATTACTAAACCCCATAATTTTGTAAAAAAGAAAAGAAAACAGAGGAGTGTTTTATGAAGTTGATTATCATATTCATATGGGCTAGTTTTAGATTTTTTAAATTTTTTTATAATATAAAAAGGGGGTTAATTTAGCCACGTCAAGAAAAGTCAAATGGCAAGTCAAAGAGGCCGAGAGATCCCATGTGGCAACTTCTCATTTGCCTTAGCAGAGGCGTGGCAGTAGACTATTAATAGTCTTCTCTTCTTCGAGGCAAGGAAACTCAAGAATTCAGAAATGAAGATGGGGACATGGAGGTTCTCCAATTCTAAATGGGTCTCGCTCTGCTTTTGCCTCTTGCTTTCTCTGCAGATTATTCAGGTATCTTTTCTGATATTTATATGCAAAACCCATATCAATCTTTCTATGAGATATCTCAAAAACCCCTTGAATTCGATATTGTGGTGGGTTCCATGTAAACCTTGGGTTAGTTACTTCTTTGTTAAATTTACAGCTTTTATAACAAGAACCCATTTTTGTATTGTATACCAACATTCAAGATAAGTTCCAAAATGTAATGTTTTGTATGTGCAAATTTTTTTTGATATAGATTATAGAGGGATGAAAATAAAGTCACTGTGGGTTTGGACACTGGATAGAATTCATTAACCCGTGTTCTACTCAAGTTAGTGCAGAGTGTACTACATTGAAGTAAATATCTTGCTCCTAGCTAAATCTACACTGAAAATTTTTATGACTTTATGTTTACTTATGAATTGATTTTGTTTTTTTTGTTTTTTTTTTTTACTTTGGAGTAAACTGATATTCTCCAATGGCCCTTCTGTAAATTTTTCTTTAGGTTGGATAATCTCAATTGCAGCTCAATTTTACTTGTTTATTGATTTAGTTCTGTATCAGAAGTTGTGCTTTTAGATGGATTGTGTTTATAAAACAAATTTTTTTTTGGGGGGGGGGGGGGGGGTGGGGGGCTAAAATCCAAATTACACCATTTAAGTTTGAATGAATTGCCATTATTTTATCATTCCTAAAGTTTAGTTTTTGTTATTTAGTCCTAAACTTTAATATTTCTGCCAAATTGGTCATTCCATCCATTACCATCTAGAAAATTACTGTTAAGACCAGTAAAATGATGTCACATCACATATGTGAATAGTGTCAATTTTATAAATGTCAATGGACTGAAGGACCAACTTGACAGGAATGTTAAAGTTTAAGCACTAAATTGACAAAAAATAAACTTTAGGGATGAAATTGTCAATTCACCCTAGCATAAGAAGTGTAATTTGTATTTAGCCCTTTTTTTTTTTTGGTTCTTTCTTGAACCCCTTCTGCAATATTTTAGAACAACATTATCATTTTTCTTGGTATAATGAATGTGCCTTTTATACTGCAATATTACTGACCCCTTCCGTTATTGTTTGCTGCCCCAGGGTTATAAAGAATCTGAAATTGCAAGGTTAGTGGTTTAGATTGTTGGATTTGAAAATTTGGATTAGGCTAGCAATTTTTGGCGTCTATGTCTTAGTGTTACCTATTTCCTGGCATAGATTCTTTAATTAAGGGGAATCTAAATCGTGAATGCAATTTGAAAAATGTGGCATTAATAACACCCTAAATTTTATAACTGCAAAAAAGTATTAAATGATTCTGTTTTGGTGGCATATATTATCTGCCTCGGTCAATTTGTCAATGTTTATAAGTAATATTTAAGTTTGATGTTCAGAACTCTAAAGCTGGAGCAGGGGAGTGCTGCTCATGAGGTACATTGTTCAAGGGAAAGGAGTAGGGCTGCACAGAAGATAATTGAGGAGGTATCAGAAGATTCTGATTAAAATTTCTAAAAGACAGTATCCGTGGTACTTAATTTGATGACGTTATCTCGTGATGGGTGCAGTATCTAATGCCCTGTGTGGAGAAAGAACGATATCAAATGTCAAGAAGGTGTAGGCTTCACTCAGACAATGACCTTTATGGAGATCAGGAGCAACACAAGATCCGTGTAGATGTAAATGAATGGAAATGTGGATACTGTAGAAAAAGTTTTTATGAAGAGAAATACCTTGATCAGCATTTTGACAATAGACATTATGATTTGCTAAATGTGGTATGTATGTGATGCTATTTTTCCTAGATTGATGGTAATTGATTTATTTTTTTGTTTTAGAACATTTAACATGGTTGGGTAACTTGGGTTGTAAATGACAAATCATACAAGTAATGTCCCATTTGGTTATTTTGTGGGTCTTCATTTTCCTGCATTGAAAAAATAAGATTAACAGGCTTATGAATTGTAATATTGACCCTAGTAGTTGAGATAATTCATAGTGAATCTGATGATAATGATGATGATGTTAGTTATACTTGGTCTCTCTGGTAAGAGAAATGATACCTCTCTTACTCTTCTATGGCATAACCTACGCTATGTAAAATAGACTTGAGTATGGATATTAGATGAATTTGTGGAGGTATGGATTTGTCAATTCACGGAATTTAGGATGAGGGAACATGGCTGATTTTGTGATGTTTTAGATCTTTCCAATCAATCATCTCAAGGCAATATGAAGTGTCTGTATAACATGGTGTGCTTGACATGGGTACCTCATTATAAAATATTTACATGACGTAGGAGCGGTTTTGATAAGGGGAATTGATATATGTTTTTTTTATTCATTTGTTGGACAATCCAGTGAAATGCAAACCCAAAAAAGCAGGAATTTCTGGTACACATTATAAGCCTTGTAGTGTCCTACTGGAGGACTTTACTTAAATTTTTGTATCAGGAGGTGTATATATGATTTTGATTGTAGAAGACTATGCATAAAAGTGATCCCTAGGACCCAAAGAAAACCAAAAAAATAAAGAGGGATTAACTTGCATGCTTATGCAAAGCTTTTAACCTAAAAGTCATTTTGAATGTTCTCTCTAAAAGGCCTATATTCATTGACATTCCATAAACCAGACAACTATTAGATCAGCGATCTATTATAGACAATTGCATGACAAAGAAAACATAATAAATGCAGAGTATTTTTTATGAACAGACTATACTAGCATCATCACAAGCATGACACACAAAATTTAGACTCCAATTTTCATTGGTCAAACTTTATATCCATTTTTTTAAACCTAGTTCTTTTGGGTTATCTTGATAATTTTTCATTTTTGTTTGTGCCTCAAATTTCACTTTACAATCATTGTCATCTCATTTTTAATGTCTTAATAACTAAACACTTCTATGCAGCTGCATCTTTTTTCATCTACCATTCTCTCTGTTGATGTCTTTGGCCTGTCTATTTGATTTCCCACATCTTTGGTTCATGGTCTCACGTTTAGATTGCATTTCTTCTAATTTGCTTGGTAATCAAAATTCCTCCGGGACTTTGGCAAACATAGTCCTTCCATTGTCTTGAGTTTAAATGGTACATTGGTAATTGAACCACGGGATACTTGTGCTGAATCCAGAGTCACAGCAGGTGCTTGGCAGATGTATGTGGTGCATTGCATTGTGACCTTGTGATGGACTCCACTCCTCGCAAAACTAAGTGCAATCCTGCTGCTGCTTCAAGGAATCAACATCTGTGTGAGGTGGCCTATGATTGATGTCTTATAAACTGTTGATTCTAGCATTCCTTGTAGTCATATTTTAACTATTCTGTGCAGAGCCTAGCTGACAGTTGTTTTCCAGTCAAGGAGGGTCCTTCAGCAAGCCGCCTTCATGGTAATTGTGACTGTCATAATTGCAACTTTATGATCTCATGTACAGTCCTACCAGATACTGATATTGCATTTTGATGTTATCCAATTGTGACAGAATTCTTCCTACGGCAATTCTGTGATGCCCACACTTGTAAAGGTGGTCAGAAACCCTTCTCTAGGGGGCACAGGGTAAAGTCCACCATTGCAATTACTTTGTTTTATGATCAATTATACTTTCCAAGCATGGAAACAAGTACCAAACCATATAGCTCTACATTTTGTAATTGATCTCCTAAAAGTCTGATAGAAGGAAAATAGATATCCTTCTTTTTTTCTACGTTCCTCTGCCACTACGGTCTAACCTTCTTTTTATGGTAAGGTAGATTTTAGATTTTAGGAAACTCTGCAAAAAAAAAAAAAAAAAAAAAAAACTCATCAAAACCAGATGATTGAAGTAAATCAGATTAATTCATCTCCCTAAAGGGAGCTCTCTGTGATACACACCCCTTATAATCAGACTGAAGTTAGCTTCAAGCATGCTCGTACTACATTTGGAATCCTCCACATTTTTTGCATTTGATAAAACTAAACTGTGTATAGAAAAAAAAGTTGTACCCAATGCACATTGTTCATTTGTTCCCACTTTTGTGGAGTTTGGGAGGTGATTGGTAGGCAACCTTACACCCTTACCCCTTTTTTATTTTTTAAGAGGCTGATTCCAGCTAAACTGTATATAAGCTATCCTTAAATTTAAAACTTGGGAAGTTTGTTGGTTCTTTCTTATGTATTTATATCCATGCTGTTTCATATGTGCAGAAGACTAGAAATGTGTTCTACCTTATTGTTTCCATTTTGACTTTGATGCTGTTGCTGTTTTTCTACACCTTCATTTATATGCACCAGAGGTATTTACTCTCTAATTTCTTTGTTTCCCTATTTATGGCAGCTTTTCAAATGGATTCACAATGTTTGTTATTTAACTTTGCAGGGGAATGAAAGGGGGAACGGTACAGCTGAAGCGCATCTCAAAAAGTGTGCAAAAGAAAAAGCCCTCGTAGTCGGTAATTTTTCCATAAACCATCATACCTGATTCTTTTTCTATTGGTTTCTGTGAGAGAGAGAGTGAGAGGAGGTGTATTGTATCGTTACAATTTAAAAATCAGTTGATATTTCTTGTTCCATTATCTGCATTTTTGAATTTTGAATAGTCTGAATGTAGAGAAGCAAGATTTGTAACAATGCAACTGTCAGGTAATTTGATTAACTTGATAAAGATTTCTTTCATCCCCTCCTTGTATAAAGCTGTTTGTGTTACTTCTGCTTGGAAGGATATGCATGAATGCATTTTAAATAGCTAAATTTACTTTATAAGAGCTACTTTCCTGCTACCGATTGGTAAAAAGGGTTGCCATGGCTTGGAATTTTTCTGCTATTAGCATTGCACAATCACAGAAAGCTTATACTTTTTGTTTTTAACGAGGGTAGAAATGTATAACTGGAAGAATCATTGACTATCATTGACTAAGGATGATCCTATCCCATTTTCTATAAAGATGCTGGAGGGATGCCACCAACACATTCATTGTCTTGGTCTGAGGCCTCTAGTTATGACAAAGAATCATCACTTGGCACAAGCATGGCCATCTTTCTTGGGTTCCAACGTTTATCAGTTTTGTCACGGACCCTGGATGATCTTTAGCAGAATTGGGTAACTTCTGCATCAAAATTTGCTTTTCCGTCTAGGTGCTTCAAATTCCTGCCCTAGGGAGGAGATACACGAGAGGTTATCTTATGAGACTATTTGGTGAGACCAATGTCTCGTATAAGGGACCCACACATACTGTGAGAGACATCATTTTAGTAAAGGAAAGATAACTTAAGACATAAAAGATGACCATAAATAAGTCTCTTATTTTCCAGCACCTAATATATGAGGTCTCATGTCTTTTAAGATAACTTTCTTTGGGGGAGGCATCATTTTAGTGAAGGAAGATAACATGAAAGATGACCATAAATAAGTCTTGTTTTTTCCTCCCACCTATAACCTTGATCCTCTCTCATCATAACTAACTTCATATTCTCAGTCATTATCTTTCTAGTTAATGCACTGTATCAAACTAATGCCGAAAGTAGCAATTGACAAAATAGGACACAACTTGCTTGTAAGTAATGAGCATTAGTTAACATCAATTAATATAAAACGACCTCCAGATATCTATCATTATCTTTATGAATTTTAATATTGCTAAGTATCTTTATGATATATATATTTTTATAAGATATGAATTTTATACCACTAAGCAATGATGATGATATATTTGAAAATAATGACTAATGAGCATTAATTATTTTAATTTCTCTTATATTAAATGACCTCAAAGTATACATCATTAGTCTTATGAATTTAAGACTACTAAGTAATGATGAATATGGTTTTGATATTGACGATAGTGAGGAGTGAGACGACGCAATGCACCTGCTTGAACCATTAAAACTAATTACTCTAATCACCAAGTTGATGTTTTTTAGTTGGGGTGTGATTTTGTCAGCTAATGTGGACAACAGTCCATCGAACATGCTGGAATTCAACTTGTTTTTGATTGCTTGCCCCTTCTCTTTAGTTATTTATTTATTTGAATTAATTTTAGTTATTTGCCTTAAATTATGAAGTCTTTTGTAATATCTATTCTAAACTATAAATTTTTTCATTCAATACTTTAATTTACGAAGTCTTTCAACGTTCAGATTAGTGTCAATATTATCAAATTAATGTGCAAGTCACATAGTAGGATGCACTAATTTCTCAAACTTAACATGGTATATGTTAGTTTGTAATGGCCATCCCATCCCACTTTTCTAATTTTACACCATTTTGAATGTTGGGATGCATAATGCAAATCAATATTGCATTAGGCTGGACATTATAAATTAATGACTTTATAGAGGTCAAACCTTGATGTGATGACAAGTGTCTTTTACTAAAAAAGCGATAAGTCACCGTTCGAGTATGGAAATCAATCTTTTCAATAAATTAAGGATAAAACTGTTTACCATAACTTTTTACAGATTCTGTAAAAGTGAGAGTTTTGTGCATTGATTACGACCTTTATTTATTTATTTAATGTTATAGTTTAAGCTACAAATAACCCTATCCTATTTACTTAATTTCTTGAAATATTTTCTAATGAGTTGGGCTTGATGGCCATCTCAACCACAAAATCAATGAACTGGCCCTAGTTTAGTCTAAAAGATAGGTTTTAGGAGACCATGCCTTCGGTAGTTCCGGAATGAGACACAAACTTTGGTAGGAGGAGATCATATATGGGATTCCATGTCGGATTCTTTGCCCTATATATTTATCTATAGGTGCATGCACTAGATAAACAAGAGTGCTAATAAGGTTCCACTTCATTTTCAGTGCTTAGCACGACCTACCTCCAATAACCCTGGCCCAAATGAATATAAAATTTCAAAAAAGCTTTAACAATTCCATATATTTTATTGCAATCAGTCCCAACACAAAGCTCAATAAAAATCAGAAAGCTTAAATAATATATCCTAGAATGATTAAATGAAGCTTGAGCTTGGCAGACACTCATGGTCATCTAGCAATTTATGGTTTCCTTTGGCTGTCCTTATTATGATGTCACATTTAATAGGAGAATAAAAGGACTACAAATATGAAGAATATCAAGAAGTAACCTTGGACACTTCATAATGATGTATGAGTCCAGGGGAAGATTTTACAATTACAAAGGAAACAAAAAAGGAGCTACTCCATCAACACGAGGGGACATAGATCAGGGCTTTAAGCCCCACTGGTTTTGGTTTAGACGAGCTGACCAATCCCAACAGTGAAAGCAAGAAATTACAATGATCAAATATGGATGAACATGACACCATCATAATAAATTATAATTAGTTCCAAGTATTGAACACAACAAGAAGGCCAAGGAAGAAATGGAAAGGACTAGGGAGTTTCTTACTTGAAGATAGTCAATCACAATCACAATCGTTTTCACACTAACTTTTTAAACAAATTTATTACTCCAGTGTTAATGAAACTAAAAGACACTTTTCATTCAAAAAGAAACCAAAGAAACTTGGGAGACAGATGAGAGTATGTTCATTGGCTATTTTCCAAGAAAAAAAGGTCTTGTTCCAGATGATTAAAGCCATCCCAAGAAAGCATGGAATCCACACTTTCAACCCATTGTAGAGAGGGAGATTCACCCATGGAAGGGTTACTTGAGTTTTCCAGAGAAAATGAAGTAGAACTGTAGGATGTATTGGTGTTGGTTTCTTGGTTCATCCATGATCCCAAATCCAAACTTCCACACCAGATATCATAATTGTTTAAAAGATCATTTGTTTCATCCAAGGTTAATTCAACTTCATTCCTTATCTCCTCTGTTGATACAAAATCTTGCTTGGCATCATTGTCCTCGTCTATGGACTTAACCTCCGGCTGTCTTTCCTCTTGTTCTTTTGATGAATTTGACTCTAATGTTATCTCATCTTTATCATCACCACTATTTTCATTTTGCTCAAGAGGCTTGTGTGTCACAGGGTCTAAGCCAAGGAGCTTTAACCTCTTCTTAATTCGCGTATTCCAGTGGTTCTTGATTTCATTGTCTGTGCGTCCAGGAAAGTGTGCAGCAATCTTTGACCACCTGCATAAGTTGGTGATTGTGTTAGGAGAAGAAGAACCAACTTACAGCAACTCAGTCAGCATCCTATAAGATTGCTTTGAAATTGATATTTGACCATCGCATTTTAGCCTTAACAATGCTGCTATATATCTGGCGATTATTTTGAACGAAAGCAAATAAAGAAAGGCATGTAATACCTGTTACCAAGACGTGAATGGAGTTGAATAATTTGATTTTCTTCCGTTTCTGTAAAACCACCTCTCTTAAGATCAGGCCTTAGATAATTAATCCATCTTAATCTGCAACTTTTCCCACATCTGAGCAAACCTTCATTACCATACATATTGTATTGTGTTAATAAAACACTAAACACAGATAAACTAAAGGTTTGAGAATGAGAGGAGAGGGAAGACTATAAGAGAGGTATCATGATTCCAAGGATACCTGCAAGCTTCGGAACCATTCGCCAGCAATGGATACCATTGTTGAGGATGAAGTTCATGAGCTTGTGATCTTCTTCAATTGTCCATGGACCTCTCTTCAATCCAACCTTATCACAACAAGGTTGCCTTCCCATTTTACAAGCTTCACTTACCAAGAAAAAAAAAAAAGTTAGGAACACCCTCGAAACTTTGCAAGTCAGCTATAAAAGTGTTGCTTAAAAAGGAGCTTATAGTCCATGCAAAGATGCTGCCAGGTCATTCAGACATTTAAAAAGAGGAGGATGTTGTTCATGGGGGGAGATAAATGATTGGATGGAAAGCATTTTGAGTTGATCACTAAAAAAACATGGAAGGTTGTAATTATAAACTGGCCAGCTTTCTTGTTGAGACAATGGAAAAGGTCATGTCTTTGAGAAACATCACAGGAAAGAACCAGACGTGGGGCAAACTTGTTGACAAAATTGCTTTAATGCCCTCTGTTTTTCAATTTTTTTTTGCAGCCAAAGTCATCTCTTATTGGGGTTTTTTTATATGTAAGCCAAAAGAGTCTATGAAAATAAAAGTTTTAAAGGATTCCTTGACCCCTTAAGAGCTGGCCACTTTTGTCCTCGAGGGTAACTCTTTCTCATCTCTCTTTGTTTAAAGAAATAGATGCCTTCACCAAAAACATGGAAGTGCTATAAAATTCCAACCATAAATTCATTTGGTATTTGGAACCTTAATAAATAACTAAATTAGCAAGACGACATAGTTAACTTGGGAGTCGGTGTTAATAAATAAGAAGTACGCAAGCAAACAACCAGTGTTGCTTCTGATCTTTACCTAATTATCAAAAGATCCAATTCTTTCTCGTTCTTGTGCTAACATTTCTATTTCCCAACATTTTAGGTCCTTAAAATTTTGTAATAAGAAATTGATAAAAATTGAAGGGGTAAATCGGCTGCATTACTCATCCAACCGTATTTTTCAAGTCACACATTATCTCTTAAAAACTCAGATGCCTGATTTTATTGATAAAAAATATGGGTGTGTCAACAAACTCCACACAATCAGGCCAGTTCAATTAGAAAAGTAGTTATATCCAGGTGGTATTTGATCCACAACCACAGGAACTTTGTACTTTGTACAATACAACTGAGTGAACTCATTAATCAACATACAAGGGTTAAAAGGGTACGAAAGGAAGAAGAAAGGTTAGAAAAGCATTGGAAGAAAAATCGTGTCTTCACTAGGAAACAATAGTGTCACTTCCTTTAGATGATTACAACTCTTTGGCATATTGATATCTATCAAAAAAAAAAAAAAAAAAGGGCAAAAAACGGACCTTAAGAAAGGTTAGAAAAGTATTAGAAGGAAAATCATGTCTTCACTAGGAGATAGTAGTGTCACTTAATTACAAAACTCTATGACATATGGTGACCTATCACAAAAAAAAAAAGAAAGAAAAAGTACTCTAAGGCATATCGTGCATAATTATCTCAAGCATACATCATGTCTTCACTAGGGTGTCACTCACTTTAGATGATTACAAAACTCTACAACACATCGTTACCTATCAAAAAAAGAAAAAGAAAAGGACCTATTTGGCATATGGTGCATAGATATCTCATGCATACAGTATATACACCATTTTTCATGCCGCATGCGGGTTGCATACATTATGAGAGGTCAGAGGTTGTTGATGGGTTAAAACGATAAGAAAGGGACCTTAAGAAAGGTTAGAAAACATTAGAAGGCAAATCATGTCTTCACTAGGAGATACTAGCATCACTTAGTTTAGATGATTACAAAACTCTATGGCATATGATGAACTATCACAAAAAGAAAAAGAAAAAGACCTCTATGGCATATCATGCATAATTATATGAAGCAAACATTATATGCACCATTTTTCACACTGCGTGTGGGATGCATACGTTATGAGAGGTCAAAGATTGATGAAGGGTTAAAAAGGTAAGAAAGGTTAGAAAAGCTTCGGAAGGCAGATCATGTCTTCAATAGGAGACAATAGTCAATAACATCACTTACTTTAGATGATTACAAAACTCTATGGCACATCGTTACCTATCAAAGAAAGAAAAAAGAAAAAGACCTTTTTTTTTTTTTTTTTTTTGTTGCTATTTGGCATATGGGCATAATATCTCACGCATACAGTAGATTCACCATTTTTCACATCATATGTAGGTTGCATATGTTATGAGAGGTTAGATGATAAATCCAAAAAATGAGATACCTTATCTTAGGATGGGGTGTTCCCCATAATTTTGAATAAATTTTTTATTATATATATGTTTATAAAAGTTTTGAGCTCTTACCCTATGAACTGGCTTCCCTTCAAAAAAATAAATATTTTTTTAAACAAAAACTATATTTTTCTTCTTTGTTTTTTTTTTTTTATAAAGAAAAAGGTTCTGAACGATATGCTTCTTATCTATTTGTTTATGAGTAATGAGTTCAATTTATGGATGTGTAACATAATACATTATATATATATATTTAGTTTTTTTAATTGTTTGTCAACATTTGATTGAGATTGAAACTGCTAAATTCTTTGTAGTGCTTAAAGAAATAATTAAATATGAGGGATATAATGTTATATAATACCAATAGAAATAGAAGGGAGATTTTTTAAAACACTAACTTTAAATAATGGTGATTTTGTTTGTTAGAATTTTTAAATTGGGAAATTTAAAAACATTAAATTAAAATTGATGAGAGCTTCATTTGCATATGATGATGGAAGAATTTTATTTTATGAAAAATAACATCGAGCATTACTTTAATGGGGGATGTTTATTTATTTGGATATTTTTTGCACATATCATAGAAAACTAGACATTTTTATATACTAATCAGAGTTTAGGCTATTCATAAAAAAGAATAATAATAATTGGGTTTAGGAAGATAACAAGGTCTCTTCATTCTTTAATGTATGTGTTGGTGAGAACTTCCAATTACACGAATTTATTGCATATGATTATCTATTAAAAAATAGAAAAAGAAAAAGACCTCTTGCACAATTATCTAGATAATGTAATGTATACATTATATGCAAACTCTTTCACACCATATCATACATTGTGAGAGGTTAAATAATAAATCGAAGCATGATATGCCTCCACTTTTTTTTTTTTTAACAACAAACACTGTCTGCTTTTTTTAAATAAACTTAGAACTGGTTTCAAACGATGTACTTCTTGTTTATTTGTATATGAGTAATGAGTTCAAGATATGAATCCGTAGCTTAAAGAATTGTAATATATATATATTAAATGGAACAGATATAGTGTTGCACATAATATGGCTGGAAGAACAAGGAAGGTTTTTTAAAACTTATCTTAAAATGCAGGTGATTTTGTTTGTTAGTATTTTGAATATGGAAATGGATGATTTTATGATTTTTATTTTATAAAAAAAACATCACCAAGCATAAATTTAATGAGAGATGCTATATTATTTTTCGCACATATCTATAGAAAACTAGACATTTTTATATACTAATTAGAGTTTATAATATTCATAAAGAAAAAAAAAAAAAGGAAGGTGATAAGTTTTTGGGTAGTGTATTATTACTTAAAGTTATAATATACCATCTAATAACTTGTTATAGAATTTATATTTTGAAAATCTTATCGTTGAATCACATGTTCTATATGTTCTTAACATGCATGCCCATTTTTATGTCAATTGAATGTTATTTATTATTCGATTAATAAAATTATTTTTTATGCATTATTTTAAACTACAAAAACTTAAATTTAAACAATTGATTGATGATTTGACTATTAATCTTTGATCACTTTGAAATTTTGCAAGTATGGAGAATATAAGAAGATGATGTAATCTAAGGGTGAATTTGTCAAAATTCGCATCCAATTAAAAAACATTAAGTGGTGTAATATTGCTTAAAGTTACATCAAGTATAACTTGAATCCAAACTATATATATATATATATATATATATATATATAATATATATATATATATATATATATATAATGCATAAAAAATTTCAAGGTGATCAAAGATTAATAATCATATTATCAATCAATTATTTAAATTCAAACTTTTGTAGTTTAAAATAATGCATAAAAAATAAGTTTATGAATCGAATGGTAGATGACATCTAATTGACATGAAAATTGATATGTCTGTTAAGAACACATAAAATATACAATCCAATGGTGGAATTTCAAAGTGAATTTAATAATAAGTTATTGGGTAGTGTAACAAGATAAATATAGACACACAAACACATGTAAAAAAATTGCATTTTGAGTTTATCTTTATTGGTGTATTTTTAGCATAATCCCCCTCCCCCTAAACAAAAATTTTAGCTTCATCATAAACAACATAGTTAAAGATTACCAAGTTTAGGAGAACACCATCATGCATGAAAATGCCTAAAAGATAAAAAAGAAGAAGCATCTCAAACCCAAAAAGGAATCGTGATAAAGAGAATCATATATAATATATTATAGCGAGAGTACAATCAGGATCTAAATTGAATTCATTTGTATTTTTTGTCAACACTTAAAAAAAATTCTTGTAAGAATATTATTTGGTAGAATATTTAATGTTCACTTTTTAATGTTTTAATCTTTTTATTAAAAAATATTACTTATTAACTTGATTTTTGCTACTGTGACAAAATAAATTTATTTCATGTGTTTTTTCAAATAATATTTTTACCAAATTTTAAAAAATTAATATGGTATACTTTTTCATTGAAATTTATATTTGAGCTAATAAATAATATTTTTTATTAAAATCTAGATTAGTTTTAACTGGATTTGAAATTATTTGAAATGAGATTTAATTATAATGGGTTAGAAGTAAATTTAGATGGATTAAAATAATGTTAAATAAGTAAGAAGTATTATGCATTCAAAAGTTTTACATAAAAGTATAATAAATTTTTAATTGAGCATTTTTCTACACGTAAAGACATTTGGCAAGAAATTAGAGATAGAATGACAATTGGCACAAATGAATTCAATTTAAAAGTAAAATACACTTGGCATCAAATTAGTGGACAGTTAGAGGGACACATGGTGCAAAATTGTTGTGTAATTAGAATCTAATTTTATTTTTTATTGAACTTTCTCTCAACTTCCACTTTAATATAAATACATATGATATGATATAAAAGCTAAGATGACCAACTTACTCACTTAAGTAAGACCTCCTTATCACCACTACAATGGAACACACGATTACAACCTGATTATCTTAACAAGATAAACAAAAGCAAGTCATCAAAAAGAAATTGAAACATTATATGTATTTTTTGGGGTATACAAAGATGACCCATATCAGTAGTCAGTACCATGTAATAGAGAATTTCATTTCCTAGTAACATTTGATACAACATAAAAAAGAAATTGAAACCTTATATATATATTTTTGGGGTATTTAAAGATGACCTATATCAATAGTCACGTATCATGTAATAGAGAATTTCATTTTTTAGTAACATTTGATACAGTATCAAAAAGAAATTGAAACATTATATATATTTTTTGGGATATTCAAAGATGACACATATCAATAGTCAGTAGCATGTAATAGAGAATTTCATTTCCAAGTAACATTTGACACATCCCTTCAGAGTATAATATAGTTCATATTTCAGAATAAGCAAGCAATCATTGCCTATAGTTTGGTGAATGCATAAGAATATTCCTATAATTTTTTTGTGTGGGCCAATATTTGAGATGGTGCACAACAATTATAGATATGCCTAAGATGACTATCTTTGTTAATCATTTTCATTTGCATTGTAGACTAATTTTCAAAGGATTTGCTCATATGATTGAATGCCTGTATAGCAATACCCACGTCATGGATGTCGTCGTCCAAGAAAATTTCAACCTTCCTTGGTTAGCCTATATATATAATTTGTTGAATGTGAATGTGATCCTGTAGAGAGGGAAAATTTCCGACCTATCACAAGCTGACACATCATACTACCAAAGTCCACAAAATACAACCAATCACAAAGCGCCACGTACTGCTGCTAGGTTTTGCCATCACTATTCAGAAACCAGTAGAAATTCGCCAAGTGTCATTGAAATGAAGGCATGAAGCTACATCAGCAGGTGTAAGAGATGACACAAGCAGCCTCGCACGTGTAAGCAGTGACACAAGCACTCAGCACGTGTAAGCGATGACATAAGCGGACCAATCAAGCTATGACAAGTGTCACCAATCAGATTCCACCACGTGTCGCTCACCTACCCCTAAACTCCTATAAATAGAAGCCTTCCTAAGACATTTAGGGAGAAAGAGGAGAACAACACACAAGACACAGACGGAGACAAAAGGAAGAAGATATCTTGAGTTCAGAAATCAACGAAGCTCTGCCAAAATCAAACCCCGAAGCCTCCAAGAACTCCAAGAACTTCAACCTCGAATACAAACAACATTCGAAGTAAAGTCATCCAAACAACCTGTCTAGATCTCAAAGTCACTGGAATCAAGCTCAAAAGCCTCCAGAAACCTCAACAAACCACAAATCGGTGAAGTTCTACGGATTCAAGCCTCTAAAGCACCGAAAAATTTCCACCACAAACCTTCAAAGACGAAGAACGACAAGAACACACAAAGAGGAATCATTCAAATCATATTCCTAAATCTCAAAGTTCACTGGAATCAAGCTCAAAAGCCTCCAGAAACCTCAACAAACTACAAATTGGTGAAGCTCTACGGATTCAAGCCTCCAAAGCCCCGAAGAATTTCCACCACAAACCTTCAAAGACGAAGAACGCCAAGAACACACGAAGAACAATCAAAGAGGAATCATCCAAATCATATTCCTAAATCTCAAAGTTCACTGGAATCAAGCTCAAAAGCCTCCAGAAACCTCAACAAACCACAAATCGGTTAAGTTCTACGGATTCAAGCCTCTAAAGCACCGAAGAATTTCCACCACAAACCTTCAAACACGAAGAACACATGAAGAACACCCGAAGAACACGAAGAACACACGAAGAACACGAAGAACACGAAGAACAAAGAATTTCTAACAAGCTCATAGCCAGAGATTCATTGTAATTCTGTTTCAAAGATCTTCAATCCATTCTTCAGCTAAATTGAAGAATATCTTATGTTCAAATCAAAATCACATTACCACAATTACAATCAACAAATCTTTTAAGGAGATCGAATCAGAGGATCACTCTTTTGTAATTACAGAGAATTGTACCACACATTTATCAATACAAATTCGTATTTGCGAAACTATTTTACTTGTTTGATTAATTTCGAACCAAGAAATTTAGTCGTCCACAGATCCAACAATATTCATAAAATTTTCCATTAGATTGAATAACTTGGACTAATAACAAACTTATACGCTTGAAATAGCAATTAAGTTAATGACTCTCCAATTTTCTGCTAATTTAGATTTTGATTCCCTTCCAACTCTGCCATTCTATTTGTTTGTATATATATTAAAAAACAAACAAAAGAACCATTAGTCTCCCTTTTAGTCTATTTCTCTATTAGGAATATTGGACCAATCGCAACCAATGAGGTCATTGGTGCAAGGAGTCAAGAACAAAGATTTACTAGATGGTGACAAAACCTCCCCTAGACTTCATTTTCTTTGGGCAAGTTGCTAGCTGCCCCAGAATTAAGAGCATCAAATATATATATTCTGTCAGTGCGAGATTCATCCTACCTAAATAACAACTCCAAAATTATAGCAACAAGTTCTTATAAATTTGTCAATAATTCCTACCAAATACAAGGAAGACAAAAAGGAAATTGCTAATGAATTAGGAAAGATGCTTATGAACTAAAGGTGCTGACAAAATAGATGAAAGTACTGCGTATTTTTGGTACGGTGGTCACTTCATAAGTATAAGTGCTTGTGGGATGTGGGGTGTGAGGGGTAAGGGTCGAGGTTCAAGTCTCTAGGAGGGAGCTTCACACATATACACTTAAATTAGGCTAGAGTAAAAATTCTATTTTGTATATATATATAAAAAAAGAATAGTTATAGGACTACAAATCATTTCACAACTTTTTTAATTGGCCATAACTCTGATGTGGCAAACTGTGAGGAGTTAACCATTGCTTACGCATAGATTTACTATTTTTTCTTTACTAATCACACTTTGTCACGTTACAATTATGATAAAAAGTTGTAAAAAATTTTATGGTCCTAAACTTTTTCGAAAGGAACAGGTTTTACAGTAGTTCAGTTCACAATCAGCATCTTTCATGCACATAGGGATTTTTGGGTTCCATCACTTTCAACAGAAAATGATTTCTCTGGAATGCAAATATTAATGTATCTGTCGAAATAGGCATCAGGATAACAACTACAACTATTTTATCACAAGCAGAAAATACAACAAAAAGGACAAGAAATTAAAAAAGAATTTAGTAAACTTGCTTTGAAAGCGGATAAAAGTACAATCGTAGCTCTAAAAAAAAATGACGTTATAAGTTGTATATAAATAAAAGAGCCAAAAGAGCCAAAACGATCGCGTTAATGGAGACTAGTAGGATTATTCAGCCAAAAGTTTAGAACTTGATTTCAAAAGAATTTTTACTTTTGCTAAAAACGTTTTGCTGAAAATATGTTAAAGTATACTTGCACTTAGAAAAAATTAAAAAAGTAAGAAGATAAGGACTTAAAAAATTATACATAAAAACTAAAAAATAAAAAGCCAGCTTATAAACTAGTTCCAAACCCACACTAAATACTGTCAATGCAATATCAGCTTCAGACGCTCCAATTGTTACACATAGCGATTTGCACCTGACCTAGCTAATAGCCAAATAACATAGACAACTTTCTTGTATGATTCGCATAGAAAGGCTAATATGTGTTATGGAAGAAACAAGATTTAGAGGCTGAGAAGATGAAATATGACATTGACTGCATATATAGGTCGACACAACTCACTTTCATTTATCTTTGGAATTTTTAAAGTACTTCTCAAAGTACATTTCTTCGAGCTGCTCATTTAGAAGTTAACAAACAGCTCCAATTACTAGATGAAGATATAATATTCCTACCATAAAAAGGAAGGCAAGGTTAATTAGAATGGTTTGTGGTCCACTTCATTGTTATTTACATTTATGGGTGTGAATTTAACCCTCCAAAATCTGACTCAACCCAACCCGTTACATTTTGTTGGATTTTTGAAAGTTCATGGATTGAAGTAGTTTTTATTTTTATTTTTTTGAAGTTCAGATTGGGTTGGGTTGACAAAAATTTCAATCCAAGTAACTTGAACAAACTCACACTATCTGAAAAATATATGTATTTTGAAACTTAAGTAGTTTAAATTTGTTAGGTTGATTTTATTTTGGTACTATTTTCAGACTTAGTGTCTGTTTGGGACAAGTTAAAAATTTTAGCTTATTTTTTTTACTATTTATGAATCTCATTATACTATTCAGTTAATTTTTACCTTTATCTACAATATTTTTAGCATAAAGTTTTTATTTTCAGCTAAATAAGCTGTTCCTAAACAAACACTTAACTGTGATGAAATTGAAATATAGATGGAATCAACCATGAAATTTAACCTAAATGCATGCAATCAATGTCATATATACATGGAATCTTCAATAAAATTGGACACTAGAAGTAGTAGGTTTAAAAGTTTTAATGGCATGGCAATCATCCAAGATATGGACAACTGTAAGAGTAGTGACGGAGTCAAAATTTGACTTTAGAGGGAGAAAATCTATGACTAACATACTTATGTGATACACCCATGAACATACATTTATTTATACATATTACAGATGAGCACGATACTGTCTATCACTTGCTATAAAAAATATCATACTTAAATGTGGTTTGGTTCGCTTTGATGTACCCTTAATGTGATGCACATTACGATGATGTGCCATTAAGATTTTTAGTTTATTTTAATTTTTCTAATATTAACATAATTTAAAATTATAAAATATATCACATCATTTTAATCTCATTACCTTCTTAAATAATCTAATGTTGTATTTTTGTGTTGAGATTAATGTAAGATTACAGTAATTTAATATTACAGCGTAAAATAATATCATAGTGAAGACACGCCTTACATATATACACTTAAAGCTGATTTATAGAATAAAATATCACTCATATAAATGTCAAGCATTATTTTAATGTTAGAAAACTTATAAAAGATAGCATATCCACTATATTGAAAGGCTAAAACTTTAGAGTTTAATTTGAAAACAATATCAAATTATAAAGTTTATTATATGAAATTTTCTAATTTTATCACTAATACACATTTTTATGAAAAAATAATAAGTTATTATTAAATCCATAACACTTTTGAAAGGTTACACTTTTTTTTTCTTGAAATCAAACATTACTTCTTTTTTGTCTCTTTCTTTTTCTTTATGTTCTATTTATTTTGTAACTTTTGAACCTTAAAATAACGTTGATATAATAAGATTTTTTTTATGAAACTTGAAATATATATATATATATATATATATATATATATATATATATATCACACAAAAATTTATAAGAATAAAACAAACAAAATATCTATATCTATATATGCATATATAGGGGTGAGTTTTGGTGGGTTTTACATGCAATTGCCCTCCTTCAACCCCTTGACTTTGCCTTTGTGTAAGAGAGCAAGATTTCACAAACAGTGCAACTGAATATTTTTTGGGGACGCAGCTGTGCATAGCGCCTGATATTAGTTAGTTATGTAAATTAATTACAAACCACTTATTAAATATTTAAACAATTGAATGAAAATATAATTATATAATTTAGGTTTAAGTGTTAGTCTAGTATGATAATGACCTCTTTTATGGTATCTCGTATTTGTGGTTCAAAGTGACTTCTCTTGTCATCACTATCTACCTATCTAAAGAAAAATCCAATTATTATTAGGCCTAATAAAATGACTTGAACTCGACAACCCCAATCTATTAGGTTGAGTTAAGTAAGAGAATTCTCCACGGGAGAAAAACTTCATTTGGGTTAAAAGATAAATTAACTCTAGCCTAACCCAACTCATGCACCTCTATTCAGGGATGGACGCAGGATTTCAAGTTGGGGGACTGAAGTATAAATGGAAAAAAAGCGCGCACTTCAAATGAACATTTATATAGTATTAACAAACTATCAACCAAGACGCATATACAAAATCATTATTTCTTAATATGTTAATATGCAATCATCTACCAACAAAGACAATTTTTTTTTTGCATCTCTATCTGTCGTCTGTTCCCTACTGTTGCCTAATTACCAACAAATAGTCAAAATATCAAACACCAGACAATATTATATATTCTTTACATGCTCTTCTCTCTTTATATATTATAACTTTATTCTAAGGTTTTGAATTTCGTTTCAGAGATCAATCCGAATTTGATATTGCAACAGAATATTTTAGTACTGATATAAACTATCAACCAAAACAAATACACAAAATCATTATTTCTTAATATATTAAGATACAATCATCTACTACTAAAGATAAAAGACACTATATTTTTGGGGTAATTCTACTATACCTCCACTTTTTTGGGAGTACCTTACCCATTAGGAGTCAATTTGCTATATCAAGTTACCAAAACATCACATTTAACGACTCTATCCTTACATTATGCAGTTCCAACATCACATGTGACAGATCTTTTGTCACATTTGCTGGTTCTCTTATTTTTTTTCACATTTGACAGTTGTACAGTTCCAACATCACATTTGTTAGTACTTTTGTCACATTTGGTGGTTTTCTTATTTTTTTTTTTAATCTCAAATTTGACGATTTCATCCTCACATGACTGTACTTTTGTCACATTTGGAGGTTCCTTTATTTTTTTTTCCTTACATTTGACAATTTCATTCTTACATTGTGCAGTTTCAATATCACATGTGATTGTTTTGATCACATTTGGTGGTTCCCTTATTTTTTGTTTCTCACATTTGATGGTCCTGTTGTCACATTTGGCAATACCAACATCACATTTAACAGTACATTTATAACATTTGGTGGTTCCCTTATTTTGCTTCGCACATTTGATAGTTCCATTTTCATATTGTGCAATACCAATATCACGTGACTGTACTTTTGTTATATTTGGTGATTCCTTTATTTTTTTTTCTCACATTTGATGGTCCTGTTGTCACATTTGGCAATACTAACATCACATTTAACGACTCTATCCTTACATTATGCAGTTCCAACATCACATTTGTTAGTACTTTTGTCACATTTGGTGGTTCCCTTATTTTTTGTTTCTCACATTTGATGGTCCTGTTGTCACATTTGGCAATACCAACATCACATTTAACAGTACATTTATAACATTTGGTGGTTCCCTTATTTTGCTTCGCACATTTGATAGTTCCATTTTCATATTGTGCAATACCAATATCACGTGACTGTACTTTTGTCACATTTGGTGGTTTTCTTATTTTTTTTTTTAATAATAGGCTAGTTAGGATTTTTATTTTTTTTTCTCACATTTGATAGTACCATCCTTACAAATTATAAATACACAAAATCATTGTTTCTTAATACATTAAGATGCAGTTATCTACTAACAAAGATTGAATTTTTTTTTTTTATAATAATAGGCTAGTTAGGATTTTTATTTTTTATTTTTTAGAGTTAGAGCATTCACAATAGTGGTGCTAAAAAAATTTAGTTTTTAATACCTCAAAAAAGCTACTTTATTTAGTTTTACTACATCACTTTACAATACGTTCAACATCAAATGTTCTATTTTTGTATCACTTCATTTAAGATAATATAAACAACTCATAAAATAATAAGGAAGAGAGCGAATTTGAGTTTTTTAATTGAATGAATAGAGATAATCTTAATAAAACATTGTATTATATTTTTAATAACTTGCTACAGTCAACTGATATTTACTATAGTTGTAAAAAATTTAGCTTTAGCTTCTCTAATAGCTCATGGTTTTTTTGGTTCTTTGGTAATAAAATAGCTTTTTTTTTTTTTACTAAAATACAATCACCATTTTGAATACTTTTATTGTTTTTATTAAATTTTTGAATTGGATAGTTACTAGTTGTGCGAGGCTAGTTAGGTTGATTGGGGAGAAGGAGATCTAAGGTTTTGGAAGACAAGACCAACTACATAATGAAAAATATCATAAGGAAAAATATAACAAATAAAAAAGGGCCAGGGGCCCCCAGGCCCCCACCTAGATCCTTCCCTAGTTGCCCCATTATCAACAAACAACCAAAGTGCCAAACACCAAACAATATTATATATTCTCTACAGACTCTTCTCTCTCTATATATTATAGCTTTATTATACGGTTTTGAATTTCGTTTTGGAGATCGTTCATAATTTACTATTGCAACGAAATATTTCAATACTGATGTATACCGGTATTTGTTAATTGCAAAGTAGGTACTTCCAATAAACTTCCAACTCACCTTTTCACTCCTACCCATGTGACTCTTTGCTCCTCTCTTTCATTTCCTATCTCACCTAGCACTAGTATTTCACCATTTCAAATCCAACTTCTAAATCTTCCATCAGCATCTTCTTTCTTTTCACCATGCCTTGTCTAGCTTCATTTTCTTCATTATTTTTGTTTTCACATTCTCTCTCTCTCTCTCTCTCACACACACACATTTTTTTTAACATTGGTTTAAAAGAGTTTTAATGGGTTTTTAGTTTTTTTGGGTTAAGCTGGGCTCTGGACTGGCTGGTCAGGGCTGGCTAATGGAAGCTAAGGTTTTGGAAGGGAGGTGCCCAACTACTCAAAAGAAAAAACAAGAGTTAAAATTAAAACTCTCCAAATGCTGGGTGCCAAACACCATAAATTGCCATGGCAACTTTGAGCTACAGTTGAGCAAAACGCACAAACGTGTTTTCTCAAAACAAAAATATTACTGCTGGTGGGTTTCTCTTTTTCCTAAATTGCCCATAGTTTTTTCTGCTCCTCTATGCTGCTATGCCGCAACATCTCTTCTTCTTTTGTGTTGCTTCTTCTTCTTCTCTTTTTTTTTTTTTTTTTGATTTACGTCTTATATATCTAATCTCAAAAAAACCTTTTGAATTTGGTAGAGTTTTTGATAAATGGAAAATATGGAGAGAGAGAGAGAGAGAGAGAGAGAGAGAGAGAGAGAGAGAGAGACGTGTGTGTGTGTGGGGGGGGGGGGTTTGTGTGGAGGAAAGTAAAAGAAAAGGAAAATAAGAAGACGAGGAAGAAGTGAATAAGTAGATGAGGAAAAAGTGAAATAAAAAAAAGAGAATTTTTGGGTTTGGGTATAGCAACGTGGAAGAAAATATAAGAAGTAAGAACACAGATTATGACACAATTGTGATGTTATAGAGTATGTGGTGGAGAAAAAATTGTGGGCACATGTATAATCTTAGAACAACTCATTTAAAATATAAGTGTTAATAAAATTTTATTTTACAAAAATTAATTTTAAATTAGTATTGTAAAAATATTGTAGCATTTTATTATATCTCTAAAATTTTTAAATTAGTACTATTTTTCTTTAAAAAAAAAAGTTACTATTGATAGAATATTTTTATAACAATTTCATAATAAAGTTTACATAGTAAGTTATTATTGGTTCTCATCTAGACCTACTAGTGATTTTTTCCCCTACCATTAACAACTTGTCATATAGACTTTGTTGTGAAATTTTTGTGAAAATATTGTGCTCGTAACTTGCATTAAGAGAGGTAATTAAACAAAGAAATCTCTTTATATATATATGTGTGTGTGTGTATATATATATATATATTGTCTTTTTTGATAATTTATCTCTCAAACTACCACTTTTATAAGTGCTAGCTAAATACTCAGTTTTTTCAAAAAACACTTCTTACAACTTTTACCAAACACTTAGCTTTTACCAAAAACCTAGTTTTATACCGCACTTTTTAAAACCCCCACTTTTTCAAAAAGCACAACATCGAAATGTTGAACCAAACTCACCCTTAATAATAATTTTTTTCATAATTTTTAGCCTTCGTTTAGAGGGATTTTTTATTGCATGTAATTTTTCGGGATCCACGAGCAGTGGAAACGAAGAAAATGATCCAAAGACCATACTGAATAATAGAATATATTTATATAGACTAGCATCTTCCTAGTTGTTTTTAATTAAAAAAAAAAATAAAAGTAATTACAAGGACTTTTTCTTATTGGAAAGCTGTAAGAGCTTTTTATATTTATTTATTGCAAATTAAAAGTGAAAAATGTGAGTTCTTGGACATACCATATAGCTAGTTCTTTCAGTAGTTATTTAGTTTATAACTTTATATTGTGTTTTAAATTAGGAATATATTATTTTTATATTTGAAGTTTTTATTTTCCAAATTATTGTGATTAACGTGTGAGAATATTTTAGATCATTTAAAGATTAATCACCAAAAAATTATATCTCCTAATCCTAATTAATATAGATCTTTAAAATTAAACTTTAAAAGAACATTGTTTTGGGCTCAAATAATCAAACTAACTAAAATCGAATTGGATATTTTAGACGCTATTTCACTTTTTACATGATCTACTCTCTACAGAGTTAGAAATACTAAACACGTTGTTGATGGTTTTGTGTGTGTGTGTTACATCAACGAGGGAGAATTCAAATTTTGGTTCACATGATACATGAGAACAAGTAACACTATTAAACATTAAGGCTATTGGCTACTTAATACATTTTATTTGTATGAAAGCAAACAACCTCCTAAGGACTAATCTTAATAATGAGTTTAAATACATAATAAATTTCACAATATTTTTGACAACTATTTAATTAGCATATTGTGATTCCAGTAAATTAAAAATAATGTTAGTGGTTTTTTAAACAAAAGTAATGTTACAATAATCACAATTTATCAGCTCAACATATGTTGTGGTTAAATTAATCCTGAAGCCATTCTACTACTTTTTCCTTAGCCGTACGCTACTATGAAGTTAATGATGTTATGCTTTGGTAAAGAAAAAAGAAATCCCAATCTGCAAAAGTGGTCCTTAGAAACTAGAAAGCGGTGTAAAAGTCCATTCTTATGATTTGAAATTGTGTATGTAATATTTATGGTGCTTTGCCTTATGAGAAAGAGAACAAGAGTACCGTCTCTTTGAACTCTTTTGTCCCCACGATAATTAGAGCTCTAATATCGCGTAATTCACGTGTGTTTGACATTGTGTTTATAATGGAAATGTGTTTTAAGAAATGCCAGAAATCACGTTATGAATTTGCACACACCTACAAGCTTTTTCTCCTTCCTTGAATATTAGAAAGAGGACCATATATATAGCAATGGATAGGGTTAAGTTAAGAACATTGGTTTTGGTGATACCTAGAGCTGCTGCTTTGGCTTCAATACATTACACATCACCTGGGAGCTCCTTAGCCTGCCCTTTCATACACAGATAATGTTGCCAATATGGTCTCAAGCAACAGCAGCTAAACTTACATATATGAGAGGGTCTGCATCCAAATTAATTTTGGTTAAGCAAGGAGGTAGATGGGATCATATGTTGTGAGAGGATTTGAGTACGTAATTTGACTTCCCGCGCTTGCTTGTGAGAAAGAAAAAAGATTCGGAAATTTCGTTGGACACCTCTATGGGGGATTTTGTTGAGTCTCCATGTCCAATATCACAACAAATTGAAAACAAACAAGACGAAAGCTTTTTACCAAGCTAGATTCATCTACTTCTTTTCTAGATGGTGTGGTGTAGGCCAATGGCGCATACAACATAGGTAGTTAAGTTGTTTTATCATGGGGTCAACAAGCTATTGAATCTACTGCACTAGTTGAGAGGTATGATGAATTTTCTCCTACAATGGAGCAAAACACCTTAAAAAGAGAGATATTTGTGACTCAACCAAATCATACACTTGTGATAAATTTATCTTATTATTTTTACTATTATAAATTTATTCACATATAATATGTAATTATTCATATCAAGGCATTGAAATGATGAGTAAAAAATTCATATTATATGTCGTGAGCTTGTTAAATTATTGTGAATTTTTTAATTGTTTAATTATATTTTAAACCGCAGAACCAACTCTTGGGATAGTCTATCATTTTGGTGTGCTAAATAAGCAGATTTAGAGAATACTCCATTTCATTAAAGATGTTAAGAAATCTAAATACAACCTGTATTAATAGCATATAAGGGAAAAAGAGAGGAAACTTTATCCCTGACCCGTTGAGGAGAATATGATCATATAAAGTCTTTAACCCATAGCAAGTTTGGTATGATGTGATGAAACTTGAAAGCCATTGTCTTTGGTTTTGGGCCTTTTGGCTTTGAAATCTGATAGGGCCTGGAGGCAGCCCCCAAGGTTTTAACACTCTCCATTGGTAATCTTTATGCAAGCACCTTTCATGAGAAAATTAATTTCTGATCCTTAGAATTATTCATCAAAACATAGTGTTAGATTAAATTAAAAATAATCACCGTATCCTAACAACTTAAACTTTTGGGAGAATTAAGAACTAACCACCCTATTTGTGCCACATATGTTTCATTGATATCCCTCATTCAACAAAGATCAATACCATTCTGTCAAAGTTTGGTTGACTGTACAGATAAGAAATAGAAGACAAAGACAGATGCAAGCAATTGAAGTTGATTAGTTGAAGAATATTTGAAGCTATTAGCTTAGGCAAAGAGGCAGAGCAACAGAACAGAGCATTGGAAGAATTATGATTAAGCTTACTGAACGACTGAGATGAGTAATACAACTTGTAGGTTAGGCTTACATCAATAGGAAGCTATGTATTTGTACATGTGTAATGTAGTGATTGGTTGAATAGGTTGGATCCATATAGTGTGGAGTTAGTTATTTTCATTCTTGTGTTGATTAAGGTATATATACCTCTTGTACATTCAGTTTCATTAATTAATGCAATTACAAAAAAAAAATTTCCTTCAATCTTTTCTCTCTAGCTTCTTGTCATCTTCTCTGTTCTCTAGCTCTCTATTTTCTTATATGATATCAGAGCTTTGTGCTTTTGTCAATGGTGGATCAAGACCAAACTTCATAATTTTCTTCTTCTCAATCCACTACTCATCGTGAGCGTTCTCCAATGGAAATTCTGAGAAGTCCATTTTTCTTGCATCATGGAGAGTCACAAGGTGCAATTCTTGTCACTTAGCTCTTGACGAAAGACAATTACCCAAATTGGGCTGGGGCTATGCGTATGGCATTGGATGAGAAGAGCAAGCTAGGTTTTGTGGATGGTTCCATAACAACTTCCATGGCAATTACTCCTCTAAAGAAGATTGCTTGGTCAAAGAACAATTCCATAATTTCTTCATGGATCTTGAATTCAGTCTCTCCTCACATCACTGCAAGTGTGATTTATAGAAACACTGCAATGGAGGTTTGGAATTAACTCAAGAATCGTTTCTTGAAAGCTAATGGTCCACAAATTTCACAGCTTCAGAAACAAATTTTAACAATTATGCAAGGAGATGCAACATTGACTACTTTCTTCACTGATCTTCAAGCTTCTTGGGGTTAATTGCTTAATCTCAGGCCTTTACCATGTTGTTCTTGTGGTAAATGTGTTTGTGGAGTGAATGACAAGATCACATCCTTTCATCATCAAGATTCTTTGATGTAATTTCTTAATGGCTTGAATAAAGTCTATTCACAAGTTCGAACTCATATTTTGATGGTAGAGCCAAGTCCCTCGATTGACAAGGCTTTCTCTTTAGTGATACAAGAGGAAAGGCAGAGGGCTTTAGGTTTCAATGGAGGACCTTCAGTTGATTCAACTGCTCTTGCAGTCAAGACTCAAGGGTTCAATCAAGCTGGGATGAACACAAAAGGAAAGGGTAGACCTGTTTGCAATCATTGTGGCAAAGTTGGTCATTTCATGGAGAAATGCTACAAGTTAGTTGGATTTCCACCAGGGTACAAGCAAAAAGGCAAGGTGTCTATGGCTAATCACTTTGATGTTGGTTTGAAATTGAGTGAGAATCATTTTGCAAAATGAAATGAGTAAAGGCCTAATATCTGTTTTCGATTTCATGAGGTAAACCCACGTGGACCTTGTAGCATCATCTACAATGGTAAGAAAGTATCTAAAACCATCATGAGTTGCTTTAGCAAAGGGTACCCATACATCACAATGAATTAAATTAAAAGCATGATTAGACAAGTGGTTGGCATTAGGAAAAGGTAACCTTTTATGCTTTGCAATAGGACAAACAAAACAATCTTTATTGGAATGGAAGGAAGAGACATCTAATATACAATGTTGAAGTTTGTCATCAGAAGCATGTCCTAATCTAAGATGCCACAAGTAAGGCTTAGTAACACTAGGAACATGAGAAACAGAATGAACAAAGGACTGCAAAACTGACTCTAGAACAGTAGTAGCTTTTGAGATTGACTTGCAATTGTCTGAATCTTGCAGCAGGTACAGATTGTTATGAAGCTTACCCAATCCAATTATTTTCCAGCAAGTAAAGTCCTGTATGAAACAATAATTGGAGAGAAAAACCAAGCAACATGCCAAAGACTTAATAAATTTGCTTACTAAAATCAGATTGAATGTAAAGGCTGGAACAAAAATCACATCCTCAAGAATTAAGGATGAAGTGACCTGAACTGTGCCTATGTGTGTGGCAAGAACCTTTTCACCATTAGGAAAATGCATAAAAGAAGAGATTGAACTAGCAATTTTAGTAAACAAGGAAATAGAATGACAATGGGATTATCCATCAACAATGCTCAAGAATTTTTCCTCAAAGACTTTTATGCTCAACATGGGATTATCCATCAACATTCCTGTGTTGCTATTCCACAACAGAATTCAGTTGTGGAGAGAAAGCATCAACATATTCTAAACATTGCAAGGGCATTGAAATTTCAATCTAACATACTACTTTGTTATTGGGGAGATTGTGTTCTGACAGCAGTTACATCATAAATAGGCTGCCTAGTATTGTTTTAGACCATAAAACTCCTTTTGAGAAGCTTTATAGCAAGATTTCTGCTTATCATCACTTGAGAGTTTCTGGATACCTTTGCTTTGCCTCTACATTAGCTCACAATAGGTCTAAATTTTCTCCTAGATCATTTCCTTGTGTTTTTTTGGTTACCCTTTTGGTGTTAAGGGTTACAAGTTGTTAAACTTGATCACAAGGCAGATTTTCATTTCAAGGGATGTTTCTTTTCATGACACTATTTTCCCTTTCATTTCTTCTACCTATTCCCCACATACCTCTATTCCCCTTCCTCACATTTGTCCTACTATGGCTCTTCCACATGATTCCATGTTTTTAGAACCTATTATGCCTTCACCAGATGATCCGTCTTTTGATTCTGGTCATATTCATCTGTTTAATCCACCTTCAGACTCTTCCATTCCTGTCATATCAAATTCTATCATAACAGTCTCTCTCACACCGGCTTCTATACGTTTAGAACCTGGCTTTACAGATTCTACAGAACCAGGTTCTATGCCCTTTGATCAAGGGCCTGATGTTGCTCCTCCTGCTTCTATTTCTTCTTTAGGAAGACCATCTAGACCTACAAAACCCCCTTCATACTTACAAGACTACAAGTGTAGCACTATCATTTCTAATGAGCTTCCCCAGTCCAATCCCATACGCAAATCAGGTACTCCCTCAGTCACTCACAAATACCTTGTTTCTGATTATCTTGACACTTCACATCTTTCTCCTTCCTATGCCAATTTATGTTCTCTTATTACCTCTATCCTTGAACCTAGATTCTATTATGAGGCTGTTAAGGATCCTAAATGGTAAAAGGCCATGAATGCTAAAATTGCAGCCTTGGTTTCTAATAATACTTGGACCCTTACTCCTTTGCCTTCCAATAAAAAGGCAATTGGATGTAAATGGGTTTATAGGGTCAAGTACAAGGCTGATGGTTCTGTAGAGAGGTATAAAGCAAGGCTTGTTACTAAGAGTTTTACCCAGTAAGAGGGGTTGGATTTTACTGATACTTTCTCACCAGTTGCCAAATTGACCACTGTCAAGACTCTTCTTGCCATATTTGCTGTGAAAGGTTGGCATTTGGTCCAATTAGATGTCAATAATGCTTTCTTGAATGGGGATCTTCATGAGGAAGTATATATGCAACTCCCTCAAGGCTTTCACAGCAAAGGGGGGAATGTTGTTTGCAAATTGAACAAGTCTATATATGGGCTTAAATAGGCATCAAGGTAATGGAATGCAAAATTCTGTTATGTCATTAAGCAACATGGTTTTAAACAGTCTAAAGCTGACTACTCATTATTTACAAAGAAGTTCAATGATTCTTTCATAGCTTTGGTGGTTTATATTGATGATATTCTTATAGCTAGCAACAATGTTCAAGCAGTTGAAGAGCTTAAGGTTTCTTTAGATCAGCACTTCAAATTTAAAGACCTTAGAGGTTTAAAGTATTTTCTTGGTCTTGAGATAGCTGCATCAGACAAGGGTATCACTTTGTGTCAACGAAAATATGCTCTAGAGGTCTTGAAGGATGCAGGAATGTCAGCTTGCAAGGTGCCAGTGGAGCAGAATTTGAAGTTAAGCAAGTATCAAGGAAAGGAGCTATCTGATCTCGGAGTATACAGAAGGTTGGTGGGCAGATTGCTATATCTAACTATCACTAGACTAGACATTGCATATCCTGTTCACAAATTAAGCCAATTCAAGTCCAAACCCAGGAAACTTCATCTAGATGCTGCATATAAGGTGTTATAGTACATCAAGAGTTGTCCTAGTCAAGGTATTTTTCTGTCAGCTACATTAGATTTCCATTTGAAGGCTTACACAAATGCTGATTGGGCCTCTTGTATTGATACCAGAAGGTCTACTACAGGGTATTGCATATTTTTGGGTGATTTCCTAATATCATGGAAGTCCAAGAAACAGTCCATAGTGTCTAGATCTTCTGCTGAAGTAGAGTATAGGGCCATGGCTGTTATTGTTATTGTTAAACCAATTCATGTCCAAACCTAAGAAACCTCATCCAGATGCTACTTATAAGGTGCTGCAGTACATCAAGAGTTGTCCTGGTCAAGGCATTTTTCAATCAGCTACATCATATTTCCATTTGAAGGCTTACACAAATGCTGATTGGGCATCTTGTATTGATACCAGAAGGTCTACTACAGGGTATTGCATATTTTTGGGTGATTTTCTAATATCATGGAAGTCCAAGAAACAGTCCATAGTGTCTAGATCTTCTCCTAAAGCAAAGTATAGAGCCATGACTGTTACTACTTGTGAGATGACTTGGTTATTATCATCCTGCTCAACTATTTTCTACTATTTTGTGACAATCAAACTGCTATTTACATTGGAGGAAATCTAGTGTTTCACGAAAGAACAAAACACATAGAAGTGGATTATCATGTAGGTAGAGATAAGGTGCAAGATAATGTTGTTAGATTGTTTTGTACTCCCACACATTCACAATTGGCAGATTTGCATACAAAAGATCTCAACAGTCAACAATTGAAATACTTATTAGTCAAGATGAGTGTTGTGAACATCCATAGTTTAGCCTCTTATCTTAAGGGGGAATGTCAAAGTTTGGTTGACTGTACAGATAAGAAACAGAAGACAAAGACAGATGCAAGCAATTGGAGTTGATTAGTTGAAGAATATTTGAAGCTATTAGCTCAGGCAGAGAGGCAGAGCAACAAAATAGAGCATTGGAAGAATTATGATTGAGCTTGCTAAACGACTAAGATGAGTAATACGACTTGTAGGTTAGGCTTAGATCAATAGGAAGCTATGTATATGTACACGTGTAATGTAGTGATTGGTTGTATAGGTTGGATTTGTATAGTGTGGAGTTAGTTATTTTCATTCTTGTGTTGATTCAGGTATAAATACCTCTTGTACATTCAGTTTAATTAATTAATGCAATTACAAAAAATTTTCCTTCAATCTTTTCTCTCTAGCTTGTTGTCATCTTCTCTATTCTCTAGCTTTCTGTTTTCTTATACATTCAGCCAAAACAAAACCAAAAATACCAATACCACCAAAGCTTTTGGGGGAGATAAATCGAATCCCATGCTTTCATGAAAGTAGTATGACTAGTGTTGTTACTTGTTAGTACTCGACCATAAATTTCTAAACATATGGTCAAGTTATAAACAAATGTTCTTAGGAATAAGAATGGTGGACTGCATGATGAAACTGTTGAAATCACAGCTCTAGGTAGAGTGGAACTAGTTGCTTGGGATAAAGGATAGAGGTTTTGACCTCCAATGTTGCAATTTGTTTTCCACTTTTTTGGGGAATGTCTTTGTATGATGAGAAATGAGAATGATGGTTTGGCTTGAAGAATAGTGCGATCCGAAGTAGTTGGCATTCATAGGGTTTGTTTTAACTTGTGAAACTTATACAGGTGTGTCAAGGCTTTAAAAGCCAACTTGCTCTCAGAACTGAAAAAAAAATGAAAGGTTCGAGGGTTTGAGGTTTAAAATGTCATAATTTTATAATTAATTAATATATAAATAAATATAATATAAATTATAAATTAGTAATAATGAGTAGTTACTTGACAATATTTATATTTTAAGATTTGTAATGATTTATCTATACTACTATTTAAGGGGCTTCCTAGGGGTGTGCTCGGTTCGGTTTTGGTTGGTTCTAATGGGTATGGCCACCGAAACCGAATATTTCGGTTTGTGAAATTCTCAACCAAAACCGATCTAAATGGCTGAAAATCAATCGGTTTTGGTGTATTTCGGTTTCAGTCTATTTTTTGTTTTCCAAATAAAGGGTTATTGAGATTTTCAAAACCCTAAATCCCTAACTTTAATCACATATAAAAAACAAAGCAATAGAGAAAAAGAGAGAGAGAGAGTTGTTGAACAAATCAAAACGAGAGAGAAAGAAAAACTTCCAACAATATTTGTTCAACAATTTACACACAGATTCCAACATAAAATTGAAAATATTTTGAATTGGCAAAAGGGTCCAGACAAAACTTTACCATTGCTACACCATAGAAGGAGCTACCACCATGCTTGAGCCTACCACCATGTCTCTATAGTGATTTTTCAATTTGAATTGAAGAAAGAACAGAGATATGTCACTCAAAGAGAAGAGAGAGGTATGGCTATGGTCCATAGGACTCAGAGAAAGAAAAAAAAGAATGAGGAGGCGCTGAAGCGAGAAGGGTAGAGAGAGACAACAAAAATTGGGGAAGGGGGCGATTGAAGGCCCATGGGACTCAGAGAAAGAAAAAAAAAGAATGAGGGAGGCGTTGAAGCGAGAAGGGTAGAGAGAGACAGAGAAAATTGGGGAAGGGGGCAGCTGAAGAAAGGAAGAGAAAAGAATAGGGGTATTTATATCATGCTACTATTAGGGTTTTAAAAAATTAAATAGCAAAAACCCATGCGAAGGCTTGAACTTGGGATCGGTTAGCCAAAACGCAGGGAGCATACCACTAAGCCACTAATCAGTTATGTCTTAAAGTTACATACATACATATATACATACATACATACATATCGGTCGGTTCAGTCAGTTTTGGGGTGAAAAAATCCAACATCAAAACCGAACCAAAATATTTCGATTTTCTAAAATTCAAATCAAAACCGAACTGCACCGAAACTGAACCGAAAAATTGAACTCAGTTTGGTCGGTTTCAATTGGTTTTTTTGGTTCATCAGTTTTTTGCACACTCCTAGGGCTTCCCCTGTTTAGATTCCTCATTTTTTAGTTAAAAATGCCCTTATATCCCAATGTGTAAGTAGAAATAAAACTAAAGGACAATTTAGTAAAAACACAACTCCAGCTCCTACTAAAACATTGCCTAAAAAATAGGACCACTCTCCTGTTAACAAATTTCTTTGTTCACTTATTAATTAGATTCTCAAAATAAAAATTATATATGTAAAATAAAAGCACAGAGTTTTTTTTCTTCTTACAAAAAATAGAGTCACTCTTCTGTTAATTTTCAAATTTGCATTACCCACTTATAAATTAGATTCACAAAATAAAAATAATATATATAAAATAAAAACACAGGTTTTTTTTGCTACAAAATAAATGTATAATATTTGTTTATTTTTTGAAGCTAACTTCATGACACTCTAGGTTGTATTAGTAATTCTAAGTGCATAATATTAATGAAACAAAAAAGTATAAATCTCAAATTGTAATTAATGAATAATTATGACACTATGAAAAAAAAAAAAGCCCCATCGCACGCACGAAGTGCGTGTGATGAGGCTAGCATTGTATAATTAAGTTGACAAATACAAATCATATATATATATATAAAGCCAATGCTGAAAAAAAATATATAATAAAAATCCAAATTAGATTTCAATTATAATTTAATTTTATGTCATTTGTCTCATCTAAACTCTCATATAAACTTTTAAATTTTTATGTTAAGTGAGTTAATTTAATGCAAATTATGAGAAGTCAAATATAAATAAATCATATGAATTAAGAAACTCAATCATATATCTAATTATACATCTAAACTTAAATGAATAACAAGTTTGAAGGATTATACTTTTCAATACCATTTTGATTTTATTGTGCAATATGGATGAACTCCTACAAATCAAAACTACTTTTTCTTCACAGTTTGCTCATTGAAATAATGGTTAAATTTAGCTTGCCATTTATACTCATGTTAACATTATTTTTAACACGAAGGACTTTTTTTTAATCATCTACCGTGATGGAGCTTTTTTTTTTTTTTTTGGATGGAGCTTAAATATAAGAAACTGTGACTAACAAAACGTATATAACAGTTTCAAATTGCATTTTTTTCTCTTTATTAGAAAAACCAACTGAATTCAAAGCTAGAGTTATTTTAAGATCTCATCTTTACATCCAACCTCATAATTTGTGAGAAGAATATAGAAATAGATTAGCTTGGAGTTCAACCCCTTTTTTTGGTTTTTGACATAAACACTCTTTATTTTCTCTCTCCTCCTAATTTTGGCTTTTTGCTCCCCATATCTTCGTGCCTATTAAAAAGAAGGTTAGAATTAGGATAATAGTTACCTGACTCTACCATGAAAGAGTCAAATGACTATCATCCTGCCTCATACTAACCATTTTGCTATTCACTACCCGCATTAAAGAATCCAAATTAAATACAAACAAATAATACCATAAATCTCATGAAACCCATAGTTAATTTTGTGATTGAAAGATATAGCAATCTCAAATTATGATGAATGGAAAGTACTTTAAAAAAATAGAAGACTCTCTGAGCAAGTATAGATGCTACTACAATCTAGCTTTATTTAAACCATCAGTGTATGGTTATATTAACTTTTTTGAAGCTTTGAGAATTCAACTTAAGTAATATGCAATTACATTAATTTTTTTAATCATTAAATTATTTGCTAAATTATTTTTTTAATCATTAAATCATTAGATTATTCTCCTTAGTTTTACTTATTTGATTCCACTACTTAAAGTTGTTAAGTGTAAAGAGTATTTTTGAACCACCGAAATATTCATCTCAAACAAGAAAAGCCTCTTAAATAGTAGTATAGATATAGATGAAAGTGATATCAAAACTAGCCAAAAATAGTTCATTAACAAATTGTCGAAGGAAGACATGCTCATTGCAACACCAAAGCACTAATGAGCATGACTTGCAGATTTGGCCACATTGGATGATTATTGAGACGATTGGAGGAAAAGAGAGATGGATTGGCTAGTTTGCGGTGTATTTTTGTTTTTTCCTAGTTTTTTTGGGTTTTAACAAACTGGACTTGTGGCTGGATTGCAGCTCTGGTTTGGTTTTTAAAACCAAGAAATGCTAGCTTGGCGATTCAGAAGATTTGTATTTGTTGATAGTTTGTCTTGTGACCGAAGCTAGTATTTCCTAAGACAATTTTGTCAATCATTAATTTCATCTAGAGTTACCTTCCGGCAAAAATACAGTATCACATGTAAATTGAAGGTGGGTGATTAGTTGAATTCTTGGAGCAATTCTTATTATGTGTATCATGCAGTCTATTAGATTTTTAAGCACAAGGAAGAGGAAAATAGGCGAATTTTCATTTATTAGTATTGAGAAAGATGTCGAGGAGAAGGCATCTCATTCATCCCATTTATGCATCATTCCTCTAATCACATGTAAATTCCACATGATTGTAGTTTCCACTTTCCACACATTATGAGAGGGCTAATCACATGTAAATTCCACATGATTATAGTTTCCACTTTTCACATGCTTTGAGAGGGAGGATTCGGAGGATTCAATATAACCGAATGGTAGAAAGTTTCATTCCATGCTATTAAAGACATAAAAATATTTTCATTTCATGAATTTGCAAATGATATGGTTTGAAAATTTTAATAAATGTATACTTTTTTTGGAAGTTGACAAAACAACCGTAGTAATCTTTTATGTTGAGCTCATGAGCCAACATAAATTTACAAATGTATACTTAGATTACCAATTCTTTTGAAAGCTTAAACTTTTAAAAGATTATAAATTTATTCATTTAATCTAACGTTATTATACTTTGTTTATAGATGAGCTCATGAACCAAACTTCCGACTTTATGTTGATTGACACTCTTGTGACTTGTGCCTCCTTCAAAGAGGAGTAAAGGAGTATCAAATGGGGATTTAAAAGGTAAAATATATGAGAGAAATAATGCAATACAACTATTACATTACCGTAATAATTTGATTACACACTTGATAGAATTAGATCTAGAACTCAAAACCTTATTGGCAATTCAAAATCTTACAAGGGACGGAAATATGATTAATCTCAAATGCCATTGGTACATCAAAAATCATGCTTAATTATGTTTCGTAAACACATGTTATGTACTGTTAATTTTCCATATGAAACTCTTTGAGAGACAAAGCTGTGGTGATATTAGGCTCGGGCTGTCATAAGATTTTGGTGAAGATGTGTGACAGCGTATACATACCTTACCCACGCAAGTACACATCAAAACACCAGCCCAACCGCCCAAGTCATTTTCGGCACCTAGAATCAGAATTTGACACTTGTTTCTAGATGAGGTGACTTTGTTTTTAGGAACCCATGTATTCTTTTAGTGGGTCCCCACCTCCCCAAGAGAGACCTCGATCGTTCAGGATTCAGGTACCATTTTCAAAACTTATCTTACAAAGCGGAACGAAAGAGTTAACATGAAAGGTGTCCAATATGGTGCATGTGCCTCCATACCAAAATGTTATACTGCACTCAACTTGGTCGTTGGTTTTGAATTTTGATTTTCTTATCTAAAATCCGATCTGTGATCAGTGATCAGTGATCATTACATTAATTGAAAAGCTTTACAAAAATTAATTTGACAAAATAATTTCTTGCCCAAATAAATATGTGAAAAAAATCAGGTATAATTTCTCAACTTATTGTAATTTTAGAAATTATTCAATTAGATTAGATGCATTAAATCTTCTAAATATATATATATATATATGGGATGCATTTAACTACTTCTTTGACAAAAATAGCATTTTTTTTCAAGTGAGTTCTTGTTAACTCAACCAGTAAAACTTCTAATGTTTAAATCAAATGTTCAGGGTTCAATCTCTGCATACTCCAAAAACTAATTGGTGTCTTAGTAAAACTCTAGTAATTTTTTTTTCTTTTTTCAAAGAAGTTAAATAACTCATTTATAGTAATTTTAATTTTAATATTTATCCTTTAAAAAACGTAATGATAAAATTCTAATATCTCCAATTACTATAATTTTTTTAACCCAAAAAATATAAATTACTTTTAAAACCTTAGAGTTTAGTGTTTAGGTGTGTTTCAATTATACCTTAAACTTTAAAAAAGACTTATTTAAATAAAACTATATAAGGTTTAATTTAAATAAAACTATAGGAAACAATAAAGGTTTAAATAACACGTTTTTAGAAACTTTAAAAATTAAAGAAAATATTTTGAAAGTTTAAATCTAAATGAAACACACCCAAATTCTAATTAGTCTATCAATATTCTCAAATCTAATATTCTTTCTCAATTATCATAAGTAGTAGGAATTAATAAGCTTTTTTTCCTTTTAACCCCTTTACGTAGCATTCAAAATGACTTGACAGTCCTTGTCTCGTAATGGAATGTCGTCACCTGGTTGGTGGCTGATAGTTTTCAGAAGAAAAGCAGTCCGCACCCTATGATCTCCGAGCTGAACACTTTAACGACCGCATATAAACCGAAATGAAAGGCCGAAACAGCTAAGCTATACGCAGATGTGGCCGTCCCTTTCTCTCCCCCATAATTAACACTCCCCGACTTTCTCTCTTACACAAACTGAAACTTTTCCCCCTAGGTTTCGATCATCCTAGAGAATTAAATAATAATAATAATAATAAAAAACAATATAGAATCCCATAAATATATCTAAGTTCCTAGCTAGTAATGAATGAAAAGCGAGAAGGAATTAGAAGTGGTCGTTGGCTACAACAGCGGCCTCTGCCATGAAGGATCGGGGTAAGAAACAACGCGACGTCGTTTCGTGGAGCGGCTTCTTCTGGTGCACCCTCATCGTTGTCTTCTCTTGTGTCCTCTTCACCGGTTTCACCTTCTCCACTTTTCATCTACTCTTTGGCGGTAACGGTACACTCTTTTTTATTCTCTTTTCTACCTTAAAACCTAAAACATGCATCATCCATTCTTGTAACTTTTTTTTTTTTTTTACTTACAAACGTTCATTTATAAATTTTTCTCTTTCTTTTTAATAATTTGATATAAAATTTTATTTTTAATAGCTTTGATCAGAAAGTGTCTTTTGGTTTTTTGGAGTTTCCCTACTGTTTTATTCGTTAATATGAATAGGAAAAATCCAATTCCGTCGTGTCAATTTTATATTACTTTATCTAATTTTGAACATGTTAATGTTGCACTTGTCCCATTTTTTTTTTATTAGCAGTGAATTAAATACAATGATTCAACTCAACGTGATTACAAACTCAACGGTCGTTATGCAAATTTTGACAAATTTAATTAACACTAAGCTTTGTGAAAATTGCAAATAATTGTTTGACTTCTTCTATAAATTAATCAAAAAAAAAAAATTTTCATGTTTTTTTGAACAGAAAAGTATCAGTCAGTATTGGTCTTCAGATGGCAAGCTCCGTCGAGGGAGTCCATCTCCGGCGAAGCTCCGGTGACTCCTTCCATTTCAATTCGAGAAACAGTTTTGCTTCCAGATCAGGCTCTTCTTTTCCTGAATTACCCTCCATCAACTCGGTTATTTACGAAAGAGGACCTCGACTGCGTTTATTTCTCGGCCAACTCATCGCTCAAGCAGGAACCATTGTACGTGGACGGTGATGATCGAGATAGCCAGATCGTACGGTGTCCGCTTCATCCACGCGGCTTCACAGTCTCGCTTGCCTTGAAATCCGACGGCAAGAATATCACAGCCGGGCCAACACATAGTTGGGACTCGCTTGTGTACGAGGCTATGATAGACCGAGACAACACCACGATTGTGTTCGTGAAAGGCCTTAATCTACGGGCCGAGAAAATCTCAAACTCTTCGAAGTTCGAGTGCGTGTACGGCTGGGATTTCACGAGACCGAGGTATTTGTTAAGGACCAACGTCGTATCGATTGCTCAGGAGATCGTACGGTGCAAAACCCCTCTCAGTGTTTTGAGTAGTCCACGTAGGATGATTGGCAACAATTCTGTGAAGGTCTCAATTAGAGTGAAAGGTAGAGGAATATTCCACTCTATAGCCCGGGCGGGGCTCCGTTCGGTTCGACCTGACCCGCCCGTCCGAAAAGAGTTCGAGATGTGTGTGTGCACCATGTTGCGCAATCAGGCTAGGTTCTTAAAAGAATGGGTCATGTACCATGCTGCAATTGGGGTACAACGCTGGTTTATCTATGATAACAATAGTGATGACAACATTGATGAAGTGCTAGAGTGGTTGTCCAATGCCAATTACAACATTACAATGCACATTTGGCCTTGGATCAAGACCCAAGAGGCTGGTTTTGCTCATTGTGCGTTAAGGGCAAGGGACTTTTGTGAATGGGTTGGGTTTATTGATGTGGATGAGTTCCTTTATTTGCCATCAACTTTGGGATTACATGATGTGCTTCAAAATCAATCAAGGTATGGTTATGTGGGTGAGATGCGTACCTCTTGTTATAGTTTTGGGCCGTCAGGGCTTACACGAGTTCCTCTGCAAGGGGTGACGGTTGGGTACACGTGTCGAGTGGGGGTGGTGGAGAGGCACAAGAGCATAGTGAGGCCTGAGGCATTGAATTCCACATTGATCAATGTGGTGCACCATTTTCATCTTAGGCATGGTTTTGAGTATGTGAATGTGGACAAGGGAGTATTGATAATTAATCACTATAAGTACCAAGTGTGGGAAGTGTTCAAGGAGAAATTCTATAGGAGAGTGGCTACTTACGTGGCTGATTGGCAGAATGATCAAAATGCAGGGTCTAAGGATCGAGCCCCTGGTTTGGGAACTAAAGCAGTTGAACCCCAAGATTGGTCTACTCGGTTTTGTGAGGTCTATGACACTGGCCTTAGAGATGAGGTCTTGAGGATCTTTGCAAAGCCTGAATACCAAATTCTGCCTTGGCAAGAGGAGCAAGAGGAACACGAGCAACACTTGAGAACAAGGACAAAAGGAAAACATAAAGGGTTTTTCTATGATTATGTGAGATAAGTTATGTCAACTTTTAGCTTTTAATATATATACATATATTTCCACTTTTTTTTTTCTTCCTTCGCCAGAGCATATGGTATGCTTTTGCACTAGATATGGATTAGTTGATCAATTCTTTTGTAGATAGGATTAAAAGTCTTGTAGTTCTTGTATTAGACATGTATAAAAATATATAATAAAATAATAACTTAATATCTCCTATCAAAATTATGCTTGATGATGATCTTTTATATAATAAATTAATCTTTTATTGTCTCTATAATGACATTTTGAAGATTTTCATTTTTAACATAAATTACTAAATTGTCTACCAAAGTTAAAAACAAAATTTCAAGGGAGGCAATGCCATCGCCTACTCAAAGCACGCTACCGATATTTACAACCTTTACTTCTCTATTATATTACTCAATTTTCCATCTAAGTCTTCAAGTTCAAGAATAATGCAAAACTTTAACGCATACTAAAAAATGAAAGTAAGAAAAAATGTATCTTATCTCTATAACTACTAGACCAAGTGACTATTTTTTTTAAAAAAAATTATTGTAAGCATGTAACAAATTAAACCCTATAGTTTTTAAAGTAACAAATTTAAACTTTTTATAGTTTCAAAAGTAATAAATTAAATTCTTAGGTTTCAAGAAGTATTAAATTAAACCCTCAACTTGTATTAAATTTCAAACACAATAGGTTGAAGTTTAATTTGCTATTTTCTAAAACATCAAGGTTAAATTTGTTGCTTTTGAAACTACATAATTTAATTTGTTAAACCTCTTAAATTATATGATTTTAAATGTAATTTCTCTTTCTTTTAAGAGCATCATTGAAATGACTCAAAATTTGAGAGGCAAACTTCAATTTTTGTAGGTATTTAATACATCGCTTCAACATATGATTTTATACCCAACCCAAACCGGTTTTGACACCCCTAGTTGCATATCGTTGGGAGTTCAAAGTTGGACTCTTAAGTCTATCTACTAGCTCTTATTTTTTCTACTTGGAGGTTGTAGTTCCCTTTTTTTTTAATTTAAAGTAGGAGTTTTGTGTAGTTTTAAGGTGTGTTTGGTAGAGTGGATTTTAGGAATGATGGGGGGGGGGGGGGGGGGGAAAGAGGAGAGAAAACAAGGAGGGAAAACTTTTTGGAGGGTGTTTGGTTGTAAGGGGGAGAGGGAAAAATGAGGGTGTTTTCTCCACAGGCCCACCAAAAAGTTTTCTCCCTAAAATGGAGAGAAAATCTGATGGCTAAATGAAAAAAATGCCCATGTGGGCTTCTACGTTGCTCTTTTTTTTTTTTTTTCTTTTCTATTTTTTCAATTCCAATTATAACAAGTGAAAACTTTTTGTTCTCATTTTTTTTCTTTTGCTTTCCATTGGACGATGCAGGTTGCCTCTTTTTTTTTTTTTTTTTTTGGACATGATTTTTATTCTTTTAATAAATTTGTGTGATTGTATTTTTCTTGATTGTTTGTCCTTTTTTTATGTTTTAATTGGGCATCATTTTTAACAAGGTTATATAAGTAAATTTATATAAATTCACTTTTTCCATTTCTCCACTTTTTCACTCCCAACCAAACAAAAATGAGAGAAATTAAAATCTTTTATATCCTCCTACCATTTTTTATCTTCCCACTTTTCCACCTCTCCAGGCTCCAACCAAACGAACCTTAATGCTTTGGACTTTAAAGTTGACCCAAAAGGCTGGTTGTTCTCATTGTGCGTTACGAGCACGAGTATTTTATGAATGGGTTGGGTTTTGATAGGCCAAAAATGTATTGACCCTTTGTGATGAATTAACCAATTAATTCCAAGTGAATTAATTAGGTTCAATTACATGCAATGAGCATTATAGCATAAACAAATCACCAAATAATTAAATGTAATGAAAATTAAATGACACGGTGATTTGTTTACGAATGGAGAAAACCTCCAAGGCAAAAAAAACCTCACTGGGCGATTTTAAGATCACCACTCTTGAGAATTCACTATTATCAAAACAAGAAGTTACAAGTAAAGGAATCTCAATACCTTATACCCACCTACAGTTGAAATCTTATCCCAATACCCAATTGAACTTGTTTTGTAGTGACAATCTTTCCTTGTAAGGCACGGTTCCCAGTACATGACTAACTAATAGATGCGTGGATCCCAATACGCAACTTAATCACCAACTTGAGAAGGATATTGGCTGCAAAGTTCTTCTGTTCATCACACGATGAAGATCACGAAGTTGCTTGGTCACAAAACCCTATGCTGTACAAACACAACAGCTTCTTCAAGAATTAGGGCAACTAGGTTTCCGGTCACACCTTTCTTCACACTTGTGAAATTGTGTTCTTATGCAGCTGTGCTCTATGTGACGGCTCTTAAAATAATCCTTATATAAGTTTAGGGTTGTGAGAAAAGAAAACCTAAATACATACTCACGGATTGGATGAAAAACAGCTCTAAAAAACTGAGTTTCATAAACCTCGATAGATAGTCATCTATCGAGATAGCTGTTGAGCCATGGGCTTCAACAATTTTTAAACCTTGATAGATACTAGCTATTGAGCTAGCTGTCACGATTTAAAATCCAGCACTTCCTTACTTGATTCTTGGACAAATTTGCATGGCTTTAACACTTGAACTTGAAACCTTGTTCCTTAAAGTATTAAACACATCCAAGATCTACCCAATTACAAGTAAAGTGCGTTTTATCAAAGGATTAGCCAATTACATAAATGTTGACATATGTTCCTAACAGGTTTTATTGATGTGGATGAGTTCCTTTATTTGGGATTACACGATGTGCTTCAAATATCAAAATCAATCAAGGTATGATTATGTGGGCGAGATATGTTCCTTTTGTCATATAGTTTTGGATCATTGGGACTTAAAACATGTTCCTTTGTGAAAGGGTGATGTCGAATGGGGATCCCGGAAAGGCACAAACGCATAGTGAGGCGTGAGCATTGAATTCCACATTTGATTAATGTTGTGCACCATTTTCATCTTAGGCATGGTTTTAACTAGGGATGACCATACCCATTAAGTAATGGATATCCTACCCTACCTTACCCAATTATTCTGGGTAATACCCGGTTCTTCATGGGTAGAGCCTAATCGGGTAGGGTATGGATATTACCCGAATTTCTCGGGTAGAGTATGAATATTATCCAAACCCGACTCGTATTAAAAAAAAACCCCTAAATCTTTCACGTCACTCACACACTCTCTCTCTACCTCTCCTTAGTAGTCAATCCTCACCGCTACACTTTCTCTCCACCTCACCGTCACTCACTCTCTCTCTGCCTCTTCTCAGTACTCACCGTCTCTCTCTCTCTCTCTCTCAGAGCTCTCTAGTCTTCGCCTCTTCTCACTGTCACCACCGCTTCTGCTCTATTGGTTTCGTGTTATGGGTATCTGGGTTTGACGTTTTGGGAAGGTTCTGTCACTAGTCAAACAAGCTCGTGTACTTTGTCTCTCTTAGCTGTAAGGTCCTTCACTTCATTCTCTCTCTGCTCATTGATCATTTTGTGATATTTTTGGTGTCCTCTCTTTAGGATTGATAATGGAGTTTTGGTTTAAATGGCAAATGGGTTTTTTGGGATATGCTTGAATAGTCTTTTTTTTAAAAAACTGTTTATGTTCCAACTTTCTTAGGTTGAACTGTTTATATCAAAGAAGTGTTAGCTAACGAAATCAAAGATTGAAAATAGAAGATGATGGTTCTTAATTAAGATTTTTCGCTTATAGATAAAATAGTGGGGGTTCTTAGGATTTTGCATTTGGGTTATTTATTTATTTTATTTTTATTATGGGGTTTTGGTTTAAATGGCAAATGGGTTTTTTGGTATATGCTTGAATAGTTTTTTTCTTAAAGATGTTTATGTTCCGTTCCAACTTTCTTAGGTGAAAATGTTTATATCAAAGAAGTGTTAGTCTAAGAAATTTAAGATTGATTGAAAATAGAAGACGACGGTTCTTAGGATTTTTAACCTCATATCATATTTAAATGTAAGTTTATTGTCTTATGAGAGGTTTCTAGTTCATGAACTTGTCTTATTGCTTTGTGATATAAACCTTGCATTTTTAAATGAAATAGCTATGCAATTTATATTTCTATTTTTAGAGCTGGTTCCTACTAAACACTTTGTAAAAAGCCCTCATGATAAAGTCATGGTGTTAATCTATATAGATAGAGAAATATATAAAACCGAAACTTTTAAAATTCTCACAATTTTTCACGTCAGCATAATATTTAAATAAAATTATCATTTTATTTAAATAAAATTATTTTTGTTTAGTCTAAACTTAACAAGGAGTGAAACTCTATTTCTATCTCTCTAGTAAGTCCAACTTAAACTCAAACTCATCATTATCATTTTTTAAAAAAACAAAATTATTGAAATTCATTCCTTTCCTGGTCTTGTCCTGGATGACCTCCATGGACGATGTTGGAGTTATATTTTATCATACCCCATCAGACGAGTTTTGGGAAATTGTGACCAGACCAATGCATGGTTGCCTACGTATCTCTTTTGATAGAAGGATCAGGTCATCACATAGTTCATTGATTTTTATTTGACTTAATTTTTCCTAGGCAGCCCTTTCGAGTTTTCAACCTACCTTTTCTTTTTTCTTTTTTTTTTTTTTGTTTTGTTGCTCTAATTTTTGCCTAAACCGCCCTTTTAGGTTTTCATCCTAGTGAGCTTTTTTTTTTTTTTTTTTGGCTTGGTTTGCAACTACCACTTCAAACATGGTACTTCTTCAATTGATCCATGTTGGTCGGCTTAGTGAAAAGGTTTCATCTAAGTCCATCAACCTTACTGCTCCTCCATAGTATATCTGCTCGATAATGTATGGGCCTGTCCAATTCTTCTTAAACTTCCCGTTTGCATCTTGAATCGAGGCTCAGATTTCTTTCAACACCAGATCTCCTAACTTCAAATCTCTGGTTCTCACTTTCTTATCAAAAGCTTTCCTAAGTCTCCTTTGGTATCCTTGAATGTGATATAAGACTTTGAGTCTTTTCTCATCCAACATGCATAACTGGTCATATCTATTTTGCAACTAATCTGCCTCGGGGATTTCACTTTCCAGTACTGTCCTTAGTGATTGGACACCAATTTCATTGGGAAGGACCACTTCCATCCCATACACCAATGAATAAGGAGTTGCTCCTATGGAAGATCGGATTGATGTTCTATACGCCCAGAGTGCATAGGGCAACTGTAGGTGCTAATCCTTATAATTCTTGGGGCTCTTCTTCAAGATTCGCCTTATATTTTGTTTAGCAGCCTCAACTGCTCCATTAGCCTGAGGACGATAGGGTGAAGATTTCTGGTGCTGAATGTTGAACTGTCGTAGTAGCTTTTTTGTATCTCCCTTAAAATGTAACCCATTGTTAGAGATAATTTCATGTGGCACCCTATATCTACAGATGATGTTGGTTTGAATGAATTGAGCAACTTTCTTTAAATTCAGAACTTTGTATGAGGCAGCTTCTACCTATTTAGTGAAATAATCTATAGCAACTAGTATGAATTCGTGGCCATTGGATATAGTTGGATGAATCCTCCCTATAATGTCTATCCCCCATGTAAAGAAGGGTTAGGGTGATGTCATAGTATGAAGTGGCATGGGCGGCATGTGTTTTAGATCTCCATGGACTTGGCATTGATAACATTTTCGAACATAAGCCACACAATCAGCTTCCATGGTGGTCCAGTAGTAGCCTTGTCTCATTATCTTCCTTGATAGCATGTGTGCATTCATATGTGGCCCATAACTTGATTCATGAACCTCCTCAATCATTTGCTATGCCTCTTTAGCTGTTACATAAAGGAGATGAATTCCATCATACGATCTTCTGTAAAGTCTTTCACCATAAATAATGTAATTAGTGGACAATCTTCGGATGGTCGGATGGTCATTCTTATCTACAGATGGCGAGTATGTCCCATCCTTAAGGTACTGTAAGATGTTTGAATACCATTCATCTTCCCTATTCTTTCCCTCATCTTCTTCTATTGTCATGCAATAGGCTGGTTCTTTTTTTTGTTCCAACACTATCAGCCTAACTTCAGCTTCTTTCAACCCATCCATCATGGATGTCATGGTTGCTAAAGCATGTGCAATTTGGTTCTGCATCCTTGGCACATACTGGTATTGGATCTTGCTAAATTTTGATACCCATTTCTAAAGACATTCATGATAAGGCATAAGCCTTTTTATTTGATCTTCCATTTATTCTGAATCGAAGAGATAATTAGAGCTGAATCTCCGTATACCTCCAACTCCTTCACTCCTAGGCCTAAGGATGCTTATAGACCTATAATGCAAGCTTCATATTCTGTGGCATTGTTGGTGGCAAGAAAGTTAAGTCTGCCAAAAAATGGAATGTGTATCCCTTTTGTTGAAATTAAGAGAACTCCAATTCCACTTCCTTTTTGATTTGTTGCTCCATCAAAGTACATCTTCCGTGATTCTACCTCAATCCCCATGATGTCTTCATCCAGAAAATCTCCTTGGATTTCTTTAGCTTCTTCTGGTGAACAATGGGCTAAATGATTGGCAATTGCTCTCCCTTTCAAGGATTTCTAAGTCACATACTTAATATCAAATTCTGATAAAAGCAAGACCCATTTAGTAGTCTTCCCATCCTGCACAGGTTTTTCCATTAAGTACTTCAAATGATCCATTCTTGCAATCAACAAAATCTTGTAAGCAAGCATATAATGTCTGAGTTTGCGGGTTGCCCAAACAAGTGCTACACATATCTTCTCTAATGGTGAATACTTCTCTTCATAAGATAACATCTTCTTACTGATGTAGTAAATTGCATTCTCCTTCCTAGTCTCTTCTAGGTATTGAGCAAGTAGAGCCTCCATTGTTGTATCTGTGGTGGTGAGATACAACAACAATGGCTTTTCTGGTGCTGGTGGGACAAGTATTGGTGGTTTTATCTAATAACTCTTGATCTTCTCAAAGGCTTTCTGACATTGTTCATCCCGCACTGTAGGAACTTCCTTCTTAAGCAGTCTGAAGATTGGTTCACATGTCATGATGAGTTGGGCTATGAACCTATTGATGTACTGTATCCTCCCTAGAAATCCTCGAATCTCCTTTTCAATCTTGGGGGTCTCATCTCTACAATTGCCATGATTTTGTCAGGATCAACTTCTATTCCTCTTTGGCTTACCATAAACCTTAACAATTTTCCGGATGTAACTCTGAAGGTACAATTCTTGGGATTCAATCGTAACTTGTAGAATTGGTAAGCTCTAATGTTATGGTCCCCAAGACCTCTCTTCTACAGTCACCATATGCCCTCACATGTTGATCAGTACGCACAAAGTTTTCAATACTGAGGCCCAAGCAACTTGCAATCTTCAAAGGATACATATTCAAAGCACTTCTATCATCTATCAAAACCATCGGTATCCTCTTCCCCATGGAATCTACAATGATATGCCAAGGGTCATTGTGGTGCTTCCCCTTCTTGGTCAGATCCTTGTCAGGATAAGAGATGGCGAGTTCCCTATTTATGGACCCAATCATAGCATTCAAATCCTGGGAGGTTGTGGTTGTAGGGACTTGGATTTGGTTGAGCAGATCTACTAGATTTTAACGGTGTTTGTATGAGGCCATGAGTAAACCCCATAAGGATATGTTGCCTTATGACTTTGGTAGTTGCTTGAGGACTTTATCTTCCTAGGCAGGGGTCTGTTGGTAGATCAATTCAAGGCTTTCACATGGTTGTCAGTCTCCAAATGTGGGGGTTTGAAGTGTCTCCTCCCTTGTGATGTGGGCAATTTTTGTTGGATCATTGAGGTTAGTGTCTTGGGGTTTGAAGTGTCTCCCCCCGTTTGTGGGTGTTTGGTTATTTATTTGGGGTTTGAAGTGTCTCCCCCCGTTTGTAGATGTTTCATTGTTCATTTGGGGTTTGAAGTGCCTCCCCCCATTTGTAGGTGTTTAGTTATTTATTTGGGGTTTGAAGTGTCTCCCCTCATTTGTGGGTGTTTGGCCATCTTCGGTTTTTGATCCTTCATTCTATATGTCATATCCTGTGGTGGTGGTAGATGTCCTATCCATTAATTCTTCCCATGTCATCATGAAGCATTCGGGTAGGTCGTAAATCAAGTCAGATGGATCTTCCTTATTTTCCTCTTCGGTCATTAAGTAATTAATCCTTGGTCCTTTCCCAAAATTGTGATTGGGCAAGGGATTATTAATGATGCTAGGCCTTGTACGCGATACAATCACTTTGTTGTCTATTAGGTCTTGAATTGCATGATGAAGGGAAAAACAACGGTCGATATCATGACCAGGGCCTTGGTAGTAAACACATCTTTTATTAACATCAAATTGGGCAAGGGGTTTGGAATTGGTCTTGGGTCTAAGGGTTTCAGTAACCCTTTTACTTTTAGCTTGTCATACACTTGACTTATGGGCACATACAACTCATGAAATTCTCTCCTAGGTCTAGGCCCTTGTGGTACTTGCACAGGTGTAATAGGTGCAATTAATTGGTAAGGATCGTTTTGATGGATGTGGAAAATTTCTGCAGACTTAGATCTTACATTCTTTTTCAACCTTGGTGGGTCATCAGTTTTTATGGTTCCATTGTTTAAACTATCCTCAATTTGGATTCCAGCAGCAATTAGAGCTTTAAAATTGGGAAAGTATTGAGCAAACAAATATTTATGATACATAGGTAACAAATTCTTTACAACCATGGCTAATTGTTCTTCCTCACTCGGCCTATTCATCATCTATGTGGTCTTAGCTCTCCACTTGGTGATGAAAGTGGAGGACTCCTTTGGCTCTTGCTTGGTAGTCTCAAGATCTTCTCTTATGATGTCAACTTCCATATTGTACTTATATTGCTTGTGAAACTCTCGGCAAATGCCCTCCCAACTTCTTGCTCTTGATCATTTAGGTTGAGGAACCACCTAAGAGCGGCTCCGGTCAGTGTGCTTTGGAACATTTGAGCAAGTACTTCCTCAATCGCGCCTAAAGGTTGCATAACCCTCATATACATCTTTAGATAGGACTTTGGGCAGCCAGTCCCATCAAACTTTTCCAAGTTTGACATCTTGAACTTGGGTGGCAATCTTGCATAAGTAAACAATAAGAGAAAATCGTAGTCCATAAGGTCCTCCATCTTACGGGCTCATCTAATCATCTCTTCCATTTTGTTCATCTTCTTGGTGATCTTTTTCCCAGTTTCTACGGCTGGTGGATCATGATCAGTCTTGTCCTCCTCTTGATTACTCTTCAAATTCTGGAACTGTTGCATTATACGGTTCATGTCTTCCCTCAGCTGAATCTAACTAACTACCATAGTGTTGAATAGCTCTTGGGTGTTCATGGGTTCCTTTGGGTTTAGGTGTTCTCCTTCCTCTACCATAATGTGGGGAGCTTCAAACTTCTGGTGGCTTGAACTACCTTGGAGATCAAAGATGGGGTTGTGATGTTGCAGCAGTGGAGTTTCTTCTATACTTGATGGCTTCAGTATGGTGATGGGAGTGATGGGCTTAGAACTGGAGCTACTGGCTTAAGTGTCGGACTTAGGTTCTCTTTGTAGCCTTCCTTTAGATCTTGACCGAATTCTCCCCTAATGACAGGCTTGGTCGGGTTAATCAAAGCTAAAACCCCATCCACATCCATCAATCAACCAAAACAAACACACACATCATGCAATGCAATTTTAACGAGACCGACCTAAGGATGGGTTCTAGGTCATTACGTTGTAAGGTGGGTTTGTTATTTCATTGTTTTCCAAAACTAGGACGTTACACCTCCCAACTTGTAATGTAATAAATATTGCGTTAGTCCGGACGGCATGGTTTATCCTTTACAGTCAACAGGAAATGATCTAGTGACTTTGGGCTATGAGTTGGTGAGTTCACCACTGGGTACTTGAATCTAATGAAGATCGGTGATTAATGGTTACTACCGCCACAAAATTGTTGAAAAGAGGTGCATACATATTGTTTGGATGGCACACACAATGACAGTTAAGGAAAGATTTTAACAAACAACGCATACAACAAAATATCATACAACATATCATCAAACATAAATAAACAAATAATCATATCATGCAAGAACATGCAAAATAATGGTACATATTTGGTCACTTAAGTATAATATGAAGCTTAGCCCTCGATATCCCCAGTGGAGTCGCCACTATGAGAGACCTCAAAAGTGCCTCTAAAAAAAAAGAGATTTTTGGGAGTGCTTTTAAGGACACCTCTCTTTTTGGGTAAGTGGTGTAGAGTCGCCACTTATTTTTTTACAAAAAAAAAAAAAAAAGAAAAAGAAAAAGAAAAAATAAGTATAAATATATGACTGAATTGATCCATTCTCAATGATTGAATAAAAAAGAATACATGTTTGATAAATTAAAAATTACATAACTTTGGACCCTAGTTACAAACTATTCAAAACAAAAATAAAGACAAGGCATAGATTTACCAACCCAAAAGAACTAGATTTAGAGGCTAGGTCACAAAATAGGAAGGTGTTAGGCACCCGTTCCACCCAGACAGAGTCTGGTCTTCTAGAGTCTTATGATTAATGAACCATTTATGCATGCTCTGAATGACACGTTGTATATATGAACAAAACTAAATCACACAAATTTATTTATGAATAAATCCTCTTATTTGTTTTAAAAAATTCAAATTTATTTTTGTGAAAAAAAAATTGATTTTGGTTTGTCAAATTTGTTAAATCTTGTTTTTGTATGTGCAAAAAAAGAAGAAGAAGGTTTTTAAAGAGAAAATTCAGATCTGTTTTGGTAATAAAACAAAGTCTTTTGATTTGTTGAAAAAAATTCAAATCTGTTTTTGAGAAATAAAAAATGGTTTTGAGTTTTGTAAAAGATCAGAACTATTTTGGTGATGACAAAAAAAAAATGGTTTTTTAATATATAACAGAAAAATCAGATCTATTTTCTATACTTGAAAATATATATATATATATATATATATATATTTTATGGAGAGGATCTCATTCATAAAATAATTTCATGCTACATGACTCAAACAAAACGAACAACAAAACAACAATTCACGATCTCTTTCTTTATTTCAAAAATCTTCACGCATTAAAAAAAAAAAAAATCAAATATGTATATGAAAAAAGATACAAAATCTGTTTTTATTTTAAGAATAATTCAGATCTACATCAAAGGAAGATGTAGATCCATTTTATTTTGAAAAAAAAAAGTCGATCTACATCTAAAAAAGATTTAGATCCATTTATTTTGAAGAAAAATTAGTTTAGTGCATGCAAATCTCTAAAACTAAGAAACAGATTGTAGTAACAATAAAAAAAATCAAGAGCATATTTTGATAATCTAAATTAACAAATCAAAATAAGAATATTCAAAACAAAAAAGCATGCGTCATCATGATAAGGGAAGCATAAGAAGAAGGGTTAGAAAGCAACCTCTTGCATGAGCACTTTTTACTTGAGATGATGTTTTAGAATTCAAAGAAACTTATTCAGTTTTCTTTGAAACTTAAAACCCCTAATTCTTGTAGCAAATCTCAGAGAGGACCAACTAATATCAGCAACTTGTAAGTCTCAAAACATTTGCTTCTGAGAGTGTAAAAAAAAAAAAAAAAAAAAAAGCGATGAATTATGTGACCCAAACTCTATTTATAGAGGCCAGAAATTTCTAAAAAGTAGGCATGGACAATTAGGATGTGAATCCGGACTCATCCTCTGGCGAAAAGGTCAAAAAGGGTGTGCCTTATCGTCACCCGAAGGTCATTGGGCCAAAGCCCAAATAGGTGCAATTCAGCACTTTCAAAGTGTCGTTTGGCACTTCAAAAGTGTCAAATTGGCTCTTGGATGCCAAACGCACTTTCATGTTCGAGGGCCATTTGGACACTCTTTCTAGAGTTTTTTGACCAGTCCTTGTATCTAGACGTGTTTTCATTCTCTGTCCATGATTTTTTAAAAAATCTTTTTTTCTAGATAATTCAGGCTTTTTAAGAACAATTATCTTGCAGATATAACCTTTAAAATAAATCTTAATAAGGTTCAGATTATCCACAATTTTATTATTATCCAATCATCATTTTGTTCATATACATGCATCCCTATTTTAAACACTAATTATCAACCAATAACAGAATTATTTAATTAATTTTAATTGTTTGACCAATCAAAATTAACTTAAATTAATCATGTGTGGTTGATTTTTCCTAGACACAATGCATATGAACCACGCAAATTTGATAATGCGATATCTTTCGATCCGATGGTTCGATTTAAAAACCGGACATACTATTGCGACCATTAGAATCTCAAGATCATTTTAATGATATGCAATGAATGAATTGATGCATGCAATGCAAGAACAAATTGATGCATGTGATACAAAGACAAATGATGCATGTAATGCAAGAATAATTTTTTGTACATGGATAGTCACTTTAGTCATCTTTCTTGATTAAATCATGAGTGCAAAATCGAGTATCTATACTATGACATTCATGTTCGAAGCCAAACTTGTTTCACCCTTTGCTCTCACTCTCTACTTCATTTTATTTATGAATCATCTCTCTGAGTCTGACTCTCTCTCTCTCTTAAGGTTCCTTTCTCACCATTTCATTCAGTATTGGCTAGCTAAAGGCTTTCAATCTTTCAGCCTACAGGTAAGCATCTGTCACTAACTTCTATCTTTAATTATTCTTTTACTAATTAGTAATTATAGAGCATTATTATACATTGAAATTTTAGTGGCAAACTGAATTTACTTTACAGAGCATTTTAATTTATTTTTATGCATTGAAATGATGTGTTGATACTGATAGTTGATGGATTTATTTGTGCTTTATTTGTTTGTGATTTTGTGTATGCTACGTTGATGGATTATTTGTTAATGAATTTGGATATAGTTTGTGTTGATGAATTTGGTTGCTACCAGTCTGAAATTGTGTTTTAAATCCAAACCCGGCCCTAGACTCCCATGACAGGCTTGTGGGTTTGTGTTTAAGGGAGTGACAATTGGGTTCTGGCTTAAAGAAACCCGCTCCAAATCCGACTTGTTGTCATTCCTAGCCAAAACCTTATGTTAGAAGATCATGCTAGACAATAGAATTTTTTGTATAGGATTGTAACACTGGTTGAATATATTCTTTGGTATTTGGGGGGCGAAGGATTATTATGAAAGAGATTTTATGTTAACTAGAACATTGCAGTACATTATGTTCAATTTTTTTTTTGGCTGCGAATGTCTTGTTGGGATAATAAATTTTACACTAAGGAAGAGAGATTGTCTTTGGACAGAATTATACTTGTTTTTGAAATGCAAATTTTGTTGATACTTGGAACATTACACACTTTCCTATGCACCACACCACTCTTTTCACTTCTACCATTGCTACTAATAATTACAAGCTTCATAAAGAAGACAGGAAGGACAACTAACCTATATACTATTGACATTCATGTTTGAAGCCAAACTATCCTTTAGTTTTGTCTCTACTTAAACCTAGGGATGTATAGGTATTTTGGAACAAAAAAAATCCAGTCCAAATAGGTGCATCCGCTTAAATAGTAGTATAAATACACTAAAATAATGAGCTAAACCTGATAACCACAAAAAAAAAAAAGCAATATATGTCATTCCTATTGATTTCCTTTTTATATTTGCAACTTCAAGCAAAAAAAAACCATGAACATTGGTTTAATTTTTTTTTTGTTTGCAACTTCAAGCAAAAAGAAGAAGAAGAGAAGATAAGGTAAGATAATGATATAATAAAAGAAAAAAAAAAATATAAGAAAATATAAAATAACCATCAACGTTGGTTTCTTATTTTTTTGCAACTTAAGCAAACAAAAAGAAAAAGAAACCATCAACGTTGCAGCAAAAAGATAAGGTTACAATGTGCCTATTTATAATTGTTTACATGAAGTAATTCAACTAAGCCGAATTCTCATCTCCCAAACTAAGAATAAATTCAAGATAAAGTTCAAAAATTATTTAAGAAGTCAATTCTTGAGAACCAACAAAATGTAGGGAATATGCACACGCCAAAAAGTTTACACAGACATAACCATAAAAAAAAATAAAAACAAACGTTACTAACCTGAGGGAAACAACCTTCAACCCTGAGCGTTATGATGGCAAGGCATTAAGCTTGGTGGAAAAAAAAAGAAACTTTTACACATAAACTTGGTCTAAACTGATGCAATTGCTCTGAGTCACTGCTCAAAATCAAATCACTGAGAGTGCTCAGCCTCAAATCACTATTCAATCTTCAATGTACTGTACACTAATTATATACTTAAAAGCAACGGTGGAAGATTGAGCAAAAGCAATTAACTTGGTGAGCAAAAGCAACTGCGATACTGCATCATAAATTCCTTATAAGCCTCTAATCATCAACATTCACCAATCACAAACCAACGGTGGAAGATTGAGGGATACCAAAGGGTAGTTGTCTGAGTACTCGTATGTAAAAGTGTAAAACCTTCCTCACATTCTCTCTCCTCACCCCTGTTAAAAATACTCGTATTCTTTAAAAAAAAAATGCTTTGTTTTTTTTGGAGGAAAAATACTTAAAAGCAATTAACTCGGTGAGCAAAAGCAACTGCAATACTGCATCATAAATTTCCTTATAAGACTCTAATCATCAACATTCACCGATCACAATCCAACGGTGGAAGATTGAGGGATACCAAATTGTAGTTGTCTGAGAACTCGTATGTAAAGTGTAAAACCTTCCTCACATTTTTTTTGATAAATTAAAAAAGAATCCCTTGCCTCACAAACCCTCATAGCCGTTAGAAAAGTTAAAACAGCATCTGATTCAAAAAAATCGACCGTTGGAAAAAATAATACCCTACTTCCTTCCTAATCTGTCTCAACCTTTCCTTCTCTGCACAATAGTACCCATTATCTTTCTTCTTTCGCTCTCCCATCAAAAAGCCCAATAATAAAAATTACTGCAGAAAATGGTGAGTGTAGAAGAACCAAAACAAAGTCCAAAAAACCCAGTTGCAAATGGGCAAAACGTGGACGGTGTATTCAGCCCCAGATTCAAATCTATGGCGGCCTTGGCTGGTTGGGATGAAGAGGCTCTCCTGCTTGCAAGCCTCGTCGTCGAGGACACGCCCGAACGAGAGACTAAGAACAAGAAGCGCTCTGATTTACTTTTCAAGACTCCACCCAGCAATTCAAGAAGGTAGTGTTCACAATGACAAACCCAATTATTAGTTTAGAGTTTAGTATAAAGATTGCATATGTTCTGTTTGATTAATGAGAAAATTAGGAAGAGAGAGTTACTGGGATTTAATGCTATTGGGGATATATATTTTCTTTTTCGTTTTTGTTGGCAATTAAAGGGACACTATTGTTATGTGTTTTAGGAAACGTAGGGCTCAGAGAAAGAGTCCAATTTCAATCCCAGTTGCTGTTCTTGATCTAGATGAAGAAGAAACTAAAAGGAAAGGTATCAATTTGTCTGAGTTAAAATTATGGATTACTGGGTTTCTTTTTCTTTTAATAGTATCTTGTTTGATTAGTGGGAAAGCCATAAAGGAAAAGGAAATGATTGATTTTGGTTAATATTCAGGCACAGAGGGCGAGAAAAAGAATTCAGAAATGAAAAATGTTGTGAATGATGAAAAGAAGAAAGGAGCAAATGAATCACCTGAGCAAAATTCTAGTGTTTCATGCTCAAGTTCAGGTCTTCCTTGTATGGATAAGCTTAGAGAAGAGCTATCTTGCGCTGTAAGAATTTTTTTTATGATAGTTTTGTTGACTACTTTAAATTGACTATATTGGTTTTTTTCCCCTATAATTTTAATTGGGTCTAATTTGCTTACAGATTTGTTTGGAGATTTGTTTTGAACCTAGTACTACTCCTTGTGGACACAGGTAAACTCAAAGTTAACTTAAACAAAACCTAGTATTTGAATGTACCACCACATAGACAAAAAGGATCTTATTTTTGTCATAATGAACTCTTGTTTCATTTCACCATGTAGTGGCTTTCCACTTGAGTCCAATTTGACTTGAATCATATCACTGTTTAGTAATAGTGCATTTGTTGGACAATGACATGCTACCAATATATCATGCATTTGTTTCTCTAATTTCTTTCTTAGTGTTGATTATTTTCTTTGATTTCACATTCTTAAGTCTAGTAGTGGATCAATTAGTCCTGAGTTTTTCTCTTTAATTGTAGTTTTTGTAAGAAATGTCTGCGATCTGCTGCGGATAAATGTGGGAAAAAGTGTCCAAAGTGCAGACAACTAATAAGGTAATAAGCCAATAGCTCAGGGGAGTTTTATATCATTAAAATATATTTTTGGGATTTACTTTACACCCTTTTACTTGAGTTTGCAGCAATGGAAGATCTTGCACCGTGAACACAGTTCTTTGGAACACAATACAGCTTCTCTTTCCACACGAAGTAGAAGCAAGGAAGGCAGCCGGCGCCTTGAATAGCCGAGAAGCTGGGTGTAAAATCCCAGAAACAGCCTTCTATAATAATCTAAGGAATGAAAATACCAGAGCATCCGGTGTATCAAGCAGAGATACAAGTTCAAGGAGAAGAAGAGGGACAGTAAGCCATGTTGAGAATGCTGCATTAGCTATAAGGTCTCAGAGAGGAGACGAGGATCAAAGCCAGGAAAGAGGGGTTTATAATAATGTGAGGATTCGAAGTAGCCAACCTGGGGTTTCAAGTAGAGATACAAGAGTGAGAGCAAGAAGAGGGATGTTGAGCCAAGATGAGGATGCTGCACTAGCTCTAAGGTTGCAGAGAGAAGAGTTTATGGATGCTTTTAGGGAAACCAGTGAGCAATCTAGCAGCTCTCTTTCCTTAGCCAGAGCAAACTTAAGAGCCATGGCATCTAGAGCCATTAATCTTCGTATTAGAGGACGCACTAATATGTAGTCTAGGGTATGTCTGAATTAGTACAATGCACTTTTATACAAATGATAGGGTATGTCTGATTTAGTACTCAATCCTATTGAGTGCGACAAGATCCTAAGTTGTATTCTTTTGTTCTCAATTCATTGTTTTGTTTCACTTAGTTCTTATTACGAAGAAGAAGGTTGTTCTTGTTTTGCATTAGAAAAAACTAGACTAATCATTGTTGACAAAGAAGAGAATGAGAGAGAACAAATGTTTCTGAAATGTTTAGTCATTCAACTGCTGTTCCATACGGCACAAAACATTTCTGTTTGCCAGTTTTCACAAGTTGTCACTACTTCCACTTCCACATCTCCTTTTCAGCTTCGACACACTATGCATTAATTCAATTTTCATACACCAAAAATTTCTCTTGCAGCAAAGACCCCTTTCCTTGATGAGACAATCCAGCTTCAAAATCCAATTCTAGGTATTAATCCCTCCTGTTGTATGCCATTGCCCTCTCTTCATACATGTGAAAGGTCTGTTTGGCGGGGGGGTGGAATTATATTATCCCTCCTGTGTATGCCATTGCCCTATCTTGCATACATGTGAGAGGGGGAACCATTGCAAGGACAAAGTAGAAACCAACCTAGCCAACAGAAATCAAAATGAATGGTGTTTTTCATCTCTCTCCCTTTTTGCAGTTTTCAATTCTGTCATGTAGTTCTGATACACCTAGGCCAGTGTTGAAATCAAGAGGGATAACCAGTAGTTGTTGATTTGCTGGATCCTAATATATAATGACATTACTATTTGGAGATGTTAAGATTATTTATATCTGTGTAGTCTAAACACAATCAACTCTAAGGAACATTCAACAAATTTACATTAATAAAATATAGTTTATTAGCAAAACCTCATCAGTAGTCAACAAGTTAGCATTTGACTAAATTAAAATTATAAAGATAAATTCTTTATATTAGCTTTTCCAAGGAGCAGCAGCACGTATGTTTCAATATCTGAGGAATTTATAATTCTAATGTAATCACAGAATGCGCTACATTGATCTGTTACAGGCTGTAAATGGTCTCTTTTGTTGTAGGCAGCCTCATGCCATATAACAGGTTCTTGGCTGCCCGCCATGTAAACAGTCTCAAGTTTATGGTGATACAAGAAATATTTTTATACTTCATTTTCAAAAGGCGGGAGTTTTGTTCCGGTGAGACACTAGCCTGTTAAATATTGACTCTAAAGGTGTCATGACTTTTCCTCCGTTCAATTTTTATCAGAAATTATGCATGAGAATGTAATCTTGGACTGACTAAAATGATCTTGGACTAACTTAATATAAAAAAAAATATTGAATCTAACTAATTGATTGGGTGGTTGATTGACTAAATCAATTATTCTAATAATGCCTTGTTTAATAAGCAAGTTGCTACAATAAAGAAGATTAGGGCAGAGGACGTGGCATTTACTATTTAGGCTACCACTTTTAGGCTACCACTCATTGCCTGAACTCATTTGACATGGCAACTAGAATGCTTCAGATTCCACTGGCTTCAATTTGCATGATGCTTGCAGTGCTTGTAGCAGTGGTTATGTGTGACACTGGTTTAACATACACCCACTCACCTGTAGCGGCTCCATCTCCTAAAACTGACACCAGAGATGGTGGCTCTGCTGCTGCTGGTTTCTCCCCTCATCTGGTCACAACAACATTGTTCAAGTCCTTAGCCTTCCTATTACCATTTGGCCTCTTTTTCTTTTACTAGTGATTTGATAGAAGTAAATGTTAGAACTTGTCCTTGTGCCTATAAGCTGTTTTGTGTTGATGGATGCATGTTTGAGAACGAATTTTTCTTGTTTGCTATAATAAGTTGTTATCAGACTCTTACTTTGGATGTAGTTTTATTCATAGTAACATGGGAATAATTCTGATCACAATGTGATAGTTGTCAGCCTAATTCAGTTTCTTATACCAAATCGATCAATAGTTTTTTTATTTGTCTGAAACATGAATAGCAAATTTTATTCATGGTAATATGCTGAAGTTGCAGGCATAACAATGGAACTCATTAGCATTGATTTCCACTGGAAATTTTCCAGTGAAATCTATTTCTTTCTAGTTTAGGGGAGAGATTAAAACTGAGTACTTCTTCTATTAGAATGGGAAGAAATTCTAGAAATTAGAATTGCATGGGAGGATATAGATCTAACCGTCTCTTCAAGGACCATGAATCAGCAGTTAAATGAAAACAACAAACAGCTAATACTGGTTGTATATATACTCTTTTTTGTTTCCTAATAAAAGACCCAAATTTAAGAATTGGGCGTCAATTCTCAAATGACTTTCACCACTCAAGGAATATACATTTAACATGCTAGGTTATCAGACCCTTTTGAATATCCCAGTCTGAGTACCACATGCCCAAGCCACCTTAGTTTTATGTTAGCTTTTCATTGCAAATTCCTTTTACTTCACAGAAAGGCCCCTATGGTCCATCTGTTTTTCTTTTTCACTTTCTCCCACAAAACCAAATGACACAAGATAGCCTATCAAAAAATGACTTCAAGAACTGGCAGAACAAGAAGATAGTGGCTAAGAAAAGACTCCACACTTCTACAGAAATCTTTCCTTGAAGAAACATATATAATGTCCTGAGGATCACCATCATTTTGGCCAAACGAGCTCCTAGAGTTCTATTCTTTTGTTCTCAATTAATTATCATGGGTTTCTTACTCCAGCTTTTGTCTTAATCAAAAAAAAATTAGGCTATAATTGTGAGGAAGGAGAGAATGTGAGAGAACTTAGAGAAAGAACATAAATGGTGTGGTGATTCAACCCAATATTTGACTATTGATAGGCTGGAATGCTAGAATGATTCATGTTGCTACTCCAACAACTGAAGAAGTATTTCTGTTACAATATGCTAAGCAATACTCCTATGGATATTACAGCTTTGTCCTGATTCATGTCTTTTTCAGCTTGGTTTCACACAGTTCTCACAATTATAATGAACATAATTTGCACAGTACTTTTGAAGAAGCAAAAATTGACAAGAACTATGTCGGGTGCAAGATGGAAAGATTCTAAGATGATAAACTGCCACATTTCAATGCTTTTATGAATTTCTAATGCACTTGAGGTACAATATATTGGCTTGCCTTAGACTTTCAATCATATGTCTAACTTAAGACATCCTCTGCCATTTACTTAGAAGGCCTTTGGCATCGCTGCAATGATACAGCTATTTAGCTCATAATATTCAAATGATTAGAAATACAAATTGAGTGCTAGAATTCTTGTTGAATGACAAGTATATTAAACTTGCATCTCCTTACGACAAAGTAACCACCTCAGACTATTTGACTTGCAAGTTATTATATTTTTGCTTACAATTTACATCTTTAACTATCTAAAGCCTAGCAATGCAAGATCCTTTAATTTTTCTTTCTCCATCTTCTTGGAAATTTGATAGGGGTGTGGGATTTGACAAATGAAGATTTTAAGGGAAATGGTAGCATAAGGAATTAGTAGGAACAGGCATAAACCAGTAATTACTAGCAACGTCATCCCAACTTAAGAAGAAGGCTATTTAGAAGCGATTTCATCTTTGTTTCTGTGTGTGTGTGTGTCACATTGGTCTAATATACCTAGGCCAACCAGTACAAGTTGACTTTGTTGGATCTTTCTGCATTCATAAATCCTAAGAAGGTTCCATGGTTTATCAAATAGAAAGTGCCTTGGACTCACTTGAATAGTACATATAGAATCATATAACCCTATCAATCATTCAACAAATTGCTAATACCACAAAAGCATAACCTGGCGAACAATGTAGAAGTTAACACATGGAAATTCTTTTTCAGCTTCACCTAACTATGAGCATTATAACATATTCAATGATCAGGAGTATACAATTCTGTTGTAACTAATTTCATATTGTGCAATGAACTGCTTTAGAAATTCAGAATTCGATTGTACTGCCTTAATTGACCCGCATCAAGCCATAAATTTTTGGTTGTAGGCTGGTTTGTCCAATGACCAATGTAAACATGATGGAGTTCTAGGCAGCCCACCACGTAATTTGATCCAGACAGTCTCAAGTCTATGGAAATACAATAAATATTTTCAATTTCTTTATAGTTTATCTTCCAAAACGCAGAATATTCATTCTTTATTGTTGTGTGAACACTAGCGTGCTAAATATTGACTTTTTAAGGCACTTTGACTTATTCCTCCATATTCTCTTTATCAAATACCATGCAAGAGATCTTAATCTTGGACTGACTATTTTTCCACGATTAATAATATATAATATGTATTATTAATTATTATAGTAGTTGTCAAAAAATTAACAATAATTCCATCATGAACCAGCTAAATAGAACTAAACAAAATGTTTGAACCTGACTGGTGGATTAGTAGATGTCAATGCCTTGCATAGTAAGCAAGTTGTTAAAATAAGGAAGACTTGGACAGAAGGCACGGCATTAACTACCCTATATATGACCTTCCATCACCCTGCACTTCTATATATAAATTAAAGTTGCCACTTCGAGATACAAGCCTTACTCATTGCCTAAACTCGCTGGAAATGGCAACTAGAGTGTTATGGGTTCCCTTTGCCTCAATTTGCATGATATTTGCAATGCTTCTATCGGTGGTAATGTCTGACTCCGTTTGGAGTTATGTGCACTCACCCATACCAACTCTATCTCCTAACACAGGCACTGGAAATGGTGCCTCTGCTGCTGCTGATTCGTCTCCTCATTTTCTCACAACAACGTTATTTGCCTCCACAGCCTTGTTATTACCTTTCTGCCCCTCTTTGTTTTGCTAGTAATTTGGAAGCAGTGAATGCTTAGATCAGTGGTTGTGGTTTGCTGAATTTTTTGTCTTAGGGTGCATGGTTGAGAATTTTTTTTTTTTTTTTTGGTGGGACTATTTAGTTGTTGTAAGTTAAACATACTTTTTAGTTAAATGAAGTTTAATCATGTGAGGAGTTCATGAAGTAAATAAAATTGCATGTAAGATAAACGAAAAAATTTATTAAGAGAGTGAATGAAGGCTATTTAAATTCATGTATTGTTCCATTTGTAACCAAGCGAGTAACAACATACGAAGTAGTTATTCTCTTCCTCAGTGGTTCATCTTCACTTTCCACTTCTTTCCCTTTCTGTTTGTGTGTATAAGCCCTCTAATTTCTAAGAGAGTAACATGCAGAGTATGTGTATTGTGTAACAAATTCTTATCAATTTCCTAACCTATCTCAGAAAGTTGCACCTAAGTAACATAAAGTGGTTGCATTCATTACATGAAATTTGAAAAATCTACTAGAATGGGGAGAAACTAGTGGTGGTTTCCAAAGAAATCTGAAATCTACTCTAAAGATGGAAAAAGGAGCCTCCCCTCCCTTTTTCTATATTTTTTATAACTAGAATGGGATAGGAAACTAGACTTTAAAATTTAAAGGGAATTGCAAAAGAGGAAATAAAAGAACCATTTTCAAACTGCTGGTATAAGCACTTTATAATGAAATTAAAATCAAAAGGCAACCCGCAATTTAAGTTGACAAATAAAGAACCTTCCTCAAATCTGCAGACAGTATGGTACCAATATCAAAAAAAGGAAAAAGCTCAATCCAAGGGTAAACCCATTCAGGAAGCAAGAGAAAAATGGTTGCCAGAAAAATGCATTTGTTGAGTCTGCCTTAGGACTATAGATGGTGGTAAGGTTAACAAAGAGACCAGACAGAGTTACACACTCTTTGTCTTTGCTGTTGGGGTGTACAATACATGCAGCTAAACATTTCCAGCTCTACAAGTTGTATCCACGGTTGATTTCTTTTTCTGGGCTGAGTAATTGATTTCTTAAATGTCAAATTGTTACTTTAGCTTGTATTTTATGAAGAACATATATCACATATTTATTGAAGCACTTTCTAGGGTCGTGGTTTATATTATTGTTATGAAGAGCATATCTCAGATGTGTATCATGAGACATGGGTTAATAAAAGACCTTAGAACTCCCATGGATAAATCTACATCCCTGCTTATATTTTGGCCAAAAATCAGCTTATGTTTAGTCAAGGGTCTTACACTTACCATTCCAATTGTTAAACACAACTCAGTTATCCTCATTCAAAGATTACCCTTATAACATGGAGAGTAGCTATCAACTTGACAGAAAGGTTTAGGATATCAAACATAGTTATTAGTTATATGTGTACATAACCATGTGAGAGCTGAACCAATATATCGTATCTCCAACCTTCACGGCTTGCCAGACATTGAAACTTTCACAACCCAGACCCAGTAGACTATAGTTTCCCAGGACCCAGTAATCACATCGTCTATAAATCTATATAACTGAAGCCTCTGAAATTCTTATAATTTTTCACGTCAGCATAATATTTAAATAAAATTATTTTTTGTTTAGTTCAAATTTAACAAGAACTGAAACTTTATCTTTCCAACAAGTCCAAATTAAATTCAAACTCATCATTATTATTAATATTAATCATTTTATTTAAATAAAATTATTTTTGTTTAGTCCAAACTTAACAAGAAGTGAAACTCTATTTCTGTAATATGTCCAACTAAAACTCAAACTCATCATTATCATTTTTTTAGAACAAAATTATTTTTGTTTAATCCAAACTTAACAAGAAGTGAAACTTTATCTCTCTAACAAGTCAAACTTTAACTCAAACTCAAATATTGATAATTTATTTCTAATTTGTGAGATTAATCATGAATATTATAAAAGCAAAGCAAACTCCAATATATTTATTTTTTAAAGTCGAGTAGAGGTATGAGCTCTTCTTATGTTATTTTCTTCTCCTCTCTTTTGTTAAAAAGAAAAATTATTTTATGGTTTTTCATGTATTTTTTAAAAAGTAATTTTCGTTCATGAATCACCAAACTCTCTCTAGCTGTTTTTTACAATATTAAAAAGCTTGCAATAATTGAAATTATTCTTTTGAATGTAACTCATTTTTCTCTCATATTTCTCTATTATTTAGTCATATATATTTTGTTTTGTTTCAATAATTTCTAAACAGTAATTTATTTGATTATTTAATATATGTTGGCCTTTTAGAAGTTTTAATATCTGAATTTTTGAGTTATTTTTTTTGTTGTATCTAAAACTGTCTGACAAATTTTTTGTAAGTCATTGTAAGTTCAAGCAATGACTTCTTCATCAAATTGTAATATAGATTAAAGTCATACAAAAAGCAAATCATGCAATGGTGTAGTTTCTTAAATTTTTTTAAAATTATTTTAATCTACCTCACAAATAGGTAGGTTCCCGTGCATAACACGAGTTAGCAACTAGTATACTATATAATAAAAGTTGGGCTTAGAAGTCATGGATGCGCCAAGTGGCTTCATCAAATTGCAGAAATTTTTTTCGATTTAAAATATTTATATAATTGTTGAGTCAAGTGGCTGCACCAAACTACAGTAAGTTTTTAGAAAAAACAACAAAAAGTTTTTGATCTTATCAACTTCTTTAGAGTTTGGATAAAGTAACAATAAGTGTTTGTATCAACTTCTTCTTCTTCTTCTTCTTCTTCTTCATCTTCTTCTTTTTTTTAAATTTTATAAAGTAACAATTTTACTCTAAGCTTACGTTAATATTTTTTTTTTTGGATAAACATTTATCCTACACCATCTATTTTCTAATAGTAACAAATTTAAAAGTTTTATTTTTTCTTCTAAAATATTTTTTTTGGATAAAGTAACAAAAATAATAGGTAATATGTATTAACTTTAACGTAAGTGTATTAACAAATCTAAGTCCATATTGTTTGTAAGTGTCTTTACTTAAACTCTAATTCCATTTTTTTTTTTTAACGTTTAGAAATTTATATTGTTTGTAATTAGTGAATTCAGAGTTTCTATGTGTGTATATATTTATGTGTGTGATGTAGTGAATTTTGCTTTCAATTTTATTTATTTATAAATTTGGGTAGTTTTTAATTTGTAAATTCGAGATGATTTCTTCGGGTTAAAGTAATCATAATTCATGCAATAGTAGGGTGTTAGATGTTGATAATAATTTGTTGCTTATTTACATTAATTAACATAAACATCCTAGCATTTTAGTGTTGATATTAATTTGACACTTTGAGATGCAAGCAAGTCATTATAATTAAATATAAATATTATTATGTCGGTATGTTATAATTATTATTTGTTGTTCCTCACCTTACATCGCCTTAATTGTTATTTGAATAAATAAAAGTTATGTCTTAGTCTGACTAGATATATCATTTCTCTCCAATCATTAATTAGTGTTCCTCAAATAAAATTACTACTAAGAGTTTTTAGAAATTTAAAACTTGCCATTATCTATAAAATATTTTTACTGTTTTATTTGTTATTAAAGTTAATTATATTATCAAAAAAAAATTTAATTTATATATAATTATTTTACTAAGACATAATAAAAGTTGGGGTTAGAAGCTACGGTTGTGCCAAATGGCTTTACCAAATTGCATAAACTTTTTTAGATTTTTATATTTTTAGATTTTTCAATAAATTCATTCACTTAAGTTCTTAGATAAAAACAAAAAGTTTTTTATCTTTATCAACTTCTTTGGATAAAGTAACAATAAGTGTTCTAATGAAATTCTTCTTCTTCTTCTTTATCTTTTTTAATTTTATAAAGTAACAATTTTACTAGCTTAAGTTAGTTTTTTTTTTTTTTTTTTTTGGATAAACATTTTCCTACATCATCTATTTCCTAATAATAAAGTAACAAATTTAAAAGTTTTTTTTTCTTCTTAAAATTCTTTTCTTTTGGAATAAATAACAAAAAATAGCTAATATTTATTAACTTTAACATAAACTAAAAACAATTCTAATAACAATCTAATAACATTAACTATTTTTTTAGGATAAAGTTAAAAAAAAAAAAAACTAATATGTAATTAACATAAACTTCTTAATTACGTAAACTCTTTTTTCTTTTTGTTCATATTAAGTTATCAACTTCTTCACAACTTCAAATTATCTAATATAAAAGTGGGGGTATATATACAGTTTGGTATATTTTTCCCTTTTCCTACTGTACGGTTTCTTGATATATTTTTTCCTTCTCATACTTACCTTACCTATGAAACTTGCATGTATATATTTGCCTTTTTCTTTTTGTTTTTCATAAAATTCCCCTCTTTATTTTTTTTCATCAAATTGAATATGTTTTGTGTGTGGGTTACCTTTTGTTTAAGTTATTTTTGTTAACTTTATGTTTATTATGGTTTTCAGAATCAATTGTCTATCTTCCATGAAAACTAATAGATTAATTTTAACAAAAATCTTAGTCACTTTTTGAAAGATCTGTTTTCCAATATGTGTAGATCCCACAGGTTGCCATGAGACCAAGATTTGAGTATCCAAAACCATGATAATGAACATCACTCCACAAAGAATGGAGATAGAAAATTGATTAAATATAAAAAGAGTGATGTAAAAACAATGCATATTTAAGGTGATGTGAAATCTCCATGACTTCGCAGCCTCCCCCCTTGCTGTCAAATTTAATTTAATTTTCATGTGAGTATCTTTACTTTAACTCTAATTCCAGATTTTTAATGTTTAGAAATTAATATTGTTTGTAATTATTGAATTCAGAGTTTCTTTGTGTCTATATATTTATGTGTGTTATTGTGAATTTTGCTTTCAATTTTTTTTTAATTTCTTAAATTTGGGTAGTTTTAATTTGTAAATTCGGGATGATTGTGATAAGTACTTGGGTAGTTGTGTAATTGTGTACTTGTGTGTAATTGTATAATTGAATAAGTGGCAATGCTTGATAGCTGGGTTTAGTCAGTTAGATAGTTAGGGTAATTAGGCAATTAGGCAGTTGGATTGATTGGTGTACTGGATGGGTTGTATAAAAGAGGGCAAGTTGTAATTGAAGGGGATAAGTTGAATAAGATTGAATTACTCTCTTCCTCTCTCAATCTCTGTTCTTATCCCTATCTTCCTTCTAAGGAGGTCCAGATCCCCTCGAAGAGATCTACCACAATACATCAACCTTGCTAAATTCTCAAGGGGCTTAACAGATTGCTTGGGGTTAAAGTAAAAACATTAGGTCAATTTTAATCATAATTCATGTAATTGTAGGGTGTTAGATGTTGATATTATTTTTATGCTTATTTACATTAATTAACATAAACATCTTAGCATGTTTAGTGTTGATATTAATTTGACACTTTGTTTTAATCATAATTCATGTAATTGTAGGGTGTTAGATGTTGATATTAATTTTATGCTTTTTTACATTAATAAACATAAACATCTTAGCATGTTTAGTGTTGATATTAATTTGACACTTTGAGATGCAGGCACTTCATTATAATTAAATATAAACGTTATTATGCCGGTATGTTATTATTATTTGTTATTCCTCACCCTACTTCACCTTAATTGTTATTTGAATAAGTAAAAGTTATGTCTTAGTTCAACCGGTATAACATTTCTCTTCAATCATTAATTAGTGTTTCTCAATAAAAATTTTCATGTTATAAGTTTATGACCAAATCCGTGCAAAGCCCAGCCCATTTACTACTAAAAGCTTTTAGAAATTTAAAACTTGCCATAATCTTAAAAATATTTTTACTATTTTATTTTTTATTAAATTTAATTATATTATCAAAAATATATATATTAAAATATATATATAATTCTATTATTAAACCGTGCATTGCATGGGCATAATACTAATTGTACATATATTTAGAAGAGCAAGACTTAGGTGCTATTCTTTAGGTTCACCTCTTAGGAATCTGCTATATATGTGGATTTTTTTTCATAGAATGAAAGTGTAATTTTTAGTTAAGTAACCACATGGCAGAATCTTAAGAGGAGAACCTAAGAAACAGCACGTAAGGTACTGTACTTAAGTTTTGAGAAGCAACAACAATATTCTTCAGCCCAAAGTAGAGCAACACGCACTAATTATAGCAGGAGGTTCAAGTTCAACCAAGGCCTCCCATTTGTCTAAACTAGGGTCATAAACCTCGGCCCAAAAAGGTCAAAAGGATTTAGACGACATTTTATACCATTGGCTTCAGCAGAGGTGGTATTCCATGCAATGCAAGACAAAAAAGCAAGTCTTTTCATAGTGGACATGACAAGTAGTAAGTCCTTTCACCTTCACCTTCACCTTCACCTAAAGAAAACAAAAGGAAAAAGACAAGACTCTCTGTGGCCATACATGGGAGTTGTTTGAAGATAAAGAGGGAAACTTTGAGTAGCAGAGAGGCCAGCAGTGATCATAAGCTTTTTTTTTTATCTAACGATTCATCAAGATCAGAAAATTAACCCATCCAATCAACAAGGTTTTTTCTTTGATTGGATGGGATTGAATGAAGAAATACTAAGTCATCTCATATTGAATCTAGAACTTTGGTTTTCCCAAAATTTGTGATACTTTATAATACATATAAGATTAAACAATAGGTCAAACCAATCAAAGTACTTTTTTTGTTTAAATTTTAATGTAAACAAAAATGTTAATAAACAGAAAAGAATTACTGGAAATAAAAAACATTTTACATTATCAAATGAAAAAACTCTTGAATTAGAAAGTAGAAATCAAATAGAAAAAGAATTCACAAACCAAGTGGACCCTGAAGCATCTGTCTCAAACCAAGAAAAAGATGTTGAAGAAGATTTGGGGTATAATGACGGACCAAGAGGCTCGACTAGAAGGAATCAGAAGAGAAATTTTGTGTTATATATGGTAAGTTTTCTTATATCCAAATTAAGATATGGAACTTTACTATTTGTGAAAAAAGAGAGATAAAGAATGGGTTTCTATTCTCACTCTCCTCTTACAATAGTTAATACTTCAAGGAGGTTTTACTGCAAATGAAAAAAGAAAACTGGATTCATGAAAGTTTAATTCCTAAATCACTTCTGAATGGTATGCTTCGGATTCATTTAGATAATGAAGATCGAATTCTAGGTTATGGGACGGAAGTTATCCTATCGATGTTGTATTCATGCCTATTCGAAATGCAAACCATAGTATTCAGTCTTATGTAAATAGGAATGAAAAACAATAGATACATTTTCTTGAAATATGGACAAATGGAAGTTTAACTCCTAAAGAAGCACTTCATAAAGCCTCACGGAATTTGATTGAGTTATTTATTCCCTTTTTACATGCAGAAGAAGAAAAATTACATTTAGAAAATAATCAACAAAAAGAATCTATTATTAACAACTTTTTTCAGTTTTCATCACTGCCGGTAGGTAGGAAGATCCAAAATCACATAAGGCCATAAGGGTCTGAAAAGTATGAATCTCACTCTCGTGACTAAAATGAGATAAAGGTATGACAGGTTCGAATCTCTTTAGTTCTGTTTCCCAGATTTTGTTTTTGTTTCTGTATTAAACCCGGACTTCAAATCTTCTTGAATCAAATTTCAATTTTCGTCCTATTTCTAAGCCAAGCTCTATATATATCTCTGTTCTTGCGTTAACTCACTCCCTCAGAACCAGTCCCACTATTTTAGCAGATCAAATTTGGTGTGGAATTCTTCTGCATCATATCTTCTTTCTTTCTCTTTACTCGAAGAATTTGAAGCATACAAATAACCCGTTATGGAGAGACGGCATTTGTATGGACACAGTGCCATCGGATGAAATCTTGGGATGGGCGGTGTGGGTAAGAAGGTAAATGAATATTGACTTGATTTTTGCTAAATATTCTGTAATATGTACATATTCTCACTTCTGCTATTCTTTTTTTTTTTTTTTTTAATTCTTTTTTATGAATCACTTCTGCTATTCTGGTGGAGTTGGATGTGTTGTTTAATTTATTAATGAATTTAGAATACATATCTCCAATTTTCTGCGCGTGACCTCTCTTTAATATGTTATGCTAAAATGAAAATTATTATTTTTATCCCAAAATAAAATTTATTCTTCCCATTTTCGAAAACCACAAACCCCAAAAATGATAATAATAATAATTTAACTATTATTTTAGTAAAGTAATGATTTATAGTTAGTGGTAACATTATTGTTGTTAGTAGTATCAATTAAAGATTTTTTTGGTTGAATATTTGCACTGTTTAAACTTATTTTGACTTATTTGGAAAAATGAGGAGAGAAGTGAATTTCGGCAATACCACAACCGAAATTCTAAGAAAAAGTAGGAGAGATGAGAGAGAAATGATATGGTGGTGGGGAGAGAGAAAAATGAATTTTGGTGATGTTATTGCCAAAATTCATTCCCAACATGAAAGTTGCCCAAAATAGAGGCGTGCTTGAAAAGGAGGAAAGAGGAGAGAAAAAAAAAAGAAAAAAAAAAAAAAAAAAAAAAAAAAGGGAATTGTGGCAATGGATTAGCCAAAATTGGAGGAGAGTGGAGAGAGAAAAAAAAAAGAATAGGAGGAGAGAGAGAGATAGGCGGTCAAATTTGTACATTGCAAAATAAATATTTTACTGGAAGTCTATGTAACATTTCAAATAGTAAAAATTATTCTTATTCTTTGCAAAATTCTTATTTTGTGTACTAATCTATGAATAGGTTGCACTTATGCTTGCATGCATGCCAAAGAGAGAAAAAATTGTGAAAGAAAAAGATGATTGATTTACTCGCACATTGTTAAAAAACAAAGAAACAGAGAATCCTGTGTATGTTTTGCCCAATGAACTAGTGAAGAACAAAGATTTTTTGTATTTTGCATGTGTGTAGATTACAAGTGTAGAGTTTTTTTTTTTTTTTTTTTTTTTTTTTTTTTTTTTTTTTTGTAGAGATTCTTTGCCAACACACTAAAAAAAAAAAAAAAAAAAGTAAAAATGACTGTGTATATAGTTAACTAACTTGTTTATATCAAAGTATTGTCCCATCTCAGTCTTTGTTGTGTTGTATTTGGTCAATTGGATGATATAGTTAAACTTAAAATCTAAGAATTTAACTTATATGGAACTTACATCCTATTTAAATAGCACTAATGCTGATTGAAGTCTTTACTTCTTATTCTCCACTCTTTTTCCCCTAAAAATTCTATCAACCTTCTTCTCTACTCTTATATCCTTCAAAATTCTATCAACCATCTACAATTCATACATGTTATACATTCTACAAACGACTCTGAGAACAACACTTGAAAATATGTATCCATTCTTTTTTTTTATAAGGTATTTATCCATTCTTTATCTCTCACAAGGTGAGTTACATCTCTTAATTAGTTACTTTTCTTTTTATAATACTCATATTGATATGTTTTAGGGGCGTGGCTAAATATGAAAATCTTGTTTTTGTGTCATGTGTTTTGCAACATGAACTATTTGTATAATATGTTTTAAATTATTTGGCCACGAATTTTTGTCTAAAATTTCATATAGCAAAAATATATTTTAAATTTGACATCAATTTTCCTTAAAAGAAGCACTTACTTTGTTAGCCTATAATAAACATGTATGATTCAAGAAAACCAAAAAAAAAAAAAAAGGCTAGTATATGCTCATAAATAAATAAAAAATCTAAGTTTTAGGTGTAATAATAATAACAAAAATTATACAATAATAGACATATTTATCTATTATTGCATGGATGCATGAGAATACTATTATTGTATACATGCTTTGTAAATATTATACACTAATATATTGTCTTTTTTTAAGAAGAAAACGCTATTATATTGTAAATATTATATATGGTTATATTATAGTTAATAGGTAATTATTGTGTGTTAGATTATTTTTATTAAAACTATTACTATTATTAAAAATTTAGCTTGATAAAGCCTTTATTTAAGTTTCTTTCAATTTCATAATGAACTACAAGTATTGTAAGTTGTATTTAATATTTAGCATAAAAAATTGTAGTTATCACTATATATAAATTTTATTATTTTTTACTTAAGATTATCTTTTTTTTTTAATAGAAGATATATACGATTATCTTATTGTGTTTTTTTTTTCTTTCTTTTCTTGCAAGTATCACTATAATTTCTACATTTCTTCACTTCATATTGCAATCATAGTAAGCTTCTCAGTCCTCTAATTTAATTGGAAATTATTTTCTTACACATATGGTTTGTAAAAAATATGCCTTCAGATATTGTAATTTTTTAATCTCAATGTTTATATAATAAAGATATTGTGAAAACACATATTCTCTTACATTTTACTTTGTAGTATGTGTGTATGAATTTAAGAATACGATAATTAGGGTTGATTCCATTCCAATTATGAGTATGATTATGATTATGATTAATTTCATATATTATATTTAATTTAGGGTTGACCAAGATCTTAATATTACTTTATTGTCAATTAATTAATATCATAGAGGTTCTCTCAGTAAAAAAAAAAGGTTAATTTAGTTTGATTTATAGACAATTTTTTACTAATATAGAGGTAATGGATGTTGCCAAAGTATCTTCATATTCATTTGTTTTTAATTCATTGTAGCATTTAATGTAGGATATATTTGAAATAGAGCCTGGGCCATTCAATCATCCTCCACTAACCTAGCAACAATCTCATATCTCTAATGATACTTTGGAAGGCAATGTGCATTGTGAGATCAAAATTTATTAATGTCCTAATAATATCTACAATTATTCAAATTACATGAAAATAAATTCAGAATTACCAATATAACATTGTATCTTTTTTAAAAAAAAATTCAGGTTTCCACTTTACAAGTGCAACCCCAACGGTTTGCACCTTCCATGCAGTTAGACAAGTCACGAGTGTATTACCTCATATTTGCATGAATGTAAACTATACCGTGTGTGAGAGACCGCACCTTCAGCTCCCTTTTTTTTGGGGTGTTGGGCCAAACCCATGTAAATGGGTGAAGTCGTATTATTACCTCTCAAAATGGAGATTCGACTGATTATATTTTCCCCTTTAGATTAAGAGTTTTACAATGGAGTCGCCACTTATGTAATTATTGGAATAAATAAGAAAACCAAAATTGAAAAATTCCTCATTTTATTAATTTGAAATTGAATTTACATTGATCATAGGAAATTACATGTCTTTGGTCCTAGATACAATATAAGATAAAGTACATGACTTTGTTTCCTAGTTATAATGTAGAAATTAAAAATTGCAAGGATAAGCATTGATATATCAACCCTTGATCTAAGTTCGGAGGCTATGTTATAAGGTGGGAAGGTGTTAGACAGCCACCTTGCCCGGTGAAACTAGTCCTCTAGACTATGGTGACCAATATTTATATCATATCATCCAATATGTCAATCAATTTGCATGTTGAATTTAATGTGTGTGCATGTGATAAACTCTAATTCAATTTACTAAGCATTTCATTTGGATTGAAAAATAAATTCTAGTGAATGTGTGTGAATGATGATATCCTAGATTCAAGAATTTGAAGAGTTATTAAACAAACATCTTTTTCATGTTTTTGATGTGGATTTAAGATCAAAACTAGTGTTGTACATGAACATGTGATGAACAACCAAGAACATGTGAAGAACACATAAGAACATTTAAGAACATTCAAACATGTTCAAGGGAATTTAAATAATTACTATCATGCTTTAATCCTAAATTCTCATCATGGCAACACAAAAAACAAGTTAGGGAAATGAGTTATACTTTCATGCAAGATCGAAGACTCTTGGTAGAGGTCCTAAGGGTAGAGGAAAAGAAAGTTAGGAGATGAAGAGTGAGTCTCACTCAATACCTTGAGTCTCAAGAAAATCAAAATATGACAAGACTACTCTACTTCCCTAGAACTCAAGAGAGGAGAAGAGAGGGAGTTTTTGTGTCTTGGAATAGAGGAGAAGGGGGGTTTAAATAGCAGTAGTGGAGAAAATATGAATGGAAGGTCATTTAATGAGGTTTGACAAGGAATCATGAACCTAGACCTTATTTCAATCATTGGAAAATTTTGATGCATTAAATGTAAAGATTGGTGGGAGTGAGGAGCAAGCAAAATTCGGTTTTTTCGTAGCTACTGTAACAGCATGTAGAGCCAACTTAAAAAAATCATATCTTACTCAATTCGGATCGAAATTGTCTCGTGTTTGTGCTCAAATTGAAGCTCCGGATGTCTAGTTTCTAGGAAAATTAACTTCATTCACAAATTCAAAATATTCTGAGAGATATCAATGAAATGGTGAGCAAAGGTCATTTGTTAGAAAATAATTTTAGCACAATTAACATTAATAGGTCCCAAATTAATTTCCAATTAACATTAATATGCTCTAATCATTCCCATTTCAGACTTTATTAGTTCCAAATTTACCATAATTAAAAGATAATTGCACAAATTACTCACTGAATAATTAATGCTTGACTATCTAATTAATTAAGTGTGTGCAACCTTACCATAAAATGTAGTCCTAGCCAATCAAATTATGACACGTCATTAATCTCAAATTGATTATAATTATAACCAATTGGAATCAATTGTTCATAATTACATATAGTCGGACTCAATTTGTGATAGTACATCTCGGCCATCAAAACTTGATTTGATGATAACTTTCAATCTGATGGTCCGATTAAGACTTATAACCAGTCGATTTGATCATTACAACATCAAGATCATTTTGATGAAATAAAATTAAGGATCTAATGACTAGAATTAAGATGCATATTTCTAAGGTAAGATTACCCTTTTACCCTCCATGTGAGATTAAATGTGGGTTACAAAATGAGGTGTCAACACTGTGTCACCCGCCTACCACATAAATATTGACTAGGGTCTTATCACTTCTATGGTGGAGTGGTGGCGATCGGCAACCCATACATTTCACCTTCCTACTTGTGAAATAACGATCACCTTATAGGATATAGCAATCATGACAAGATTGTCTATTGATAGCAGTGTAGTGTGACTAATTTGAATTAGGGAACTATTTGTCAGAATTTACTTAAAGTTAGACCACCTGAAATAGCATTGAGCTATGGTAGCCTTAAAATAACATGGGTACGCAACACATTCTCAAACCTACCACTGGGTGCCAATGCTGTAATAATCCAACGGTATGCTAATGCATACATGTTCCATCTTCTCTTATATTGCCATAATTCTTTTTTTTTTCTCTCTCCTCTCCCCTACAATTTTGGCAACTCCATTGCCACAATTCCTATTTTTTCTCTCTCCTATCTCCTTCTTTTCGGGCACTCCTCCTGTTTTGGGCACTCCTTTATTTCAAGTAGCTTTCGTTTTGGGTAGAAATTTCTACAACTACATCATCGAAATTCATTTTTCTATCTCTCCCTTTTCATCACATCATTTAGCTCTCATTTGTCCTACTTTTTCTCTGAATTTGGGCAATACCATTACCAAAATTCGCATATCTCCTAATTTTTATAAATAAGTTTGAATAGTACCCATATCACAAATAAACTTCAATTTATGCAATATTTAGCCAAAAGACTCCTCAATTAAATACCAAACCCTTTTTAAAATTTTGTTGTTAGTAGTAGTTTAATGCCTAATGTTATTATTTACTAAAAATGATATTAACATGGTGTTATTCTGTTTACAGGAATTGACAGGTGTTCTAAAATGTCGTCATTGCTTCACGAAATTACCACGGCTTCACGGCATCCCAAATATACTTATTGATCATTGCTTAAGTGGACTGATGGTGTCCAGAAACCCACACAATTTACCTACCATATGGTGAGATATCATCATCATAGAAGATATGGAGGTGACGAAGGAGCTGGTTGTGGATGGGTTGCCGGTAGTGGGGAAAACAAACTTCGATTGGTTAGAAAAAATGCCGATGTTTGCTGATATTACTTAGAGCACCTTTGGTGGATCATGTTTCACTTACCAAGCCAAGGCGCAACATGGAGGAATACAAGCATGTAGTAAAATGAATATGCATCGAGAATAATTTGATGTTGCTTTGTAGATCCCAATATTGTATGTTGTAATTTATAGAAGAGTTGGCCACAACCATCGATAAACACACTCACACCTCACGAACGAAACAATATCTTAAACTACGACCCGTACCTATTGGAATGAATAAGATGTTGAAACATTCTTATGACAATTTATGTTAGCACCATCATTGTTGAGTGTACATCTTATATTATGTTTAAGTTTATTTGTGTTGTGTGTATCTGATGCTAAAGATTTGGCCACAACCACCGATAGACAACTCACATCTCGCTAATGAAACAATGTTTTAAACTATGACCCGTACTTATCGGAATGAATAAGGGCTTGTTTGGATCATCATGATTTTGAGTGATATCACTCAGTTTTCATCACTGAGTTTCCAAAATGCGTGGGTCCCACCGGAAAAATCTTATTTGGCTTGGTTTTTGGGTGATGTTTCCATCACTCAAAACTCAAAAATTTGAGTGATGGATGATAGAAACTAAAAACAGAATTTTGGTTTTTTTAGTTTCTAAAATATGAGTTATGGTGGCAAAAGGTAAGTTATGTGGTTGAGTTATGTGTCCAAACAAGAATTTTGGAGTTTTTTGAGATAAAGTGAGGTTTGGGTTGAGTTATGAGTTTAAGTTATGAATTATAAGTATTGAGTTATGAAACTGAGTCATGACCAAACCAACCGAGTCCTAAGTTGTGGAAATGTCTTTATGACAATTTATGTCTGCACCATCATTGTTGGGTGTGTATCTTGTGTTATATTTAAGTGTATTTTGTGTTAAGTGTGTATCTTATGTTATGTTTACGTTTATGTTAGTATTATGTTATGTTAGTTTAATATTAAATGTGACACCACTACAAATTATTTCTCTTTAAAATATAAGAATTCTATAGCATATTGAACTGTTAGTTTTAAATTTTTTTATTCATTTTAATACGACTAGACAACTCTTTTTTTTTATTTATAAAAAACAACCTTATCATTTGAAAGAGGGAGTATTGTTTTGAATATGAATTGAGAAATATAATTCAATAATAAAATCTTGGGTAAATTGCAAATTACACCCCTGAAGTTTGGGGTTGACAGGATTTTACACCCCAAAGTTTCAGAAACTTGATTTTACATCCTGAAGTTTTGTTCAGTTTGCAAGTCACCCCCAACGGTTAGTTTAGCTATTAAGTGACATATTATCATGTTGATATGTTTTATTTTGTACTAATCTTACCTTAGCTAGCATCTAAAATCATTAGAAAGATGCAATCTCTATTTTTTTAATTACTTCAAAGTTGTGAATGTGGTTAACTATATTGTGAAAAGTTGTGTAAAGATGCACTGTTTTTTTGTTTGTATAGTGGATTGATGGAGAAATTGTTCTAGAGCTAAGCAAATTAATCCTGGATTATTATGAAAGGCTAGCAAGTTGGAAGCTACAATTGTGTTGTTAGAGAAGGATAATAATGCACATCAGATGAAGATTATTGATTTAGATGATAAAAATAATTCTATAGACATACAGTCGATGCATTTGAATAGGGAGAACCTGATGAGATGTGACTACTTTTTTGCCTTGCATTAAGTTGGTTTGTTGTTGTAGTGCTCATTTTTGTTGGTAGCAGTATCAATTAAATACCAAAACCTATTTAAAATTTTATTGTTGTTGTTAGTATTAGTTTGATAAAGCTTTATTGTTATTGCTGAAAAAGATATTAACATATTGTTATTCCATTTACAGGAATCACAAGGTATACTAAAATGTCATTGCCACTTCATGAAATTATTAGAGGTGTGGTAAATTTTGGGATTCTTCATAGTATTAGAGAAACATGGTTGATAAAACATCTCAGGCATCCTTTAATTATGCGTTATATACTTCTTATTTTATCGGAGCGATGGCGTTCAGAGACGCACACCTTCCACCTATCACATGGTGGGATGACCCTCACCTTAGAAGATATGGAGGTGATGAAGGGGTTAGTTGTGGATGGGTTGTCGATAGTGGTGAAGACAATGTCAAAGGAATGTTAATGTTTGCTGATATTACTCGTTGTTTTTTTTTATGGATCTTGTTTCACTTAACAAGCTAAAGCGCAACGTGGAGAAATAAAAACTAAAGACATGCAATGAAATGAATACAATGAGAATAATTTGATGTTACTCCGTAGATCCCGATGGTATATGTTGTAGTTTGTAGAAGAGCTAGCCACATCCACCGGTAGACAATTCACACCCTACAAATGAAACAATGTCTTAAACTAGGACCCATATCTAATAAAGTCGTTAAAATATCCTTATGACAATTTATGTCGGCACCTTTAGTGTTGAGTGTGCATCTTAAGTTATGTTTAAGTTTATTTGTGTTATGTATTTTATGTTATGTTTACGTTTATGTTAGTATTATCTAATGTTATGTTAGTTTTATACTAATGGCAAAACTTAGATACAGTTCCTTAGGTACGATTACTTAAGTTCTCCTCTTATATTTTAGACATGTGTTTAATTAATAAATTCAGCAAACGAACGTCAACTTTCTCTGTTTTCTTTCTTTTCCTTATGTTTTTCCTTCCTTACCTATGAGAAAGCTAGATCTATTGAACTCTTCGACTAACCCACTAAATAGTCTAAGACTCTAAACCTTATAACTGAAATTTAACTTCATATAAAATTACAATTCCTCTAAAATTTCAACTTCTTTTTATTTTTTCCTTTTTTGTTTACCAATGTTTTCTCTGGAACCAACCAAAATTTCAAACCATGTTTTGATTTGGAGATAAACTAATCTAAGATGCAAGAAACTCAAAAGCTAAATCCCAAATTCAAGAAATTATTTAGAAAAATCCAAAGAGATTGAAAAAGGTTGAGATACCTCCAATGGTATCCAAAAGACAATTAAGGAGTGAGGAGCCAAACTTGCACTCAAAATCACCAATGCATGTATGATTTTTTTCAGAGAAAAAAGCAAAAGAAAGAAACAACAACTACAAGGAAAAATTTTAGAGAGAAAAAGTGTGGATTGCTTGTAAGCCATAAAAAGATGAGAGGATTTTGAAGAAAAAGAGAAAGGAGAAAAAAACCAAAGAATTATTATACTAAAACCTTCTCAGATTTAGTGCCGAATAGTTCTAAATTAAAGAAACTGTCTTAGATTTGTAACTTAAAGAATCTGTTTGCTCTCTCACGAGCTAGAGGAGAAAAAGGAGAAGAAAACAAAAGGAGACGGGTCTTCTAACATTTGTTTGCTGAGTTAACTAGTTAGACAAGTGTCTAAAATATAAGAGTGGGAACCTAAGCAATTACACATAAAATACTGTACTTAAATTTTGTCTTTTATATACTAAATGTGACACCACTAAGAATTATTTCTTTTTTAATATAAGAATTTTATAGTATATTGAACTTCTAATTTTAAAATTTTTATTTATTAAAAAACAATTAGAAAACAATTTTTTTTTATTTTAAATAACCTTATCTAGGGGTATCCACGGGTCGGGTGGATTGGGTTTGGGGTGCACCCGCCACTCAACCTGAATCATTTGGGTTGGGAATCATTTCACCCATTGTCGACCAATAGTTGATAGACCCTTGTAAACTGTATACAACTCGACTTGAATTTAAGAGTTAGTCGAATATTGGGTTACCAAAGTCAAAACTTGCATCTCCACTAATCATGCACATTGCAAGTCACTGAGCAACAATATTCCCAAAAATACATTCAGATCTAAGAGTAAAAAAGTTTTATATGAGATATGCATAATCTATTATGGAAATGGAAATGATTTTTCATACCCAAATGGAATTATTGTCATTATTCTTAATGAAAAATTATTAGGTATTCCCAGAGTACCATAAATACATACTCCCTCCTCTCACATAAATGGTGGGTCCCACCATTAATTTAATTAGTGGGACCACCATTCATGTAAGAGAAGGGAGTACACAATAATCTCTCATCTTCTAATTGTTTCAAAGGAATCTGATTCTCTCTCTCTCTCTCTCTCTCTCTCTATTAAATTTGGAATTCAAATATTCCACCATGAATCAAATATAAATTTTCGTCCCTTCAAGAAAATTTCTTTGGAGCAGATCACATTTCCTTTTTTGCAAATTCTGCACAAGTTAAGTTTTATCAGGTTTTAATTTCTGTCTACCACAAGTACTGCTTGATCTTATAAATTGCTGCATAAAGTAGCACGTGACAAGCAAATATTTAAACAGAATTTATATATATATATATATATATATATATATATATATATATATATATATATAAGTAGTTTTGTCATTATGTCCTACGGAACACATATGAATGAAATGCAAATTTGTTAAACATAATTTAGATACAAAAACTATCATTAGTTATATCTATCATTAATTAAAAAATAATATGGTGCGACCCTACAAACACCATTACAATATTTTCACGTTTTGGCAAAAAGTCAAAATCTAAACAAGTCAGAAGTGAAAGAAAAAAAAAAAAAAAAAAGGTTTCAAATCTAACCATGTCAAAATTGAACCAAAAATTGATGCCCTATTTTCTTTGCGGGAAAAAAGAAAAGAAAAAGAAAGAATGAAGGACAAGCAATTATGCTTGCAAAAATACAACTTTCAAGGAAATAAACCTTGTTGAGGTAAAATCATTCCATACGCTTGGTATAGTACTATCACAATGCCTCCCGCTCGCATAAAGGTAAGACACATGTACATAGGCAAGACACATGTATATATACGGGATCGTCACGTATTAAGGAGAAGAAGGTGTAATATACTGAATGAACTAAATAATTTTTGGTTCTTGAGAACCAACACTCCCCTTTGGCACCAAGCAAAAAATAGATGAACTGCTCAAATTTCAACCATCTTTGTTCAAGTATTAACACTAGAGATTGATAAAAAAAAAAATAAAAAAAAAAAAAACTAAACTAATTTTTAAAACAAACAAAGTCATATTCATAGTTTAATTGATAAAATATATTTGAGTGTAAGTATGCACCAATTCACTCAAGCTTCATAATAGTAACAAAATAAAGTATCATTCATTCAAAAATAGCACAATGAACTATTGAACAAGTGTAAACTTCACTTGCGGAAAACTAACTGTTGAGTTCTATAACTTTATTTACAACAAACATCACTATGTTACGATTGATAAAGTCTCTTAAAAAACTAGAATATGATACAACAGAGATACGAGTATTAATTAATTAATTATCAAATATACTTTTATTTATATTTTCTATATATTTTTAAGTATATATTAATTTAAAAGGAATAATTAATGGATAATAAAATGTTCTTGTCCATTAAATAATATCTAGAATACAAACCAAGATCCAAAAGATTACAAATTTGGATCATCTCTCACTATTAGAGAATTAGGTTACAATTGTCTTCAAGGCATATCCTAAAAGTATCGGCTCTCTTTTAAAAAAAAAAAAATTATAAAAGCAGTTAGATATCCAATATGCTCATACTTTTCTTTTTCTTTTTTGGGAGAAGAATACTCATGCTTGATGGATCATATCACACAACATGAATATGTGAGAAAGAAAGTGAGACTACGAGATCTAAACAATTATTAGATTAGTTACTACATACAAGAATATGTGGCAAGACCTTAAGGAAATGGTCGCTAACCTCGACTGGACTTCAAGTTATCAAAATTCTATCTAGAGAGAATTGATGGAATTTCTGTATATTGAATTAGAATAATGAATCTGTACACACACCTATGTCATATACACTACACGTGTTAAAGAGATACATGCTTTACATGTGTGAATAATCAAACAACAAAACTACAGTAGCTTTCTATTTACATTGTTGTCGTTTAACTGTTAGACTCAGTCTTCAAGTGCTTCTCTTCTGGTCTAGAACTTTGATATATACAAGGATGAGTTTCATGAATTTTTACTACTTTCATGAATATAAGATCTTGGATTGAGTACAATAAATTTCCCGGTAATTTTTTTTGTTCTTTAAATAATTGAATAAACTTAAAATAAAATTAAAATTACATTGCTTAAGGTTTTTAAGAACACAATTTTAGTAGAGAATAATATTGAATTGAGTGAAAATAAAGTTACATAAATAAGTTAAATTTTAAGCAAAGTAGAGGTATAATTTATAATTTTTTTTTTCTAGAGACAAGAATTTCCACACCCATATTTAGTTATGTACATCATACATAATGATAGGATCTTCTCAGTTCTCTATTTACTCAAAGATCTGGGGGTGAGCACTAGGTTTGTTGTTTTCATGCACTCATGTTTATGGTGTAGATATAGTTTCATCACAAATTTGAAACTTCAGTCACCGAATCAAACCTCTCATTCTAATTATCTCATTCTTTGACCTTTCTGATATATTACTTTAGCAAGGACTCGGGTAGCTCTAGGCAGTAGTTATATATGGAGAGGTGGCAGATGCATGTATGGTCACAATGTCATTATATCTAATCTTGGAATAGGCAGGCGGTGTCAGCAAGAAGAAAGGAATGGACGAGGACGCAACCGAATAATGCAAGAATGCTTGATGCGATCGATGAAAAGTTCCATGGTTTTGAAGTTGCTTAATTTGGTGAAGGTTGTTGATGACATTGAGGACCTCAAAAAGCTCAGGATGTATGCTGTCAACAGCTTACACTCCATAATGATTTGTTTCAGCTGAGAGTATTGCTTCACTTATTGAATCTACCTGCAGTAATAAGGAGGCTGTCCAGGCACTTAGTGGAATGAATCGAAGCTTTGTTCTTACATGTTCAAAATTGGCCGAGACAATTGAGACCCTAAATCAGAACATGGTAAGTTTCTAGATATTACTGGAACTTTTTTGCATGCAGAAAATGTAAAAACTTTTATAAACGCAGGATTGCAGGAATGCGATTGTTAAAATGGCTGAAGAAAAAAAGGAGAGGATACCCAGCTAAAACTACAACTTATTTTGCTTAATTCTTTACCCTTCAAAGAGAATTAAACAAAAATTGAAAATTTTGAACTTTTTGCACAATGTGTGTTTATATGTAAAAATATATAGCTAATGTTATAATGTTGTGTGGTACAACTCTTTTTGCTATTAGTTGTAGATTTAAATTAAAATTGATAACAATTAAGAAGGAATTATTATGGTTTTTTTTTAAAAATAAAATAAAAAACTATGTTTACTTTAACATGATATACATAACTTGACAAAAAGATATGAGATGTTTTCTTCTATCTCAATTTAACGTTTGGATATTTGTGAGTAGTGTGTTAGATCCAGTGAGTTCAACAATATTTCTGAATACTTACGCCAAAAAGTCAAAATAAGTAATGACATTTTTGCATTCATTATAGTTATATTTTTTCAAAATTTTCTCAATATGATGACTGAACAAGATAAATGCCATCACATGTTTTTGTGGTTTTTATGCCCAAATCAAGATCTTTCTTATCAAAATGATTTCTAAACATATTTTTGTTAAATTTAGTTACACACGTGACATAACAATTTTGGTTAGATTAGTTGTACACAATATCATGGGAAAGTAGAATAACTAGTTCAAATCATACATAATATATTAAGGTTTGGCTTTGTGGTAGGATTCTTCCAATCTCTTAACATAATACTTCAAAAGTTAAGGCATTCGAGTAGAGGCACTTTAACGAATGTGTTGTGTTCATAATAATAGTCTCACTATAACCCAATGGTACATGTTGTATTAACCATTGTCGTCACATGAAGTTGTCAAGTATTAGCACTTTAACAAATGTGATGCGCCACACTGACTGCGCCACCAAGACCCCGATATTACATATGGTATTATTAATTGTTGTCATATGACATGAGGTTATTGAGTCTATACAAAATTAAGGGTCACCAAATAACCTACAGCTCACCTAATAGCCTTCAAACCCACGAGATTTTAACATTAAAATAGTCCAAAGATTTAGCTAGTAAAGATTTCTTAAGATGAATACCCATAAATAAAGAAATAATGTAAACCAAAAAATATATAACAAAAATTCTATATACTGACTGCTAAGTATCATCACACTATCCTATAGATGACATAGTTGATGACATAATGTAAGTATACATGGTTCAGTTCTTGCAAACGCAACAAACATAATTTTTAATAAATTTGATTTAAAAAGCCATTTTAAAAACTTGTTAAGTTCACATACATGATCAATGTTTATTTATTTATTTGAGATGAGAGGAAAAAATTATATTAAAATAAAATAGGGAAACAAATATGATTTGAATGTAAATTTAATAAGTTTGTTAAAATAACATTTTAGATCAAATTTATTTTAAACTATATATATTATATAAAGTTTGCTAGCATACTACTAACTTAGGTAAATCACGTATGATTCATATAATGTCGTCAACTATATCATTTATTGGATCATATGATGAGGAAGCTTCAACACTTAAAATCCGTGTCAATAGTCAGTATATAAATTTTTTGTTAAATAAATTTTTTGTCATCTTAAATCTTTACTTGCTGAATTTTGGATTAATAATATTAAAATCTCGCATATTTGTGGGCTATTAGGTCGGGTCATGAACTATTTGGGGAATCTTAATATATGATAAATAGTATTGTACTTTTCCATAATATTGTGTACAACTAAACTAACGGTAATATCCACATTCTTGTGACATTGTAGTAATGTTGCAACATTTTGCAAGCCAAACACCTGTGGCTATATGTTTTATCAATTTAAGTAGAAACAATCCTTTTTTGGTAGCTGACTTAGACCTTCAAAACTCATGAATTGGATCTTTCACATAGATGTATCATCACATCTAACTAGAACAGGCATTCTAACATATGCCTTGCTGTTCATAACAAAGGCAAGCATCAGTGGAGTTAAGTTTCAATTTCTGTCTACCACAAGTACTGCTTGATCTTATAAACTACCATATATAAACTATAAAGTAGACGTGGACAAGCAAATATGTAAACAGAATTTAGATAAATAATTAAAAAAAGAATGCAAAGTAGTTTTTTTTTTTTTTGCTAAATATATAAAAATGGGGTTTCCAGTGTGAGCTTATCAACCCCACACTACATAACAGTAATGGTCATACAACGTGTACCACATAGGTCGTACTCGGGCTATCACTCAAACTGCTCTTCTTTGCGTGCTAGGACAAGGACTCATACCATCAAGTCATACCTCGTGTGGTGAATGCAAAGTAGTTTTTTCATTATGTCCTATAGAACATATATGAATAACATACAAATTTGTTAAACAGAATTTAGATACAAAAATTATCAGTAGTTATAGGCGTAAATGTACTTTTAGTCCCTACATTTTGAGTTCATTTCCATTTCGGTCCCTACTTTTCTATTTTACTGCCCTTAATGAAAAACGCATTCTATTTTAATTCCTACTGTCATCTCACTAATAGAAATTGCTGATATAGCAAACAGAGTGCACTATTGACACAGTACATGTTAACGTGACCATTAAAATAATATTTTAAAATTTTTATTTAAAATTTAAAATATACCACGTCAACACTTTAATTAAAAAAATTCTCACATCAGATAAAACAATTAAGAAAAACATTTCTAAATTTCTTATTTCTTTAAATTTAAATAATTTTTTTTTTAATTATTTTTGGGAAGAACACGAAGAACTTAGGACATGATTATTCTTCTCAAGTCAATCATATTCTTTATTTTCTTCCCCATTTACCATGTTTGGTTGCCCATATAATTAAAAAATAAAGATTTTATTTTCTTTACTTACAATTTCATAGCAGCCAAACCCATAAAATCATTCAAACTTACCAAACACAAACATGCCCACAATTACAAACAGAATTTCGGAACCCAAACCCAAAACTCAACCCAATTTTTTCAACAATTACATAGAAACAAAACTCAAAGACATTCAACAATTACACAAAGACTTTTCAAACCCAGATTTTTTGGCCCACAAACACAAAAATCAACCCAAACTTTCTTAGAGAGAGAGAGAGAGCTGGGTTTTCGGCCATGGGTTTAGAGAGAGAGAGAGAGTTGGGTTTGCCAAAGGAGTTGGGTTTTTGGCCAAGGTTTAGAGATAGAGAAAGCTGGGTTTTCGGTCATGAGCTTGGAGACTTTTGTAGAGAGAGATAGCTTGGAGAGACAGCTTGAGATTTTCGTAGAGAGATAGAAAGCTTGGAGATTTTGTTTGAGTTTTTAAGATTTAACATTTATGTTATGTTTGATTGCCAAGAAAGTTTAATAGAAATTGAGAAAGTTACTAAAAAAATCTCAATCTCTAAAATTCAAGAAGTAATTTTTTTTTCAATTTAAATTAAAATTGATAAATTATAAATTCTTTGTTTTAAAATTTAAATTAAAATGCTGAAGTGACATATTTTGAATATCAAATAATTTTTTAATATTATTTTAATGGTCATGTCAATATTTACTATGTCAACAGTGTATTTCGTTTGCCACATCAGCAAGTTTCATTAATGAGATGATGACAAGAACCAGGATGGAACACATTTTTCATTTTAGGGACTAGAGGTGGTAAAATAGAAAAGTAAAGACCAACATAGAATTAGACCCAAAATATAGGGATCAAAAGTTCATTTACACCTTAGTTATATCCAATGGCGAAGCCAGGAATATTTAGGTCAGGAGCTAGATTAAAAGATAAAATTGAAAGTAAAAAAATTAATCTAAAAAAATTTAAATATGAATATTTAAATGTGACTCAATGACTTGAATACTTTTAAAAACTTTGTTTGAATACTTTTAAAAACTCAACAGAAACTCTTATAGCTTGTTTGGATGGAGGGTGAGAACAGGGAAGTAGAGTAGAGAGGGAGAGAGAGTTAGTTAAATTAGCTTATTTGGATATTTTTTAAGGAAGAAGAGGGAGAGATTTGGGGGGTGGGGGGGTTGGATGAGTTCTAACCCCTCATTTTTAATTCTCCAAAATTGGAGAGATTTTGAGGGAGAGCAGAGTTTAGAAGTGTTGAACTAAATGAATTATTAAATTTACTCTTATTATATTAACAAAATTACAAACTATGAAAAAACTAATTATTCTCTCCTTACTTAATTTTTAAAAAATCCAAACAACTTTCTATTTTTGGGAGGCGTGCTTTATAATGTATTATATATACACTTTTTTTTTTTTTTTCAGAATTCTATTAGTATTAGTATTAGTATTCCAAAAAAAAAAAAAATTCTATTAGTATTAGGCTGTTGTGATTCCTATTCCATATAGGCATATAGCATTAGCAGTAGGTTTTTTTTTTTTTTAATTATTACTAGGTGGGACCAATAGTTTTATATTAAAATTCTAGAGTTCTATTAGTGAAGGCTGTTGAGTTCTGAACCATGTAGCTGTAGGTTGCTCTCAATAAATAGAAACGTTTTTTTGTCTTTTGTGTAGGGGGGCAAATAAAACATTTCAGTTCAATATATTATCATTGTCAGTAAAAAAAAATGAAAGTTCAGGGGGCACCTGCCCCCCTCGCCCCCCTTCCCTCCGCCCCTAATTATATCCATCATAAAAATAAAAATTGGTGCGACCCTGTAAACAAAACACCGTTACAAATAGTTTCACATTTGAGCTACACATATAATTTAAGGAAATAAAAGTAAAAAAAAAAAATCCAACCAAGTGAACAAAAAAAGTCAAATTTAAACAAGTTAGAATCGAACAAAAAACAGTTCAAATATAACCAAGTCAAAATTGAACCAAAAACTTATGCCCTATCTTCTTTGGAAAAAAAAAAAAAAAGACAAGCAATTATGCATGGAAAAATACAACCTTGAAGGAAATAAACCTTGTTGAGGTAAATATCGACTTTTGAAGGCACCTCTCAAAAAATGGCATCCTGACTTCTTACTCCATGTCCAATCTTGGACCGGCTATTTTTCCACAAATAAATCATACTATAATAATATAACTATTACAATGGTAGTATGGTACTTATCAAAGAATAAAAATAATTTTATTATGGACTGACTAAATAGAACTAAAAAAACAATATTTGAACCTGACCATATGAATGATGGGCTACTAGTAGATCAATCAATGCCTTGAATAATAAGCAAGTTGATCATGGTTTTAAGTGGAATTGTGATATGTCTTTGTGTTAGAATCTCTTTCTCTCTCTTGTGTGTGTGTTTGTTTCTCAAAAAAAAAAAAAAAAAAGCTGATCGTTAAAGAAGTTTGGGCTGCAAGCAAGGCCTTAACAACCCTATCTATTACTTTCCATTAGCCTACGCTTCTGTTAAAGCTACCATTTTGAGACACATTGCCTGAACTGACAACTAGAATGCTATGGCTTCCCTCTGCCTCAATTTGCATGAAATTTGCAATGCTTGTGGCTTTGGGTATGTCTGACCCCTCTTGGACATATGTGCACTCAGACACACTGACTCCGACTTCATCTCCTAATACAAGTACCGGGGGAGATGGTGGCTCTGCAGCTGCTGCTTTCTCTCCTCCTTTTCTGACCTTTGCCTCTCTTTTTTGTGGTAGTCCCGCTTTTTAGAAGCAGTCTTTATTAGAATCGATGTGTCTGTGTTTGTGCTTTTGTTCTGTTTGGGTCTATAGGCGCATGGTTGAGATTAAATTTTCTTAGTTATTTCGTTGGTGAAAGTAAAACCTGTTTTTTTTTTAATTTTTTTAATTAGCTCATTTCATGGAAGGAGTTAATGAAGTAAATAATCTAGCATGTGATGAAGAAATTAGTTGATGTAATAAATATGATGCGAGGTTGGGAGAGTGTATGAAGGCTATCTAAACCTCTGCATGCCTCTTTGTAAATTGTAACCGAGTGAGACCAAGAATTTCCTTTCCCTTTCCTCTTCTTTTCCCTTGCTTTTGTGTGAACACGAGTCTATATGTCACTATGAATCTGTGTGAGCCTACTAACTTCCAAAAAACTTAAAACATGCCTCATTCACACAGCAAGACAAAATAGGGAGTGGCTAACGGCAATAGCTTCAGAAATATGTTCAATAAATTTATCAATTTTCCATCATAAGTTTTGTTGGGTGTACACGCAGCCAATAATAGCGACAGCAGCGTAGCTGTCCACTTGTGACCAAGAGTTTTACTGATTTAAGTTTTACAGATTTCCCTTTTAATTCACGCAAGAAATGTATCATTTTGCAGCCAATCAACAGATGCAAATAAAATTAGAGTCAGATCTAAAACTTCAAAACCGATGAATTGCATTTTTCAAATAGATATGGCTTGTTTTTAAACATGAAATCCCAAACTAATGTCATTCTTCTCCGCAGAGTACTTTTCACAAGCCAAAACCTCGTTCCCAATTGTAAGACACGCTTTTTTTTCCCCCTTCATTTGATTTTCAAACAAGTTGCTCACAAATGTTTCTGGATATCACAAAAACGGCCCTAACACATGAAAAAGGGCCCCGACTATAATCGCACAGATACAATTTTGTTAATTTTTTTTACGTCTTTCACCTGTAAAAATATGTCACCTCCATGTGATGATTCTTATAGCAAAACTGTGGTTACTGGAGTGCTCTCAGCAGCTCATTCAATATGGACACATCACTACTATCACTCAATCAGCATAGATGCAGGACCTTCTGAGGATTGGGCTGCCAAGTTACCAAAAAATGATCTGACTGCCTAGTAAATTTGTGTAGGTAGAAAGCTCTCTAATGTCTGTGCGAATGTTTTCGGCTCACCATATAGACCTCTCCCTTCTCGATGTTCCTTCTGTGTACAATTCTCAAAGCAAAGGAAATGATGCCAATAGCTGCCATGATATAAAACACTCTATCTGGAACCAAGGCCAGGCCACACAGAAAGGAATAGTATCCGGCAACCACATAGATAAAGTCAAGTCTCACTTCCGTACTTCGGATGCTAGGGAAAGAGAACAAGAAGCAATTAAACTCTGGCTTTGTAAGGCAAATTCCATGAAGGATGACACCAGTGCAAAGAGCTGTATCCAGGAACCAAGGAAAGCTTTGACCCATCCCCATTCTCTGCAACCAGGACCAATGCCTAGTTAAGGCTAGCCAGAAGCTCAAGTTTTATATATATATATATATATAAAAGAATTTTCTTCTGTAGCTCAAAGCAACATCACACCTTGGTAACTAAGTAGAAGGTCTTAATTCTAATATAGCTAGGAATTTCACATGCAATATTTATCCAAGAGAAAAGCACCCATTTTATTACTATATTGTCTGTATGACAGAATTTGTGTGATATACATCGATCATCATGTCTATTATGACCCAATATCAAGTTACCCATTTTATTACTATATTGTCTGTATGACCAAATTTGTGTGATATACATGGATCATCATATCTATTATGACGCAATATCAAGTTGGGTCTTATAAATCAAGATTAAGAACGATAAGACACATTCACAAATGAATTTGATTGCATGTTGACAGAAAACTAAACCTATCAGAAATTGTTAAGTATTCAAACAAAACAGGAAAGAAAAAATATATCAAGATTTTTTATCACTGCTTGCGTACTTGGGAGGGAGCCTTTAGTGTCCCATTAAATATGTGCGTGCGCGCGCATATATACATATGCATGTATATATGCATGCATGTGTGGTTATTTGCAGTTTGTTTTAGATGCATTCCGACATATACATACATTTTCAAAAAACTGTTTGAAACTACAATGTACTTATAGAAGTGATGATAATGGCTCAAGTTTCATAACAATAAACCATGGCAATCACATGCTAGACAAGGAAAAGGATCATCTTATACCTGCAAACAAGCCGCGAGTGAGGGAACAAACATTAGTGCTGCAACAAGATGCAAAATCAACAAACCATGCCGGTGATGAAAGATCTCCAATTGTGTGTCACCAAAGCTTTTTGAAGAGTCTGGACTATTGGAACTGTTCTCTTCCAAAGGCAATCTCTGGTTGGATCTTCCATCAGATTTGGATGTAAACTGCCGAGACCCATCATTGCCTTTATTCTTATAATCAAATAATTCCTTTCTCCGTGCATGACTGCGAAAGGAAGCCGTCAAAAAACTGTTACAAAAACATCAAGCAACACTTAGGGTCATCATAGTAACAGGCAATGATGCACATGAAAATTTCAATATTATCTTACAACAATACATACACAAGGTTTGATTATAGACTTTGGCAACCTATATGCAATAAGCAATAAAATTTATACATTTCAACTGTTAATGAAGTCAATGCTTCCACGAATCCCTATATATTCATCAGACTTTTATAATTTGACTTAAGTATGAATTTGGCCAAAATAAAAAACAAAGGAATAAAAGGACATGATAGGATCCACTGATGGCTCAAGTCAGAAAACAAGCCCTTATGTGCACATTCCCCATCAGGATCCATCCTATTCAACATTTCCTTGTGGTTGTAATATACTACTATCACTACACTAATGCCAAATTGACCGATGACCATCAAATACCATTTAAAAATCAATAATGCTACTAGGAAGAGAACCAATGACCATATATTAATGCTTGATTCAGTATTCACATGACTCTTTGTGTATGTTTCATGCTGCTACATGTGCAAGCAATTTTCCACCATTTCAAGGTTTTGAAAACTACTTTATTTTTATTTTGAGCTAGTTCTCATTAGAAATATTAAGTTTTATGTATCCTGTGCACTAGGGATCAGCCTCTTTTCCAGTTGCATCATAATTTCCCCAACAGTCAAACAGATTATAGGAACAAGTTTTTCCCTTTACATTTCCGGTATCTTGCACATCATATCAAAATTTCCTAACCAGGTTGGGCCCAAATCCCATTCATATTCAATGCAGCATTTGGAGGAGAGAAGCTAATGCATTTTTAATCAAATGACTCATATAGGCCAAGTTTTTTAAATTTTAAGTTTACCTTTTTTATTTTCTTTTTACCATGTGATCACTTTTTAGATAAGTTAGAGGTAATAAACTCACTTGCCAAGGCATTGAAATTTTATTGATATGTGAGGCAAGCAATATTTCCTTTAATAAAAATCAAAGCAAAGGAAGAAAAGGTAGCGCCTAGCATACTGTTATGCAAATCCATGAATAGGCCACAAATTTATTTCCTTGATTTATCCAAACATCATAAGAACAATCAAGAAAAGAGTTTAAACTTGAACCATACCAGCACAGCATACTGTGACAGCACAGAGAGTGAGAGAAGAGAAGTACAAATAATCCCAATGCTGGATGAACCAAGAATACCAATATAATTGCAGCTAGAGCTGTAACAAGTGACGGATTGCCCTGTAGAACCCTTACTACCTGTTTCATGATTGGATTAGATCAAAAGGAAAAATCCAACATGCAATGAGTTTTAGCTTGGCTGACACTAAATATATAACATGTCAACATTTGCCCACTAATATAGAAGGAAATAAAATACAAAAAAAAAATCAGGATAAATTTTTTTTCTTTCCCACTTGTTTCAGCATGGCGGAAGAAATGAACATAACATGATAGTACACAAGAAATTTCAGTCCTCTAGTACATACCCAATTTCTAATTGCACATTTGTATCAGAAATTAAGGTTTACCTTTAATGAGAAAAAGCTGGAGGACAGATTAATAAACCAGCGAACAAATGCAAAATTAACTTTTCCTTCCCACACTTCCCACCTGCAAAACATTAATCCCTACCATTCAGTATACAAAGTGGTATTCCTAGCAGCCAGACGAATAGCTCATGTACAAATAAATAAGATACAATGTAAAGCTGTTCAGAGAAAATATACATATTTCGGTGGCATTCCCATGAATAAAAGTGACACAGTTAAGGACATAGAGTGAAATAGAGTATAAAAGTTTATTACCAAAAAAAACAAAAAAAAGAGTTAATTTTAAAGATGACATTCAGCATTTTAGTAATTCAATAATAAAAGGGATTTCTAAATTATCTCTAATAAAACCATGATGGCATGATTTTAATCACTAAGGACTAAGGAGATAATGCAGAAACCACGTTGCAATAAGCCAATAACTGAGCAACCCAAAAGTTTCCAAAAATAGTTTTAAAGATTCTCCTCTTCTTCTTCTTCTTTTTTTGGGGAGGGCAAGAGGGGGGGGGGGGGGGGGGCAGAAGGTAGTTTTGAAAATATCTATTACTCTCTCAGTCCCAATTTGTTTGTTCCCTATTCCATTTTAAGATGTCCCAAAATATTGTCCTGTTTCTAAAAATAAAACTCATTAATTTACTAATGTTCTTATTATACCCCTACTTTATTTTCAAAACTAATTGAAAAGAAAACTAACAAATATTTTAAAAAATCAATCTAATTGGGGCACCTATTTAGTTGCCTCATTAAGAATAACTTTTTTTTTTAAAGCTGATAAATTTATTTAAAGGTAGTATTGCAAACTTATACATTTTTATAAGGCAGACAAGACAATAAATGATGTTTCCTTAAAAAGTTTGACTTTTCAAACAAGACAAACAAATTGGGATGGAAGGAGTATGTTAAATTTCTAATTTGGTCCTCTAACTTTAGGGTAAAGTTTGCTTTGGTCCAATAATGGTGTCAATTTAATCCCTCAACTTTCAAATCAAGTCAATTTGATCTTTGGATCTCTTCTTCATTTCAATTTTAAACAAAATTTGTTGATGTGATAAATGGAACATAAATTAAAAGTTACTATGGAAAGTGTAAAATTTTGAAAATCAACTCAATTCAACTATTAAATCTGTTAAAATTGAAATAAAGAGAAGAAAGAGAAGACCCAAGGATGACATTGACTTGATTTTGAAAATTCAGGGATTAAATCGTCACAATTAATCATTAAGGAACCAAATTGAACTTTGTCTAATAGTTAGAGGAATAAATTAGTCGTTTAACCTTTCTACTATTTAAAGTGATGAACACATTATCTCACATCTAGTTGCATTATATAACATGATCGGTAGAAAGATCCTACTAACCTTGTCTTAATAAAAATATGTACAATGGCAGCCACATAGAAGACCAATTGGGACACCAAAATGAGGATGATAACGGACCCATTTGCAAATAAATAACAAATCACTGAGACGATGATGAAGTTAGCAAATGGAGGAAATGGTTGGGACATCAAAAAGGACAGGAGCAAAGAGACTAAAATTGGGACGATGGCAAGGAGAAAAAATGGCAATGGCATTCTCAAATTGGTTTCCACAGCTGTTACCATCGATGGCATGGGTAGATCAAGATCCCAAGCCCGTGCTTGTCGCATCAGAGCAAATAAGATTACGGCAATGGAGAAACCAATTATCTGCATCAATATAATTCAGTAACATGATAACTATAATTGGATACAATCATATGAAGCATAAACATCCACAAATTCTAATTCAAAAAAGAAACAGCAAACCAGCTATACCATCTATCATGGAAATTCAATAATGGATTATGTCGGACCGTGAGCTATGCCATTCCACCTCAAAACTAATTGGTGATGAGAAAGACACACTCAAATCTTTTATAGTATCCAACATCACACCCCACGGGCCTTTTTTAGAGGGGTTGTAGGGAGTCAAATTGTGGTCCCTCCAACAATCTCTCCCTCACAATGACACCCCCCGTGACTTGAACTCATGACCTTGGCTCTAATACCATTTGTCGGACCGTGAGCTATACCATTCCACCTCAAAACCAACTGGTGATGAGGAAAACACAATCAAATTTTTTTATAGCATTCAACATCACGCCTTGCGGGCTTGTTTTTAGAGTGGTTGTAGAGAGTCAAATTGTAGTCCCTCCAACAAATTATAATATACATTTTTATATTATATGATATAACAATCATTAGTTGTTTCTCCTGTTGGTCCACGCTAGAAACAATCACCACACAGATTCACAAACCTTAACATATAACATGTATCAATGTATCTTAGTTCGCTTATCTTGATTAATAAAAGGATTTGGGTAGAAAGAAGAATATGCATCTAGGCATTATATTGCCCTTGGGCTATGAATTCAGGGCAGTTCATAATGGTGAACTACATTCAGAAAAAGTATTAGTTGCCTCCAGTCAAGCCCTCTATTGAAAACAATAAATTTGAGAGACCATAAATACAAGTGTATATAAACCAAGTTTTGGGTTGATTGGCTTCTGATGTGCATCTGAATTAAACATTCAATTTACCCTTCATTATTGCCAAACCCAATCAATTTAGTTGTTTGGGCATCACTGTCTGGAAATTCCTCTATAAAAAGAAAAGTCTTCCACGTCATAAGTGGTGTGTGTTTCCCAAGGGTTTCATCCACAATCACTACAGTTGGACATTTATAGTTTTCTTGGAATCTTTGAATGATTCTTCTATTTTTTAATAGATTTTTTAATAAGCAATGTATTTTATTGCAAAAGAACTACCTCCTGCATGGAAAATATCTTCCCATAGATTGTTGCAGTTAGATATTCAAATAGTTCATTGTCAAAACTCTATAAAGGAATTATAATCACAAAATTATAATGAAGTATATAGGGTAACACGGCTACTGGAAATTCTTCTTACCTATCAGTCTGTTCCATATTACCAAAATGGCAGAGTTTGCCTTTGTGTGGTTATGTCGGGTAAATCCATCCCCTTTCTTTATATCATAATTAATATTCATAAGAATTATTCAGCCAGAGCTTAATTCAAAGCCAGAACTGGAAAATAATCTAAGAAACCATAAAGGTGAACATAAAGATAAGACACCAAAAGTAATCAGATAAGAGTATGATGTTTTCTAAATGAGCATTAAAACATAAAAATCACAATAGGCAAATGTCATGCAGAAAATTAGAATATACATCCACAAGAACACTGTCAAAACTATCACCTGTGGACTATACAAAAGCAAAAATCTGCCGGCAGCTGCAGTGGCAGAGACAGCAATGCTTGTTTTATACGAACAATGTGGGTCTACCTGCAGAGCAGCAGACCAAAGCAAAAGAAAAAACCTTTGATTATGCATTATGAAAATAAACTATAGTCGGTTACCGTTTCATACCAATATCATATTAAATGACAAGAAACTTGTTTAGATGACCTCATACCAGCAACAAAACCGTGGTTTTGTCAGAACCCCTAGTTGAAGTCCAAAGGGCTGGTGAGGAGTCAACAACAATTTTCTTACTGTACATATTCGGAAATATGTGAAGACCAGATGTTTCATCCCACACAAGTGCTACTGGGGGGAAACAGCGTAGTTTACAAAGCCCTGCAATAAAGGGCTCACTCATAAAAATTGTTGGTCAACATAGCCAAATTATAGTCAAATTCATCAAATAATGGAAGAACCAAACAGAAACAGCCTTAAATTTAGGACCTTTAATCAAGTGTCAAACTTCTATGACATTGGACTACAGTCTCTCAAGAAGTAGAATCAACGTAGATGTTAGTTTCAAAGCTAAAATACCACAAATAAGTCTACAAAGTTTTACCCAGGTTAAAGCCTCAAGCACTCTGGAAGTGGAATAATGAGTTTTAAAAGAAGTTTAAACCCAGGATATGTAGGGACCTCCCCCAAACGGAAACTAGTCAGGCACCTTTTATGTGGGATACTCAAGTCGACCTCCTCCAATAACTTTTTGTTGACAATTGCAAAGATTAATCACCTTTACTCTTTTGGTCACATAGATGATATTTACGTCTATCAGTTAAGGTTTTCTTAGCCTATCACCAACTTAAGTGTATAATGTATTTTATCTAAAAATTACTGTATATCAAATAATTCTTTCATTATGTTACTCTCTATTGTCTTCCACAATATGAACTAATTCAAACACAAAATGCCACACACATATTTGCACACATACAAATGAGACAATGATACATTGCACAGGAAAAAGTTGTCATGGTAAATTAATGTAAAGCTCTTCGAACCCTAACAGATTGTTTGTGGTGCAATGGCATTCCTCATATTTATTTCTACACTAGAAAATTCATAAAAAATAAATGTAATGTGCTTGATGAGTGGTTCAACTTTCAGAAACCAGGACATACAGTGAACACAATCAAACAGTCACTTTATGCGCCGTTCAACTTTCAGAAACAACTAACATCTGGCATTAAAAACATCTTACCATCACACTGAAAAGAGATTTGGCAATGCTTATCTATACATAATCAATGTAAACATAACAAACTAAATGTGTGAACCTATTCAAATAAAGGATTCAGCAATCCATGAACATTAGCAAACCTTAGAATGAGGTCAATAAAGTTCCATATAGTTCACATCCACACAAGTACACCCAAGAAAATCAAACTATTACAGCAGAATCATAAAAACAGAAGGAAAAATAGAATTTTAAACTGAGTATTGAAACACGGATATATATTCCTTACTGCTGTTTTCTACATCTCCAGCCTCATCTGGAAGCCCAGAATTTTTAATTCCACAGCCTGCAGTTTCCAAAGACAAAGTAGCAGGTAGAAGGCCTAAGCTAATGGTGAAAGACAGATTGAGAACAAGAGGGTGATCCTCCTTCACAAGCATATCCTGCTTCACATTAAAATTTTGAAACAGTGAAAGCTCAGTCAGCTAAGTTAATGGAACTGAATATAAAGCAAGGAGAGATATATTTTCTAAGATTTCAGATTCCCAGAAGTAATTAAGCTGCTTCATGAAGATAATAACCTTCTTAGAATAGATAGATTGAAGCATCAACAAGGGAGGTAACTCTATCTTTCCTTCCTCTGGATTAAAGAACTGCCCAACTGCCATGGATGCTGCTGGTGGAGGTCTGCCTGAAACAGTCTGCATACCCAATTGTCATCACACATTTCACTCAGACTACTTTATAGTATCATATCCAACAACAAAGCACCATAACTACAGAAACAATCCGTACCAGCAATATGCTTATTCGGACAAGTTTAAATTTATGTTGAAAAAGATAAAAGTACTCAATTCTCTCAACTGATTATTTTATTTATAAGAAAATGACAAATTCTCAACAACAAAAAAAGATGTTAATCAATAATGTTGAAGATCAAATGGTACGTGTTCAAGTGGATTGAGAATGAACAAATCCAGCACTGCAACAAATAAAATTATTTAAGATGAGGCAAGAATAGACATTCCTAGCATACTGGAGAAAACAATGCTTTGTTGCAATATATGAGAACATGGTATAGTCATAAGAAAATACAACCACATTTTTTCTTAGAATACAAAAGCATTCCATCATTAAGGAGCTTATCACAGCCATGTGCCAAAATGGTCCTTGAATTGAAGTTCCCAGAAAATAATTTCATTATATTCTTTTTATTTTGAATGGTAAGGTCTATATACACCCAATGGGCCTTAAACCCACAACAAAAATAATATTCACTATAGATTCAAGCCAGAAAAGGCACATGTTATAATTTTTAAAGTTTGACGCATACCCATCATTTTGTAAAGAGGCATTTAGCTTTTCCTATGTTTATTTACACTTCCATTACTGAAAAATAAAAGGTAAAAGTCATTAACAATGTAAAAAGCAAAGGCATTGCATGGATTTTTTTATTGATGCTCAGGAAAAGGCATCCATGACATGAAAATAAGTATCAAATAGACAAGTTGGCCAAAAAAAAGTATCAAACAGGCAGAAGAAATTTAGAATTACTTCTCCAATGCAGTACACGTGATGTAATCGAAAGAGAAAATCTTAATAAAAAGAATGAAGGCCAATAATACCGGGCGGGGTGCAACTGAGATGGTCAGAAATCTGAATCCATGCATATCCTCTGGCCCCAACCGAAAGACAGCCGATGGAGGAGGTTGCTCAGTCTGACTCCCAGGTTCAATCTGATAAACATAAGCAGGTTTGGAAACATGAGTATGCCAATCACATCAGAAGAATAAATCTATCAGTCCAACCAGCCCATAATGGCAATAAATGTTAAACCTCCCACTTCGTAAAGTACATGTTTCACCCAGACTAGACATAAAATCCACTTCAAGTTGGGAAGAGGCACATGTTATAAAAACATGACTGTGAGTCCTAAAAAATCATCATGAACACAGCAGTTAGTACCTGTGTTGGTGCAGGTCCTGATGGAATAGGCACCATTTTTGAAGTCACCTCGAGAACCCTACTACTCAGAGGCAAGCTTGAAGTTGATAATCCCTTTTCAGGCCATAGATGAAGTCTAACCCCAGAACAAGGAGCAAGGTTTGTCACGAATATGAAGTGGCTTTTCCCATTAGACCCCTGCATCACACAGATGAACCATTAGCAACTTTTGGCTTAGGAATGCAAAAAAACAAAATAATGAATGATACTACAAACATGATTAGATATAATAAGATAAAAATTATCTTAAACACAGCTAAAAAAGATAATTGAGCTATGTTATTAAAACCTCCAAACAGTCAATTTTAACAAGGGACAGTTTTGACCTTCTATATAATTTTTTTTTCCCCCAGGTTAACAACATAGCACAAAAGTTTTCTGTGGGGGGGATTACCTTGGAAGCATGAATCATGAAAAGGGGGTCTATTTTTTTTAAAATTGGTAAGTTACACATGCATTGAGTGGGCTTTGAACTCAGAACCTCATCCTCTATCACCAAAGCTCATTAGCATGAAATGGGGGACAGTTAAAATTGAACTCCAAAAAATCAGGTCTCTAATGAATGAATTACAGGGAAAAAAAATAAAAACAGTGAATTAATATTTATTTTATGACAGTAGATTAATGCTCTGGAGAAGCTGACCAGTTTCTGTATGTCCAACCATCGCCTCCGACCATCCATTGCTAAAACAGTTACAGTGGTTGTCTGAATGTATATATCCCTCTCAAAGCCATCATCACCCCAATGAACGTTTCTGGGACATGCTGTTGATGCATGCACCAGAGATCCTGCAAGTATTTAACCCATAAGATTTTGCAACTGATTTGTATTTCATAAACATTAAAAAAATATAAAAAATTTGGTGAACAAAATTTTATATTAATACAATGTAACTTTGACTGTTCTATCTTATGCATGCTATGGAACTTAAGGCTATGTTTGGTTTGAGGGAATGGGGAAGAAAATAATAGAAAAGGAGAGAAAGGAAATAAATTCCTTTGTTTGGTAGGATGGATTGGGTGAAGGAAAGGAAAATGGGAGATCCATTTTCCTCCATGGCCCACCATATTCTTTCCTAGCAAATTGGGAGGAAAAGGAGAGAGTTTTGATGGTGGGACACACCAATATATTTCCTCCCATTTCTCCCATACAAATCAAACAAGTGAAAGGAAAAATTTTATCCTTTCTCTTCCCTTCCCTCTCCCTTGTTTTTGCCAAACACAGTATAAGTTTTAATGAATGGTTGTACATCACAAAAAGCATATCTTATATTGGGGAAGAACAAAAAAGTAATTATTTGATAGTAACAACAGGTTACATCAAAACTCTTTAAGCTGCATGTAGAGCATAATTTCAAATCATTGTGGTTTTTCAACACAGAAAACTATATATATATACTTTGCAGCCACAAGTTTTATCACATGGGTTCCACTATGCCAGAAGTTTAAATTATTCGAAATTGCATATGCCTTGTCTTTTTTTATATCGGTAACAGGAACTGAACAATGTTAAGGTCTCTTTGTCAACAGGTGCTACTCATAGTGTTAACTGAGCATCAACAAAAATTACTTATTCATGAGCCACCCATTAAAAATTCAAATTTGCTATTTTGGATAGGAAAAAGCTTAACAAAGGAGAAATATTAGAGGAAAAAAAAGGAAAAGAAAACACCATCAGAATAAGGATATATCAAAGGTGCTAGGCACTAATTCCCAATCTATACGAAGACTCTTGCCTACTATGTGTGTGTGTGTGATGTGATCCAATTAAGCACTCAAACCACTTCTATATGTTCTCAAAATGTCTGAATACAATAGCTAAACAAAACGAGATGCCCAAATGACATCCACAGAATCTCATTTGGCTAACTGATTTAATTACGGTAATTTTTTTTTATAAGTAATGATAATTACTCACAATAATAAACAAAAGGATTTCTCCAATTTCAATGTTTGATAGCTAATATCCATAAAATATGGGCAATACTAGATATATAAAGAATTTTCTGTATCCTGGTTTTGTCTCCAGGAAATAAAAAATTAAATATTAAAAGATATTTTAGATATTCCTGAACAGCAGCATGGTATGATTTATAATGTTTGTGTAGATAAAAAATAGTAACTTCAAGGAGGAGTTTTAATTCAACCATGTACTAGACACCAGCAGCTTACCATTAAGAAAAAACAACAAAGCTAAAAGATATTTGTCTTTGTCATTTACTAAGTTATTGCTTTCTTCCTCACCCCCTATAGAATTACATAATATGAAGAAATGACCATGACACTTTTTTCATGACAGATGGAGTACAATACCAGCAGCATCTTTGACATCCTTAACCAGAACATGTTTCGGCTCCTGAGATGCTAAGTGTGATTGCATCATCCAATTGAAGCTCTGTGGTATGCCACTACGAAGCATTCTTGTGAATATTGTTAGTCTCTTTTGAGTGTCAGGAAATGGTTGGCCTGTTCTGGAGTCTATCAAACTCAGAATAGTGTGTGACACCTATATAAGAACACAAACGTTCAGGACCATATATAGAAATAGTAAATTCAAATTCAAGAAGGGCATTCTACCCACTTGGACAACTAGCTGATTACACCATAGAATAGCCTGATGTTCCATTGACAACCACACATTTTTCATGCCAGTACTACTGATCATAAAGCCATTGGTAGGAGGCACAATACCATCAAGGGATTCTAATTTCGTCCTCACCTAACAAAAAAAATGCAAAAAAGTTCATATAACCAAGTTAAGGTAAATATAAAGCATTCATACAAAATGAAGTACAACAACAAAATCATAGCAAACTTGAGCATAAAATAAAAATATAAACCCACTCTTGCTGTCACCAAAGTACATTGTTGATCTGAAATCTCATAATACATACCAAAAAACTTCTGCATGGACAACTCAATTAAATTAAAGTTTACTTGGTTCATCAACCAAATAAAGATTAAAAAAAAAAAAGAAGAAAAAACTTCCATTCACCATGTTACATAAAGCATCCACAAGTATGAAAAACAAAAGGAGAACTGAACTAGCAAGCAGCTACTTTAGAGTATTTAAGAAACAACTTCATGCCTAATCGACTTGCCACATCATGCATTTCAAAAATTGTTTATACTCACCACTCTTCTATGAATTTGTGAAATCAATTTGCTCGACATTATGCCAACCAGAAGAGACCAAAGAGTTATAAGAACAAATTAATGTAAAACGTAGGACTGACTCTTACATGAAAAATTAAGCCAAATCTTCATGAGATCCACGTTAGACACAGTACAATTCTGTGCCACACAAACATATAAAGCGCCCTTTTTAGTTTAATCAAGCAAACATTCTTGCAGCCAACATACCAGCAAAAGATGCAAAGATATATGTACCTGATAATCATTATAACCACCAGAAACAGACACAACAACAACATGAGAGAGTATAGGATCAGACACATAATGTCCTGTGTGACTGGTTTGGACTTCATATCCCTTTCTCCATTGCTGATTTACGTGTGCAAAATAGTGACCCAAGGAAGGCTGCAATGCCACAGGAGGTGATCTGAAAAAAATAGATGATACTTTTAAAATTAAATCAATACACTATTTATAAAACCAAACCATTTTTTCTTCATTAGAATAAAATATAATAAAACATAGAAGCCATAAGACTCACTGGTGTGGACTTGAAAGCGTAAGAACAGTTGAAACTGCTGCATTCCTCAAACGAGGATGGATAATAGCAGCTCTAGCAACAAAACCACCCATAGAGTGACCAACCAATATCACACTTTTTGGCAAATTCCCAGAGGTTGCAGCTCCTTCTTTTGCTCGAACATCATAAGATTCTCTGTACTGATCCAAAATCTGCAAGCATGGCCACACAATGGCTATTGATTCATCAAAAGACATGAACAAAAAACCCTGTATCCAGCAAATTAATTATATCTTCAAGCCTGTGTATTTAGTGAAACTTACAAGTAGCCAGTTGAGGACAAGATTCAACAAAATCACAGGTGCCAATAAGGTTTAATGTAATTGATGTTAAGTGTTAACATTGATGAGAATATAAGAGGAAGACAAATGAGAGTTTGGTCTGAAGCTGTGGAAAGAGGTTATAGTGGCCATTAAGAAGTATATATATCTTAGTTCGATTTAAGGTTTTCAAACCAATGATCTTAACATTGAGAAGTACTATGGCAAGGCTCCATGTCCTCCAACGTTGATATATGCAATTGTTAATCCAATTCCAAAGTTATATGCCTTTTATCTCTGTACTAAACATCAAAGAGGTCCAAGACCATTTAAATCGCAGTTGACCTCATTATTGCCACTTGAGAAAATCAAAAAATAAAAATAAAAATGGTGAAAGAAATACCCTGTGAATGGCATTTACAACATATTCTGTGTGCTCCTCGAGTATTCCACCATCCATTGCAGAATGTTCACCTTCAAGATCAACAGCAAACCAGTCCAGCTTGCTAGCATATTGATTGGGTAGTTGAAATCCAGCTGAATCGAAATCTGCCCCTCCCTCTTCAGGAGTTAAGGAGGCTTCTTGATAAAATGTACGCTCAAGAGGGCCTCCTTGGTAAGCCCTATCAGATTCTGCTGCCAAGGATCGTACCTGTAAATTGTAACGAGGACAAAACAACCAAAGGAATCATGTAAAGAAAAACAATCTCGACAATAAAGGTACTCTAAATGTATCATAAATATTTGATACATTATATGTTTTTCTATGATATAAAGCATACTACTATTTCAAATATGATAAAATAATAATAAACTTGGATCTCAACAGAGGCTTAACCAAACATGTATTTTATCATACATTACTAATCAAAATCACATACTACAATTACATGATAAAATTGAAAAGCAGATTTTTTTTATACATAAAAATTGAATTGCAGCCATATCCAACTACTTCACTTTCGTACCATTATAAAGATTCAAAGTATGATTGAATTTGTCAACAAGACCACGCTGAACTAGAAACTCGAGTATCTAGAAGGAATGCATTGAAACAATCACCATCTCCTAATGACTTTTTTATTTTATTTTTATAGGTACATTACATGTGCACCAAGTGGGTCTTGAACACGCGACCTCACCCTCCACCTAAGCATTTCAAGCACATTGTAATCAAATTCAAAGAGAAACTGAGAAGGACCTTGCCTGTTTGTAGCTACCACCATTGCCCGGAATAAAAAGTACGGGCACGCCGCTTAGCTTCTTGATGTGCTCCTTAAAATCTATCTTTCTCCATCCTTCATGGTACAAATACAAGCCATACTTTGTTGATGACACGCCTTCCGACGCTGAGATCGGAATATAGGTCGGATACATGTATGTCATGATACAACCATTCGAAACCGGTCTTAACAAGTCATACAATGCAGCAAGTCCAATCCATATCACTAGAGAAATAAGAGCCACCACTCTAAATTTTGCTTTGAAACCTTCCATTGTGAGAATCAACCTTTCACTCCTCACTTCGCAGCAATTCGCATATCTCTCCGTCTACACGAAGAATTGAAATTTCTCAAATGAAAGATATCATAAATCTCAAAGCTTAACAATTACAATCCAAAATGAGAATTAACCGTCTTGAGTAATTTATTTTTCATATTATGAAAAAACAAACACCAAGAATTTGCGTAAAATACACATCAGCAAAGCTTAGCAAAAGAATCTATAACTTTCCAAATTTGAAAAGCCGAATTCAAAAAATTGCAACCAAGATTTTTTTTGAGTTCAGATCGAATTTCTTTTAAAGGCAAAGAAATCTGTTTGATTAAAAATTATTTTTTTGGGTCAAAATTGAGAGCAATGAGAGTGAAATTGAAGTGACCAGTGAGTGAGTGAGTGAGTGAGTGAATGTAATTTAGATTATAGCGAATGGATCTAAATCGTGAAGAAGAGAAAGATAAAAGAGAATGAGAATGAGAACGTGAAAAGAATTTTACCTAATCGGAGAACCACTGTGAAGTTTGGCTGATTATAGAATTAAAAAATAAAAGCTGTGAGGTTGAAATGGTGGAGATGGATCAGCTACTGAGAGGTCTACTGGAGTGTATTTTGGTCTAGAGAAAAATAGTAAAGGAAAAGACGAGATAAAGAAATAGGGGTTTTATGGAAGAGAGGTTGGGTCAGTTTCGGTTCGGAGCGAAAACATGGTTATTTCGTGCAAGTTTTGGCTACAATGGTTTTTTTTTTTAACAAACACAAAAGAAAATGGATTCTAACAAAGAGAGCCATCACAAACTTTACTCAAAATTGACAATCACTTTTAAGTTATACTATATATATCATGCTCCCTTAAATAGTAATGTGAGACCATTGGTGTTAAAAAGTATTATAGAAATATATATCACTTAAAAAGTGTTGGAGAAATATGTGTTGCGGTGTTCAAGCATTGAGAACTGTTGTTTAAATAACAGTACCAAATAAGCTTTTACTCTTTTTTTTAAAAAAAAAATCACACAAAAAAGAGGAAAAGTTGCAAAGAATTGCAACATAAAATTATAATTCTCGCTAAAAAAGATTAATCTGAATACAAATTTTTAAAATTTAAAAGTTAAATTAATATTTTTTGATGATGTCGAAAAAATCACCAATAAGTTGCAAGCACTATCCAACTCGAGTCAACACTTGCAAAGAGAAAACAAAGAGACCTTAACAGAGGGCACCAGTATGGTGCCGTCCAAAAACCCTCCGAAGGTCAAGTAAGTATTTCTTCGCAACCCTAGAGTGACAGAGTTGAGTCAATTATGCGTACCTTAATATCTAGGATTTCTGGGTTATTTATATTGGCGTAGAATTGTCTTTCCTTTTAGGATACAACTTCCTTCTTGAGTTCTTTTCCATATAGGGGTCTTCTGAAGCGTGCAGTGCAAGAAGTTCAAATGTACACGCTTGCGTGGAGATAAAGTAAAAGTCGACTCAAACATATTAAGTGACATGCAACCTAAAATCTATAGCTAATTCATATATGACGGATACAACATAAAATTCATCCGTCCTATTTGCGTCACCTAGAGAGTCAATCCGTCTTCTTCTTCTCCATCCCTTCGAGTTCAATAGAGATATCCGTCTACTATTTTTATCCCTTCATTTTTTATATTCTTAACCCACGGCACAAATCAATTAGATATAATTTATTATTAGATATATAAATTTATTTTTTAAGGGTAATTTTAAATTACAAAAAATTTAAACATTTCGATGATAAGATAATAATTCTTGGAAAATCTCTAAAACATGAAAGAATATGGAAGAATATTGAACGATTATGAATGCTACAAAGCCTACAATACGTTTGTTTTAAACTTTATCCTTTCCAACCTTTTCAGTTGGCTCTTCTGCCGACAACAGAGGTCCAGAAGGCCCATATTCGAAGGCCCATTAGAATCATTAGATTAAAAAACCTCCCAATGAAGCCTTATATATTAGTACTGGTTTTCCAATAAATCACCGGACCCTGAAAATATCGAAGTTGACACGGCGCGCAACCCTGAAAATTTTATTGCAGATTAAAAAAAAAAAAAGTAGCAATGGTTTTCTTATCAAAATTCTGTGTTCCTCCAAAATCAACAAGAAGAAGAAGGAAGGCTGCTGTTTGGTTTAGGGGTGTTTTGAATTATATGATCCAAAACTCATAACTAAGTTATCAAAACACATGAGACCCACACCAATTTTTTTGTTTGGCTTAGTTTCCACTCCTTGTTTCTATCACTCAATTCTCTAATTTTTGAGATGAGTTATGAAAACTGAAAATACCTAAATGTGTTTTCAGTTTCCAAAACTTAGTTTTCAATGGCAATTTCATAATTAAACTGTTCAACCACAATGTTTGACTTTTGATTTTTTTTTTTTTTTTTTTTTTGAAAGAAAGCCCAACCGTGTGACTTTTCTTTTTTTTTTTTTTTAAATCACACGAAAAAGAGAAAAAGTTGCAAAGAATTGCAACATAAAATTATAATTCTCGCTAAAAAAGATTAATCTGAATACAAATTTTTAAAATTTAAAAGTTAAATTAATATTTTTTGATGATGTCGAAAAAATCACCAATAAGTTGCAAGCACTATCCAACTCGAGTCAACACTTGCAAAGAGAAAACAAAGAGACCTTAACAGAGGGCACCAGTATGGTGCCGTCCAAAAACCCTCCGAAGGTCAAGTAAGTATTTCTTCGCAACCCTAGAGTGACAGAGTTGAGTCAATTATGCGTACCTTAATATCTAGGATTTCTGGGTTATTTATATTGGCGTAGAATTGTCTTTCCTTTTAGGATACAACTTCCTTCTTGAGTTCTTTTCCATATAGAGGTCTTCTGAAGCGTGCAGTGCAAGAAGTTCAAATGTACACGCTTGCGTGGAGATAAAGTAAAAGTCGACTCAAACATATTAAGTGACATGCAACCTAAAATCTATAGCTAATTCATATATGACGGATACAACATAAAATTCATCCGTCCTATTTGCGTCACCTAGAGAGTCAATCCGTCTTCTTCTTCTCCGTCCCTTCGAGTTCAATAGAGATATCCGTCTACTATTTTTATCCCTTCATTTTTTATATTCTTAACCCACGGCACAAATCAATTAGATATAATTTATTATTAGATATATAAATTTATTTTTTAAGGGTAATTTTAAATTACAAAAAATTTAAACATTTCGATGATAAGATAATAATTCTTGGAAAATCTCTAAAACATGAAAGAATATGGAAGAACATTGAACGATTATGAATGCTACAAAGCCTACAATACGTTTGTTTTAAACTTTATCCTTTCCAACCTTTTCAGTTGGCTCTTCTGCCAACAACAGAGGTCCAGAAGGCCCATATTCGAAGGCCCATTAGAATCATTAGATTAAAAAACCTCCCAATGAAGCCTTATATATTAGTACTGGTTTTCCAATAAATCACCGGACCCTGAAAATATCGAAGTTGACACGGCGCGCAACCCTGAAAATTTTATTGCAGATTAAAAAAAAAAAAAGTAGCAATGGTTTTCTTATCAAAATTCTGTGTTCCTCCAAAATCAAGAAGAAGAAGAAGAAGGAAGGCTAAGGGGCTGTTTGGTTTAGGGGTGTTTTGAATTATATGATCCAAAACTCATAACTAAGTTATCAAAACACATGAGACCCACACCAATTTTTTTGTTTGGCTTAGTTTCCACTCCTTGTTTCTATCACTCAATTCTCTAATTTTTGAGATGAGTTATGAAAACTGAAAATACCTAAATGTGTTTTCAGTTTCCAAAACTTAGTTTTCAATGGCAATTTCATAATTAAACTGTTCAACCACAATGTTTGACTTTTGATTTTTTTTTTTTTTTTTTTTTTGAAAGAAAGCCCAACCGTGTGACTTTTTTTTTTTTTTTTTTTTTTTTGAAACAAAAAGTAAGGACAATGCTGAGTGATGAGTGCCAAACAAGGTGTGAAAAATTGAAAGCATTTTAAGTGACGAGTGACGAGAATTGAGTGATGATAAATTTTAAACCAAACAGACCCTAAGGCATCAACTTCACAATCATCACTCGAACCTCATTGAAATTAACTTCTCTTTTTTGCAGCTTGTAAGTTCTTGAATCCTAATTTGTACTGAGCAATGTCTAATACATAATTTGGAAATGTTTTGACCTTGATTTGCCAACATACATAAAAATGGAAATCTAAATATTTAATCCTAAATATTTAGAACCTAACATTATGTTTAACTGGTTGACACAATCTTTTTTATAAATAAACTCTTTAAATTTGGTCTCTATCAATCATGATAAGATTCACAAAATTTACTTTATGGAGTTCATTAAAACTTAATTTTGACTTATTATTATGCTTAAATTAATTTATCCATAATCATAGTTAATTATAGGTATATATATATATATAGTAACAAACGAATCTAAATATAAGAAAATTGAGCATAAATTTTAGTTATTTAAAAGTAAATTGAGAAAATAAATAATTGTAAAAATATTTAAATAATAAAATATAACTAAAAAGGTGTTTTATGTTTCTCGATTGTTTTAAAAAAATTATATAGCAACCAATCATAAAGTGATTTATGTTTACATGTGACTTACAAGAATATGTTAAGGTGTTAATAGGAAATTACAAAAACAAATAGAATTGGTTTTGTGAGCAAGAGGAGGCTTTTTTTTTTTTTTAATGAGGAGAGGGGGCAAGGCCAATTTAAAATATGTTGCATGAATTTTCTTTTTTGTTTTTCGTTTTTCTTTTTTCTTCTTGGCCCCCACCCCCAAGAAAAGAGAAACCATCACTTCTATTTGTCCGATGCCCCCATGAATGTAATACCTTACATTACATGTGTAACTAACTATGTTTTATGCCATAAAGCATCGTTCCAATTAAGTTGACGATTATTCTCTATGTTGCAGGGATATATCTTTGAATGAAGATAATCGACAAGATGAATCAGTGCATCCTTAGAAGCAATTGGTAACAAAGGTAGACTACTAGACACAAAGACTCATTAGGCTAGTGGGAACTTGTGAAGAAGTTTCTTCGAATCTCTTGGAATAGCTAGCTTTCTTTGCCCAACACTCTAGCATGCCATTAAAGCTCTTGGGTATAAATAATAGTTTATATTATTGGAATTCTTCAGTTAAAACACTGAGTTCCTTTAGGTTAATCTGAAAGTGTTTATTAGACCTCAAGAATGAAGGATTTAGTGATTTAGAAAGCTAATTGAATTTTGTTTTAATATTTCTGTTCAAGTGAAAAAAAAAACAAAAACGACCATTTTATCTATATGTATATTATGATCAGTAAAATTGTAAATTGATAAAAAGATTTAGTGTAGCAATAATCTGGGACGTTACCTTGTTTGCCTAGTGTTGACACATGTTAATGCACATTGTTTGGTCCTCAATTTTGTTATCAATAATTTTATAAGTATTGAAAGTCACTCGATTTTCTATCAAAATTTGTCATAGATGAAACTGCAAGTGTTATAAATGTGAACAAGATTAGCCATTGGCCATCATAAGAAAATGTTATATAGAATTCTGCTCTCAGAACTTTTTAGACTGTCATTCAGGTTTGCCAATATTTTCTGTTGTGAATATGACATCCTATGAAGGAATTGTTTGGGCAATGAGAAAATTTTTGTTCTATAGATTTTATGTGTGTTGATAATGCTGTCAAATAGTTGGAGAATGAAACAGTTTGGATAATAGAAGAACACTAGACTCTTTTTTTTTTTATATCAACCTAGCTAGACTCATGAGAGCAATGGGAGGATGCTAGAACTTTAACGTGGGAGGATGCTAGACTGCCAATCAATTTTTGGGTCTATAAAGAACTGGAACTTTAATGGGATTTTAGTCTCTCACACCATCATCTATCAAGGTTTAGTATTTTATGTGTTGACTTTATGAAGCATATTTTATAACAGGCAGATTGCACTGGCAAAAATGAAAATTGTACCTACATGCACTTCTTAATGTGGTATATCATATGGATAGTCTACAGAGTCAAGAGAAGCTTCATCTTAACACAGTGACTACCATGCCAACATGTGCAGCTGTGCCTGTCTGATGTTAAGAAAGTTAAAAAATTAGAAAAATTGGTTAGCAGATTCTGTTTACAGAACATAATTAGTAGGCGTATGCGTATGAGAGAGTGAGAATTCCAAGAATAGGCTTATATGACATACTACATGTTAGGAAAGAAATCAGAGGTCCATTTTCGAATTTTTAAACCAATTATGCAGATGACTCTAACGCAAACATTTACATTTTTGAACATATCATACTCGATTGGACAACCTTCTTGCAAGAACTCATCTTTTATATAATTAAGTAAATATACTTTGCAATTGGCATTCTATGTAAAACAAAAAACAAAAAATCTAAGACTTTGCATCGACAATGCATGTCCAGATGACGACAATAAATGTAATAACAAGAGTGATAAGAAATGGCAGTATTGACAAGCACATCTTGGATGGGTTTGGATACACGTCCACGTTTTGAGCTCCAGCACGTTTTCTACATTTTTTTTTTTTTTCAGCCGCTGTTGTTGACCCATTCTTCCGTAAACAATGCATTCGTGTACTGTTTATAGACCCACAAACTTCATTTTTCAGAAACTTTTTATTAAAAATAGGTCAACGGCATTATTTACACATTTAAAAATCATTTTACTACAGTGTTTTTAGTTTTTAATTTTTAATTTTCAGTAATAAGTTCTATCCAAACGGAGTCTTTATAACCTGATGATGCCGAAAATATCACCAGTGAGTTGCAAGCACCCTCCGCCCAAAGTTATACCTGCAAAAAGAAAACAATAGACCTAAAGAGAGCACCGGTGTGGTGCCGGCCAAAAACCCTTCGAAGGTCAAGTCAGAATCTTGTGCCTTTTACCCTAGAGTGCCAGAGTAAAGAATATTATGCGTACCTTCGTATCTAGGGTTTTTGGGGTATTTATATTGAGTGGAATTACCTTTCTTTTAGGATACAACTTCCTTCTCAAGTTCCTTTCCATATAGGAGTCTTACCAAACGTATGTCGCAAGAAGTCCAAGTATGCACATTTGCGTGGGGATAAAGAAAAAGCCCAGTCGAAACATGCCAAATGACATGCAACCCGGAATCTGCAATTAACTTATACATGACGGATACTCAACAAACTTTAACCGTCATAGTAGCGTTGCCCACGGTGTCGATCCGTCTTCCATATCTCCGTCCTTTCATTCAAGTTTAATGGGAATACCCGTCTCCTATTTTTATCCCCTTCAGTTGCCCCCTTCAGTCCTTGGATCCGTCTTTGAAATCTGACGGATTCATGGAATGATTATAGCGATGTATTGAGAGGGGACGGTCTTAGTACATCATTCGGACGACACGTGGCCTGAACTTCTGACGATGAACACGTGGTCCCCGTGGATTGGCTATTTCCCAAAATCGAGGCGTCGCTTCGTATCCCGCGCCTTTTGTTCTATAAAAACCCAGACATTTCACCCTTCATTTTCCCTTCTTACCAAAAAATTAGCAAGCAAGCGCAACCGTCACATCTGTCGTGTCTTCCGGTTGTTCAGCAGATCCGTCCATCGTTCCTCGTCAAAAACCATCTCGACCCGGTATGTATTCTAAACCTATCTCCGTCTTTCCTTTAATTTTATTGTTTCAAATGTATGCGCTTTCTTTAGATCCGTCGGTGTCTTAGGTTATACCGTCATAAATGTAGGTAATGTCTAGTGCGTCAAGTAACCAGTCGTTTGTCCGCGAGGGGGCGGGCTACGATGAAAAGTTTCCGTCAGGTCCAAGAGATCCTGACACTTCAAGTGAAGAAAGGAACCCGTCAAGTACCTCTTCTTCCCTTGATGGTGGTTCGGAGACGGAGAGTTCAGAGTCGTCCGGTAGTAGCTTGGACGGTGTGGATCCCCCCGTCCAATCAGTAATTGGCCTAGATGGCCTTAGAGAGTTCGTCATGCTGCCTCTTTGGACGATAAATGACTTTAGGTCGTCCATGACTGAATCTCAACTCAACACACTTAGGACCAAGTATCAAATACCAGACAACATCCGTCTACGCCTTCCCGAAAAATCTGAGAGATGCTACTACAAGGGGGTAGACGGTGTTGGGATTTACGAGCAAGCTTTAAAGGCGGGGCTCAGATTTCCATTAAGCTCTCTTCACCGTCGACTTCTTCAATACCTTGGTCTATCCGTCACCCAAATCTCCCCAAACACCTGGAGAGTGTTTATTGGGGTTGAGGTTTTGTATGGTGCAATGTCTGACGGTTCCCGAAGATTGACGGTGGAAGAGTTTTTCCACTGTTACCGTCCAACGGAGATCGTCAAATCCAAGGGGATGTATAGCTTCATAGCTAGAAGCCCATTATTGAGGCTCGTCAGTGACACTCCGGACTCGAACAGAGACTGGAAGAGTCGTTATTTCTTCCTGGAAGGGGACGAATGGATGTGTCGTCCAGGAGATATAACTAACATGCCCGTCGACACAACATGGGGCATAATGCCTCCGTCGGGTATGTGTATCCCTTTTGCTTTCGTTCAGTCTTTGAGGTTACTTTATTTTCTAGGTCTAACCGTCCTTTGTTACAGCTCGGGACCGTCCTCAGGTTAACTTGGAACAGTGGAGTTTTCTGGAAAGAATTTTTAATAAGACGAAACTGCAGGAGAGAACTTGGGCTCAACTCGTCACCCTTGATACTTTGAACTGGTATTGTGACGGACCCGAACCTTCATCCGCTGCCCGTCGATACGATAATAGAATTCGAAAACGTAAGTTTATTGAAACTATGTCCGTCTCTTTTTTATTACCTTTGTTTCTCAACCGTCTATGATTTGCAGAAATGGATGCCGCCAAGAGGAGAGCCCTCATTAAACAACAAGCAGCGAAGAAAAAACAGGACGGGGGTCAAACAAAGGGGACGATCCCGCCGGCACCGTCAAAATGAACTCAACAAAAAAAGACGGACCGCCCTCAAAAGAAACAAAAGACCACACTCGACCCCGTCGTGGCCTTGCAAGCTGAGAAAACGCCCGTCAAACATGGAAAAGGCAAAGGCTTAATGAAGGGTCCAACACCTTCAGGAGAGAAACCACCCGCTCTCTTTCAGGAGGATTCCAGCTATGCCCTCGAGAAGATGTCGTCTATACTGACAGTTGACGACTACGCAGACCTTGGCAACCATTCGACGGAGGCGATGGGTGAGACGGGCCTCTTCACCCTTGCACAGGTAATTTTTGAATCCGTCTAGTATGCTTGCTGAGTTATTTTACACCCGTCATTATCATGACATTGTGTTTCGCTTCCAGGCCATGGTGATGATGAAGGGGCTTTTTGGCCGTTGCCTCAATCATGAGACATCCATGGACCGTCTGAGACAGAAAAACAAGACGATGGAGGATGAGCTTCACGAGCTGAAAACGTATAAGATCAATGTAGACAGAAAGCTCAAGTGCTCGGAGCAAGTCAGAGGCGAAGTGGAGAAAGAGAATGGGCATCTACGCGAACTTTTAAAGGACAAGGAGAGACAACTGACGGAGGCAATGTCCAAGCTTGACAACGCAAAGGAGATAGCCGTCCAGGAGTACCGCGATTCTGATCTCCTTATAGCGGAGCTTGGGAACTCCTTTGCGGACGGGTTCGATGACGCTATCCGTCAGGTGAAGTCATCGTATCCTGACTTGGACGTATCTCATATTAACATTGATGCTCAAGGGCAAACTCTCGCTCAATCCGTTCGTTCAGAAAGCACAGATGAGGTGTTTGCCGTCACTACTCCAGCCGATGAAGGTGACGCTTTTCCTCCTAGCCAGCCAAATGACGGTCCATTGGTCGGGAACTCTTCTCCGAAGAATGAATAGGATGATTTTTAAAGTATTTTGTAAAGAATTTTTACCGTTGTAAAAGAACATCTTTTGAACCGTCAATTTGTGACTATTAATCTTGACTTATCAAACAATTTATTGCCTGTTGCTTGCTTATTATCCGTCATTTATTCAGATAATCCGTCCACCTTGTGAATGGACTTTCAAATGTATTTTCGCTAACCATCCACTTTGTGAACTAGGCTTTCTAATCTTTTTGTATAATCTGTCTACTTTATGGAGTTGTAAAGCTTTTCATCCTTCAGATGATCCGTCCATCACGTAGACTTTCACCCTTTGGGTGATCCGTCCACTTTGTGGACAGATAGGTTTTTTACCCTTTGGGTGCTCCGTCCACTTTGTGGACTTGTAGGTTTTTCACCCTTTGGGTGATCCGTCCACTTTGTGGACTCGTAGGTTTCTCACCTTTGGGTGATCCGTCCACTTTGTGGACTTGTAGGTTTCTCACCCTTTGGGTGATCCGTCCACTTTGTGGACTCGTAGGTCTCTCACCTTTGGGTGATCCGTCCACTTTGTGGACTTGTAGGTTTCTCACCCTTTGGGTGATCCGTCCACTTTGTGGACTCGTAGGTCTCTCACCTTTGGGTGATCCGTCCACTTTGTGGACTCGTAGGTTTCTCACCCTTTGGGTGATCCGTCCACTTTTTGGACTTATAGGTTTTTCACCCTTTGGATGATCCGTCCACTTTGTGGACTTATAGGTTTTTCACCTTTGGGTGATCCATCCACTTTGTGGACTCATAAATTTCACCGTTTTGAAATGATCCGTCCACTTTTGGACTAGTAGATTTTCCTCAGTATGCATTTTAAAAGTCTTCACATAAGTTCAACAAACCAAGCTATCAATGGAAAAGAAAAACTGAGCTCTAAAAAGCAAAAGCTACAACTGTCTAAAAACTAAACTGAAAAATAATATAGTAGGTATTGTGACTGCTGCACTATTGGTAGTACTTCTTCAGGTGCTCCGTGTTCCAGGGATGGCATAATTTCTTTTCGTCTAATGTCTCCAAGTAGTACGTTCCTTTCCTGCGCCATGAGATGATTCTGTACGGGCCTTCCCAGTTGGGACCCAGCTTTCCCATTGATGCGTCTTTCGTAGCGCCAAGCACTTTTCGTAACACTAGATCTCCAGCCTTGAAGTCCCGGTGCCGAACCTTCGAGTTGTAATGTTTTGCCATCATGTCCTGGTACCGCGCCAGTCTTTGGGCCGTTGTTGCCCTAACTTCATCTACAAGGTCAAGCTCAAGACGTAATGTTTCAACATTCTTGCTCTCGTCATAGCTTTCCACGCGGTAGCTCGTCAACCCCACTTCTGCCGGTATGAGGGCTTCGGCACCAAACGCCAATCGAAACGGTGTCTCTCCCGTCGGTGTTCTTGCCGTTGTTCTGTACGCCCATAGGACACTTGGTAGCTCGTCCGGCCATATGCCCTTTGCCCCCTCGAGCCGGGTCTTGATGATCTTTAACAAGGACCGGTTCGTGACTTCTACTTGTCCGTTGGCCTGTGGATGAGCGGGCGACGAGTAGTGATTCTTGATTCCCAGCTGAGAACAAAAGTCTCGGAACGCATCGTTGTCGAATTGCTTCCCGTTGTCCGACACGAGCACTCTTGGGATCCCATATCGGCAAATAATATTTCTCCATACAAAGTTGCGAATATTTTTCTCCGTGATAGTAGCAAGAGCTTCTGCTTCCACTAACTTGGTGAAGTAGTCGATACCAACTACCAAGAACTTCAGTTGTCTCGCCGCTATCGGAAATGGACCCATGATGTCTAACCCCCATTGTGCGAACAGCCATGGGGCCGTCATGGGTGTGAGTTCCTCCGTTGGCTGCCTAATAAGATTGCCGAACCGTTGACACTTATCACAGGCTCTCACGTACATATGGGCATCCTTCTGCATTGTCGGCCAGTAATACCCTGCTCGGAGTAGCTTGTGTACCAAAGACCTTGATCCTGAGTGGTTTCCACAAATCCCTTCATGAACTTCTCTCATTACGTAGTCTGCTTCGTCATGGCCCAGGCATCTTAGATATGGTCGGGAGAATCCTCTTTTGTAAAGGATGCCTTTAATCAGTATGAATCGAGCAGCCCTAACCTTCAATTTCCTTGCTTCTTCCTTCCCGTCTGGTAGCTTGCCGTCCTTGAGGTACGCCACAATTGGAACCGTCCAATCGTCTTTAGTGGTTAACTCCTGCACCTGAACATTATCTAATAACGACGAATATTGGACGAAGGACAATACCTGCTCTGGGACGACCATAGGTTCGGCCGAAGCAACCTTTGCAAGTCGATCTGCTTCTTGATTCTCTTCTCTCGGGACCTGAGTTATCGTGAATTGGAGGTCACTCGTTCGACCCTTCACTTCTCTGAGGTACCTTCTCATTCGTTCATTCCTGCAATCATAACTCCCATTAACTTGGCTAGCTACGATTTGGGAATCGGAGTAGACCATTGCCTTCCTGGCCCCAGCTGCTATTGCAAGCTCCAATCCCGCCATCAGGGCCTCATACTCCGCTTCATTATTCGTGGTGGGGAACTCCAGACGGATCATACATTCAATCTTATCTCCTTCCGGGGTATGGAGTACAACCCCGACTCCTCCCGCGTGCTTATTGGAGGATCCGTCTATGTGAATTCTCCATGTGGGCGTCTCTTCTGCCCCCTGCTCCTCATGTGTAGTGAATTCCGCGATGAAGTCTGCCAATATTTGTCCTTTCACAGCTGTCCGTGGCTGGTATTGGATATCGTACTCGCTCAGCTCGATAGCCCACAAAGCCATCCGTCCGGCCGTTTCAGGGTTGTTCATTGCTCTCCGCAATGGCTGGTCCGTCAGGACTATTATCGCGTGTGCTTGAAAATACGGCTTCAGTTTTCGAGCTGCAGTTACAAGTGCGAAGGCGAGTTTCTCCATCCGTGGATACCTCTCCTCTGCGCCTCGTAGCGCCCGGCTTACAAAGTACACGGGCTTCTGTACCTTCCCTTCCTCTCTTATGAGAGCCGCACTTACTGCTGCCGATGAGACAGCAAGGTACATGAATAATTCCTCCCCTAACGTAGACGGGCTAAGCAATGGCGGGGCAGAGAGATATGCCTTCAACTCTTCAAATGCCCTTTGGCATTCGTCCGTCCACTCAAAAGATCTCCTTAGCGTTCTAAAGAAAGGGAGACACTTGTCTGTTGCTCTCGATGCGAACCTATTTAAGGCTGCTATCTTCCCTATCAGGCTTTACACTTCCTTCACCATCCTCGGAGGAGATAGATCCATAATTGCTTTCACTTTCTCGGGGTTGACCTCAATGCCACGGTGGGACACCATGAACCCTAAGAACTTTCCAGCAATTACTCCGAATCCGCATTTGCTTGGGTTCAGCTTCATTTTGTACGTTCGAAGAGTGTCGAAGGTCTCCTGGAGGTCCCTCAGATGATCCGACACCTTTACACTTTTTACCAACATGTCATCTACGTAGACTTGGACGTTCCAGCCAATCTGGTGCTCGAACATTTTGTTCATTAATTGTTGGTATGTGGCTCCTGCATTCTTGAGCCCGAATGGCATCACCTTGTAGCAAAAAAGCCCTTGACTCGTCACAAATGATGTCTTCTCTTGATCTGTCTTCTCCAACTTAATTTGGTTATACCCCGAGAAGGCGTCCATAAAGCTCAACAACTCATGTTTTGCGGTAGAGTCCACCAAGGCGTTAATCCGTGGGAGCGGGTAACTGTCTTTAGGGCACGCCTTATTTAGATCCGTGAAATCAACGCACATTCTCCACTTCCCATTTAACTTTTTGACCATTACCACATTTGCCAGCCAGTCTGGGTAGTATACCTCTCGTATGAAGTTTGCTTCTCGTAGCTTCTGCACTTCCTCTGCTGCGACTCGATCCCGCTCAGGGGCAAACACGCGCTTCTTTTGTCGAACCGGGGGGAAGGAAGGTGATACATTCAATTTATGAACTATGACTGCTGGATCTATTCCCGGCATGTCGTCATGGCTCCATGCAAATACGTCTTGGTTTTCTTTAAGGAACAGTAGGAGGGCATGTCGAACCATTTGGTCGACCGAGGTTCCTATCCTGGTGGTTCGATCGTGCCTTGAATCATCTAGTTGTACTTCTTCCAATGTCTCCACGGGTTCTACCACTGTTCTCTGTTCTTCGATGCTCATTGTCTGTACATGGTCATCCATCTCCATCATGGCCACGTAACATTCCCGTGCAGTCACCTGATTTCCGCTCAGTTCTCCAACTCCATGTTCAGTGGGAAACTTGATCATCAGATGGTAGGTTGAAGTGATGGCCTTCCATGCGTTGAGAGTAGGACGTCCGAGTATGGCGTTGTATGCTGAGGAGCAATCAACCACTAGAAAGGAGACGCTTTTAGTTATCTGTTATGGGTAGTCTCCTACCGTCACTGCCAATATGACGGATCCCAAAGGATGGACCCGGGTTCCCCCAAAGCCGATGAGGGGCGCGCATACCGGGATCAGGCGCTCCTTTGCAATTCCCATCTGCTGGAACGCAGGATAGTAAAGGATGTCTGCTGAGCTCCCGTTGTCTACTAGAACCCGGTGGACGTTGAAGTCTCCTACCTGTATGCTAACCACTAGCGCGTCGTCATGGGGGTGGTGAAGGCGCCGGGCCTCGTCTTCAAAAAACTCGATACTGGAGTCATTTCGTCGTATTCTTTCCAGTGAAGGTCCCGTCGATTGGACACTTTGTACCATCCGTAAATAGGTCTTTCTGGCCTTTTTGGACGATCCTGCTGAAGCGTTGCCCCCCATTATCATCCGTATTTCTGCTACCGGTGGTCTGGGACGCTCGTTTTCCCTCCTAGGATTCTGCTCCTGGGGTTGATCAGTTCTTTCCTTCCTTACAAACCTCTGCAACCTTTCCTACCTTATAAGTGCTTCGATCTGTTGCTTCAAGTCATAACAGTCCGTTGTATCATGACCGTGGTCACGGTGAAAACGGCAATATCTATCTCTCGGTCTCTTGTTCGGATCTCCCTTCAACTTGCCCGGGAATGTCAAGCTTCCTTCATCTTTGATTTGCATTAGCACTTGGTCAATTGGGGCTGTGAGGGGGGTGAAGCTTGTAAACTTCCCCGAAGGTGGTTTGGATCTTCGGTCTTCTCGTCGATCTCGGGTTCTAGCCATTTTTCGTCTGTTATCTGGTTTCACATCTTCCTGTCTTTCCCTTTTCTTTGGTTTATAGTCGTCTCTGGCCAGCAAGGCATCCTCCGCGTTCATATACTTCGTCGCCCTGTAATATACATCGGACATAGTCTTTGGGTCATTTTTGCATAGAGAGAACAAGAACTTACCCTCTCGCAGTCCGTTCGTGAACGCTGCCACAAGTATCTTGTCATCTGCCTCATCTATCGAGAGTGATTCTTTGTTAAAACGGGCTATATAAGACCTCAATGTCTCGTCTTCTCGTTGCTTAATACCTAGTATACATGTAATAGACCTCTTGTGCCGATGACTTCCAATGAAGTGCGATACAAACTGCGCGCCTAATTCCTTAAAAGTGCTGATGGAATTGGGCGTCAGCCTACTGTACCAATCCCTTGCGGGCCCTTTCAAGGTGGTGAGGAAAGCCCTACACATGATTTCGTCCGGTACCCCCTGAAGATGCATTAGGGTTCTGAAAGACTCCAGGTGATCCAACGGGTCCTTGGATCCGTCATAGTTTTCCACATGGGGCATGCGAAATTTTGCAGGAACGGGGCATGAATTTACCAACGTTGTGAATGGGGAATCCGTTCTGTGGACTAGGTCGTCCAGGTTGCTGGATACCCGTCCTTTAAGGGCGTTCATCATCGCATCCATTCGTTCCCTCATCTCCTGTATTTCGGTGGCTATGTGAGTCGGCACAGCGTCTAAGACAAGTGGTTGGTTGGTTTCCTGTCGCTCGGGTCTAGTCGGAGCATTGCTGCCCTCAGGTCTTTCCGCGTTCCTTCCTTCAAGACTAGCGCCCTCCTGATCTTCCTGTGGTGCACTCTGGTGTGCGGTCATCTGCCGCAACTGCTCTTCCAAATCATGATTCTGCTTAGTGAGGCGCTCAACCTCCGCCGCAAGCGTTTGGACCTGCCTCTCCAGAGCGGTGGCGCGCGGTTCATCGCCTTGATTGTTATTTGTGGCCATCGATCGGGTGAGTGCCATGCAACTCTTTGTCTCAGGGGTAGAGCGAGGCTAAAATAGTCAGAAGATTTTTTTCTTCCGTTCTGTTATTGTTTCCCACAGACAGCGCCAACTGATGATGCCGAAAATATCACCAATGAGTTGCAAGCACCCTCCGCCCAAAGTTATACCTGCAAAAAGAAAACAATAGACCTAAAGAGAGCACCGGTGTGGTGCCGGCCAAAAACCCTCCGAAGGTCAAGTCAGAATCTTGTGCCTTTTACCCTAAAGTGCCAGAGTAAAGAATATTATGCGTACCTTCGTATCTAGGGTTTTTGGGGTATTTATATTGAGTGGAATTACCTTTCTTTTAGGATACAACTTCCTTCTCAAGTTCCTTTCCCTATAGGAGTCTTACCAAACGTGTGTCGCAAGAAGTCCAAGTATGCACGTTTGCGTGGGGATAAAGAAAAAGCCCAGTCGAAACATGCCAAATGACATGCAACCCGGAATCTGCAATTAACTTATACATGACGGATACTCAACAAACTTTAACCGTCATAGTAGCGTTGCCCACGATGTCGATCCATCTTCCATATCTCCGTCCTTTCATTCAAGTATGGGAATACCCGTCTCCTATTTTTATCCCCTTCATAACCCATCAATTTTCAAAGAAAGTGATTGGAGAAAAGAAAAAGACTAATAGCATCAATTCATAGTAAGACCACAGAACTTGTCGCAACATGCTTACCTCAGAAACATTTTAGGCGCCTTAACCACAAACATGGCCTCATAACTATACTGTCATCATAAAAAGTTTGAGACCATTTTTGAATTAGCTAATACATTAGTCTTGATAAATTCCCTTAATGCGAAGGCGTAGCTTATTTATTGTCGAGTTGAAGTTTATACAAACAAAACAAGAGAAATAAATTATGTGGCTCAAAAGAAAATTTTACTTGGATACATTCAAAAAGCAGGAAATATTAAACATAAGCGAGGAATGTATTACTGAGCCAAGAATGCCATTAGGTCGTTGAAATTGCAGTAATTCTCTCATGCCTGCCTCTATAAGAAAGTAGGAAATCCCAATATTGATTCCAAGCTATCTTCCCGGTTCTTATTATTCGAAGCCGGCCTCTATATCTGATTTACTATTTTCTTGTTGTCCGATTATTTCTATTCTGGCCAAAGGTAGGGCAGAACAGATTGCAATACCAGATATGTGCCAAAGATGATCAAGCAGTTGATTAACACAAGGCACTGATGACCTGATAGGCACAGAGCCATAGCCTAAAAGGTCACCATACGAACTCTTTCCCTCAAGTGCTTCCAGTATTGGGGGCATAGAAGCCAAACTGGCTTCACTGCATTGTACATGACCAAGAAACAGAGGCACTTCCATCTCTTGTAAGAGAATCTTTTGTATCTTCACTTAAAGTTTATGCCTCGTATAGTTCCCAGAGCCATCCAATAAGTGGAGGAACCAGAAAGTGGAACTGCTTAATTAAAGCCCCGAGGACTCAATTTACAGTGCAATTGCATATTTATAATTGAAATGGGAATTCTCATCTCCCTCCCAAGTAGAAAGCATACAAGGAGAACAGAATAAAATTGTCGTAGTAGGAGAAGAGCATATAGAGCAAAACAAGGTGCACTAAGAAATATACATCCATTGCTCATAAGTCATAGGTAAAATCATACTACTTGGAAGTTCACTACTAATCTACCTCCCAAATCCATATTATTAGCCCAGGTTGTGTCACTGCCTGCTTGCTTTGATTCTTGATGATGCCGAAGAAATTGCCAGTAAGCTGCGAGCACTCTCCAAATCAAAACAACACCTGTGAAGAGAAAATAGAAGACCGAACAGAGAGCACCGGTGTGGTGCCAGCCAAAAACCCTCCGACAATCAAGTTAGAGTCTTTTAAACAACCCTAGAGTGCCAGAGTTGAGATAACTGTGTGTACCTTGGCTTATGAGGGTTTTGGGGTATATATATATAGTGGCACAGATCCAAAATAAGCGCCTTGATGAGAAAGTACTTTCATTCTAGGAGAGTAATTTGTGGGTTTTGCGTATTATCTAGAGCCTTTTTCCTTATAGGAGTCTTTTTAACTGGGGCCAAGCGTGTAGCGCAAGAACTTTCCTTATATGCACGTATGTAGAAGACAAAACAGGTGAAGGATGAAGGTTGGGTTATTCCTTTAGCTTTCATTTACCAAGGTCGTCACTCTACGTACGTCTCCCATACGGTTGTTAACCTAAGTACCTCTCCGAAAAGGCCGTCAGCTTGGGACCTTTAGTGGTGACTCCGTCAGCTAATACTTTAACCTAACGCTGTCACGTATGGGATGTGGCTTCGAGCATCAAAAGGAGACATCCTAATGACAATGGCTGACGGGTTCTATATTCCCGTCAGCCTTCTTAACGTATTGACAACCTTTAAAAAACATCACTATCAACTGCCCCCCACTCCATTACCCCGTCAACTGTGGGTGACGGGTTATGGGGTTGATGTTATTGGGGAAATGGTTCATGCATGGTAATTCGCGCCATCGTCATTAAATGGTGGGACACATGACTTGGACTAATTGGCTCCGTGTCTGGACGAGCGTGTCGCTTCGTTTTTCGCGCCCCCTCTCTCCTATATATATTTCATTTTTTCACCTTTTTTCCACTTTTCACATCCTGTTCATTCCGAGAGAAAGAGAGCGTCATTGCTGATCTCATCGCGCCGTCAACTAGATTGCCGTTAGCTTCTTATGGCCGTCCTTTTACTCGTAAGTTCCCTTCACTTTACCTTTTTATTTTTCTAGTAATGCCCTTTAGTGAAGTCGTCTGCCTAGGATCTTAGAATAAAAACCGATTGCTTGTAGGTAGTCAGATGTCTAGGGAGACGACGAGTGATCAATCGTTGATCCGCGATGGAGCGAGTTACGACGAGGTTTTTCAATCAGACAGTGAGCCCGCGGAGGGCCTATCCTGGTCGTCAGAAAGGGAAACATCAACTCCTTCTGATGGGGAAGTAGAGAGTTCTAAAGAAAGTGAGGTGAGCAAGGACGGTGGAGAAGTGAAGGTAGTTGACGGAGACCAGAGGATCAACGAAAAAGGCAGTACCAGTGACGAGGGTCAGAGTGACGACGAGGAAGCCTTAGAGAGTACCTCGGGAGCTTCTGGTGATGATCGTCCCTTCATCCTACCTCCAGAATGGTCCATCAACAAGTTCCTTCGGACGATGTCGGAAAATGTTTTCAAAAGTTTGCGATCTCCGTTACCAAATACCAGACGACATTCCCATTCGCCTTCCCGAGGAAGGTGAGAGGTGTTATTCGGGACAAACCGCAGACGTAGGCATGTATGATGCCATGTTTGCCGCCAGATTAAGGCTGCCACTGACGGTGTTGCATCGTCAGCTGGCTAATTTTCTGGGGATATCCGTCAGCCAAATTGCCCCTATCGCTTGGCGAACCTTTATTGGTGCCGAAATCCTGTGGGGTCGTCTGAGGGGTGGGAACCGTCAGTTAACCCTGTACGAGTTCTTTTGGTGCTACTATCCGCAACACATCTCCTCGTCCAAGGGGGTGTACCATTTTGCAGTGAGAGAAAAAGAGTTGAAATTGGTGTTAGACATGCCCGATTCCAATAGGACGTGGAAGGGCAGATATTTCTTTGTAGAAGGGACGAACTGGGTATGCCTTCAGGAGGAATGGGAGTCAATGCTCAACAGTTTTGATAACACATAGGCACATGTTAGAAATTCAAGTTAATCACATCAGCCTTCTCGCTTCGTTTACCTATTTGGTATTCTAACCCGTCATCTTTTATTGCAGCTAACAATCGTCCGCGCATTACCGCAGAGCAAAAGGATTTTATTCGTCGAGTGACGGCCATCCCTTTGGACGAGAGAAAGTGTCGAGACTTAATCACGTTAGATACTCTTCATTTATATTGTGGTGGTCTCGAACCGACGGAGGAAGCTTGCAAATTAAATGCTTATTCCCGTCGGCATGAGTATCTCTCAACTTCTTGTCTTTATCCTAACACTGTCTCTTTCTAACCTTTATTTTTGCAGAAATTGAGTCAGCTAAGCAACGGGTTCGAGCTGCCACTGCTGCTAAGAAAAAAGAGCAAGAGAGGGCTAGGGGCGAGTTGACCCCACCGTCTGCCCCAAAGCCCGTCGAGAGGGCCATGGCCAAAAGGAAGCCTAGCGGTAGGGATGATCGTCTAGGGAAAAAGGTTGCCCCAACTCCCAAGGACAAGTCTTCAAGAAGGCCGTCACCTCCCAAGTCTGTTCATGGGGTAGGCAAGGGACCAATGACCTCGTCAGGCCCCATCACCCAAGGATCCGTACGCCGTCTATTGACCCACAAGGATTATGCTATAGAGGTGACAAAATCCATCTTAAAGGATGAGGAGATGGATCCTTGTGCGGAGCAGGCTACTGACGAGATAGGGGCGTCGGGCCTTTTTGATCTCACGAGGGTATGCGTCTCTTTTTACTTTGGTGTTCAACCAATCTTAACATCCTGACGTTGTTTTATCTTTTTCAATGTAGGCTATGGTTCACATGAAGGCTTTGTCAGATAGGTGCTCCGCCAAGGAGGGGGTGATTGCCTGTCTGCATGAGCGCATCAAGTATTTGGCTGACGGTCAAGCGCAATACAAGGATGCAAACCGTATCTTGGGCGCGAAGCTGAAAGATTTTAAGGAAAAGCTGGCGGAGGAAAGCCATCGCCGTAAGCAGGAAGAAGAGGCTAAGCTAACGACGGAGAAAAAGCTGAAGTCCATCCTAGTCCAGGTGGAAACGGCTAGGAATGACGCAGTGACGGAGTTTAAGGACTCATCATCTTTCATTGACGCTTGTGCTGCCTACTACGGGGACGGGTTTGAGGATTGCTTGAAGCAAGTGAAATCCATTTATCCTGACTTGGATTTATCGAAGGTTTCCATGGACGAGTCTATCCCGTCAACCCCCGCAGGAGACATCGTCAATGAGGAAGGTGACAATGCTAATCAGAGGGATGATAGCGTTGTCCTTGCTCAACCAGCCGCAGACCAGCCCATCAGCTTGACTCTAGCGAATCCTTCTGGCAACGACCTATGTGTCGTCAGCCCTTCTATTCCTTTCGTCCAGCCCTTGGTCGTTGATGATGACGGAAGGTCTTAAGATCCCCAAACTGCATGAACCCTAGCACGTTTCGCCCCTTCTTTTTCTTCTTCTTTCTTTTTTTTTTTTTTTAAGGAAAAGTGTAGACGAACTGTAATACTTGACGCCCGTTTTTCTGGGCTTTTGTAAAGACATTGTTTGTGTCAATCTTAATATTTTGCCTTATGTTCAGAGCATGTTTCTCTCTTTTTATGTTAAAATCACTTGCTCGTAATGATCCCGTCGCCTGTAGATGACGGCGCTGGTTTAATTATTTTAAAGTGAAAAAACGACGTCAACCTGTCCATTCTTATCTTTAAAATTTTAACCTTGTGCTTATCAATCTTTTGATGGCGTCAGCCTCCTTTTAACTCAGACCTTGAGCTGCTTTATCAAACCGTCAGCTTCATAAGCGATGGTATTGACTATTGTTTGCCATATATCCGTCACGTTTTGGTGCAGTAAGCTTTTCTTTTAATTACCAACCTACTTTAGGATGTTTGCTATATACCCGTTACTTTGTACATGGCGGCGTCAACTTCACAATCTAATATAGGTAAGTGACGATTCTGACATGGGTAAGTGACGGGTTCAGTATAACGCTTAATAAAGACGTCAAATCAGCACTTTGTTACCCGTGCACTTTATGTACTTAGTGATTTGGTGGGAAGAGCAATAAAGTCATCCACTCTTTGTTCTTAGATGTAAGGTCGTCCACTTTTGTGGACTTGGCTATAGGGCCGTCCACTTTGTGGACTTAGCCTTAGGGCCGTCCACTCTTGTGGACTTGGTTGTGAGGTCGTCCAATTTGTGGACTTAGTTATGAGGTCGTCCACTTTGTGGACTTTAGCCATAAGGTCGTCCAATATGTGGACTTAGTTGTGAGGTCGTCCACTTTGTGGACTTGGCCATAAGGTCGTCCAATTTGTGGACTTAGTTGTAGGTCGTCCACTTTGTGGACTTAGCCATAAGGTCGTTGAATTTGTGGACTTAGTTGTAGGTCGTCCACTTTGTGGACTTAGTTGTAGAGGACTTGCTGTTTTCTTCAAGACATAATAAACTTACTAGTTGTCCAAGTGATAGGTGCCCTTTCTTAGCCATGATATAATCTTGTAGGGTCCTTCCCAATTTGGGCCAAGCTTTCTTTGTGCGGGATCTCTGGCTGCACCCATTACTTTCCTTAAAACAAGGTCTCTGACTTTGAAGTCTCGATGCTTGACTCGGGAGTTGTAGTGCTTGGCCACGAGGTCCTGGTATCGTGCGAGTCCCGGCTCAGCCACCGCCCTTACCTCGTCAATTAGATCCAGTTGTAAACGAAACTCTTGATCATTTCTTCCCTCGTCTTGATTGTCCACCCTATAACTCATGAGTCCTATCTCGGCTGGAATGATCGCTTCACTTCCGTATGTCAGTTGGAAAGGGGTTTCTCTTGTAAGGGTTCGTACTATCGTTCTGTATGCCCATAACATGCTAGGTAGCATCTCAGGCCATATGCCCTTTGCCCCCTCGAGCCGAGTCTTGATGATTCGAAGCAAGGATGGGTTGGTGACTTCAACTTGTTCGTTTGCTTGAGAATGGGGCTGGGGAGGAATAATGGTTCTTGATTCCTAACTCTGAACAAAAGGCTCGAAAGGAGTCGTTGTCAAATTGTTTACCGTTGTCTGAAATTAAGACTCTTGGAATTCCGTACCTACAAACAATGTTTCTCCATACAAAACTCCTTATATTCTTTTTAGTGATTATGTAGCTAAGGCTTCAGCTTCAACCCATTTGGTAAAGTAATCGATGCCGACAACGAGGAACTTCAGCTTCCTTGTTGCCATTGGTAATGGTCCCATGATATCCAACCCCCACTGAGCGAATGGCCATGGGACGGTTATGGGGGTCAATTCTTCCGCCGACTGCCGAATGATATTACTGAACCTTTGATACTTGTCGCAAGCTCTCACATAAACCTGGGCGTCATTTTGCATTGTCGGCTAGTAGTATCCTGCCCAAATCAACTTATGTACCAACGACCGTGATCCAGAGTGGTTGCCGCATATCCCCTCGTGTACTTCTCTCATAACATAGCTTGCTTCTTCGGGGCCTACACATCTTAAATACGGTCGAAAAAACCCCCTCTTGTAGAGGACATCCTTTATCAAGACAAACCGTGCTGACCGGACCTTCAGCTTCCTTGCAGCCTCCTTCCCCTCAGGTAGCGTGCCATATTTCCAATTGTTTTCGGAACCAATTTCCTGTATGTTGACAATGTCTATTAATGGTGAGGGCTGAGTAAAAGAAAGTACCTCGTCAATGGTGATCATAGACCTCGCAGATGCGGCTTTGGAGAGACGGTCGACATGTTCGTTTTCTCCTCTTGGAATTTGGACTATTTTGGCTTGCAGCCCATCTATTCTCTTTTTCGCTTGCTCCCAATACTTCTTCATTTTTTCGCCCTTGCACTCGTACTCGCCGTTTACTTAGCTTGTAACGACCTGGGAGTCGCAGTGAACAACTACGTTCGTGGCCTCTACAGCTTGGGCAAGGTCTAAACCTGCTATCAGGGCTTCGTACTCAGCTTCATTATTAGTTGTAGGAAAATCGAGCCGAATCATACATTTGAGCTCGTCGCCTTCCGGAGATTTAAGTACAACCCCTACCCCTCCAGCCTTCTTGTTGGACGACTCGTCAGTGAAAACGCTCCATTAGGGATTTTTTCCCTCTTCGCCTTCCGCGCTGGTGAACTCCGCAATAAAGTCGGCAACCGCTTGTCCCTTGATGGCGATGCGGGGGCGATATTGTATGTCAAATTCGCTTAATTCTATCGACCACAATACCATTCGTCCGGCAGCCGCAGGGCTGCCCATTGCTCGTCGCAAAGGTTTGTCAGTTAGGAGGACTATCGTATGGGCTTGGAAATATGGCTTGAGTTTACGGGCGCCGTGACCAAAGCAAAGGCAAGTTTTTCCATGGTGGGATATCTCTCTTCTGCACCCTACAATGCCTTGCTCGCATAGTACACGGGTCGTTGAACCTTGTCATCTTCTCTGATTAAGGCCGCACTGACAGCTGCCGGGGAAACGGCCAGATAGAGGAACAGTTCTTCTTTTGGTTGTGAAGGGCTTAGTAACGGCGGCGAAGAAAAATAGACCTTCAGATCTTCGAACGCTTGTTGGCATTCGGCCATCCATTCAAAGGATTTTTTCAATGTTTGGAAGAAAGGTAGACATCTATCTGCCGCCTTCGACACGAATCTACTAAGCACGGCGACCCTGCCATTGAGGCTTTGTACTTCCTTCATATTTTTAGGAGGGGTCATCCCCATAATGGCCTGAATCTTGTCCAGGTTGGCCTCGATACCTCTTTGGGATACCATGTACCCTAAGAACTTTCCTGTCGTCACTCCAAAGGCACACTTGCTTGGATTGAGCTTCACGTTGTAGGAGCGAAGAGTATCAAATGTTTCCTTGAGATCCTCCAAATGAGCTTCTTCCCTTTGACTTTTAACCAGCATGTCGTCGACATATACTTGGACGTTTCTTCCAATCTGTCGTGCAAACATCTTGTTCATAAGCCTCTGATAGGTTGCGCCAGCGTTTTTTAGGCCAAAGGGCATGACCTTGTAGCAAAAGAGGCCTTGGATCATTACGAACGAAGTCTTCTCTTGATCAGCTTCATCCTTTCGGATTTGGTTATACCTAGAAAGTGCATCCATGAAGCTCAGCAGTTGATGTTTGACTGTAGAATCCACTAAGATGTCGACCCGCAGGAGGGGGTAGCTATCCTTGGGGCATGCTTTGTTTAAGTCTGTGAAGTCGATGCACATCCTCCATTTCCCGTTGTTCTTTTTGACCATCACGACGTTTGCCAACCAATCAGGGTAGTACACTTCCCTGATAAATCCTGCCTCTTGTAGTTTGCGGACTTCTTCTGCTACTGCTTGATCTCTTTCTTGGGCAAAGGTTCTTTTCTTCTGTCAGATGCGCGGGAAAGATAGCAACACGTTCAACCTGTGCACCATAACTGATGGGTCGATTCCTAACATGTCTTCGTGGCTCTATGCGAACACGTCCCTATTTTCTTTCAAGAAGGTCGTGAGTTCTTGACGTACTGTCGGGTCGGCTAGGGTGCCGATTTTGGTAGTTTGCTCCGGGTGGGGTTCGTTAAGAAGCACGTCTTCGAGCCTCTCGGCGGGGTCTGCCACCACTCGACGTTCCTCTATGTTCATGGCCTGGATGTCATTGTCCATTTCCATCATGGCCACATAACATTCGCGTGCGGATACTTGATTTCCTCTCAATTCTCCAATTCAATGATCAGTAGGGAATTTTATCATCAAATGGTATGTTGAGGTTATGGCTTTCCATGAGTTGAGGGTTAGACGTCCTATGATGGCATTGTAAGCCGACGAGCAATCGACTACCAGGAATGTTACATTCCGGGTGACCTACTATGGGTAGTCTCCAATGGTTACTGCCAAAGTGACAGCGCCGAGCGGAAGTACCCTCGCTCCTCTAAAGCCAACGAACGGGGCTTTAGTCGGAACTAGTCGTTCCCTTTCAATTCCCATCTGTTGGAAAGCGGGATAGTAAAGGATGTTTGCTGAACTACCGTTGTCTACGAGGACTCGGTGTATGTTATAGTCTCCTGCCTGTATGGTGACGACCAAAGCGTCATCATGGGGATGATGAGGCGCCGAGCGTCTCCTTTTGAAAATTCAATGGGGGGATTATCAATCTGCGACCTTTCAAGTGCGAGACTTGTCATCTAGACGTTCTGAACCGTTCTAAGGTATGTCTTTCGGGCTTTCTTGGATGACCCGACGGTCATGGTGCCTCCTACAATCATCCTTATATCTCCTACAGGTTGCCTGGGGCGATCATTGTCTCGCCGAGGGGCTTGATTTTGTGGAGGGTCCGCCCTCTCCTTGTTGACGAACCTCTGCAGCCTTCCTCGCCTAATAAGAGCTTCTATTTGCTGTTTCAAGTCATAGCAATCAATGGTGTCATGGCCATGATCTTAATGAAAACGGCAGTATTTGTCCCTTGGTCTCCTATTCGGATCTCCCTTCAGTTTTCCAAGAAAGACCAAAGTTTCTTCATCTTTAATCTGCATTAGTACCTGGTCGATGGGCACGTTTAGGGGAGTGAAGTTCGTGAATCTTCCTATAGGCGGCTTGGGTCGTTGATCATCCCGCCGTTCTCTTGTTCTAGCCATTTTTCGTCCCCTGTCCGGTTATGCATCTTCCTGCCTCTCCCTCTTTCTGGGCTTGTCCTCTCGGGCCAGTAACGCGTCTTTTGCGTTCATATACTTCGTCGCCCTGTAAAATACGTCAGACATAGTCTTCGGGTCATTCTTGTACAGAGAAAACAGGAACTTACCCTTTCGTAGCCCGTTTGTGAATGTTGCCACAAGTATCTTGTCATCGGCCTCATCTATCGAGAGGGATTCCTTGTTGAACCGGTCTATGTATGATCTTAAGGTCTCGTCTTCTCGCTGCCTGATGTTCAACAAACATGCAGTAGATTTCTTATGCCGGTGACTCCCGATAAAGTGTGATACAAACTGTGTGCCTAATTCCTTAAAAGTGCTGATGGAGTTAGGTGCCAGCCTACTGTACCAGTCCCTTGCAGGTCCTTTCAACGCGGTGAGGAAAGCCTTACACATGATTTCGTCTGGCACGCCCTGAAGATGCATTAGGGTCCTAAAAGATTCCAAGTGATCCAAAGGGTCCTTGGATCCGTTATAGTTCTCGATGTGTGGCATGCGAAACTTTGGAGGAAGAGGGTATGAATTCATGAGCACTGTGAAGGGTGAATCTGTTCTATGGACTAGGTCGTCCAGGTCGCTAGAGATTCATCCCCTCAGGGCGCTCATCATCACGTCCATACGTTCCCTCATCTGCTGCATCTCAGCTGCGATATGAGGCAGTAAGGTGTCCAAGACGGACGGCGGGTTGGTCTCCTGCCGCTCCGGTCTAGTCGGGGCATTACTACCCTCAGGCCCTACCGCGTTCCTCCCCTCCGAACTAGCGTCTTCCTGGTCTTCCTCTGGTGCACTTTGGTGTGCGTTCCTTTGTCGTAGTTGCTCTTCTAAATCATGATTCTGCTTGGTGAGACGCTCAACTGCCGCCGCGAGCGTTTGGACTTGCCTCTCTAGTGCTATGGCGTGCGGTTCTTCACCTTGATTGTTGGTTGTTGCCATTGATCTAGTGAGTACCATGCAACTTTTTGTCCTAGGAATAGAGCAAAGGCTAAATAGTCTTCTCTACGCTCTCGTTTCCCATAGACAGCACCAACTGATGATGCCGGAGAAATCGCCAGTAAACTGTGAGCACTCTCCAAATCGAAGCAACACATGCGAAGAGAAAATAGAAGACCGAACAGAGAGCATCGGTGTGGTGCCAGCCAAAAACCCTCCGACGATCAAGTTAGAGTTTTTTAAACAACCTTAGAGTGCCAGAGTTGAGATAACTGTGCGTACCTTGGCTTATAAGGGTTTTGGGGTATATATATATAGTGGCACGAATTCGAAATAAGCACCTTGGTGAGGAAGTACTTTCCTTCTAAGAGAGTAATTTGTGGGTTTTGCATATTATCTAGAGCCTTTTTCCTTATAGGAGTCTTTTTAACTGGGGCCGAGCGTGTAGCGCAAGAACTTTCCTTATATGCACGTATGTAGAAGACAAAACAGGTGAAGGATGAAGGTTGGGTTATTCCTTTAGCTTTCATTTACTAAGGTCGTCACTCTACGTACGTCTCCCATACGGTTGTTAACCTAAGTACCTCTTCGGAAAGGCCGTCAGCTTGGGACCTTCAGTGGTGACTCCGTCAGCTAATACTTTAACCTAACGCCATCACGTATGGGATGTGGCTTCGAGCATCAAAAGGAGACGTCCTAATGACAATGGCTGACGGGTTCTATATTCCCGTCAGCCTTCTTAACGTATTGACAACCTATAAAAAACATCACTATCAATTCTAAATAGAAAGTCTTATTCATTCTGAATTACCTAAGGTCCAATAAAATGCTCACAAGGAAAAGGTGGGGAGTTGGGATTGGACATATATGTAAAATGGGTGCCATCCAGTGATGGTTCCAACCCACAGCAAGAGAGAGAATTTCATTGAATAAAACTCTACTGAAGAGTGATAGTACATCAGAATACACAGAAATTTTTTGACAAGAAGGTCCAAATATAGATCTCATTACTCGAACAAAGGTAAATGCATCTCACAGGCTCAACTAAATCCTACTCTCAGGTTCTCTATCTTACAAAAAGAACAAAACGGGACAATTACTAAATATGGAACTGACAAGCCCGGCCCCCAACAACTTAATGAACCAGATATACTAAGTGAACATATCTTAATCCCCAGGCAATGGCAGTGAAGTATTGACTCTTGCTCATCTTCTAATGGAAAACGAAGAAAGAGATCATGTTCTGCCACCACTGTCAATTTTGGGGGCATGAGTTTTAAAGGAGGCCCCCGATCTGAGATAAGGGGGTTGGCAGCTGGGTGGTCCAGACTGAACTCTTCCACGGGTAAGAATAGTTTCCATGCAAATATGCACATAGACTTGTCATAGAAGTAGGAGTTTGCTAACTTTAGCTCAGAATGCGTAGGGACGCGTCCAATGAAGAATGGGTACATCAGGTCCTGTGCCACAACTTTAACGGGATCCAGCAGCTTGCCTGCCTCTACAGCTTTTCGAGCTACATAGTCTGCAATATATGCACCACAGCTCTCTCCAAGTAGAACAAATCTGTTTCAATGAAATGAAAAAGGTTAGAGATTTGATGAATAACATTGCAAGTTCTTTTGAAAAGGTTGGTAACCTTCTAGATGATTTAGAGGGGTCAATTTTTAAAATCTTTTGTGTTTGTGTGTGTGTGTGTATTAGCATTAAAAGCTAATTTTTGTGAATGTTACCTTATATGCCATACCCAAGGCTAACAACATATCAGGTGTACAGAATATCAATAAAGGCCTCCTTGTCCAGGAGCAAAACTACCAAATTCACCATACCATTTGTATTTAATGTACATCTTAAGATGGTCAAAGGGGTCCAAAACCACAAAAAAGTGCAGTTTGACCAATAGTTCCATCCAAATTTCCAGTTTTACTTCTAGAAGATACAGCAACAAAATGCAACTCTTTTTTTTCTTTTTTTTTGATAATTGCACCACCATGCAACCAAAGACATCCAAAAAAAAAATTTACAGTTTAAATGTTGGCAGCTTGGTGCACATGAAAAGACCAACAATGAACCAAAATTTCCCTATATAGCCAACATGCTTGAGGAAGAAAGATTGACCAAATGGAAGTGTACTGTATTGTACCTTTAAACAAGTCACAAGGAAGCCTGAAATATACCACCTTACTCTTTTTCTATTCCTTTTTCCTTCTATAGGTTTTGACCCCAACGGGAGGGGGGTACCACTACCAAGTACCAACTTACTAATTTGAAGTTACAAGACATGCGTAAAATAATCTTGATAAATGCTCAGTCCGTTGACATGGTCTTTTTCTGTTAGTAGTTGCCAGAAATTTTCTATTTTGATTAAGCTGTGTATGTCTCTCTCCTGCCTATTCAGTATCTAATCAACAGTAATACAACAACAACAACAATCAAGCCTTAGTCCCACAATCCTGGGGTTAGCTATGGATAATCAACAAACTAATTAGGGTCAGCCACATATATTCTTTTCCTCCATTCTATTTTATCCAAACAATCAAGCCCTAGTACCCGTTTCTTTCAGCGTTTTCACCCCAAAAGTTGCGTTTTCAAAAAAGCAAGCAAAAAAATTGCGTTTGGTTGGTATAAAACGCAACTTTTTGGAAAAAGTTGCGTTTTATATTTGTGTGTAATTCTGGCGTTTGATATTTGGAGCTGATACAGTCCATTTTGTTAAAAGTTGGTGAGCGTTTAATATATCCGTTGGGGGTGAGCTGCCAATTACCAAATTGCCCTTCAATAAAGGGCAAGGTGTCTTCAGAATCTCACGCACAGTGACTCTCATTGCAAACGAAGTGGTAAGAGGAAAAAAAAAAAAAGGAAAGAGCTCTGCGGAATGAAAAGAAAGAAAGGGAAAAAAAAAAAAAAAAAAAAAAAAAAGACAGAGCTCTACGGAATGAAAATAGAGAAAGGAAGAAGAAGGAAAAAAAAAAAAAAGAGCAAAGAGTTTTGCCGAATGAATGTTTTGGAGGAAGTGGCAGGGAAAAGGGGAAAGGACAAAATAGAAAAGAGAAGAGTACGTCTGTGGAGGGAAAAAAAAGAGGGAAAGAAGGAGAAAAAAGAAAAAGAAAAAAAGAAGGGTACTTGTGTAAAGGAGAAAAAAAAAAAAAAGCTATCACAGTATTTTCATAATATTTTTACAATAAATTTTAAGTGGTAGGTTATTATTAGCTAATATTAGTGAGAAAAAAAAATTAGAAATAAAAAAAATAATTTTAATAGTATGTTCAAATTAAAATCAATACCAATTTTTATCACAATATTTTCACAATAAATCTTAATTGGTAAATTATTATTAGCTAATATTGGTGAGAAAAAAAAAATTAGAAAGAGAAAAAAAAAATTGTAATATTCAAACTAAAATCAGTATCAACTTTTATCACAATATTTTCACAATACTTTCAAAATAAATCTTAAGTGGTAAGTTATTATTAGCTAATATTGGTGAGAAAAAAATAATTTTTTTAAAAAGAGAAAAAAAATAATTGTAATAATATGTTTAAATTAAAATCATTATCAATTATCACAATATTTTCACAATACTTTCACAATAAATATTATGTGGTAGGTTATTATTAGCTAATATTGATGAGAAAAAATAATTTTTTTAGAAAGAGAAAAAAATGATTATAATAGTACGTTCAAATTAAAATCAGTATCAATTATCACAATATTTTCACAATAAATCTTAAGTGGTAGGTTATTATTAGCTAATATTGGTGATAAAAAATAATTTTTTTAGAAAGAGAAAAAAATAATTGTAATATTACGTTCAAATTAAAATCAGTATCAATTATCACAATAATTTCACAATATTTTCACAATAAATCTTAAGTGGTAGGTTATTATTAGCTAATATTGATGAAAAAAAATTAGAAAGAAAAAAAATTGATTTAAGTATATGAAGTAGTTGATTTAAGTATGAAATAAACTCTCTTATATATACATTGTCATTTTTGGTAATTTACTCCTCAAACTGTAACTTTTATAAGTGCTAGTCAAATACTCAGCTTTTTCAAAAAAACATTTTTTAACAGTTTTTACCAAATACTCAGTTTTTTGAAAAAACACTTTTTCATTATGCACTTTTTGAAAATTCCACTTTTTTATTATGAACTTTTTCAAAAAGCCCAACCAAACTCACCCTTAATCCCACAATCTTGGAGTTAGCTATGGATCATCAACAGACTAATCAAGGTTGGCTATGTATTTTTTTTCTCTATTCTATTTTATCCGAAGTCCTACTCTCTATTACCTCCCAGATTGATAATGCTGTTTTTACTACTTCTACTAATGTTATTTAGGACTTTCTCTATCTTTTTTTTTCATTCCCTCAACTGGAATCAACTCACTCTTTCTCACCGGTACATTAATCACTTTCATATGCACATGAACAAACTATCTCAAGCATTTCTCCCTTATACAAAATTCAAGTATGTTTTGCGGCTGTATTCTTCAACTTTACCGTTTATGATTCAGACAAGAAAGCAGTAACTTCAAAAAAGTCAAAATCATCAAATATCTAAAAAAGGCAAGAATATCTCTTCTTCTTTTTTATGTTTTTGATAATAGAAGTTGGGTCTTATATTCTGCATTCACTACGTGGTTCGATGCAAGTATTACAAATTGTACGGGAAAACTTTTACATATGATTTTTAATAAATCCATGCAATGCACAGCTATAGTACTAATATATGATAAAAGGAGTTCAACATCAATGATCTTCGATATGCTTTAAACTTAATTCACCCTATCCGAAAAAGAGGGAGATGTCAGGGCATCCTGAATCAAGGGGAGTATAAACAAGTTTCACTTCTTAGCATCATTACTAATAAGACAAAGTTGAAATTCCGTAATAACTATATTTGAAACTCAAGGAGGGAATTACGTGCATTCAAAAAACTGAAGAACCATAGAAAAGACTTACAAGGACAATTTCCCTACAGAAAACCATCTATAGAATATCCTGATGACATGGCCACTTTCACAAGAACCTTGAACATAAGAAGATAATGGATTTGGGTGTAAATTATGTTGTACTTCTACTATGATGGAATAATACGCATCATTACGGTTAGTTTAAGACAATAACCTCATCAAACTAATTGTGGGTTACAAACTCAATTCTATAACAACTAAAATGATATCTCAAATATATCAGTGGCCTTATGAATATTCCCCCCCCCCCCCCCCCCCCAAAAAAAAAAGAAGACTTGAGTTTTTCATATACATGATTTATTCAACTAAATAAGCAAATGCTTGTTCTCCTTTTATCTTCACAATAATTCATGCAAAAGGCACAAGAAGTCATGACATAACATTATCCTCTGTAAATTGCTTTCAACAAACCATGACGCATCAGTTATGAGTATAACAAAAGGTAGCTATAGTGCTTTCTTACCAAACCTAAGTGCCTGGTTTCCTTCTTAGGACAAGGCCATCCCCAGCCCAAAGTTAAAATAGAAAGCAGCAAAAATGTGTTTATATGACAAAATAGTTAGAAACCTGGAATAATGGCTCCTAAAAGGGCCCTCAAACTATGAATCTTTTTCTCCGTATTCTGCCTTGGTTAACCATTCCTCTTGCAATTCTTTCATGCTTTACCATTTGCAAATTAAACTGAATTTGTTAGCATATGAACCCCCAAACTTATAAAATTAGAAACAAAAAAAAGCCTGCACTAATCTCAAACTGTGCTAATTCCCACTGGTGCATGGTGGCCTAAGCCAGTGACAGACTAACAAACCAGCTCACCAAGCAATAGACCCAAACGAGACATCTCCACCACATACAATCTTGAGAACAATGTCGCAAACACTAAACCTCAGATGCATCGCCTTTCTCTAAATAGTTAGGTATCGTAATTTAATCACTGGCATGACATGTCAATGGTTTTCTTCCTTCAGACAACCAGAGCAACCCTTGTTTACAATTTTATAATAGAATCCAATCATCGATACATTCACGTAAACTCCATTCTAAACTTGCAATACACGCAAGCACACTCAAAACCATTTTTACTCCTAGACTGTACAACCATAAGATTTCAGACTTAGAACCTATGTTCGGCAAACCATTGATCTGCATTGTTGAATCCCAGCATTGTAGCTCAGAATTACACTCCTAACTTTACAGTAGCAATGTCAACATACCATATTATGAAGAGCACATCAATAAATATGAATTAAAATCCCATCTACATCCTATCATCTTTTGCAGCATATAACATGAAATTCACCAATCATATCAATTTTCTAAACAATGCAGCATCCAATTCCAAATGCAATAACCATATAAAATTGCACAATGAGATCAAAATTGTAACCTTGATGGATCTCTGTGCACCGCCACCTCCTCCTCAGCCTTTTCTTTTCATTGGTGGATCCCACACAGTGTTGGAAGCAGCCAAACTCCCATGGAAAAAATTCTCCAAAGTTGACTCTTCAACTCGGAATGGGAGATCAACCTTGCGCTTTCCAAGCTACAACAAATAAGTCAGAATTTAAGTTTATAGACATTGAGCATTTAATTAGAGGATCACAGTGGTGATCAATGGAATATAACAGCAATATGCATGCTTACCGTCACACACACATATATGTAAATAACATGGTGAAATTATAGTTAATGGAAATTCAAAATGAAAATAAATCACATAATGTGAAAAGAAAGCCAATAAATATACAATTAATCTATTCCAACGTATACAATGGGCATGAAGCTGTGTGATGAACTCGATGGAATGAGTGCAAGATTTTGGTGGGGCCAGGTTGGAAATGAGAGGAAGATTCATTGGAAGAGCTGGAGTAAGCTGACTCAACCTAAGAGGGAGGGAGGTATGGGTTTTCAGAATTTAAGGACCTTCAACCTAGCTATTTTAGCTAAGCAAGGGTAGAGATTAATGCAGGAACGGGGTCTCTTCTATACCAGTGTTTCAAAGCCAGATATTTCCCATTGTGCAACTTTCTGAGCATGCGGACTCACCAAATAGCTCTTATGTAATAGCAGCAAAACCAATTTTAAATAAAAGCAAGGCTGCTGTTGGAAGGTTGGAGATGGCTCATCCTTTAGGGTCCGCTTGGTTTGAGGGTGGAAAAGTGAGAGAATAAAAAATAGTGGGAGAATGGAAAATTAGAAAAATAGAAAAAAATTTAGTTTCTCTCTTTTATGCTTAGTTGAGAGTGGAAAAATAGAATGATGGAAAAAGTGAGTTTGTATAAATTTACTATTCACCCTTATTAAAAAGTGATGACCAATTAAAACAAAAAAGTGACAAACAACTAAAAAAACAATCACCCAATTTATTAAAAAATAAAAATCATGTTCCAAGAAAATCATGTCTAGTTAAACAAAATAGAAGAAGAAAAACAAAACAACTATCACGTAATAAGAAGAAAAACACACACACACACAAAAAAAAAAAAAAAGTAACATCCAGTAAAGAAAAGAAAAAAAAAAGGGAAAAAAAAATTGGTGCAGAGGCTAAATGTTAGAGGAAAAAAAAAATTGGTGCAGATCTTATAAATGTTGGAGGTGTGAGTTCATTAGTTCGAGCTTTCATAGCGATGATACAGAGGCTATCCTTCATACCATTAAGCCACAGGCCTATCTTGGACACTATTGTAAGGTTGCATAATAAGAATAGAAGGTACTCGGTTAAATCCATTGTCATGAAATCCATCTCTTCCAAATATATATATATATATATATATATATATATAAAGCATTCAATTTTTTTTTTTTTTCAATGAGATTCTAGTTTTTTATTTTTCTTGGATGTCAAGCAAAATTTCACAAAAGAAAAAAATCATTAAAATGCATTAAAAATATGTAAAAACATAGAAGTCAAAAGGATAATTTTGAAAAAGAAACACGAGAAAGAAAGATTGCTATCATTGACCTTAGTATTCTTCGGCTCCACAGGGACTGTAGAAGGCTTGGCTCTCATTTTGTTTCGAACCCCTTAGCTTTCGTTTTGTCTTGACCCCTTAGCTTTCATTTTGTTTCGACCTCCCTTAGCTTTCATTTTGTTTCAGTTTTGAGTAGTAACTGGATTTCTTTGTTGGGTATTGACTATAGAGCTTGATGGTTTGCTTGGGTTTGAAAAATGGATTTTTTTTTTTGGGGGGGAATGGCCTGCATGAATTTGAGAGTCCAAGAGAGTGAGAGACTTGGAGAAGAAGAAATGGAAGTTTGAAATAAGTGGGGTAGGGGTATGGAGAATTTACTTAATGGGAGTGTCTCTCTCTCCTTCCCTTTCTATTTTTATGTCCGTGAGTAAGTATATGAATAGAATAGTTGCTTTGTTTAGTAACAAAAAAAAAAAAAAAGTTGCTTTACCTTTTATTAGTAACTAGATTTCCTTATTGGGTATAGACTGTAGAGCTTAATGGTTTGCTTGGGTTTGAAAAATGGAGTTTTTTTGGGAATGACCTGCATGTATTTGAGAGTCCAAGAGAGTGAGAGACTTGGAGAAGAAGAAATGGAAGTTTGAAATAAGTGGGGTAAGGGTATGGAGTATTTACTTAATAGAAGTACCTTTCTCTCCTTCCCTATTCAATGTTTGCTCTTCTATTTCTATTTTTATGTTTGTGAGTAAGTATATGAATAAAAGTATATGAACAAAACAGTTGCTTTGTTTAGTAAAAAAAAAAAAAAAATTGTTTTAACTTTGCTTGGTTAATAAGACATTTTTTGCTATTAAAAAAAATAAAAAAAGTTTACAAAATATTTTGGGTATTTAGTTTTTCAGAGCAGGAACTCGAGATTTACAAACATGATTTCTTGAAAAAAGTTGAGTTGTTAAGACACAATTTGCTAGTAAAATGGAGTCTAACATACTTGAGATGCTAGTTTCTTAAATAGTTTGAAAATTATGTTAACTAATGAAATTGTTTGAAAATTTGTGTTATTTTCAAAAAAAAATCCCCAAAACTGAAACTGAAACCCTAGAATCTTCAAAATGCTTGTGGCAGCAAAATTCGTTGCCTAAAGAGGAAGAGGAAGAAGGAAAAGGTTGGTCTCATGATCTTCATCGTCATCACCATCTTCCACCACCACCTCCTCTTTTTTGACAAAAGATATATTCGTGCAATTTCTAAAGAAGGTCAATGTAATTAGTTTGTGGTTAATGTCTCATTCCAAGTAGTCAAAGAATTAGAGAGCAAGAAGAAAAGGAAAAGGAAAAGAAGAAGAGACCCATATGACGAGTTGTTGACACGCTTCTTTGGACGTCGTCATCACCACCACCCTGGCCTGACTAATGGTAATTTCCCAACTCTTAATGAAGAAATCCAGCCTTTTTGTAATGCTAAATTGTCAACCTATTCCTCTTGGGCATTTATCGGCCCTACACTATAGTGTGTTGGTGGTGTCCTTCCCCGTAGGAAGAATTACTCAAACTCAGATTATTCTCGTGTAGTTAGGGCTTATGATCTCACTCCTACTCCTACACACCTAAATGATGGTTGGACTAAGAACCTTTTGCCAATGATCAATCACAGACACACTCCTTGTTTGGTGGTTCTCAATGATAAGCTTTACGCTTTTGGCGAGGTCTCAGATCGTTCTCTTTTTGCCGAAGTTTATGGGAGGCCTTGCCCCAACCATCTCTTAAAATTAGGGATAATGCAAGTTTTGATATGCCGTTACATGGTATGAAAAAGATTGTTGTTGGTTTTAAATCTCTATATAATGTAGTTACTGAGTCTTGGGAGATTGTAGAAGGTCTTAATGGTTTTATTGGTGAACCACCCATCACTGTTGGAAATACCATATATTGGTTCTGGCCCTCAAAACTTAGAGGCTACGCGCCTATGATTTCGATAAAATGAAGCTGTTTCACTACAAAAAAAAATGTTTATTGCAACAAAAAAAAAAAAAACCATTGCAATAGCATTAAAGTCATTACAATAGTTGATACAAGATGTTGCAATAAAATTTGAGGTAATAGGTTTATGCAACAAAAAATTTTCTTGCAATAAACTCCAAATATTTTAATAATAACTTTGATGCAATGATATATATACTATTGCAATAAATAATTTACTATTTCGAATATCTTGTAAGTATAGGCTATTACTTCACGAAACTTTCAATTTTGTCATTTCAATCCTCTAACTTTCAATTGCTGTCATTTCAGTCTTTTAACTTTCTAACTTTCAATTGCTGTCATTTCAGTCTTCTAACTTTCAATTGCTGTCAATTCGATACTCCATTAAATCTCAGTTATCTACTGATGTGCATTGATAATAGCTTAATTTTGCATATTTATATCATTGTTAGAAAGCATTATCATACTTATTTTGAGGTAATTCATGCATTTTATAGTTGGTTTTGGAATAATGGTGAATAATCAATTTTGTGCTTAATTAAATCTTATTGTGTGAATTTATCTTTTGTAGGAGAATGGAATTAAATAAGTGGATTTTTGCAAAGAAGAAAGCTAATAGACATTACTTTTACAAGGGCTATGATGAAGTTAAAGAAGACCAACCCAATTAAATTTAAGTCCAATTGGAGTAGGGAATCAAAGGAAATTTGCATCAAATCCAAGTTCAATTCGGATTAGGATTCTAGACTGCACATCAGTTAGTATTTTTAGCATAACTTTCGGCTCAGATGTCCAATCGAGATGATTCAAGTTGGGCTGGAAAGTTAACTTAAAGGGCTACAACTTTGTAGTTTATCAAAAGTCCTAATTCTGACATTAAATAGGCCAAAATTGTCAGTTAAATGAAGCCTAAAAATCTGGAATTTTCCCCAAACGGGAATTCAACTTGTAATAGGATTTCTTGACCTATTTAAAGGCTCTTTAGGGCAAAATTCGAGGGAGGCCAGTGCTAGGACTAAGGGCTGAACATAGAGAGTGCAGTTACTTCTTTGGTTTTCTTCCATGACAGTTAGTTTTATTTTATTTGTCTAGTTTAATGTTTAGTATTTTATTCTTGTGTTTTATTTTAATTACTATGAGTAGCTAAATTTATAATTAGGGTTGAGGATGAAACCTTGTTAAGGATTATCAATAATATTTATGTGATTTGATTTTTTTCACAATAGTTATTCTTCAATGATTTAAATTGTTCTTACTTCATATCAATTGACTGAGATGAGATTCTAGATATGAGTTCAATCATGTTTTTCTTATGATTTAGGATTTGTCTTAATTAATTAAATGCTTGGTTTATTAATTCTTGATTATAAAATTGGATATCGCTTGTGATTTATCTGTCAATGGATACAATTTATGATTTGATTTTTAGAATTGGATATATCTTGTGATTTGTTTGGCTATAGATACAATTGATGATTTGATTTTATACTTAAGAAGCGAAGAAGAACATGCTTATGATTTTTAAAATAAGGATTTTAAAGAGAATATATTCCATGATAGCAAGATTGATTTCTAGATTATCATGTAGTAGTTGGGAAAAATTAATAATCATAAATATATGCTGATATGACTTACAAGGCGGATTCCAAAACCTTAATTCCTTTCCCTTGAATGTTTGCATCTTTTTATTGTTTTATATCTTTTGCTTAGTTTAACTATTTGCTTAGTTTATTTAATTTCAAAACAACCAATTTTTATTAAACTAGATTAGGATTAATTTTGTTAAGATTTGATTAATTTTCCTACGTTCATTCAAGTCCCTGTGGGTTCGACCTCGTTCTTGTCAAACTATACTTCGGTTCGGTACGGTTCGTACACTTGCGAGTATTTTAAAATTTCACAACATCTACTGCTGTTAATTGAGCCAAAACGATGTTGTTTTGGCTTTATTTAAAAAATAAATTTTGGAATTAAAATAAAATAAAAAATTGTTATTAAAAAAAACATTTAGTAATAGGCCAATGAAAAGCCCAAAACTCCATTCAGTCAAAACCAAGGAAATACGACACCCATTCAGTCCAGACTCCATCAACGAAACCCTAGAATCTTCAGAACTTCATCAACAAAACCCTAGAATCTTTAAAATGCCAATGTCTGCGTTCATTGCCCTAAGAGGAAGAAGGAAAAGGTCAGTCTCACAATCTTCATCGTTATCACCATCTTCCACCACCACCTCCTCCTCTTCTTTGACAAAAATAATTTGTATTTGTGCAATTTCTGAAGAAGGTCAATTTAATTGGTTTTTGGTTAATATCTCATTCCAAGCGGATGAAGAAGAGAGCAAGAAGAATAGTCAAAGCAGAAGAGACCCATATGACGAGTTATTGATCCGCTTCTTTGGACGGCGTCATCACCACTGCTCTGGTGTCACTGATGGTAATTTCCCAACCCTTGATGAAGAAATCCATCCTTTCTCTAATGCTAAATTGTCAACATGTTCCTCTTAGGTATCTTTCGACACTACACTGTAGTGTGTTGGTGGTGTCCTTCCCTGTAGGAAAGGACACTCAGAGTCAGATTATTCTTGTGTAGTCAGGGCTTATGATCTCACACCTAGTCCTACACACCATGGTTGGACTAAGAACCTTTCGCCAATGATCAGTCGCAGACACACTCCTTGTTTGGTGGTTCTCGATGATAAGCTTTACGCTTCCGACGGGGTATCATTTTGTTCTCTTTTTGCCGAAGTTTATGACCCTATTGTGGACAAATGAGAGGCATTGCCCCAACCAACTCCAAAAAATTAGGGATAATGCAAGCTTTGTTGCACCGCTACATGGTATGAAAAAGATTGTTGTTGGTTTTAAATCTCTGTACAATGTAGTTACTAAGTCCTAGGAGATTGTAAAAGGTCTTGATGGTTTTATTGGTGAACCACCAGTCACTATTGGAAATACTATATATTGGTTTTGGCCCTCAAAACTTAGAGGCTCTTATCTACGTGCCTATGATTTTGATAAAATGAAGTTGTTTCACTACAAGAAAAAATGTTTATTGCAACAAAAAAAATTATTGCAATAGCATTAGAGTCATTGTAATAGTTGATACAAGATGTTGTAATAAAATTTGAGGTAATAGGTTTATGCAACAAATATTTTAATAATAACTTTGATGCAATGATATATATACTATTGCAATAAAGAATTTACTATATTGAATATCTTGTAAGTGTAAGCTATTACTTCACGAAACTTATTGTAATAGATTGCAAATAATTGAACAAAATAAGTTGGATTAAATTACTACAATGATATCTTCATTGTAAAAGATAATTAATTCATTTTGTCATTGCAATTGACTATGAAATAATTAATACCAAATTATTGCAACGATATATTCGTTGTTGCTACGTGTTTATCATTGCAATAGATTGTAAAAAAATTAATATCAAATTATTGCAATGGTAACCATTGTACGCAACTTCATGTCTTTACTGAGGAATCTAGAGGGGTTTTGAATACCCGTGTTCTAGCGTGCCAATCTTTTATCACTCCAGGAAAGGCATTGATATGTGAAGCTCAGACACTGTATGTATGTTCACTAGTGTTTTATTTGTATTTTTAATGATTTTTTGCTTTTTCCTGGAACTCTTATATAGAATGATTGTTTACGGAGTTCTTAACTAAAAAGGAAAATGACCTAGACTCATGATTTTTCTTTGGCTGTATATGTTTCTGACAGAGGAAATATTATGTAATGTTGCATTCCTCCAGAAACCCTTTTAAAAATCTTCTTCTTCTTTTTTTATAAATGTAATCTTTGGTTGCTTTATGTGTTTCTGGCATAAACTACTTATCAACCAAAAAAACGTGTTTCTGGCATAAATTAACAAAGTCCAACTTGCATCTATGCTCAAAACACTCACTAATTTTATTAATCAATTCTCCACCTCTTTGAATACATTGAGCATTGTTGCAGGGGTACTTCTTATCTTGCGGATAACCGACAAGATAAGGCAATTGCTTCCTTAGAAGTAATTTGCAAGAATGGTGGAATATTGGAGGTGAGGACTCCTCAAACTACATTAGTCTAAGCTACATTAAACTTATGTAAAAGGTGAGGATGATTATACTTTATTTTTTGAACTTGGATTAATTATTCTTTGAAATATATTTCTTTTCTAGATGTAGAGTGCAAATTTATTGTCTCACATGCAGTTTGAGGTCGACCAAATTATGAGACCCAGCACGCTGGGTCTGTCTATATCTTATTTCTGGGGCAATTGTCCTAAATTCCAAAATGTGAGTTATTGTGCATGTTTTGTGAAAAGCCAAAGATTGTTGCAATTACTCCAACATTGAATCCAATGGTTGGCTAGTTTAGTAGTTTAAACTATAGCTTGATTGGTAATAGAATTGCAGAGGAAATGATGCTATAACAAAGAGTGGCATTTCAACTTGTGATATGGAGAGCTTCACTTCAAAAAGAGTGGACATTGTCGCTATAACAAAAGACGAACGTGATGACAATGATTTTCATCACAAGAATGTGAAATAGTGGCAAATTCTGGTAGTTGCAATAGCAGCCTGTGAAAGAAAAAGTAGTTAGTTATATATATATATATATATATATATAAAGCTGCTTCAATTGCAGTAGCAGCTTTGTTTATGTACATGAGCAAGCCTTCATTTCTCAATGGCATGTTCCTTGCATTGTTTTCTTATAATGGTAGTAGTATTAATAATAAGGCAAAATTACAAATTACACCCTCTACGTGTTTTTTTTTATCCCTTTAACTTTTGATTTTTTGAATTTTTTCCCTCAATTTTCATTTTGTGTTCCTTGTGGTCCTTCCATCCACTTCCCTCAAATGAGTTTTGTTAAGCACTTAAAACAATGCGATTTTGATTTTTCTTTCCAATTTAACTTTCATTCTTTTTTCTTTTCTTTAATTTTTACTTAAAAAAATTTTTATCTTTCAAACACATATGGACTCACCCTATTCTGAAAATTTCAACATTAAATTAATACAAGCAAGAAGCCTCACATGAGAAAAAAAAAATGCAAGCATTGGTGTCCTTGGAGGCGGTGATTAGAGGGAGGATGCAAGTCCACTGAAACTCTTCATTGGCAAAATGCTCCCAACTAAGCCCATACCACCACTAACCAATTACTGGCCACTTAAAACCGTAATCATAGCCATGGTGAAACTCAATTGTAACCACTCCTCCATTCAAAATACAAAATTCTGAATCTCCCTTTATTTGGTCGGTTGGTTTGGAAAGAAGCACTCAAATTTCCTATCATTCAGAAAAAGAAGAATGCTTCAACTTTACTTTATAGAATCTAATTATTCATCACCAACTTGTAGCATTCTCCTCCTGCAAAGCATGTTGAGCTAGGATGAACTTTATTCATTACTCTATATTCTGGAATGGGTTATGACTGGTTTGATTTTAATCTAGCTGTATTATGATCATATTCTGTATTTGCTTTTTCTATTGCACTTCCATGTCATTATTAGAATTCTGTAGGATTGAGTTGTTTGTTGCCTTGGAAACAATTGGATCATTTTACATAAACTTTTTGTGTGAATTGTTATGAAGTATCATTGGAGCCTTTGATAGATTTGTGCTCTAGTCATAGCTAAGGTTTGTGTTGGGATGCTACTAATTTTTGTGCCTGATAATTGTGACTTGTTTTTATATTGATTATCCCATCAATGGAATAATTTGTTTGGTTTTTAATAAGTGGCATTGTCAACAGGTCTCATTATATTTTGTGGAAGATCACTAAGAAGCTTATCTATCTCATATGTATAAAAGTCCTTTTGGGGCCTCACTTTGCTGCAAGATTTGAATGAATGTTCAAAGGTTTATATTAAACATTTATCGGTGTTTTAGCCCTTAAGTTTATATACCAATCTTCTAGTTGTGGAGAAGTATTGTAAGCAATTAAGTTTTACAGACCAGTCTATTATATTTAAACCTCTTGTGTTGAGATTGTTCAAAAGCACATCATCCATTTTTAAACCTCTTGTTGTTTGGGAGCAAGCGGGTGGCTTTTATGGAGAGAAAAGGTGGAGTATTTTCTATTAGGAGTGTTGTTTGTTTTGTGACTTACATTTTTGAAACTCAATGTGCAATGGTGAAATCGCAGTGTAGGTGCGCCTCATAATTTGGCCCATATCAATGGATAAGAGTTGGATGGACACTAAAAGGGGTTCCGAAGAATACGTCCATGGGCTTGACTCATTTGTGGAGTTTGCTGCTCGCATGGCATGCCAAGGGAAGATCTCATGTCCTTGTAGGAACTGTAGGCATAAACATATGCTTGTGTATAACATTCAAGAAAGTTGTGATGTAATTTTTTTATATATATACAAGATAAAATTCTACTCTAACCTAATCTGAGTGTATATTTGTGTGAAGCTCCCTCCTGGAGACTTAAACCCCAGCTCTTGCCCCCATACCCCACAAGCACTTATACTTGTAGAATGACCATCACACCAAGGGTGTGCGTTAGGTTGTGATGTAATTATTGATATGGTATAATTAAATATATTTAGTTTCTTGGTTTTAATGTGGTACTGTATTTGCTATTGGAAAATATGAATTGTGGTTCATTACAGTTGCTATAAAATAGGTATTGGAAAATATGTATTGTACGTACAGTACAGGTGCTAAAAAAATTTAAAAAAAAAAAAAAAAAACCTATTACGACGCTTTGAAGACTGTTGGAATAGGGTATGGGCATATGCCCTATACTAGTGCTTTTGAAAGCGTTGGCATAGGCAAAACCTATTCTAGCGGTTTAAAAACGCCGATATAGGCCTTTTAAATTATATTCATTCAAGACCTATACCGGCGTTTTTTAGAATGCTAGAATATGTACTGCCTATGCCAACGCTTTCAAAAACACTAGTATAGGCATTTTTAATTATATTCATTGCAAACCTATACCAATGCTTTCGCGAACGCTAGAATAGATACTGCCTATGTCAGCGCTTTCAAATGCGCTGTTATAGACATTTTTAATTATATTCATTGCAGACCTATACCAACACTTTCCCGAGGAAATCCAAATATTGATTCCAAGCTATCTTCCCATTTCTTATTATGCGATGCCGGCCTCTATATCTGATTTACTTTTTTGTTGTTGCCGGATTATTTCTATTCTGGCCAAAGGTAGGGCAGAATAGATTGCAATACCAGATATGTGCCAAAGATGATCAAGCAGTTGATTAACACAAGGCACTGATGACCTGATAGGCCCAGAGCCATAGCCTAAAAGGTCACCATACGAACTCTTTCCCTCAAGTGCTTCCAGTATTGGGGGCATAGAAGCCAAACTGGCTTCACTGCATTGTACATGACCAAGAAACAGAGGCACTTCCATCTCTTGTAAGAGAATCTTTTGTATCTTCAATTAAAGTTTATGCCTCGAATGGTTCCCTGAGCCATCCAAGAAGTGGAGGAACCAGAAAGTGGAACTGCTTAATTAAAGCCCCGAGGACTCAATTTACAGTGCAATTGCATTTTTATATCTGAAATGGGAATTCTCATCTCCCTCCCAAGTAGAAGGCATACAAGGAGAAAAGAATAAAATTGTCGCAGTAGGAGAAGAGTATATAGAGCAAAACAAGGTGCGCTAAGAAATATACATCCATTGCTCATAAGTCATAGGTAAAATCATACTACTTGGAAGTTCACTACTAGTCTACCTCCCAAATCCTTATTATTAGCCTAGGTGGTGTCACTGCCTGCTTGCTTTGATTCTAAATGGAAAGTCTTATTCATTCTGAATTACCTAAGGTCCAATAAAATGCTCACGAGGAAAAGGTGGGGAATTGGGATTGGACGACATATATGTAAAATGGGTTTCCATCCATTGATGGTTCCAACCCACAGCAAGAGAGAGAGAATTTCATTGAATAAAACTCTACTGAAGAGTGATAGTACATCAGAATACACAGAAAAATTTTGACAAGAAGGTCCAAATATAGCTCTCATTACTCTGAACAAAGGTAAATGCATCTCACAGGCTCAACTAAATCCTACTCTCAGGTTCTCTATCTTACAAAAAGAACAAAACAGGACAATGAATAAATATGGAACTGACAAGCCCCCCAACAGCTTAATGAACCATATACTAAGCGAACATATCTTAATCCCAAGGCAATGGCAGTGAAGTATTGACTCTTGCTCATCTTCTAATGGAAAACAAAGAAAGAGAAATGATTATCCTGTTGCAATGTCATCTGATTTTTTGTATCCTACTTAATAAGAAAATTCATGACCTCGAAGTGAGATGAATTTCTTGACCCAGATGGCAATATCCTCCGCACAGGCCTGAGCCTGTGGGGTCTTTAGAAGCATGTCAAGGGTTGCAAATTCATGAACTGCATCCTTATAATCAAGAACAGGAGCATCTACATTAACCTTCCGTAGCTCCTCTGAGTAAGCAATGGCCCGATCTCTCATCCAATCATGTTCTGCCACCACTGTCAATGTTGGGGGCATGAGTTTTAGAGGAGGCCCCCGATCTGAGATAAGGGGGTTGGCAGCTGGGTGGTCCAGACTGAACTCTTCCTCGGGTAAGAATAGTTTCCAAGCAAATATGCACATAGACTTGTCATAGAAGTAGGAGTTTGCCAACTTTAGCTCAGAATGTGTAGGGACACTTCCAATGAAGAATGGGTACATCAGGACCTGTGCCACAACTTTGACGGGATCCAGCAGCTTGCCTGCCTCAACAGCTTTTCGAGCTACATAGTCTGCAATATTTGCACCACAGCTCACTCCAAGTAGAACACATCTGTTACAATGAAAGGAAAAAGGTTAGAGATTTGATGGATACCATTGCAAGTTCTTTTGAAAAGGTTGGCAACTTTCTAGATGTCTTAGAAGGGTCAATTTTTAAAATCTTGTGTGTGTGTGTGTGTGTGTTAGCATTAAAAGCTAATTTTTGTGAATGTTACCTTATATGCCATACCTAACCTAACTCTAGCAACATATCAGTGTACAGAATATCAAAAAAGGCCTCCTTGTCCAGGAGCAAAACTACCAAATCCACCATACCATTTGTATTTATGTACATCTTAAGAATATTTTTCCCATAAGCAAAAGAAGCACATGGTCAAAGGGGTCCAAAACCACAAATAAGTGCAGTTTGACCAATAGTTCCATCCAATTATCCAGCTTTACTTCTAGAAGATACAGCAACACCATGCAGCCCTAGAACAACCAAAACATTTTTATACAGTTTAAATGTTGGCAGCTTGGTGCACATGCAAAAGACCAATAGTGGAACCACAATTTTCCTAAATAGCCAACATGCTTGAGGAAGAAAGATTGAGCAAATGGAAGTGAACTGTATTATACCTTTAAACAGGACACAAGGAAGCCTGAAATATACCACCTAACTCTTTTTCTATTCCTTTTTCCTTCTACAGGTTTTGACCCCAAGGGGAGGGGGGTACCACTACCCAGTACCAACTTACTAATTTGAAGTTACAAGACGTGTAAAATAATCTTGATAAATACTCATCCGTTGACATGGTCTTTTCTGTTAGTAGTTGCCAGAACTTTTCTATTTTGATTAAGCTGCATTTGTCTATCTCCTGCCTATTCTGTATCTAATTAACAGTCATACAACAACAATCAAGTCTTAGTGCCCGTTTGGGAACAGCTTATCTAGATTTTTACTGAAAACTTTTTGCTGAGTGTACTAAAGTATACTTGTACCATGAAAAAATTTGAAAAAGTGAGAAAAAGCGGGAAAATGTGAAGTTTTAAAAAGCTATACATAAAAACTAAAAACTGATGCCAAACAGGCTTTTAGTCCCACAATCTTGGGGTAGCTACAGATCATCAACAAACTAATTAGAGTTGGCCACATGTATACTTTTCCCCCATTCTATTCTATCCGAAGTCCTACTCTCTATTACCTCCTTGATTGACATTTGCTTTTTTACTACTTCTACTAATGTTATTTAGGTCTTTCTCTATCTTTTTTGGAATCAACTCACTCTTCCTCACTAGTACATTAATCACTCTCATCTACACATGAACAAACTATCTCAAGTGATTCTCCCTTATACAAAATTCAAGTATGTTTTGCAGCTGTATTCTTCAAATATATAGTTTATGATTAAGACAAGGAAGCAATAACTTCAAAAAATCCAAAATCATCATATATCTTAAAAGGCAAGAATATCTCTTCTTTTTTTATGTTTTTAATAATAAAAGTTGGGTCTTACATTGTGCATTCACTACGTGGTTCAATGCAAGTATTACAAATTGTACAGTAAAACTTTACATATGATTTTTAATAAATCCATGCAATGCACAGGTATAGTACTAACATATGATAAAAGGAGTTCAACATCAATGATCTTTGATATGGTTTAAAGTTAATTCAACCTATCCAAAAAAAGAGGGAGATGTCAGGGCATCTTGAATCCAGGGGAGTATAAACAATTTCCAATTTTTAGCATATCATTACTAATGAGACAAAGCTGAAATTCCATAAGAACTATATTTGAAACTCAAGGAGAGAATTACGTGCATTTGAAAAACTGAAGAACCATAGAAAAGACTTACAAGGACAATCTCCCTACAGAAAACCATCTATAGAATATCCTGATGAGAACTCTCAATCCTAATAGCCACTTTCACAGAACCTTGAATTTGGGTGTTAATTACGTTGTACTTCTACTATGATGGAATAATACGCATCATAATGCTTAGTTTAAGAAAAGAATCTCATCAAACTAATCATGGGATACAAACTCAACTCTATAACAACTAAAATGATATCTCAAATATATTAGTGGCCTTGCGAATATTTTTCCCAAAAAATAACAAGACCTGTGAGTTTTTCATATACATGATTTGTTCAACTAAATAAGCAATTGTTTGTTCTCTTTTTATCTCACAATAATTCATGCAAAAGGCACAAGAAGGCATGACATAACATTATCCTCAGTAAATTGCTTTCAACAAACCATGATGCATCAGTCATGAGTATAACAAAAGGTAGCTATAGTTCTTTCTAACCAATCCTAAGTGCCTGGTTTCCTTCTTAGGAATAGGCCATCCCCAGCCCAAAGTTAAAAATAGAAAACAGAAAAAATGTGTTTATCTAACAAAAAAGTTAGAAACCTGGAATAATGGCTCCTAAAAGGGCCCTCAAACAATGACTCTTTTTCTCCATATTCTGCCTGGGTTTACCATTCCCTTTGCAATTCTTTCAGGCTTTACCATTTGTAAATTAAACTAACTTGTTAATATAAGAAATGTAGATGGAAACAAACAACCACCACACCTGAACTGAACCCCCTAACTTGTTAAAAACCAAACTCATAAAATTAGAAACAAACAAAAGCCTGCACTAATCTCAAATTGTGCTAACTCCCACTGGTGCATGGTAGCCTAAGCCAGTCACAGACTAAAAACCAGCTCACCAAATAGAGTAATAGACCCAAATGAGACATCATCACCAATTACAATCTTGAGAACAATGTCACAAACACTAAACCTCAGATGCAACATGCATCACCTTTCTCTAAATGATTAGGTATCCTAATTTAATCACTGGCATGACATTTCAATGGTTTTCTTCCTTTAAAAAACCAAAGTAAGCCTTGTTTACAATTTTATAATAGAATCCGCTCATTGACACATTCAAATAAACTCCATTCTAAACTTGCAATATACGCAAGAAACAGTCAACACCGTTTAAACTCCTAGGCTCTACCCCCCTACCATTTCAAATTTAGAAGCTATGTTCACCAAACCATTGATCTGCATTGTTGAACCCCATCATTTTAGCTCAGAATTACACTCCTAACTTTACAGTAGCAATGTCTACATACCATATTACGAAGAGGAAACCAACAATATGAATCAAAATCCCATCTAATTTTATCATCTTTTGCAGCATAAAACATGAAATTCACCAAGCACATCGGATTTTCTAAACAAATGCAGCATCCAATTCCAAATGCAAGAACTAAATAAAATTGCACAAAGAGATCAAAAGTGTAACCTTGATGGATCTCCGTGCGCCGCCAACCACGGCTCCACCATCGATGCGCCGAATGTGTCCACGATATGCGACTTCTTAAACTCGTTGAGGCCGCCGCCGCCGCCGCCGCCGCCACCTCCTCCACCTCTCGCGTTCCCCATCGACTTACTACACTCGGCCAAATTCGCCTGCTTCCCCAACCAATTCAACACCTTCAAACCGTCCTCAAAAGCCGCCGGATACCGATTCTCCGGCGCGAGCCTGTATCCAACCGCCACGACGATGACGTCGCATTGCTTCGCGATCCTCCGGCAGAACAAATCGTTCGCGGCCGAATCGTTACTCCCGCTGACCCACCCTCCGCCGTGAAATTGCAACATAACCGGAAGTTTCCGGCAATTATCCGGCGACGGAGAGTAGCCTCTGTAAGCACCTCCTCCGGCGGCGGCGGCGGAGGTCGACATCAAATTCAAACCTTCCATGTCATTGGAGGAACCGTAGCTATTCCTTCTAGGCTCTTCGCTAGGGCTCAAAGTAACGTTCGGAGGACCATAGCTATTACGGCGAAAAGAGCGATTGGATCCGACTCCTTGATCCGGATCGGCTCTTTTCGTATGATTGGATCGGAATTTAGGTCTAGGAGGATAATTATGGTTGTTACTTCTCGAATCGGGTTCGGGCGGGTTGAGAGCCGAGTCCGGAAGGAAGATCCGAATAGTTAAAGAAGTGAAAGGATCGATATGGATATCTTTCGTGGCGACACCGTCTGTAAAAGAAGGGTTGGCGGCGGCGACGGTTTCTTCGGGTCGGGATGTGACGCCGAATGGGTTGGATTCGTCGGGCGGGGATTGGATCCGATTCTGCAACCGGTGCTTCAGGAGGAACTTGAAGAACACACTGTATAGTTTCACAGCTACGCTTGGCATTTCTGTTCACAACCAAAAATAAAAATAAAAACGCGGTCTCTTGCTCTGCAATTTTTTCTTGAAAAAGTGCCGGTGCGTGTGGGTTTTTGTTTGGTGAATTACGGTAAATTCATTGCCGAATTAGGATTAGAAGATGTTTACTTTCGGTCGTTTGTGTTTGAAATCGCATGGGATTAGGGTTTTTCTTTTTGTTTTGTAAATGGGAGGATTGGTTTTTTGCTTGAATCTGGTTGCTTCAATGGCGAGGTGAAGTTGGAGAGAGAGAGAGAGAGAGAGAGGCTTAGGTGCGTGATGGGCATACATGCAACTTTACGCTGTTTGTGACTTGTTTTAGTTGTTTTGGCTTTTTCAATGTGTTTTTTTTTTTGTCATTTTTTTTGGAGCAGCAGTTTATACCCATCATGCAACATATAATCAAAATAATTAAAATAATATATTGAATTTTATTTTAAATTACTTGATTCTTTTACAAATAGAATTCCAGCTGAACTTGAATTTTAAATTTCTTAAAACTCAACAAATAAAGTTTAACAGTTAGGTATAATAAATTATTGTTAGTTGAATTCTATATTCTATTTTTAAAGTTTCAATTAAAATATGAGACAGTCATACATTAATCATTTATTTTGGGAAAGTTTTTATGGTGAATTGAAAAGGCTGTCAAACAGTTGATTAATTTTTCATTTTTCTATAAAAAGTTCCTAAAATGGGTAATTGTCTCACACTGCTTAAGAGTTAAGAGAGTGTTATGTGTAGTATAACTTGACTCATCTTCCCTTTAAGTTACCATGCATTTTGAGTGAAGTTGCGATGTGCCTTTGTGTTAGAACCCCTTTCCCTCTCCCTTATGCGTGTGTGTTTGTTTCTCAAAAAAATAATAATAATCATTCATTTTAGAAAAGTTAAAAAGACAGTAAATAGTTAATCACTTTTTCATTTTTTCATAAAATTTTTCCTTAAAAATTTTACTAATATATGTCCCAAAAGCATTAGTACTAGGATTGTAAAACTCCCAAAATCGTATTTTATACTGTCAACCAACAAAAATTAGCCATTACCTGGAGTGGTAGTTGTAAAATATTTTACAACTCTGCTAAGATAGTACTATAGCAAGATGGTAATTTTTAAAAATAATATTTTATTGGGTTTTGGGTTTTTTTTGGGTATTAGGTTATATTATTTACTGTGTGGATATATTATTTTAATGTGTTGTAAAGTCAAATAAAAGTTATGATGTTAAATGAATTATAAAATGATATAATATAACAGATAAAGTAACTTTTAAGATGATAAAATATAATATTTTTAAAAAACTCCGAATACTAATGCTCTAATGACATACGTTAGTGAAACTCTTAAAATATTGCCACATATTTTCTTCAAATAGTAGAATAATAAATTCCTCTTAGTTAGTTCCATATTCAAATATAATAAATGTCTACTAATAATTACTATAATTATCAAATTTTATATTTTAAAAAATAAATATGAGAACAAATCATATTTTGTTTAACTTTTTGAAGGATTTTTTCGGTAACTAACTAATAATATACATAAATCAAATTTTATTTATATACTCCTTTAATGAAAAATCCTCAAGATTAAAAGGTGCTTTTATTAGGAATTAAAAAAAATAACTTTTTAGTTTATTTACTTATGTAAAAAAATTTAAGACCTTACATTTTTTATGCATACGTATAACTACATTTCAACTAACTTTCAAAAAATCGTTAATAATTTTATAACTCAATTGGTATCTTATAGTATTTCTAACATAAATGTGTATATTCAAATTCTTCATCTCCATTGTATATGTTGAAATACTGGACAAAAAAAAATCAAATTCAAAATCAAAAATCAAAAAAGTTTAACAAAACTAAAAGCCACATTCAAGCATTTTTTGTTTTAACTTATTTACTTAAAAGAGAGACAAAAAGTATTTTTAAGTGAATAAGCTATTTTTTTATTCAAATAATTTTTTTTTTTTTTTTTTGAGAAACACTGCTTATTTATTTAAGTCTTGTTGTACTTGTATCACCTTTTGTAAAAAACTTGCCAAAAACACATACCAATTCATCGAAAGAAGAATATCATCAAACTTAAAATAGATTATACAATTCCCAATTGACAATTCTTTAAATCAAACACATTACATATTATTGAAATTAGTTACATAATTCACCACTAATCTTATTTTATGACGTTCCAAACACATGGATTTTTTTTTTTTAATGGTTGGCATCGATTTTTGTTATCTTTTGGGTTAATGTGATGGGTCGGAGGAGCTTATCTTTGCCAGGTGTGAATTTGTGGTGGCTGGTAGAGAGGCGTAATCATGTGTGGTGAATATTCTTGCAACCACGCGATGCATTGCTGATGTAGTTGCGCTTTTGTGATAACACTGTCCTCGTGATTTTGGATGAAAAGACTTCGCACTGAAATGCTAGCTTTGTGTGAGAATGTCGGTGATAAATGATCGTGTTGAATTATTATATATAATCGTAGAACATTATTTTGAGCAAATTTTTTTATTTTTTTTATTTTAACGTACAAATCTACTTTTTTTTTTTTTTTAATAATTATTTTTAAAAATAACTCACATCAAATTATTTATTTTATACTACATTTCATTAAAATGTCAAATTTTCTTAATTTTTTCAATTATTTTTCTTTCTTTACACACAATAACCACATTCCACTCTTTCTTTCATCATTTATAAGGAAATAATAAACAATTAAATGCAAAATTAATAGTATTATTGTAAATTTACATGATACTGTCGCAAATTTGTAAATTTATAAAATTATATATAAATTGATGTAAATCATTTTTAGACAAACTTGTTTAAATTCTACACATTTTTCTATTATACACAAACTTATATAAATACTCTTAGGGACACAATCATTTCCACAACCATCTTAATTGTATTTCTGTACTTTTACATAGATCCATCACATGTACTTAAATACACTCAAATTCAATTAGTAAGTAGTATTTTTTAATAATTTTTCAATTTTTCATAAAAATTTTTCTAAAATAGATGATTAATATATGTTTAAAGACATAGATTACGGGGATGCATAAATAATTGTGTAAGCTTATGTGTACAGATTTTTGTTTGTGTGACCGTTCTGCTTTGGAAAATGATATGAATGAAACCCAATTATGTTGCACATCGTGCCCCATTATATTAGTCTTTAGATTCCTTTGTTTTTTACTACCACTTTCTTTCTTTTTTTGTCATTTTGCTTGATTTTTTGGATGTACTTATCATGAATTCCTGAATAATGAGTAGGAGTTCAAGAAAAAATGTTTTTCTAGAATATGTACTATTGTACCGTATTAAACTTTGAGTTAATGAAAAATTGGACCAGTTATTTTATAAATATCAATAATTGCAGTGTTTAAATCAATGTGACTCAATCTAATTCTGCCTGCTTAGATTTGTCAACAATGTGACCCGATCAGTTTCGTCAGCTCTCTCGACACAAATAGTCACACAAAATTCCTCTTTTCTCTTCATTCAACACGCAAAGTTTATAGATATCAAAGCTGAGTTCTCATGTTGTTGGTTTTAACTTTCAAAAAATTGTCAACTTTATTGACATTGTTTAATCTCTATGAGTACAACTAACTCTGTGTTTGGGAAGGTGTGAGGAGAAAGAAAGAGAAAGAAAAATGAGAGGAAAAATAGTAATTCCTCTGTTTGGTTACACCATGGAAGAAAAGACAATGGTATAAACTATTTATCCTTGGGCCCATAGTTTTGCAATCCGCTTTGAAAATCAGATTTGAAGAGACAATGATTTAAAAACAGATAAGGAATCCACGTAAATAATATATTATAACCTGAAATTACTTATTTATCCATAACTTTTATTTATCTTTCACATTTATATGGGCACAAAAGTCAAAAGCAAAAAAAAGAATATACAATTTTATATTCACTTCCTCTCTCATTGCAATCGAAAACGAAGGAAAAAGAATCCCATTAAAAACAAAAGAAAGAGAAATGTATTATACCCTTTTCCTTTTCTCTTCCCTCTCTATTTCCAAACATACATGAGATTTTTTTTTTTTAATGGTTGGCATCGATTTTTGTTATCTTTTGGGTTAATGTGATGGGTCGGAGGAGCTTATCTTTGCCAGGTGTGAATTTGTGGTGGCTGGTAGAGAGGCGTAATCATGTGTGGTGAATATTCTTGCAACCACGCGATGCATTGCTGATGTAGTTGCGCTTTTGTGATAACACTGTCCTCGTGATTTTGGATGAAAAGACTTCGCACTGAAATGCTAGCTTTGTGTGAGAATGTCGGTGATAAATGATCGTGTTGAATTATTATATATAATCGTAGAACATTATTTTGAGCAAATTTTTTTATTTTTTTTATTTTAACGTACAAATCTACTTTTTTTTTTTTTTTAATAATTATTTTTAAAAATAACTCACATCAAATTATTTATTTTATACTACATTTCATTAAAATGTCAAATTTTCTTAATTTTTTCAATTATTTTTCTTTCTTTACACACAATAACCACATTCCACTCTTTCTTTCATCATTTATAAGGAAATAATAAACAATTAAATGCAAAATTAATAGTATTATTGTAAATTTACATGATACTGTCGCAAATTTGTAAATTTATAAAATTATATATAAATGATGTAAATCATTTTTAGACAAACTTGTTTAAATTCTACACATTTTTCTATTATACACAAACTTATATAAATACTCTTAGGGACACAATCATTTCCACAACCATCTTAATTGTATTTCTGTACTTTTACATAGATCCATCACATGTACTTAAATACACTCAAATTCAATAGTAAGTAGTATTTTTTAATAATTTTTCAATTTTTCATAAAAATTTTTCTAAAATAGATGATTAATATATGTTTAAAGACATAGATTACGGGGATGCATAAATAATTGTGTAAGCTTATGTGTACAGATTTTTGTTTGTGTGACCGTTCTGCTTTGGAAAATGATATGAATGAAACCCAATTATGTTGCACATCGTGCCCCATTATATTAGTCTTTAGATTCCTTTGTTTTTTACTACCACTTTCTTTCTTTTTTTGTCATTTTGCTTGATTTTTTGGATGTACTTATCATGAATTCCTGAATAATGAGTAGGAGTTCAAGAAAAAATGTTTTTCTAGAATATGTACTATTGTACCGTATTAAACTTTGAGTTAATGAAAAATTGGACCAGTTATTTTATAAATATCAATAAATTGCAGTGTTTAAATCAATGTGACTCAATCTAATTCTGCCTGCTTAGATTTGTCAACAATGTGACCCGATCAGTTTCGTCAGCTCTCTCGACACAAATAGTCACACAAAATTCCTCTTTTCTCTTCATTCAACACGCAAAGTTTATAGATATCAAAGCTGAGTTCTCATGTTGTTGGTTTTAACTTTCAAAAAATTGTCAACTTTATTGACATTGTTTAATCTCTATGAGTACAACTAACTCTGTGTTTGGGAAGGTGTGAGGAGAAAGAAAGAGAAAGAAAAATGAGAGGAAAAATAGTAATTCCTCTGTTTGGTTACACCATGGAAGAAAAGACAATGGTATAAACTATTTATCCTTGGGCCCATAGTTTTGCAATCCGCTTTGAAAATCAGATTTGAAGAGACAATGATTTAAAAACAGATAAGGAATCCACGTAAATAATATATTATAACCTGAAATTACTTATTTATCCATAACTTTTATTTATCTTTCACATTTATATGGGCACAAAAGTCAAAAGCAAAAAAAAGAATATACAATTTTATATTCACTTCCTCTCTCATTGCAATCGAAAACGAAGGAAAAAGAATCCCATTAAAAACAAAAGAAAGAGAAATGTATTATACCCTTTTCCTTTTCTCTTCCCTCTCTATTTCCAAACATACATGAGATTTTTTTTTTTTTTTACCTTTTCATTTTCTTTCCATTATATCTCAGACTGGTCGAGGGGTTCACTCCACTCAGCATTCAGCAGCATACTTTGCTGACAAAAATAATATTGAATTGATTTATGGTTTTTTAGAATTTTGTTTCAATTTTGTTAACCTTCTTTCAATTTCTTTAACAACGCTATTTGTGGCGATTTTGGCTGTTTAGCCCTCTTTTGTGAAACTTTTAGCCCAAAATCCCCTTATTTAAAATATTTATGGACGTAACCCCTCTTTTTCCACTAGCAATTTTTTTAAAATTTTCAGTAGAATTCTGTTTCAATTCTTCCTTTAACTTCTTTTTTTTTTAATATATATATAAGTAATTCTTCCTTTAACTTTTGCCTCAACATTTTTAAGTTTCTTTCAACTGTCCCCTGTTAAATATCTTGTAAATTGTAGATATTTGAGACTTGTAGATATTTGTTAAAGGGTAGAATATCTAGATACTTGCTTATTTGTTCTGTTTAGTTGACTATGCTACTGTAGCTTAGTCAACTAAACAGAACAAATAAGCAAGTATCTAGATATTCTACCCTTTAACAAATATCTACAAGTCTCAAATATCTACAATTTACAAGATATTTAACACTCCCCCTCAAGATGAACTATATATGTTGACTAAGTTCATCTTGGATAACAAATAGTGAAATTGTTTATACCCGAGTGCCTTAGTAAAAAAATCTGCAATCTGGTGTCTAGTAGGTACATGGAAGGTCTTTATCACTCCATCTTGAATCTTTTCTCGGATGAAGTGGCAGTCTATTTCTATATGCTTTGTTCTCTCGTGGAAAACTGGATTGGCAGCAATATAGATAGTTGCCTTGCTATCACAGTAAAGAGATGCTGCATGATTATACTCTAGTCCAAAAGTCTTGAGCAAAGCTATCAACCAAACAACTTCACTTGTGACTGTAGCCATTGATCTATACTCTGATTCTGCTGAAGATCTTGATACAATTTGTTGCTTTTTACATTTCCAAGAAATCAAGGATTCACCAATAAAAACACAAAAACCTGATATAGACCTTCTAGTATCTGGACATGCAGCCCAGTCAGCATCACAGTAGGCCTTAAGTTTCAATTCTGAGCTGGCAGAAAGAAATAAACCCTGACCTGGTGTCTTCTTTAGGTACTTAAGAATTCTATAGGCTGCTTGCAAGTGAGGCACCTTGGGAGAGCTCATGAACTGACTAAGTTTGTGTACTGAGTAGCATATGTCTGGTCTGGTGAGTGTCAAATAGAGTAATTTACCTATCAACCTTCTATACAAAGAAGGATCAGGAACATCCTTACCCATTGAACTACTGAATTTGGCAGATTGCTCCATTGGCACATTAGCAGGCTTGCTAGCTAGCAAACCTGTATCAGACAATAGCTCCAAGGTAAATTTCCTTTGACATAAACTAATACCCTTCTCAGTTCTAGCAACTTCAAGGCCTAAGAAATACTTCAAAGTGCCAAGATCTTTTAGCTTGAACTTGTTGTCCAAAAAAAGCTTAAAGATATTCACAGCATCCACATTATTGCTAGCTATGAGAATGTCATCAACATACACCAACAAAATGATGATTGAACCTTTGTGGACCTTGGTGAAGACAGAATAATCAGATTTAGTTTGAATAAAACCATCAGCAATGATAGTAGCAGACAACTTAGCAAACCACTGTCTACTAGCTTGTTTGAGACCATAAAGAGACTTTGTGAGTTTACACACCTCCCCCTTGCTGCCAAATCCAGGTGGAGGAACCATGTACACTTCCTCATCTAAATCCCCATGAAGGTAGGCATTGTTGACATCCAATTGAGAGAGATGCCAACCATAAACAGCAGCAAGAGCCAACAATGTTCTGACGGTGACAAACTTCACCACAGGAGAGAAAGTCTCATAATAATCAATGCCCTCAGCTTGAGTGAACCCCTTTGCAACCAATCTTGCTTTGTACCTCTCAACAGACCCATCTGATTTGAGTTTAATTTTGTAGACCCACTTGCAGCCAATGGGAACCTTGCCAGGGGGAAGTTTGGTCATAACCCAGGTGTTGTTAGCTTGAAGAGCATCAATCTCAGCCTTCATGGCAGCTTGCCACAAAGGATCAGTCAAGGCTTGAGCATAAGAAGTAGGTTCTTTGGCAACAGTTAAAGCAATGGCAAAAGCCTTATGTGAAGTAGACAATCTATTATATGAAAGAGTAGAAGATAGAGGGTAAAGAATACCTGGACTATCAGAAACAGAAGAATCATGAGATTGAGGTAAAGAAGCAGTGGCCAACACATGAGCAGATGCAAGATTACAATGGTAGTCATGAAGATATGAAGGAGGTTTATGAGACCGAGAAGATCATCTAACAAGTGGGAACTCAGGCATAGGAGAAGCAACAGGGTCAAGAAGATTAGGAGGATCAGAATAAGCAAGAACAGATGGAAAAGGAGCTGAATCAGAAGGCACAAGGTCAGGAAATTCATCTGGAGGAACAGTAGGTTCAGCAGAAGAAAAAGGAAAAGAAAATTCTGCAGAAACAGAAGAAATAGGATCTGGAAAAAAATTCTGAGGTGGAAAAATAAGAGAAGAATGGGAAGTAGGGGCTGTGACAGATTTAGAGGTCCAATGTTTAAAAGGAAAAATGAACTCCTTAAAAATAACATCCCTAGACAAGAAAACAGTCTTGGAAGCCAAATCATACAATTTATAACCCTTGGTACCAAAAGGATAACCAATGAAAATGCATGCCTTAGCCCTAGGATCAAATTTTGTTCTATGTCTAGTTAAGGTTGAAGCATAGCACAAACAGCCAAAGGATTTAAGATGACTATAGGTAGGTGGATGACCCAAGAGTTTCTCATAAGGAGTAAGATTTTGTAACAGTGGACTAGGAAGCCTATTAATGAGATATGTTGCTGTCAAAACACAATCTCCCCAAAACTTCAAAGGCAAATTAGCTTGAAATCTTAAGGCTCTAGCAACATTTAAAAGATGCCTATGTTTTCTTTCAACCACAGCATTTTGCTGTGGTGTTTCAACACATGACAATTGATGAATGATACCCTTAGAAGCATAAAAAGAAGAAAGGGCAAATTCAGGTCCATTATCTGATCTAAGCACTTTGATAGGAACATTAAATTGTGTTAAAATCATGTGAAAGAAGGATTGAATCAAGGCAGAAGCATCAGACTTATGCTTCAACAAATATACCCAAGTACACCTACTGTGATCATCAACCAAGGTAAGAAAATACTTTGATCCATTCAGGGAAGGAGTGGAATATGGTCCCTAAATGTCAGCATGAACCAAATCAAAGCAAGATAAAGAAGTGTTAGAAGAATGAGTAAAAGGCAATCTATGTTGTTTAGCTAAAGGACAAATGTGACAATCAAAAAGCTTTGTTTTATTGCAAGAATTGATTTCAAGTACAATATTATTCAACAAAGTCAATCTTTGTGCAGATGGATGACCTAATCTATAGTGCCATAGTCTAAAAACACTATCAGAAGAATCAAGACTACAAGAATTAACAATTTTGCCATGAAAACAGGATGACAACATTGACAAAGCCTCAGAAACAGAATTTGGTAGAATGACCTGTGGAGTGCACTGCAGTGTGTAAAGACCTCCTTGCTTTTTACCCAACCCAATCATCTTCCAATACTGTAAGTCCTGGAGAAAACAATAATTGGAGAGAAAGATACAGCAACAAGAAGGATTTTGGGTTAGTTTGCTAATAGAAATAAGATTGAAGGAAAAACTAGGAATGCAAAGAACATTCTCTAAGATTAAAGAGGCAGAAACTTGAACAGTGCCTATATGAGTCACCTTGACCATATCACCATTGGGTAATCTAACAGAAATCTGAACTGAAGATGTAATGGACTTAAAAAAATGAAGAGAGTGAACCATGTGATCAGTAGCTCCACTGTCAAGAATCCAATCAGTGGAGCCTATATGTGAAGTATTGACACTTGAAGAAAAAACTGAATACTCAAAGGATGGATAGAACCAAATACCTGACAGCTCTTGACCTTGAGAACCAAATGGAAGCTGAGAACCAAGAGGAGGCTGAGTTATGATATTAGCAACCTGGTGAGTAGTGGTCAAACTTGCTTCTGGTGGGGCTTGAGTACCAAAATGACATTGTGAATTCAGCAAACCAACCAACTGTTGATACTCAGCTCTAGTGAGGGAGACAGATTCATTGGAACTATCTTCAGTGGCAACTAGATTGCTTGCAAAGGTGTGAGACTTAGACTTGAATTTGTACCCAGGAGGATAACCATGTAGCTTGTAACACTTATTAACTACATGTCCCATAGCACCACAGTGAGTGCATTGAGGTCTGCCACCAGCCTTTTTATTGAAATTCTTAGCATAACCACCAGATTTGGATCCCAATGCTGCCAATGCAGCTGCTGTCTCATGCATAACACTCTTACCAGAACCAACCTTTCTTTGCTTCTCATCTTGAAGTAAAAGAGAGAAAACCTTACTCAAAGGAGGTATAGGATCCATAAGAAGAATCTGACTTCTGACAGCTGCATAAGTCTCATTCAACCCCATTAGGAAAGACATAGTACAATCCTCTACTTGATGTCCACAAGTACATGTCCTATAATCGGTAAATTCATCCCAAAGACCCTTAAATTTTGTGTAGTATGCATTTATGGTGAAATCATCTTGAGTAAAAAAACTAATTTCCTTCCTCAACTCAAAGATTTTAGGCCCATTGCCCTGCGCATACCTATGCTGCAAGTCAATCCAGACATCTCTGGCAGTCTTGAAATACACTATACTTGGTTGTAAATCCTTAGAAACAGAATTAAACAGCCAGGCTAGGACTGTGCTGTTGCATTTACACCAGGCTGTGTAATAGGGGTGATTAACAGATTGAGGTTTAGGAATGGAGCCATCAATAAATCCTAATTTGGTCTTGGCATCCAAAGAGATGAGGATTGCCCTACTCCAAGTGTTGTAATTCTCCTCAGTAAGGGGTTGAACTACCAATGAAACACCAGGATTATCTCCACTGGATAGAAAATATGGACTGGATGAATTTTCCCAAGGTTGTGCAGTAGGAACACTTGCACTGGATGTACTTTCAGTCATACTGAATGCAATGATGAAGATACAGAATCCCAAACAAGGATTAACAAAAGTAAAGAAAACCAGAATTGACTTCCAGAGAGCCTTTTTTGTTTTTACGAACAAGTAATGAAATTAACAATCTTGATGTGCAACCAAATCAAATCAAGATTCAATATACAATCTTGATGAATTCACAATCAGAGGTGTGAATTGAAACCCTAAGATTGAAGAAAAAAAGCAGATCAAGATTCAATTTACAATCTTGATGAACTCAATGCAAAATGGGAATTGAAACCCTAAAATTGGAAAGAAATCAATGTCCAATTATGAAGAAAGAAATCTAGGTTTCAAAATGTTAAAGAAATCAAAACCTAGAAGAAGAAGATCTTAGTGCAAGAATCAATCAGGACACAATGAAGAAAAAATTCTAATTGATCCGAAAGAAACACCAAGGAACACGGAAGAAAAAAAATTGAACTAGGAAGAATCAGAGAATACCAGACTTGAACAATTCCCTGATCTAGTTCTGCTCTGATACCATGTTGAAATCAAGATGCAAGCTCGAAGGTTCATCAACGGAGGAAATGACAGACATGCAGAGAAAGAGAGAAAGAATGAACATTATGGAGCTTGAAAAGAATGATTTCTATATATCTTAAATATCTGGCTCTATTTCTTTATATACCAGAAACAGAGTAACAAATAAGTCAATCTATACAACCAATACAAACATGACAAGTGGCAGTAAACAACTAACTGACTATGCTCTGTAAACTACACCGTATATTGCATTATAAGCCTATGCTACTGTAGCTTAGTCAACTAAACAGAACAAATAAGCAAGTATCTAGATATTCTACCCTTTAACAAATATCTACAAGTCTCAAATATCTACAATTTACAAGATATTTAGGCTTATAATGCAATATACGGTGTAGTTTACAGAGCATAGTCAGTTAGTTGTTTACTACCACTTGTCATGTTTGTATTGGTTGTATAGATTGACTTGTTTGTTACTCTGTTTCTGGTATATAAAGAAATAGAGCCAGATATTTAAGATATATAGAAATCATTCTTTTCAAGCTCCGTAATGTTCATTCTTTCTCTCTTTCTCTGCATGTCTGTCATTTCCTCCATTGATGAACCTTCGAGCTTGCATCTTGATTTCAACATCCCCCACTCGGAAGAGATACTTACATTAGGACCTTAGGAGGGAATTTTTAACGTCCCCACAATTTCTTCTTTCTTTTATTTGTTCTTGTAATATAGAGTTTTATAAATATTTAAAGTTCGATCCCTAAAAATTATAAATGGCCCCAAAATTTCAATTGGCCTAAGAGTCCGAGAGAGAGAGAGAGAGAGAGAGAGAAAAAAAAAAAACCATCTCTAAAAATATTTTATAAAACATTCTCTTTTTTTTTTTTTTTTTTTTTTTTTTGAGAAAAAGTCTTTTGAGTTTTATGTAACTACAAAAATTATGTTCCTTTTCAATAGAAAATTAAGGACAAACCAAAAGCGTTTAAGTTAGGTTACTCTTTATTTTAAGTAGATATCTGCTCTTGGATATGTGTATTTGTATATTTTAATCAATATATTTCAAATAAATTTGTTCAGAGTAATTATATACTTTTCTATTTATGGAACTTTTAGTTCTGAATATTATATCAAAATTAGGTTCATAACAAAATGGAAGATGATTTTCCAAAAACACTCAAATGACATGCACATATAAATCTAGAAATCAACCTCTTTCAGATTGGAAATAAGAATGTCTACCAACTACCTCTCCTATTCACTATGATCTTTTTAAATATCTTTAATCACAAGAAATTGCCCTCCAGGCAGAGCTTCCGGCTTCGCCCCCTTGTACTAAGAAGATAAACTACAAATACCATGTGAAACTACAGCTATACTCAACAGATTTGGGTGGGTTGTGGTCATAAAGAATACAACATTAAGAGAAGTTAAGTTGAACAATGAGGAAAGCATTTCATGCTCTACTAGCTACAAACTTTTTCATCTTTTAAACAATTTTATGCCAAGCAACGAACACTCACAAAAGCAACAAAGTATGATGATACATATAAATAATCAAAAGATTGAGCCTACTCCATTAAACCAAATTCACATGTAGCACATTTATGTCAAATTCGAGCTCTTTTTTTTTTTCTCCCGCACTTCCTTTTCCCACGTGCAACAACATCAACAGCAAATAGGCAACTACTTTGCAGGCTAGATCTTCAATATGAACACGCTTTGCAACACCCGTTTGCTTACTCCATCCAATCAAATATATACAGTCCACGTGTGTTAAACCAAATCGGGGCTACTCTGCACCCCATGCAGTGGTATCCTTGAGTTTGGGACTCAAATCACCTGATTAAACAACAATTCAGAAGGTCAGCAACCAAGGAACTAATGGCAACTAGCTTGATGTCTCACTACTTAAAAAATCATTTTTTTAATATGGCCTCCATACCAATTCAATTATCAAAAAGCTGTAATCACACATGGGAATCTCTCTCTAGCCAGACGGTGACCGAATGGGTTTTCTAGGAGAGACAAGCACTGGTTCATTACTTGAAGCTTTCATTGCAGCAATCTCTTCTAAGCGTTTCCAAGTGGCTTCGCGTTTCGACTTAATTTCTTTCTCTTGTGCTTCGTCTTCCTGAAACTTGAGCAAGCACTCGTCAAAAAGCTCAGAGTCAATATCAGAGAAAATCTTGCGAACATTTAGTGTCAAGCTCTGTACTGCCTGGTTCCAGTGGTTTCTTGCGTTTCTCTCCAAGGATGGGAAGATAATTGGCAGTATTACTCTGCGGTTCTGTTTGATTAGATTCTCAATGTGATCATTGTTCCATAAGAACAAAGCCCTCTCTGCCACCTGCCAAAAGAAGTTGATTAAGTGAGAAAGGGGATAGCATACAAACTAGAATGTGAATAAATCTAGGAAAAACTTTCAGTAAATATGAAGTATAAGACTATCTTGTAATCATTGTTTAGACATAAATCAAGTTGGTACAGCTTGACATTAGCAAACCACACAATGGTATGGCATTGCTAATAAAAGTGGCAGCTTCCATATATAGCATCTAATTTAAACAAGCATAAAGATTTTATTTTGTTTGCACATATGAAAGGAAAGGGCGATGCCAACAAATAAAAGACAAGGATGACTACGCAGAGAAAAGGTTGATGGTTTAGGTGACACCAGAAAAGTTCAAAATGAATGCTCTCAGACAGAAGAAATACCCGGCTGCTAGTCAGACAAAAATACATCTAGTAAAAAGAAGCAATGCTTAATATCAAACATATTAGTACTTGATAAGAAGACATGCCAAAGGCATCAATAGAAAACATACAATTTTCTAGTGTTTTGTAAGCTCCACAAAGAGCTTCAACCTCCTCAAAAGTTCTACAAGGAAGAACTGAATTTTGAAGTTTTTAGGGAAATGCTGTACAATACAGCGTTTATAAGTCCAAAATTTTAAAGCAATATTCATTGTGATTTTTCAAACTCAAAAGAATAAAAAGCTTTTCGTTAAAGCTCTACATCTAAGCTCTACTCCATACAGTAATACCAAACAATCACTTAAGCTAAAGCTAGAATTCCAAGCTTTGGTATAAAAGCCTTTTGGTGTGCTATTCCAATTCTTACTTTAAATTAAATTATTTGTAGCTAAAATAACTAAGAAAAATGACTGCTACAAGTAAATCTAGATATGTTTTCAAACATTTTAATGGTTGTCAATTATTTTTAAAACCTAAAATTAAACATAAATTATGCCCAAAAATATATATATATATAAATACCTAAAAATTAATATTAATAAATTAATATTTATTTATTTTTGATAAGTATATCAATAAATTAATTTGTGTGTCCCCGTGCCTTAATTTTTCAAGAACTGTCGTGTTGTCATGTGTCAAGTCCTGTGTGATGTCAGTGTCTATGCTTCTTTGGGCAAAACTCTATATCACCAAAGATCTACAGATAAAGGTCCACAATAGTTAAAATCCAAACCAGTAGTTCAACCAGTCCAATCATGAACTCATCATCAGTCCAATCCAGTTTCACACCAAAAAAAAAAAAAAAAAAAAAACCCCAGATTAAACTAGCAACCAGATATTCAGCTGGTAAAACCAAGAACCATGCCGATTAAATAGGTTCAATCAACCTCATGAAGTCAAGATCTACACCTCCTTCAAGCTCAACCAGTCAACCTCAAAACCTCTGACCATGATGACTCACCTAGCCAACCCAAACATTGCAGAAAGGGATCGAGAGGGAAAGTTTGATCAGTCTAATGGTTTTTTAAGAACCATGAATGGGGGCAAGCCTCAACGTCCACGTTGCCAAAACAAAACTTGTAGAGAGAGATTGAGTGAGAGATCACCTGATCTGGTGGATTTTTGCTTTTGAGGACAATGAAGGGGGCAAGTCTCAATTTCTTCACAACTTGAGGCAAGCAAAGCCACATCATTTAGATTTTTTTTTTTTGATAAATAACGTAAGAGTATTATTAATAAATATAAAGGGATTGCCAAGCCGAGTATTAAAGGAAAAGTTGATTTTGGGAATGGTCAAAAAAAAAATTTCTTTTAGTACGACAAAATGGGTCTCCAATGGACTAAACACACAATTGTTGGCTTTAACGTGAGCCTCCATTGTAATTTTATTATCATAGTAATATGCAAAGAAGCATGAATGAATGATATTTTTTTAAATATTTTTCTTTATGGAAATTACTTTTTTAAATAGAAAGAATATGTTTTTTAGTGTGAATATCATTTGACACTTAAAAGATTATTAAAATTTTTAGATGCTCTTCAGTAAATATTATTAATTTTATCAAGACTTTCCTAAAATTATCCATTAACAATTTCCCTAAGAGCACCCATACCAGACCCCTAATTATAAACTTATCATACAATTTTTAGTTTTTATAATTATAAATTCATTAATAAAATTGTTTATGACATCATCAGTTTGACCACCAGTCCAACCCTGGTCAGATGAGAGAATTGGCAACCGTACTCCTTTTTAAGTTCTCTATCCATCCTGATTCTTAAAACCATGATCTACAGTTAGAGCTCTACTTCCTACAACAATGCCAAACAGGCTCTTTATTTGCTGTTTTATAACAAAACTATCAATCTAGCTGCCTTGTTTTGGCTGCATCATTAAGTTCCTATTGCTTCAACATTCAGGCTCTCTAAATTCCCATGCATTTGCCAGTATCTTTTTTTCTTTTTCTTTGACTTCATTTTTTGCAGCAAGAAGTGCACATCATTCATTCATGGCTGACTAGTCACTTGCTTGAAAAACAACATTTAATTCGAAAGTAGGAAATCTAACCAAGAAGTGTTTTCATTTGGTCTTTGATGTACAGCCAATTCTGAGCAACTTAATAGAGTCCAAATCAACTAGATCAAGCAATGCGAAGATATGGTTTCAACCAGTATTCCTTACAAGGATTTAAATTTGGTGTGGCACATGGTCCTTTATGAAGGAACGTTGTTATAACAATTTGGTATATATTTGAGAAGTTTAGAGAAAGACTAGAGATGTGGGCTTGGGTGGATGTGTGTGTGTGCGTATGTGCATGTGCTCATCATTGATCAAAATATAGAATTATAAATTTGACCGCCCACAGAAAGTTCATTCTACCAAAAAAGAGGCGAAAAATTCTACCAATGCCTAAGAGTTAAAAGGTACAAGTTGTTTAAGAAAACCCAATTTAAGTGTTTAAAATTGGGTGGATGTGTGTGCGCGCGCGCGCACGCTCATCACTCATCAGAGATCAAAATATAGAATTATAAATTTGACTGCCCACAGAAAGTTCATTCTACTAAAAAAGAGGGGGAAAAATCTAGCAATACCTAAGAAATAAAAGGTGCATGTTGATTAAGAAAACCCAATTTAAGTGTTTAAAATTGTTTTTGTTAAGAACAACAAAAACAATTTTATATTAAAAAAAAATTGATTGAGTTCCTAGATTCTCTAAGCACCTGCCATTGATATAATGGCCTTGCTCTTTCATTCTATGTTCTTTGCTTTCACTTTCCTTATCTTTTTCTCACTGTATCCTTCCTGTATACATTTTTATTTCTTTAATGAATTGCACTTATAAAAAAAAATATATATATATTTTTGTAAAAAAAAGCCATTTATAATTGCCCCCTAGTTTCATTAATATAGAACCAACACCACTACCATCAATACCTAATGGAGGCACCCACCACACAATTACTATTTACAAGACATCAAAGAAATTAAAGGAAATGATTAATTTTATAAAATTGATTAAAAAATGGACTTCTTGAGTTAATCTTAATAATCAATCCCACCACCAGCACAAATCACTGTGAAGAAGTCTCCTCCCCACAATTTAACCACCAAACCACAACTGCCATACCCTAACAGTAACCCACTGATGTAACTGCAAGACCCTTTTTTTTATACAAGTACAACTGCAAGACAATCATTGTCCCATAACCCTAAAGGAAGCCTCAAGGTTACAGCCTACATATCAGTACCATTTGCCACAATCAAATCACAGCATCATAAAATCAGCACAACTACTATGGCCTATACCAGGCTAGTATGACTATTTATGCTACGTTAATATACATGGCAAACTATGTGAGTGACAATGAAGACCCATCTAAAATAATTATCAAAAGGATATCCAGATTGTGCATATGCCTCAATTCCACCACTCAATGTCTGTCATTCATAACCCTGTGTGCAGATGGACAAGGGTTATGAACAGAAATGAGAAATCCTCCCTCAATCAATATCTATATACACAAACCTAGGTCCTAAAGCTCAATATTTGGACATGTGCCACATGTTCAAGATTCACAATTTAACATGCCCTGTCTAGGAATCCCAAGTTTCTTAACTCCCTTCCCCCCTTTTGCCTTCACTTCTGTTGCATCACAAGACAACTTGGTTATCATGATTTCGATACTTTTAATTAATAGTCCATATTGGATGAGTTTGGTTCAGCTTTTTGAAACTAGGCCTTTTGAAAAAGTGGAGTTTTAAAAAAGTGCAGTATAAAAAATGTTTTTTCAAAAAACTGAGTGTTTGGTAAAAGCTGTTAAAAAATGTTTTTTGAAAAAGCTAAGTATTTGGCTAGCACTTATAAAAGTGGCAGTTTGAGGGGTAAATTACTAAAAAATGACAACATCTATATAAAGAGAATTCTTGTTTTAATTACCTCTTTTAATACAAGTTATGGACACAATATTTTCACAAAAATTTCACAATAAAGTCTATATAACAAGTTGTTAATGGTAGGAAAAAAAAGTCACTAGTAGGTCTAGATGAGAACAAATAACATCTTACTATGTAAACTTTATTATGAAATTGTTATAAAAATATTCTGTCAATAGTACTATTTTTTTTCTAAAGAAAAATAGTACTAACTTAAAAAGTTTAGAAATATTTAGAAATATAATAAAATGTCACAATATTTTCACAATACTAATTTAAAATTAATTTTTGTAAAATAAAATTTTATTAACAGTTATCTTTTAAATGAGTTGTTCTAGTACTCACAATTTTTTCTCCACCACATACTCTATAACATCAAAGTTATGAAAAAGAAGTTGTAAGAGCATTTCCAACAGCCTCTCCAAATTTTTGTACTGTTCGGAGAGTGAACAGTACATTTTTCGCAATACTTCCACAAGAATCACATCAAAATCTTACATGGAAAGTTGTTACTAGTTCTAATTTGAACCCACCACTGAAATTATTCTTTTACTCACCAATATTAGCTAATAACAATCTATTACTTAAAATCTATTGTGAAAATATTGTGGTAGCATTTCTTAATTGTCATTTCTTTTTTTTATATTATTTTTCCAAACTTATTACATCCATACGTTTTCTTTTTCTGGTCTTTTTTTTCTCTTGGTTTTTTCTCCACCACACACCTACCCTACTCCCATCTCTATCTACCCTTCTTTTTCTTTCTCTAGTGCATTCCGGATCCCACTTTCCCTTTCTCCAACTCTCTCTTTCTTTCTCTAGCTCTCTCTTTCTTTTACTTTTCCTATTTCTACTTGAACACTCTCTAGCAATGATAAGAAACAGAGAAATTAAGAACAAGCGATTGCATGCTCCACCATTGATCAACGGACACAGGCAGGCATTGTCTCTTTTTTGATCCACCGTGGGTTGCTTGCTTGCTCCACCGTGGGTCAAATGGCTTCTGTCTTTTTTTTTTTTTTTGGTTATGATTTGATTAATTTTAAGATTGTGTTTTTAAGTTTGTATTTTGATTATGCTTGAGTTTAGAGATGTTTAAGAGAAATGATTGTTGTGAATGTAGCTGTTGTGCATGTTTGATTGAGACTGAGTTTAGAGATGTTTGAGAGAAAAAATCAAGAATAGTTTTGTTGTTACCGTTGTGATTTTTGAGTAAAAAACAACTATGGGCAATTTAGGAAAAAAAGAAACCCAAGAAAACGTGTTTGTGCGAGTTTTGCAACTGCAGCTCCGAGCTCCTTTTTGCAAATGCTCGTTTTCTTCACAAACCCAAAATGCAACTTTTAACAAAAAGTTGCTTTTTGAACCTAACCAAACGGGATTTTTGGGCTGGCGGTTTCAAAATGAGCTTTTTGGGCTGGGAAAGTTGAAACAAACATGCACTTATCAGTTCTATAATAGATATTGCATAATATCCATGTCCATGGCATCAAAAACATGGCATTCTAAAATTGTTCGAAAATTTTTGAAGGACTTAAAAATTCATAAAAAATCTGGAATCTAGGCTAAATCTTCCAGTGATTTTCTTTAAATAACTTTTGAACCTACAAGCACCCCACTGCTGTCCTGCCTAAGCTATGATCAAGGGGAAATGTCATAAGAGTTTCTCCACACAATAAGAAAAATCTGAGCACAATGGAGAGAGAGAGAGAGGCTTTTTATGAAACAGCATAAACATTTGCACCTCATCAAACTTCTCCATCAAGCTTGATACTATTTTCTTTGGAAAATGCCAAAAGACAACTTGAGTTTGAAGGGGGAGTTGAAATATGGGGGAACCTGACAAGCAAGGACAATGAAAATATGTTTTACTACTAATTCTTATTTTGTTAATATTAACATTTGCTAGCTTTTGGAATAGATTGTGTTTGGGCTAAATTTGCACACATTTGAATTGGAGAAAGGCAGATTTTAGCCCAAGACCAGAAAGGCGGAAATTGCGCTCAAAATTCAAGTTCTAAAGTGTTAAATGATTTTCAGCAGTTTAATCATGGAAAAAGCAAAAGAAGACCAACCAGAGCAAATCCTCACACTAGAAATGACAAAGTGAAGGCTTAAAGACTCATTATCTAATTTCTACCACAGAAGCTTGCCTTTAGTTCAGACATGCAACACAGGAAAGAGGAACTAACAAGTAGAAACTGATGGAACTGGTAAAACAACCTACCTGAAAATGTGAACTGCTCAAGCAACGACCAATTTGACGAAACAAGGGTACCATACAGCGCTGAAATTCTGCAGGCTGAGTTGCTTCTAAAACTTCCTCCAGCTCACCTAGGAACATAACCTCCTTAGAACTATTTGTAATTGGCCAATATTTTAGTAAACCCCTTATAATAGTGTCAGCAAGCTTGCAGTCCTTCTCCACAAATTGTGTAATGCAGTAAGATAACTGCTGGTGGTACATGGGTATGCATTTTGGTTTATGAAGTGGAATAAGTGCCCGAACAAGAAAGAGCTTGTGCTCTTCTTTCAGCGGCAGAGCAAACCCATTGATTATACTACCAAGAATCTCTAACAGCTCTGCAATCCCATTATGCTTCTCAGTTTCAAAAATAAAACGATAGAAGATGTTGTTGATTGCTTTCCTGATGAAAGGTCGGTGCACCATAAATTTCCCATAAATGCGGTGCAGAACTGTTTTCAAGTAATCCCTCTCTCTGGGGTCCTCTGAATCAAAAAGATCTAACAACCTGAGAACAAATGAGTGATCAACATACCTCTTAGCCAACTTTGTATCTGTCTCAGGTGATGCAACAAACCTCAAAAGGAATTCATACACTATTTGCAAGTGAGGCCATGCAGGATCCATTGATGGCTCTTCCTCTTCCAAATCAAAGCCTTCCAAGACTTTATTCTCACGGGGTGGAGAAGTGAGTGTTCTAAACAAATTTTTTGATACCATCTTTATGATCTCTTGCATGACAGTTTCTGAGAATTTCCATTAGCAGAAGCAATATGATCCACAAGTTCAACCAATGTCTGTCGCTTGATCTCCTTCTCTTTAAAGTCCTTTGTTGGGTCAGTAAAGTCAAACACAACACAACACAAGTTCAACTTTTTAATAAACAAGTTCTGCTTCTCAGTATTGGGAACATCTTTAAAACTAGGCAAAGCCTCATAAGAAAAAACTGCTGAATTTCCATTCAGCTTGGAATTCACACCCTGTTGAAGCTTATTGCCCTGATTTAATACTAGATTTGAAGTAGCATCTGAAAAAGAAATAGCGCCTGTGTTCCCATATCGATTACTTGCTAAATCACCACCTCTTAAACTGGTAGGAACATTTGAAGATGATGTAGAGGTCCCCCCTCCTTCACGATTTTCAGATGACTTAGAGGACTTACGTGGGAGCTTATTAAGAAACTGTTTGATCATAACTTAATTGGCAAAATAAAAGCTCCTTTCTGCACTAAAGAACTTCGATACTATTGAAAATCATTCAAAGCAAAGCACAGCATCAATTGCAGAGAAGAGAGAAATTTCAATCAAACAATACATTAAACCAAATTCAAGCCAGAACTAGCAGTCCACATGTCCATTGAAGAGATAATCCACCCATAAGCTTGTTATTCTTTGCTTGATTCTAAGAATGTTTTTTGATTCTAAGAATGTTACAAACGAACTTGGGGAAATCTGGAACAGAAACATCAAACCACTTCACATGATAAGAAATCAATACTTCAGAGATACCCCAAAGCTTAAATTTACACGCAAAACTTAAACTTAGATTTCTAATCAACTACAACTAAAACAAAAACATTATCTTGCTTTTGTCATCTAAAACAAAGATCTTTTCCCTTGTTACACCAAAATAAATGTGCCCTTTTGAATTATATCAAAAAACCCAGAAGAAGGAAAAAAAAAAACATTGCAAATCTAATTAACCCCAAGAACTCTGACTTCTTTGTCAACCAACCTAAAAGGAAAAAAAAAAAAAAAGGATATTCTCACCTCTTTATTTTCTCTCCCACTCTTTTCTTAAGCTTTGCCAAGATGTGCATGTTATTCAGTTGGATCAATCAAAAGTAAGATCTGGGCATGATCTGGATAACCCAGATACCTTCCTCTATCAACAAGTCACCTACATCAAAATTTCCCAATTCCCAACCAGAACACAAAAAATTATGAATAACATTAAATTAAGATTCATTCATAATTCAAATGTCAATATGAGAGACAGAAAGAGAGATAGACTCAAAAAATAAAAAATAAAAAATAAAAAGGAACAACCCCCAAGAATCTAAAGAAAGATGAATGTTTCATCTATGGAGTACTTACAGAGAAGAAAGTTCAGCTACTTCCTTTCAGAGAGAGAGAGAGAGAGAGAGAGAGTCAGAGAGATAAGAATCCAACAAGAACAAAAAAAAAGAACAAGAAAAGGTGGGCTTAAAGAACAGCAATCTCTGGCTGTTATTGTTGGTGTTGTTTTTTGTTAGCTAAAATTATTGTTGTTGATATTATTTTTTTTCTTTTCTTTTTTCTTTTTTTTTTCTCTTCAACTTTCTCACCATTTTTTTTTTTTTTTTTTTTTTGGAAAAACTTCTTACCAATATTTTTTAACCTTAAAACTGTTCTTAGTTTTGTTCTTTTTTTACTTTTAAATTTTCAGGTTGATTGGGGATCAGATACCATTTTTGACTAAAATAACCCTTAACATAATTGGAATAGTAACTATAGTTTATAATAAGGGACTGAAAGTGAAGGTTAAAATAGTACTTACGTTTTTTTAACTTTTTGAAAAGCTAATTCACGCGCTCTAAAGTGCGTTTGGGTTTCGCTCAATCTTTTGTAATTCGAATTTCCAGAGTCCGAAGTTCGATATCCCGTTTTCCGTTCCAGTTGAATAAAGATTCCACGCGCAACAGGCGCGTGTATACACTCAAAATTTGGGAGACTTTTTGGATTGAGCACATTTGGGAAGAAGATTGGTAAACTAAGGTTTTTTTTTTTTTTGTTTTTTTATAATTATTATTTTTTTAAGTTTTGAGTAATACTCAAGTTGTAAACATGATTAAAGTATTGAATTCTAATCATCAATGATGATTATTCTCTTACTTATGTTCCATATAAATAACGTGTATTAGTAGAGTTTTTTTAATCTTTTTTTTTTGTGTTCACAACAGCTAATATATATATATATATATATATATATATATATATGATAAAGTTAGGTCCCCATTGTCGAATAAAGTTTGTACCTTAAAACTACAACTTTACCTAATATTTTTTCATTAGATATGAATTTAAACAAATCCACTATTAAATTATATTTTATTCTTACATTCTCCATACTTATTAAATTTTCTAAAGATTAAAGATCAATAACTATGTCATCAATCATTTAGTAAATAACATCCAACTAACACAAAAATTAACATATGTATTAAGAACATAAAGAACATGTAATCTAATGGTTAGATTTTCAAGATCCTAGTTATATTTTTTTTTTTTTTAATGAAAGTACAATCAAATTTGTAACCGAACTTTCTCCATATATAAAATAAAATTTAATAATTACATCAATAGTGTGATTTGAGCCCATATTCTTCTACTAAAGGAAGGCATGTCATGCCAATGAACTAATATACTCTTACCAATATAAATAAATAAATATATATATGTATGTATGTATGTATGTATGTTGGTTGCAATCTAACATCTCAAACTGGCAAGGCCACACCCTCTACCTCGCCCAACTCGATGGCCAATAGCCTATAAATTTATAACAATATTAGAGATAAAAAAAAAATACTTTGTAATGGATTAAAATGTTAAATTGTAATTGATATAACATTATTTTATTACTTATAAAAAAAAAACATTATTTTTCTATTTTTGCTATCCATGTATGTAACCCAATAATTACAAATGTTTTTGAAGAGGTAGTTTGTTTCCAACATAAAACCACACGCACGTGAGACTCCATCCATCTCTGATCTCTCTGTGTGAAAAGACAAAAAGAATGTTATGGGAATATTTATAATTAATTGCTTTAACATAATTTTTCTTTCCAGCTTGATAGCATACTTAAGAGACAAATTAGGACTAGTGAAGCACGGAAAAGAAAATCAATATAATCTAGCAATGCATGTAACATTGTTACGAGGATGTGAGGTGGAACATTAAAAAGATAAGAAGGTATGAGGTGTAACAATGGGACGAGAATTGTCGGGCATGATTTGGTAAACAAAAACCACTTGTATTCTCTGCAAATATATTCAACTCAATGACATTTTCTCATTAAAGATTATTACTCTTTTTGGAGAAAAGTAGATAACCAAAACCAACAGCCGGTTTACTTCACAATTAAGAATTTATTTGTTATGTCTAATCATACATATGGTCTTATATCATTAAAATAAAATTAATGATGTGATATTAGATACACATTTAAATAAGTCAATAGTCTTATAGATTAACTGGTTGACACTTTCTGATGTTTTTAACGAATAACATCTAAAGTTCAAATTATCTATCTCCCGTTATAACTATCGAATTATCAAAAAGTGTATACCTTCAAATATGTAATATTGAAATGAAAATAGTCTTGTTATGCCATGAACATGATATGTCAAAACATGCAATATAGTGTTTTTCATTTTTGGCAATGATGAACAATGAAATGTGTTTATCGTTTTTCTTTTTTCTGTGTGTAAATGACAGGATTTAATTTTATATTTTATCATTTGATAGTTACAATAAAAATAAGGATTTGAATCCTAAATGTCTCCATTGAAAACATGATAAGGTGTCAACCCTGAATGGACACTTATCTACAATTTAATTGTATATCAATACAGAGTTTGTTTATCGTTTTTTAATGTCCCTTAATTTAATTTTAGCTTCACTAGTAATGTGGTTCAATTTCACTAATACAAATAGGTCAATTTAGCAATTTTCACGTAATGTCATGTTGATTTACCTTTGTGCAAAGTTATTTTTCATTCAAATTCATTTTATTTAACAATTAATTATGGTCAATTTAATTGTTCTCAATATTTTATCACATTTAATTATCATTACTAGATTATAACTATCTTGATTTAGACAATACTAAATCCTCGGTTTTTGATTCCTTGGCTTTACCTTCTTCAGCGAAGGATTTAGAGACTCTAGCAGCATGAAGGGCAACTCAGTTATTGTTGAACTATGCTTGCAGCATTTGGTCTTTGAAGGGGGGATTCATAACTAGTCTACAAAGTTCTCTCAGCTAGCCCCTCTCCTCGCTCGATTATTGGTCATATTGTTAAAAACACACTGTCTATTGTGAGTTGCGAGTTCTCTTAAAACTCATTTATTTTTCATACTAGGAGGCATGGTAACGTTATTGCCTATGCCTTAATTAGGAAAACTAGATTATATTTTCCTTTATTACACTAAATGGAGGATGTTCCTCCAGACAATTTTGATCTTGTAGTTTTTAATTTTCCTTCTAATTAATAATATTGCTTGTTTTTTTTCCCTCAAAAACAAAAAAAATCAATAACACATAATCAAAGCAGGAAAAGGAATATAGGTACTTTTTTTTTTTTTGTTGAGAAGATCCTATTGAGTACACGACATCCTTGAAACATTATCTACATTATTAGGAGAATTTGGGCTCTAATTAAGCAGCTGATGTCTTCTAATCATCATTCCGAGGCAAAATAGAAATTACCTTAAGTATGAATAGAAATAGTTGAAAGAAATTACCCTAAGTAAAATCCATGTAGTTGTTGGGACGATCACATCATACAAGCACGCAACCAACTCGGGATTTGATGATCGATATGCTAGTCCAACCATTCAGTGGGCCATGGACCCATAAAAGTCAATTTCTCCATATCCAATGATCATAGTCAATTCTCAACACCTCCCTATATGTACGCTAAGCTAAGCAGAATTTTAGAGTCATAGTAAACAACAATTTCCACAGCGCACATGCAACTCTTTGGCTACCCCATATGGCCATGTTACTTCATGTTGGCTTTAGTGAAAAAAGATGGTCTAACAGTATAGAAGACAACAAAATGCCACAACATTCTTATCGACGTTTCTAATTTAAAAGTGTTATCAAGATTTTGTTGAGATTGTGATAAGCTCATGTATGAATCAACATAATAATTTAGGAATGTTATAGATTGTTGTAGTAAGATTGTGATGAGTCCATACGTAAGTCAGCATATTGATTTAAAAATGTTAAGAATTGTTATCGTGTGATCGTAAAGAGCTTACGTGTGAGTCAACACACTAATTTAAGAATGTTGCAAATTATTATCCCTCTTTTTATGTCATGTCTTAGCATTAACTTGAATGAAAAATCACACACATGCACACAATAAATTACTAAGGTTGCATTTGTTTCAGCTGTAAAGGAAGTCGGGAAAATATTATACACAAGGGAAAATTAAATCATTTGACTGTAAAATAAGAGGGCTTCAAGTGTTAAATAATTTATACATTCAAATTACCTTCAAATAGATTTTTACAAACTGAAAACAGAAAAGGAGAGAGAGAGAGAGGAGAGAGAGAGAGAGAGCAACGGTAGTCCAGCCTCCAATCCACCCAAACCCATTGCTAGTCAGATCGCATTGCTCAAATCCATTGTCAATTTGATCACGCTACCTCAGCTCCTCCGTCGTGCTCAAACCTATCTTCAATGAACTCAGCTAAACCCACCCCGATTTCACCACATCCCAGTCCCCGACCCACGACCTCGCCGTTGTGTCTGCAAGCCCCTCTGCCGGTGAAGGTAGTTTCTCATCTACTTCACATTCATCCTCTCTTTCACTCATCAGACCCATCCTTCTTCCACCCATGTCGTCGCTGCCTTAATTTTTTTTTTCTCAAAATTGTAAAATAACATTTTTGCTTGGGTTTTGGAGGATTGGTGGTTGGGGTGATTCATGGGTTTCGGTGGTGGTGGGTTAGGGGTGAGTTTAAGCATTGATGGTGGTCGGCTAAGGTGGTTTGTGGGTTTCAATGGTGGTAGATGATGGGTTTTGGTAGATGGTTTTGATATTGATTTTGAGATTAATGAGTTTTGATTTTGATTATGTTTTTTCAAATTAATTGGTTATGTGCTGGTTGATGATGGCTGGGTTTGTAGTAGCCGGTAGTGACTGAGTTTATAGTGGTGATTGTGATTGTTGAGTTTTCTGAAAATTGATTTTTACATGCAATACCAAACACTAAAAAATACTCTTCCAACAAATTTTCTAAACAAACAATTGAAAACATTTTCCTTCTCGTAAAATATTTTTAATATATTTTCAATTAAAAATATTTTACATATTGCCATACGGGAGCCTAAATTTTCTTAAAGTCCGGTGAAGTGTGGATCACACACACAGTCAGACTTACACATTTTACCACACATACGCGCCCCACACACGCACAGAAAGTAAACGAAGGCTGTTTTGTACATTGTACCTACTAAACTTATTGAAGTGTAGAACAAAGTAATTTCAATTGGGCCAGGCCTCTAGTCTAACAAGAAGTCTAGGAGATTTTTTTATTTTTTTTTAAACTAAGTCTAGGAGACTAGGATCACGTTTTGTCATTCAATTTGACACGGCTTGCTTTTGTGTTAACAGTGATTGAATTATTTTTCACCAAGCACAGATAATGAACTCATATGTAAGTGACATAAGCCGATCATAAATTAGTGTCTATGCAAGTTCTGATCAAGCATATTGCAAAAGATTGTATCTTATAAGACCGTTTCATAAAGATAAAATATTCTCGTATAAGGTGAGCTTGACTTCTCTTGTGAAAAAATAAATTAAAAGAAATGGTAAAGTCAGTTACGCCTGCTGGAAAACTGGGAGAAGAATTAATATTTAGTAGAATCAAGTGGAGTCTACATGGTTAAGCTTAATTAACGAAACATGGCCTTGCTCAACAAAATAAATAAAAGTAATCCAACTGTTACAGACAGTAACTTCTCATTCCTGATGAATCGCAAAATACATTATCAAATTCATGTGATACACATCTATCAAACACATAATAATCAGTCCATCAACAATCATTCTTGACAGTTAAAAACAGGATGCTAAGTGAATGTGGTATTGCTGCCAGAAACTTGTCAGGCTAGAAACCAACCTTCACGTTCTATTTCTAACCATGGGATGCCGCATTTCTCTTCTTGAGTAACATTTTATGAACAGGCTGTCAAGGGCAGTGTTCGAATTCGGACTCTATTGGTTGGCTGCAGATTTTGGCCTCTTAACACCCAGGTCAGCATTCCGATATATTACAACCATCTCAAGTTCCAGGCATCTGTCAAGCATGTAAAAAGGTGCTGCCCAATGGCTCATAGTTCCCTCCACAATAGGATAAAAAATGTGCCGAATATGTGGGCAGAATATACAGAAGATGAAGAAGGAAAAGAGATATCCTACAAACACCGTGTCATACAAAAATAATGGGGAGGAGAGAGTATGCCCACTGAGGAATGAAAACAAAACCATCACAGCAACCGAATTATCTGGCTCGAGAACACGAGCAAGGTTGCCCAAACATCTGTTTCAATGCTCCATCAAGGCTGTTTCAGTTTCTGACAGTGGAGCTGCAAGACATGGGCAAAATATTTCAGAACGATACAATCTACCAATTGAGAAAAACATAAGGAAAAGTTAAGTTCTCAATAAGGTCGTTAGTAAAAGAAAGTTCTCAATAAAGTTAGGCAGTGGTACAGAAAAGGAATGCAGAATATGTTAATCGTGTATTTGTTGTGAAAGGGCAAAAGTATGTGAAGCCAGCTTATATTGTTGGAGGAGAGAAACAGTGAGAGGAAAGCCCACTGAAGAGACAAGAATCTGGAACACAAGTTCTTAAACTTTAAATACCTTTCTCTTGGCCTTGATAAGATACACAAGATTGAGGCTAACTATTTAGGATCCCAACTCCTAAGTAAGATCCACATGGTAAATCTTAAATGATTTGATTGTCTAAATTGTGACAGTACAATACAGATATATTACACACTAAAAGTAAAGCATTCAACAGGAATGAGATTATCTAATAACAAGAAACCAACATGCAAATGCGCACAACTGGAATAATTTGTGGCCAAACCAACATACCAAGTAAGTCTTCATAAGAATCTGCTAACAGGGATGTATCCATTAGCAAAGGAGGTGAGAAGACCTGCTCCTGAGATTCCTCAAAGTCATAAAACGATCTTTGAGCATCAGAAGCTGCACCATTTGAGCTGGTAGCCGAGAGAAACCCATTTACACTATCATACTCATGAAATGAATCCAAATCATTTAACATGTCTGGAAATTCATCAAACTTGCTCCTGACATGACCATCAGGGGCACAATTCTCAAGCAAAGAATTGTCTGATTGAGATACAAACAACCTTTTGCTCCTTAAAGAAGGCACTTTGTTTTCTGGGCTAAGACGAGAAAACCCAGTAGTGGAAAGAGGTACAAAAAAGTGCTCTGAGCTTTCATCAGAATGACCGTCTCGTAATGTTCCTGGATTGCAGGATTGCATTGACAGAGCAGCTTCTCTTACAGATCTCTTCAAATTCTGAACATAAGAATTATCACTATCTGCAAAAACATCGATATTTAGAGTCAATACCTCCACAAAAATTTAAAAGTTGTTTATAGACCAAGGTCTGGTCCTAAACTCCTAATTGATAAAAATAGAACCCCTTTATAAAGCCAACAAGCTTGTATTGTAGAGGGCATTAATTATGCAAAGAGCAGGGCAGACACAGCAACCTTGTGGTATGCTTTCAATTTGATTACTTGCAAGAGGCTGGTCAAAAGATTTTCTTTCAGAATAGTTTTCTATTTGGTTTGCTTGAGGAGCTGAAGTCTGTCGTTTTAGCATATTTCCTCCTTTTCCAGAAGAATTTGGCGTCAAGCTAAACAACTGTGGGAGCTTTAAAGCAGGAGGACTAGCTGAGACCTTGTCAAGCTGAACAGTAGACATTTTGCTGGTAACCTCAGCAACATCATCACTGCTGCTTTCCTAAATATTTCCAGAAGATAAAAGAAGATCAGTTCTATACGTTGATTAGCCAAGGTTGAGCATATCAAAGTAGGTATTGAGCTTTTCGTGATGTACTCGTTGAAGAATTACCAATGTCCTTCCAGTGCTCTGAGCCTGAACAGGTGAAGATGATTGACCTCGATGTCTGGTCATAGGAGGCAAAGTGGAGGATATACTCTGAACTTTATCTGTACACTCTGATATGGACTTTTGTATAGCCGGAGCAACTTCCTTCAGTTGGTTAATCAGCACCTGCATATGAAAGGTATTTGAATTAAGAAAATTTTTCAACATGGTATCCAGTGGTATGCAAACATACTGATATTTGATCACGTATACAAGTTTTTCCCCCTTTTTTCGGTGTTCTAGATACAATCTAGAATGAAAACAACAAATCAGGAGAGACATGTATCCCTCCATCCACGATTGTCTTTCTTTCATTAATTCTGTCTCATTATGATAGTTCATTATCAAAGACATAAAGGAATTATAAAAATTTCACTTTCTTGCAGTATGCTTTACTCTCAAACATTATCTAGAATGGTAACAACAAATCAGGAGAGATACATGAATCCCTCCATCCCATGGTTGCCTTTCCTTCATTAATTCTGTCCCATTATGCCAGTTCACTAAAAATAAAAGTAACAGCATTTTAGAAGTTCCCTTTCTCACATTACGCTTAACTCACAACATTAGTTACCAGTAAATAGGGAAATAAAGAAGCACTATAAAGCATCAATGATAGAAGAACATTTCCTAATGAGCAAAACCCAAAATGGTGATGTGTCAGACACAAATTGCTACTCCCCAATAAGTGGCCCCACACAAAGAAAGCACTCTTTAGGCCACCCATATCTTTGTAATATAATGGGTTACTTTCAAGCTGATCCAGAATTGATCAAAGCAACCATTAGTCAGAATGTTTTGTGATTGGTCAAGGCAACTGACTGGACACATACCTCTTCCAGATTCCTTAAATGGGCAAGGTTCAGAGTCTTTCTGGGAAAAAATTTATACATTTGTAAACCCAAGGGAGGGGAGGTTCCCAGCCACCGAAGGCTCTAAATGGCATTAGAAGGAGAATAGCATGAAGAATATGTGATTACACATTACCTGAAAGCTAGCTAAGTGCTGCTGATGCTCAGCAAGAGTGGCAGCTAAAGACTCAGCATGGCCACTTGTACCACCATCCTGTGTGTTTCGTAAAATTTCTGGACCTTCTCCATCGTTAGCTTTTGCCTATGAAACAACATAAAAATGACAATACTTCACTGAGACGAGCAAATCAATACCTTATTTCAAAACTAAAAACAGTAACAAAACCACATTAAACAGGATGGAGTTCTCTAATTTTTGTTTTTAAATTGATGTAAATACCAAATCCATATTATATACAGAAAAAAATCACTAAGTACGGTACAGCATGAAATGGAAGTGTTTAAACTTTAAAGCAAGAGGATTGTTGATCCATTCTGGAAAAACCAAAAAACCTAGGAGTCACTATAAATGAAGTTTCTAAGGCTATTCAAGCATGCAGGCTAACAAGGGTATGCCCATGTGCCAACAAGCTCTGGCTCAAGTGGCACTTCATCCTCCCACAAGAATGTCGACAGTGAAGTCGTGGGATCAAAGCCCACGGGGAATGTGTAACTTACCAATAAAAAAAAAGGTCTGCTCGTGTTTCAAAATTAAATCAGCAAAAAACTTCCTTGGAGTAAATACCAAAAGCCATTTCCTTAACATAAAAGCAAAAGAGAAGGTAGCCGTATAGAGGCTGGTATGAGTGAAATACAATAGTGACCAAAGTACATCTTCTATGGTTGTCACCTCATTTATGAGCACAAAATCACCTATCAAACCAAACTTTGAAATAAAAACTAGAGAAACAGCAGAACAATAACATTTCAGGGATAACAATGGAGGTGTTAAATTCAATCAAGTTCCAGAACTAGTAATTTGAATCACTAAATTACTCTTGTCTCAACTGCAGCCAAAATCTCAAACAAGCCATTGCAACAATGACTAATAAAGAATTTTACATCTTAAAAAACAGCTTTAAAGAAAAGAGCATACCAGATGAAGTGACTGCTTATGAATACGCTGTAAAGCATGTGTCCAACGCCTGATGATTTCAGCTACATCAACAGTGGGCTGGACTCTTCCACTTCTATCATCTACTCGAGAAACTGTTTCATCATTTACTTGTGAATGGGATGAATCTAAGTTCTTCTTCAGCTTTTCCCTATTTACATTGACATGTGATCCATCACTCTGCTCTTTGTCATTCATATGTGTTGTAGGTAGGTCACTAGGCTGGACAGATAAGACATCTGAATAAGGAACCTGAGAACTCTGATCCATAGCTGCAAGCAAAGATGATCCAGAGATGCGGTACCTAAAAAGGAAATTTATGCATGAGTAGGTGTGTTGGAAAATGGCATCTATGAAACTAGAAAGACATGGGAGGCTAAAGTACCTGTGTTCACGGTGAGCTATCAAGTCCTCAATAGGGCCTGAGGCAAGAACTTCATGTTGACCTGTACATTAAAATGATTGGCTTTAAGGTCATCAGAGTATAATCACAAGAAAGAAAGGAGGGAAAGTAAGCCAAAGAAGTACAAAAAATTCTCAGCTATTCTTGTTCATTTATAAACCAAAGCAACATCAATTATTTTCCAAGAACAATGTCAGCCTACAGAGAAAGACAGCTCAAGTATTTCTCAAAAATTTCCTTGGTAATTACTGCAAAATCTTAATGATATAATCAATCTCAGAATTTCCCTTGACATAGAGGGCGTTTGGATTGGCATCCATGTCCACGTCTGAGTTTTTTTTTTTTTCACGCGCGTCTGCCACTGTTCATTGGCCAATGAACAGTAATTTTAGGCCAATGAACAGTATTTGGCATGAACAGTATTTTTAAAAACATTTAAAAATTATTTTGCTACCGTGTTTTCAGTTTTCAGCAATAAGTTCTATCCAAACAGACCCATAATATGACCTTAAAAAATAAAGTTACATCCAAAACTAAAAAAATAATAGCCTTAGAAGGAGACTACAATAATTAGGAGAGAAAGCCTTATGACCAAGCCACTTGCACATACTACCTCAATCATAGAATTGATGTATTGTACTAGTCTACACTCAAATTTTTATTTTTTTTTAAAAGAGACACACGACAAGATTTAAATTAAAGGAAAAGAACTAAATTTCTACTCTCCCAAGTGTAAAATGCCTAACCACTGTGCTAGAAAGAAGGGAACAAAATCATGGAAGGCATACAATCTTAAAAACAAAAGCACTCATCCTTCCAAACTTGGTATTAATCCCTATATGATATAGATTACCAACCTCAATAAATCAAGGAGACTAAAATGAAATAATTTGGATTCTGTAAGAAAATTAGAAAAGAACCACAATGCTCCTACGCTTACTTTTACGAGCTAATATTGACTCCCACAAGCGAGTAGCCTTTGAAACTAAATGGGAATTCTGACTAGAACTAGATACAAGGTCATCCCAGAGCTCCCCTTCTGACTTCACTTTATTTCTCAAGTCATGCAGTTTTTCCAGCTCTTGCTGCAAATAAGCCTAAGTCCAAGTTTTCCAAGAAAAAGCATAAGAAAAATTACAAAGCCATGTGCAAGAACATAAATCTTCTAGTTATTTACCAAAAGCCCATCCCATGAAAGTTGATGAGTCTGCACAATACCTCTTCAGCACAAAGACCACGAAACTCTGCGGTCATTTCGTGAGCCAAATTTGACCACATAGCTTGCCGTTGTACTGCTGTTTCTGCATTCTTAAGAAATCTCCTCCGTTCGAGCGCTATTCTTGCCTGTTTAAGACATGAGGCTCATATCACTGCTACTGAATGTCAAATAGATTTGAAAATTGATGCTAACAAGAAAACCAATTAAAAATGTTTTTTTTTTTTGATAAGTGAAAACCAATTAAAAATGTAAACAAAAAGGAGAGGAAGCAAGACAAGTCAAAACACACACTGACATGATTTTTTTTTTTAAAAACACGGTAGTAACTATTATTAGCATTACACTTTAACATTAAGTATTAGAGAACACCAAGTAGTAGTCAATACAGATCATATTAACATTGGTGCACCCAGGAAAATATGTGGCCTTGAAACAGCAATATTTGTATGCAAGGCTTTTTATATCAAAAGAAGACAATTCAACGTCAAAGGGAGCATCATATTAGAATTAAGAAACTTAGTTCTCTAAAAGAAAGAAAGCAGCGAAACTAGAGAACTATGACTGTCATTCAATATCAAGAATGTCAAACACCTCATTTTGACATAAACCCCAGTTCAGAAATTTACCACTTTTGGCACCTTCTATCACTAACTTCAAGTAGTTACTTTGCTACTATTATTCAAAAGTGAAAGGGAAAAAAAAAATCATAAAAACAGTACTACCTTTGTTACAGGAAGTAATGTGGCTGCATGGGAAAAGGCTACATCGGTCAGTGATCCAGGCAGTGGATTAGAAGCAACATCAGCTGCAAAAGTCCGTCTATGAACCTCCCGCAAAGCATGCAAAGAAAGTTGCCACAAGAGTTCTACAAATCTGCAGTGAACATATAAAGCTTATAATCTACTTCAGTTACATCAACAACCACCATCCTAAAAATGCAACTGAAGGACTTTGAAGTTCATAAGTGTGGTCAGAAAAAAAGAATCACGAGTGTTTATTTGCTCGTTCGCTCCCACATTTCATGAATTACAAAAATGGGGGCTTCTAACAAATACTATTCAAAATGCACCATTTCTTAAATCCTTAATACTCTAATCTTCCATAATTCCCAAAACTAAAGAAAGAAAGAAGCTTAAAAATCATACAGTTTCCATCTGGGACCAATATAAAGAAACTTAACCAAACCCAACACCACCATTTTGGCTTTTACTCAAGATCAGATAATAAACTTCCATTTTCTTTTTTTTTAACTTTCCTCAGTTTTCTCACAAACCAAACACAATTGTACTAAACCCTCAATATATAGAACAACCAACCTGGGTCCACAACAGGTGGCGAGCGAGGAAACCCTGGAATTGCTTCTGGGAAGAGCTCCTTGTGATTCGAGCTCACTAATAATCCCTTGCACAACCTAAAACCAACCAAAATCCCACACAAAAATTTCAAATTTCAAACCCCCAAAAAACAAAAACCAAAAAAAAAAAATCCCAATATGAAAAATAAAATATCACCTTCCGAAAATCCCTTGATTGCGCCGAGTCGAAGATTGGCCAAACCTTGTCGAAATCCTGAAGATCCCCAAAAAAAACCAAATTACAGAAACTGAAAAGGAAAAAAAAAAAAAAAAAAAACACCAAACCAGATCAAAGCAAAAAGAGAGGGTAGAATGGGTACTTTGGAGGATTGAATGGGTCCACGGAGAGAAGAGAGAATGAAGTAGAGAAGCTGTTCGCCCAATTTAGGGTTAGAGTGGCGGAAGTTTCCGACCCGAGGAGGAGTTCCGTTGGAGCCTCCGACGACACCGAGAATTGTCGGATCCAGGCCCAATAGCAAACAGTTGGTGTACATTGCACTCTCTAGCTCTATCTCTCTCTCTTTCTCTCTGTCCATCGTCATCACCAAACCTGTGTGTGTGTGTGTGTGTGTGTGAGCGAGTGAGAGAGAGAGAGAGAGAGAGAGATTTGTTTCTGTTTTCTCTGTGTGTTGTTCTGGTTTGTGTTTTACTTGTTCAATTTTTTTAAAATTTTTTTTTTTTTTAATTTGGATTTTTATTTTTTTTGTTTTGAAACGAAGGTCCTTGGGGAAATATATAATTGTGGAAGTGGGTCTGGAAATTTGAACGGTTAGGGGTGAGTTTGTAAATTTGGGAAAGTTGTTATTATATTTTTTCGGTTGTTGTTGCTTGCTTGCTTGCTTGTTGTTTGTTTGTTTATAATGCTGTGTGAGGAAAAGGGGTGTGTGGGGGCCCATGACGATGATAAAAGGAGTGATCGATTCGAAGAAGTCTCTCACGGTTAATTTGGGATTTTTGAAAAGTGGGGGAGCAGAGGGTGAGTGTGGGCCAATACTAACGTGCGCCGGAACAACTGTTACCGGCCACCTTTCATTTGGTCGTTACTAATGTTTTTTTTTTTTTTTTTTTTAACACTCGTGGTTGGAACTTTGGAAGATATAAATAATTATGACATGCTGTAGATTGAAAATTGATTTTTTAAAGTGAGTTTTAATTAACTCAATTGGTAAAGTCTTTGATGGTTTCATAAGAGATATGAGATTCAATTTCTAATTATACCAAAAATTGATTGGTGTTTTGATTTTTTTTTTTTTTTAGAATCTGATTGTAGTTTTGATTTGATAATAAAAGGCTATTATCAGTAGCGAAGGTCATAGATTAAAACTATCTTAAACAAATTTATTTTTTAAATAATATATTTTATTTATCACTTAGGTGTGTCTTTGTAGTGGGAGTTTTCGTATCATTTTACATGATATTTAGAAAAACTTAAGTGGTTCAGATAGTTTAGAAAAGAAAAAACATTTTATTTTATTTTATTCTTTTGTGATGGTATTCATTTTGTTATTTTATTATTATGGACTAAGTGTCCATTTGACAATAGCTTATTTAGTTGAAATTGAAATTTTTTTGTTAAATATACTATAAATAAAAGTAAAAATTAGCTAAAATAATATAGTGAACTCATGAATAGTGCCAAAAATAATAGAATAAGATGGTTTTTTAAGTCAATGCTAAATGCAACCTAAAAGTGAAATATAATTCATTAAGTGGAAAGCATCATTAGGTTCTCTGATTGAATTCAAACGTCTAGTTGTATTGACTAATAAAACACAAATATTGTTTTCATTCCTAAGAACAATAAAGTTCAAGGAGAAAGTTTAGGTCTAAATCAATTTGAAGCTATTTTCTCCAACTCACTATGTGACGATTTATAAAACTTTTTTAAATAATGCACATTGATAATCTTGTACATAAAATGCTACATATTAGGCTGAAGGAAGATAGTTGCAAACTAGTTCGGAGTTAAACTTTTTCATAAATTCAATGCAATTAGATTATTGTGCCTAAGTTTTACCTTTATAAACTCTTCAACATAATGTAAAGGAAATCATGAGTTTCTTTATTTGGTTTTATAATTTAGCTCTAAACCAATCTAGAGGAATCTCCTTTATTATATGATGATTTATAAGATTATTCATGTATATTTTTTTAAAAAGTCATATAACTAAAACTACACATTAATAGTTTTTTCAATCGTCATGTATTAGGCTTAAAGATTATTCTCACCGGTTTGGGACTAAACTTGTTTGAAAAAAAATATCATTAATCTCTTTCTCGTTTACATTTGTTGAACACATTTGTGTCTCCCTCTTTTGAAACTCGCATGGTTATCTTTCATTTCCCTCCCACTCTCACTCTCACTCTCTTCAATGCCGCTGCAACTATATTAGAGATGGTAACATGTTATTATCCTAGCTTGAATTGACTTACTCTATCCTAACTAGGAGATAGGATATTTGTCATTTTGCCCCAACCCACCTTGTTATCATCCCTAGTAATAAATAACAATCACTAAGTTTTGTGAAGAAAAAATTATAAGGGAGGATAAGAAAAAAATATACTTAAAATTTTTAATTCCATAACTTTTTTTTTTTTTTTTGAGAAGATAATTCCATAAACCTTTTTTGTTGTAAAATTAAAATATCAATAGACAATAGGCCAGTTTCATAGATAAGTTATAACTACAGAATTATTTTCTGTATTTGCTATTTATTTATTTATTTGTAAGAGAAGAGAAATGAAAACACAATGGAAAGTCCTATTCCTATGGTACTCTTTTACCAAATTTGCTAAAACCTAAACTGGATCTCTCCAATGCATTCGCAAAAAATCTAATGCTTCCAAAGCCAGTTACTGGGTTGTATTCGTTGCTTAGCTTGGTTGCTAATTATTCCTCAAAAGTAGATATAGCCAAATAGGTTCAAAGTGCAAAGAATGAGTAAAATAGAATGGTATATACGACACTATGCTATGATTGGTTATTGATGGTGATATATATATAATTCAGTTTCCAATAGAAGCCATTGATTTTATCTCCCTTTCATTGCTTCATCCAGCACAATTATGCAAAAAGCTGATCAGCCAGCTTTACATGGCCTCTTCATGATACTTTTGTGTCTATCTATTTTTTTTTAATTATAAAAAAACTGTCTTTTGTATTTATTATAACTATTTCTTTTGCGTGTGAGAAATAAATGGCTTTTTTATTTTTCAATATGTGTGTGTAATATTTTTCCTGACATGTTCTTTATCTTTTCTTTCTTGTGAATGCACGTTGTTTCAATTATTATAATGACCGTTTCTCAACAAAAAAAAATAAATTATTATAATGACCAAACTTGTTACACTAATGATTATATGATTAATAAATTCATAATTTATCATTAATTTTAGCTTTTAAGATTAGTGATGGATTATTTTGATATCATAACCACAAATGATACTAAATACAAATATTGTTTCCACTTCATATCTCATCTATCAAGAAAGAGTCTAATATGACACACGAGGGAGTCTTTGTGCCTAAAATTTTTGTATCAATAGTAATCCATGATTAAGTTCAATGAAGACATTCTTATCTATTTTTTTTATATATAATTGGAGTAGAATGATTTAGTGTCTACTTTCCAATACTTCAAAAAATGACCATAATATTTAATTGAAAGTGATTTAACAAAGATGAATAAAGGACACAATAATGAATTGAAAAATACAAAACTCTCATCAAAATTTACACTAACTAATTATCTCACATACATGCACACATTAAAAAAAAAAATCTCGAAGCAAAAGATTAAATGAAAATAGGTATAAAAAGTAAATGTAAATGTAAAACATTAAAATTCATTAAATTAGGACATCCTTTTTTTTTTTTTTTTTTAGAGAGTTTCAACTTATAGCGTCCGCTCCTGATGATATCTTTTATCATCAGACCAAAACACTAATAAGTTTTTGGTGTAAACGGGAAATTAGGACATCCATTTTTATACTATCCCGACTTAAAATTGTCATATTTATAATTAAAAGGAAGAAGATACCCTAAACACGCTCATAGTCCACCTAAAAAGGACCAAGAGGCCTTTTTTTTATTAGTTTATTACTCTTAATTATTTTATATAGGTAAATTGAGAAATTTAAACGTGTTATCAACTTCTACTCTAAATTGTGAGTTCAAGTCAAGTTAATTGGTAAGATCTCTTATAGTCAAATAAGAGACATGAGATTCGATCAATGCTTGCTCCAAAAATCAATTAGACCCTATTTGGATTTTTTTTTCATCACTCATCACTCTTTACTCAATGTTTTTCACTCATCACTTATCACTTAAAATACTCCAATTTTCTAATACCCACCTGTTTGGTTTTTGTTTTCATTTCATATCACTCAAATATTTCTACTGTTTGCGGGACTCACTACCTGAGCGCCATGTCAGTGAGTATAGTTAGCCTACCTGCCTCCCTCAACTCTTTTCATTTCATTTTTTTCTCCTTCAGTCACCATTGCCCTATTACTCTCCCAACACAAACTAGAACCCAGGAAAGATAGAAGACGATCGGTGTTGATCGGTGTAGCAGCGGCGCCGTTCTCCCACCTCCGACATGTAGCGGCGTTGATCTCCCACCTTCTCAACCCAACGCCAATCTCCCACCTTTTTTTGTTTATGGTGCTTGTGGTTACCTCTGTTGGTGCTTGGCTAAAGAGAAAGCACACAAAAACAAGATTAAGGAGAGAAAAGTTTTTGGGTTAGTGTATGATCAGAGTGGGCAAGAATTTCGAATCAAAAGCCAAGGGAGTATACAATTAGAGTGGTATATATATGCTTACACGACATTTTTCAAGCTTCGAACCCGAATTTGAATTGCTTTTTACAAACCGTGCAGTGAGACTCTACTTGGGTCTTGTCGATTTCAATCGTTGACTTCGAAGCCAACGGGTTCTCGTACCTCGCAACAACATCGTTCAATTCGATCTGCGATAGTTGCTCCAAAAGTCGATCGAACCCGAACCCCAACAGAAAATCCGACATGCTCGATGACAATGGCCTAAGACCCATGGTGAACATGTTTGTGGGTTTTTGTGTTCTGTGTTAGTGTGTATGATTTAACTCATGTATTTATGGGTTTGATTTTTTGGATTTGAGAAATTGGTACCCATGTGTTTCTTTTTTTTTTTTTTGATAAAGTATATTTGGTGTTTCTATGAAGAAGAAAATAAAGAAAAAGAATGAAGAAGAAGAAAAAAAAAATGGCCGTTGGAGTGAGTCTGTGAAGAAGAAAGAAAGAAAGAAAGAATAAGAAAAAGGCGTACTTGACGTGACTTGTCTCTGGCCGTGGGTCCTATGACTGTGTGTTTAATTACAAAAATGCCATTGAAAATTGAGTTTTGGAAACTAAAAACACCTAAAATGTGGTTTCAATTTCCATAACTTATCACTCAAAAATCAGAGAATTGAATGATGGAAACAAAAACTAGAAACAAAATCCAAATGAACTTCTCAGCTATGGGTCCCACAATTTTGAGTTATGAGTAATTGAAACAGAGTTATGAGTCATGGAAACAGCAAATCCAAACAGCCCCTTAGTGTTTTGATATTCTCAAAACATGATCTCGAATAAAATAGGGATTTTTTTTTTTTGATAAACAGAGGAATAGTATAACACTAAAACAGAGAAAGCTTAGAACAAAGCCTCGCTAGACACAGCCCATTGGCATCTTCCTCAAGAAAGGCTACAATGTCCACAAGTGGACTATGGAAAACAGAAAAATCTAAAGATTGGCTAGCCCCTATCCTAGCAAGCTTGTCGACACACCGATTTGCCTCTCGATAGCAATGCTTAAAGCAAATTCGGCTAAATCTAGAGACCAACGCCCTACAATCATCCGAAACAGGCAACACAAAATTGGTTGCACACCCAGGATTAAGAAACACATCTAAAGTTGCTTTAGCATCTATCTCTACTTCTATAGAATCAAGATTCCTACAGCAACATAATTTTAGCCCATCACGCAGCCCCCATAACTCAGTAGTGAGGCTATTCGCAACACCAATCCTCTTGGAGAAACCTATAATTCACTGCCCATGCACATCTCTAATTATGCCTCCACAGCCCGACCTACTTGCACCTGTCCCAACTACCCCATCAATGTTAAGTTTACATCACCCAGCCTGAGGCCTTTCCTATCTAACTTGCTTCACCACCATGCACCTAGGATTAATAGGAGAAGCTGCACAAAAGGTAAATAAAATAGGGAATGTTTGACACTTGAGTTATAAGGGTTGTGAGGGCTTACATATTGAAGGGTCTAAAGTTTTAATGGTTACAAGGGCTTTGTTTGTTGGGCTAGTTGGGCTGGCTTTGGATGATCGAAAAGCCAATGTTGGTTTGGACTAATAGGCCCATTGTGAATGCAATAAATCTTGACCTGAGAGGCCCAAATTCTCTGTGTCCCTTTACAGAAAGTATGGGCCGGCCCAAAAAAAAGGGCCTTAATTGAGAAACTTACACACGTGTGATTCCCACATGTAGTAAGAGTAGCCTTGTAAGAAAAGGAAAGGAAGAGAATTATTGACAAGTATGAGAAGGAGCGAATGAAAGAAAGACCAATCCGGAGACTACAAAATTCACAAGAACATCAACAATAAGACATATTTACGTACGAATCGGTTTGCTTTTATTCTCTGATGGTTGTTGATGCTCCTTTTCCACTAACTTTGAAAAGAAGAAAGCTCACAAGCATTGATTCCATGGAGGCTGAAACTGCTAAGGTCTTGTTTGTTTTTTTTTTTCTTTCCAAGACCTTCACCCTTTGCAAGATTTTCTTGATTTTTAATCTATGTACTTGTTCAACTCTTTGTTTTTGATATTGGGTCGATCTGGGTTTTGTCTAAGATGGTCTATTTGTGCTTTAATTTTTGGATATTGGGAGATTCTGGTTGTGGGTTTGGTGCCAGGATTGTTTGTGTTTTTCAAATTGGTGTGGTCTTGTTTCTACTCTTCAGATTTCTGGAAAGTTCAACCTTGGCTTCTGAAACAGAATCCAGTGGTAGTTTTTCCTTTTTCTTTTTAATAATTAAATTGAGTGGCAGAGTATAGGAATTTCTGACGGTTCAAATTGAGGCAGACAATAATGGATAATATTGATTGAAAGTATTGCAAATTTAGTTTATGGATAATAAGCTTTGTAGTGTACAGGGAATGTAGGAATTTGTGATGGTTTACATTGAGGCAGACAATAATAGATAGTATAGATTGAAAGTATTGTAAATTTAATTTATGGATAATAAGTTTTGTAGTGTTTAGGTGGTATGAAAGGCTCTTTCCTTTTTTGCATATAAAGTTCACAATTTGTCATATTGTCTGGCACAATCTTTTATGGTTTCATCAGTTTGGCATATTAAGCATCGTTTTTTTTTTTGGCTGGCACACTCTTTTATGTTAATTCAGATTTTGTTTGTGTACTCTCAAGCCTCATCAAGTTGCATCTATGTTCTTCAATTAGTCAATGCAATCTTATGTGCGTGCTAAATGAAAATTACATAGCCTTGACTTTGAAAATATTTTGGGCTTTAGAAAGATCTCCAAACAAATATTATGAACAAAGAGAACCAACACAAAAGAAATATAGATGCAAACACACCAAGAATTACATGGTTCGGCAATAGCTTATGTCCATAGGGGACAACAAAGAAATTTCACTAACAAATTTGGTGTAGAGATACTCTCACACAACCCAAATCCCAAATATGCCCAAGTAGCTCTCTCACACAAATAGCAAATAAATAGAGGAAATTCTATTCCTATTGTAATATTGTTGTAGCACCACACTCTAAGAGAGAACTCTTTCAATTTGGCCGAAGACCTGAAAGTAGCATATATATAGAGAGAGCTTAAAGACTAATAAGTTGGATAAACAACTTCCTAAAAGTCAAAGTTGGCTATTAATTGATTGCCGACACGAATCTCCAAGCCATGTTAACAACGGATGCTTATCTAGCTCTTTATTAGTTTGAATTGGCCAGTAGAATTAATATTTGCTACTTTGATTTCTCTCTATGTGCATTACTTTCCCCAATATATGGTGATATATCCTGTTGAAATCTTGAAGAAAGTTGTTGAGTGTCTTCTCATCTGAAGGAAGCTAAATAGGTTTTTTTTCTCTTTCCTGCTTTTGGGAAGGGGTGGGGGAGTGGGGATGGTGTTGGTAACTAATAACAATTTTATTGAAAGAAAGAACAATTAATCACACATGACCATCAAAATACATCATCTCAAAAGTTACAACTAAAAATTCAAAACAGCAATGAAATCCCAGAAAAACTAAATAGTTATTGAAAGGTTTTGTAATTCTAGAAGAAGACATGAGTATTGTGGCGGCTTGATATAAGAGGTTATGGACTTTTAACTCCCAATTATGCTACTGCCAAATGACCTTTTGGTCAACTGGCACTTCCTAGTGTTTCCAACTAAGATGTCTAGGATTTGAATCCACCCCTCTCCCCCACTTAAGATGTATTTTTTTTTTTTTAAATCTCAATTAAGCTGCCTGTTCTTGTTACCAACCAATTTCTCTGTCAATGATGGTTCTTCCATGAGAGATCTATCAATGGAAGTTCTAAATATCATATTTCCACCACTGTGAGTCTTAAGGTATTCCAGGTAGCATTATAAATACATTTTTATAGTGAGAATCACTGTATTTTTGTTTCTCTTTGTTTAGTTAGTATCTACTCCTTGTTGCCTCAAGTCACAGGTTGTCCAGTTTCTTGTACGATCTTGAATGGTGAAAGTTTAATTACCAATCTCAGACCAAGATTGTTTCCATTTCAGTGTTGTATGGTTTGTAGTCTATTGTCCTGCTGTGACATTATGTTGATTTTTTTTTTTTTTACTTTGTTTGGAACGGTATCAGGCCAAGTTTGCAGCTATTCAAGGAAAATTAGGACGAGAAATTCGTGTGTTTGAAACATCATCACTTTCTCCATCCTCAAATGAAGTGTCCAACAGTGGTATGAAGCATTTTAACTTTTGCATATTCCTACCCTGTTCCATACAATGCACAAAGTCCTACAAGTTACCTGTCAGGCCTGTTATGTTTCTGAAGATTCATAAAACTAGTTTTTTGCGTACCGTGATGATTATATCTCTTTTTTTTTTTTTTGGATGTTTATCATAGAGGAGACAGATGACTTCTATGAGTTCACAGCAGAGGATTATTATCGCATTTTAGCAACAAAAAAGCAAGGTAAAATGAATGATGACCCTATTTTACTAGTAGTAAGGTTAAATGACAAGGCTCTTCTTACACTGCACCATTTCTGAAGTTGCAGTTTTCAGAAAGAACTAAATGTAATTCTTATTGATAAATTTTATCTTATTGGTGGTCCTGTAAATAGTTTGATTTATGTTTGGCTTGCAGTTGTGAAGTTTGGTACCTTATTTTAGGACTCATGTCCATGGCTTGCTATGAATATTAGCATGGAATGGAAAACCTCCTTTGCTCTTATTTCTCGAAAGTCGTGTCACCATATATGTATTTTCTTGTTTTTTATGTTTCCTGAGTATGGACATAAAAATTGAACAATAGAAGTTCAATAGAAATCCCATTTAGCATGTTTAACACATCTTTATACACATGTAGATACAAGTGTGCAAGTGTGAGTGAATGTGCATGTGTGTGATGTTGGATACTTTTTCTAATGCGTTAATGGAATAATCAACAGATAAATATTTGAAAACACGAAAACTTCGAGAAGCAGAGGAGGCAGCTCGTAGGTCAAGAATAACAAAGGTGCTCAATGGACCTTTTCTTTTTTAGACTTTTTTTTAATCATGCACATATAATTATGATCAAGAAAGCCCAACTTTGGATTGATTCAGTAGAGTATTAACCTTTTCATTGAATTTTTTCTGACTCTTGTATTGCAGGCTGTAATTAGGATTCGCTTTCCTGATAATCACACGTTAGAGGTCACATTTCACCCATCTGAAACAATTCAGAGCTTGATTGATCTTCTTGTGAAAGTTGTTGCTCGACCTGAACTGCCTTTCTATATATGTATGCCTATGGGAATCAAACTATTTACTTACCTCGATAACAAGGGTTTTTTTTTTGGTTAATAGTTATCTGAAAGTAAGATGTAAATAGGGATTTCTAAACCTGAAGCAATTAAAGCATAGATTTTGGTTATGTCGCAGATACTACTCCTCCTAAGAAGCAGATAAAAGACATGGCTCAGGATTTCTTCAGTGCTGGCTTTGTTCCTGGGGCAATTGTGTATTTTTCATATGATCTACCAAGAGGTTAGTAATTATTTTGAATGTCAAAATTCAATTGATATATTTCTGGCTGAATGTTCATGTCTAATTGTAACTTTTTCTTGACCATATTATTTGTATACCTACCATAATGCTAATTAGTTTTTTTTTTTTCATAGTGCCTTTGTCCTATATGTGCTCACTAGGCTGAGGATTTTATTCTTCTTGGTCCTTTACGATTACTTTCTTTTATGTGTTAGACAATGTGACTGATTTTACCTTGTTAATAGCATGCTTAACTTTCAACATGGCATTGATGTGTATGGTGGAGCAATTGCATAGTGAAGCACTTAATTACATTGACATCCAAAAGATGCTTTATTTTTTGAACTATGTTAGCCAATAAAAGCTTTTGCCTAATCTAGGAGCAACTCTTGCTTGAATGAAACTGTTGACCTCTAAGAGTCTACCATGGAAATCACTGGATAATGGTACTCATGCAGTGAACCCCTTAAGAACATTGTCTTCCAAAACATGGACTTGTTTTTGAAATTTTGTTAGCCAATAAATGCTTTTGACTATCTAGGAGGACAAAGTTTGACTACAAACTTGGTTGTAGCCAAGGGCTAGAACTTTCACCCAAAAAGAAAAAAAACATAGTTACATATTTTGAAAATTTAACTGTTGAATTGCATGTTTTTTATGTTCTTAACATGCATGTCAAAATTTATGCCAATTGGATATTGTATATTATTTGATTCATAAACTTATTTTTTATGCATAATTTTAGACTACAAAAACTTAAAATTTAAATATTTGATTGATGACATAGCTATTGATCTTTGGTTTTCTAGGAATTTTGTAAGCATGGAGGATATAAAAAGAAAATGTTATTCAATAGTGGATTTGTTAAAATTCACATTTAATAAAAAGATATTGAGTAGAGTTGTAGCCAAACTTTGTCCAATCTAGGAAGAATTTCCAATTTTTTGTTGACTCTTGAGGTTTAGGATCTTGGGCTGGTTCCTCTGTTCACAACTACTTATGTTTAGAGGAAATCTATTTTCTTTTCCTTCATTTGGACATTTTAGTGGCTTGTCTGAGAGAAGGATAGTGTTAATTTTCCTATCAAAAAAGAAAAAGAAAAAGGAGAAGCATAGTGTTAACTTGACCTTTTTTTCTACCACAGGTTATTTGCCTGATCCATTAATCCCTTCTTCCTCTGAAAAAAAGCACTTTGAAATTATTTTGTTGGCTGTTAATTATCATACGACTAACTTAGAAGACCATTTGGAGCTCAAAACTGAGACTGAGATCTTATAACGTCCTCTGAAATGTAGATCCTAGTTTTACTTTTTTGGGGGAGCTCTTGTATACATCCCATGTTAGGGTTGCACCATTTTACAATATTTCTTATCCCAGAGAAAATGTTGGTCATATTAATTGAAGTAAATATTCTAAAATGTTAGGACACAAAGCAATGAATTTAGTCACCCAATACACCTGATAAGCCTGATGAGCATGCCTGTTAATCAAGCACAGAACAAGTGTATAGCCACGAAACTGGAGTAATATGTAAATGACATATACTTCAACAGTTCAATTACTATCAACTGTATAAACGTAAAATCTAGAGTAATATTTAAATGAGATGCACTTCATTGTTGACTGCATGTGTATTTAATTCCTTAATTTAGATCATGTAATACTATTTCATAGCTTGTACAAGTGAAAAAGTGATTTACTTTGAGAAAGTGTCCATGAAGAAGTACTTTTAAGTTAAAATCTAGGCGGTCCAATTCCAAAATTGTAATTTGGATCACTGACAAAGAATGCCAGCCTCACCTCTCTCACATATAACTAATGCAATTTATATTCTTCAGGTGATGGTGATGATACTACAAGTGCCAATTCAGGTCCCTTCCTACAAGAAGAGATCATGTCTTTGAAAGGGTTGGAACTCATTATTGAGCAGGAGCAGCAGGCAGAACCTGCTCAGTCTGCACCGGAACCTGTAACAGCAGCACCCTCCCCCACGGTGCAAGAACGGAAGCCTGCTGAGAAAAAACCTGTTAAGCCAAAGTGGCTGAAAATGTGATGTGGCTGACTCTGGAGGTCAGCTCCTTGTTCCTTTGTAGAACTTTTCTTCCATTTTCAACTGGGGTGATTTCTGTTCTTCTCATTGTGCTGATTCTGGGTTTAGGTTTGGTTACTGCAGGCAAGCTTCAACATGTGACCTTGGTAGTAGTTGATGTAATTATTATCACCCTTGTCCTTTTGTTAAGGTTATTTATACTCATACAGTGGCAGGGTTGTTGGATAATGGATTTTCTTTTTTCTTTTTTCGTTTTACTTGTATCTTTGAAATCAAGTTTCGTTTCGTTTGTCAATGAGGGCAAATCCCCTTCCCGCTTTCTTCTTCTTGAAAGCAATCCCCTTTCCTGCTACTACATACATTGTACATGAACAAATAAACTAAATAAGCTCTAAAAGAAACCAAACCAACAAGGATGTTGTTCAGTTGGATTACAGGTAGTGGTAAGTTTAGGAAAAAATATCTTATAAGACAATCTCATGAGAACTACCTCTCACAATATGTGTGAGTTCCGTGGTGTCCACCACACATGAAGATCCCACATGTTCTGAGAGTGGTCTCGTGGGATAAGTCTAGGCCCTTTCTTGACTTATTCAGCCCTCTCGTACTAGGATTACCTTTTAGAGATTACCCTCTAGACCGTGTCCTATAAAAACCAGAAATTTTCTATATTAAATAGTCATGAGATTGAGGAATCAACCCTCAAGTTAAAAGGTCCTCAACTCAATTTGCAGGGATGGGGTTGGATGGTCGGATTAGGGTCATTTTATCAGAGTTAAGAAATCTTATTCTCATTTAATTATTTAAGTTCATTAGTCAATAAATGATTGCAAGTTGTATATTTGGGCATTGGAATGACACGAGGAAAGAATTAAGGATGGACATATTAACTAGTGTTAGTAAAAAATAATATATATAAACTATTGATATGCTAATTTCATGGGTTGGTCTACTCATGTTCAAATCTTTGTCAATCCCAAACAGTCCCAATTCAAGCTTTAAAAGCAATTTAGGATCAAAGTCAACCATTAGCCCATAAAAGACCAATCCAAGAGTTTAAATTGGATCAAGTTAGGCTAAGTTTATGGGCTGAATACACACCCCTATCCTTGAGGTTCGGCCAAATCGGCCCAATACCATCATTTCTAAAAAAATTTAGGCAGAAAACATTGTTTCGGAACTAATTCGGGATATACCACTTTTTCCAGTACTCGAGTTTGGTGAACTCGAGTACTAGATTTTACACTTCCACCGTGGCATGCCAGCGTAGCATTTTGGATTTTAAAAAATGTCACCTAATACTCGAGTTCAAGAGACTCGAGTACTGTACGATCTGGTACCCGAGTTTAGGCAACTCGGTTACCAATCCGGATTGTACACCACCATGCGATGGGATAATCCAGACTAATACTCGAGTTTCGAAGAATCGAGTACCATGAAAAGTACCCGAGTATAGCAATTTTTTACTTAAATGGATAGAAGGCTAATTAGACTGGCCTAAAGAAACTGCCAAGTTGCCAACTAGCAGTAAAAACTAAAAAGAAAGCCATTCTATAGATACAATTTGGATATCTTCCTTGGAAATATCAGGATCATTCTTTTGTTCACTGGATGCTTTTCTGTTGTACCTCCAGTGATGATATAAAAAAAACCTTTGATTGTAGTGGTAGATGTTTTGAGCTTAGTAAACGTTTGGTTGTCCTTTTTTTTTTTCCATCATTGTCATGGAGACTTATGGTTTGGCTCCTCATTTTTTTAATAGATTTGTTTTTATCCGGTTAAAAAAAGGTGCATGACCCAAGAACTTCGGGCCAATCCAGATTAGTACTCGCGCTTCAAAAACTCGGGTACTGTTCACAGTACTTGAGCACATGAAGCTCGAGTCTTACTCGGGCATAACCCACAGCAGTTCCAGTGTCAATCCAGATTGGTAACCGAGTTTCCTAAACTCGGGTACCAGATTGTAGAGTACTCGAGTCTCTTGAACTCGAGTACTAGGTGACATTTTTTAAAATCCAAAATGCCACGCTGGCATGCCACGGTGGAAGTGTAAAATCTAGTACTCGAGTTCACCAAACTCGAGTACTGGGAAAAGTGGTATATCCCGAATTAGTTCAGAAACAGTGTTTTCTGCCTAAATTTTTTTAGAAATGATGGTATTGGGCCGATTTGGCCCTTGAGGTTCTGTGGCACAGTTTAATTAATCATAGTCTTGCTTTATACCCTCCTCATATTTTAAACATGCATTACAATCGACTGCTAATGCGAGGCCATGGAAGGTCCTTCAACCAAATTTAAGGATATAACATGGATTATTTGGGGAATGAACAATGAAGAGTAGTGAATTTGTGGAAGAAAAAAGACTTGATCTCCAGTTGATTGTGCTACCCGTTGATGTTAAAAAGAAAAATGAAAATAAAACTTTGGCCTTTTATTTAAGAACATAGCCAGTTTTATTAAAATTCTTACTCTTCTCCTCTAGTTTTTTTTTTTTTTTTTTAAAAAAAAAAAATTTATTTTCTAATGATTGCCGATGTGTGAAGGGAATAATAAATATAAATCCAAGTTGCTAAATCGTGTTTGATATATAGCCTTGCAATCTCTACAAATCTTTAAAAAAAAAAATACAAACTAACCTTACACACTCTTAAAGGTAGTATATAGGCTACTTCACACTTAATTTACAAAATTCTCAAAAATAGTGGATTTTTATTATTTAGACAAGTAGGTAGGAAGCCCTAATACCAACAACATAAACACACATAGATATCTAAAAGAGAAGCTATGGAAGAAGCAAGAAATCTATATTTTTTTTATTGCCTCTTTTATATTGTTAAAGTAGATGCAAGATTACAAAAACTAAAGAATTACGTAACATAATAAGTGTCTTAGATGAATAGTTACAAGCTAAGAATGAATCAGACTATATACATATGTCTCTAGATTCCATGATAGAATAAAATAAAAGTTTATACATTATGTAATTTAGGTGGCAACGGTAAATAGTTACATACATACATGGATGTCTATTTTTTGTTTGCAAAGGTCTAAAGCGCTTCTCATATGCTTATTTTATTCAGTTATCCCTCCATATAGTTAATAAGGTTGTGATATTCTTCCTCGTCTAATGATGGCAAAGAAACAGAATTGTGACTGTCGTCAATTTAATGTAATACTTCAATATTTACCAATAAAGACAACTTGTATGACTCATCAAGATTTTTTTTTCTTGTAGCTAGCTCTACCATATAAGCCATTTAGGAAAATTGCCTTAGGCCTCTTAAGTTTAAAAGAGTTCCTTAATTTTGGTGACAATATTATATTCTTATAAGATATTAAAATAGAATATATCTCATATATATCCTTTTTTTCTTTTTTTTGAAGTGATCAATCATCAATGTCTAATTTAACTAAAATGGGAAGAAGCCCATATATTCTTTTTGATCTCTCTATGTAGATGTATTTTTTGAGAATAATTCACCATTAAACCCACTTTTTTTTTCTTTCTTTTACCCCAAAACTGATTCTCACGAGTCACATTTAAAATAAATAAGTTTAGTTTATTTATATACTACTCTTTATAAAAAATTCATGCAAAAAAATTTAGAAATGATTATTTGATATAAGAAAAAGTATTACTTGAGTTATCGTCTGAGGTCTTAAATTTATCAATTTTGCCAAAAACTGTAGCCATGTCTTCTGGCAGCTTTTCTAATTGATTGGTGAGATGAACTGAATAATTCAAGTGATCTGTTGGAATTTGAGCAGAAGAGCTTTCACGAACACATGCATGAAACATTATCCACCATGTCTTAATTGCTCTTACATCACCTCCCTAATATATTAGGTCATTGTCGTTAAATTCATTTAGTTCCACTTCTGTGATGGAGTGGACATTACTCATATAACATTGATATGTTGCCCTCAATTGTTTAACTCATACTTCACCAGCGTGTGTACTCTTGATTGGGATAAAAAAAAAAAAAAAAATCATTCCATTAAAACAAGGATATACTCAAAAGGTTCCTGTTTCAGTAGGTAAGAGAGATTCGGTCAATATCAAATTGCAAAATGTGATATATAATTGAAAACTTTGTTAATATTATCCACACCAAACCCAGCACCTGGTTCCAAATCTACGATGCCTGTTTTATGGATAGGACAAAACAGTGACCCAGTAGGATTTTATTATTGGCTGAATATGCCATAAAATTAGATGAAATTATGATGCATGTACCGAGACTAGCCAGGTAGACAATAATGTAGTTATTATGTTTAATTATTAAGTTTGATGGAGGTTGAAATAGTCTGGTAAAGTGTGCACCTGTGACAGAATGGAAGTTACAGGCATGAGTATTACCAAAAAAAAAAAAAAAAATCACAATTTTTACCATAATTATTCTATGTGACAAGTTGTGATTGACTACATATCACTTTCACATGACATACCACTTTTTCTCTATTAATCACAGTCTCTTGCATAGACATTTGTGGCAAAGTTGTGATTTATTATGTGGTTTTAGAATTTTTGTATACACAGGTGGTGACCCGTATTTACCATGCAATAAGTCAAAATGGTAGGATTAGACATAGTACAAGCTTTAATGTTAAATTTAGCATTATAAAATAGCCTATACAAAGTTATTTGGCGATAGAACATTGCTTAAAATTATATTAGATATATAATTTGATCCTAATTTTATATATCTATGAAGATTGGTGAAAGCTTATATGTTGAAGAACCAGAGTCTTAAAATTCTACACCCTACATGCCTTCCCTCAAATGAATCGAGCCATAATCTGACCTCACCACTTAAAAATTAGAATACGATAGTTTCGGATTCAAGCGATGAAAGTAAATATTTTTTGAGCTGAACCAGCATCATGTGCCATCACTCTTAAATGTTCAAACTCAATATTTATTTCATATCAACGCCCCCAACCAACTATTAGACAATGACCCTAAATGGTATATAAAAATTCATTTGTAGTCTTTCGGTATTGTTTAGTTTCATTGGTTTAATTTGCTTTATATATATATAATATGGGAAATATACAGTTAAACCTAGAAATGTGATAAGCTTATGTCATGGGTTGACAACGATTTCGACAAATTCCTTCCCCAAATCCAGATCCTAGAAACAAAAATGTTGCTAATTCCATCATCTCCAAATTGGCCTAGACTCGTGAAGGTTTTTGGGAGAAAATTCAACTTTGATGCAGCTTTTATCAGTTGGGAAGGCTTGTATGGTAGTTTTTCCTAGAGACCATAATAATAATGGTTCACTCATATTAAGGCTTGGACCAAAATTCTGTAGTAGTTAACGCCTATTCTGCTTGTTGAGCTATAAACTTAGCGTTGAATGTAAAGTGAGCTATGATTGAAGGTGATGCATCAGAAGTTGTTGACCCCTTAAACTCCTGCCAAAAGACTTATTAGATGCGGATATGAAGTTGTCATCAAGCTACTCCAACTTTAAGAGAAAATCTATCATGTATATGATACATGTATCTACACTTTTATATGGAGTAAATAGATGTATCGGATACATATAATGATATAACTTTAGAGTGTGAATTCCTTTAATCGGATTAATTACGGAGAATTGTAATAATGTTGTTCATATTTTAGGAGCATTCCACCATGGTGATTTGGAACTCTCCTCCCTGGGAATTTCCCTGAGGTTTGAATTTCTGTTGCCAATTGAACTTTTGTATGATTTTGTTGTTCAATGATGTATTCCCTTTTAGCAAAAAGAAAAAAAAAAAAAAAATTAAAGAGCAAAGTAAATAAACGTAGTTAAAAAAAATTTCCAAATAGTTTTCAAAGTACGAAGATACAAGAAAAAAGTTTTGACCTTGAAAATTGAATGCGGCTTGAACAATGATTTAGAAACAACTTTTAGGGGAAGACTTTAATGACGTGTATTTTAACATGCTTTGTCCTGAAAGAGTTGTAGTTTGTTAGTTTGTTTTAATGAATCATCCTTTTCACCCCCAAAAAGAAAAAGAAAAAGAAAAAAAAAAAAGAAACAACTTTTGTAGTGGGAAAACTTGTACATGACCTTTCTCCTTTTTTAAAGTCCCATTTTTCAAGCTGGGCTTTGACTTCTACGGTTCTATGTTGGTATGCTAATCTGAAATACACTTTTCACCCTTGAAACTTTGAAAGGAAGGAGAAGACAAACAAACAAGTGAACAAAACAACTTGAAAATATCTCCATAAATTTTATTGCAAAAAGTTTTTAATTTTGAAGTTTCATTTTTATTTTAAATTATATTAAATATTTTTTTAATAAATAAAGTTAAGACTAAAATGCTATGTTTGTATTATCTAATTTAATGTCTAAGAAACTTGTAGATAAACTCATTGACACCTTTTGATGTTTTCATTGGAAAGAAGAGCTCAAATCCCCTTCCTCCAACTATCGAGTGTCTGTTTAATATATGTGTTTAAACAACAGTTTTCAGTTTTTTTGAAAATACGTGTGGATGAAAAAATGTGTGGAAATACATGTAATGTTGTTTAAAAACAGACAACATGTGTTTAAATATATGTACCAAACAGCCCTGAGTTATTAAAACAAAATACCAAAAAAATCCTTAACATGAGTATTCACATCAGATGACATGTTTTTATTGTGTAAGTGTAACAAACTATTTACACATTAATTGTATTAACATAGTTTGATCTAAGTGAAATTTTATTTAAAAAGTGTTTAGAAATTTAAAATATTAATTAAATTAAAAATCAATTATCAAAAGTCTCAAGAAATTTAAAATAAATTTAATTTTTTATTTTAAATTATTTTAATGGTTTAATAAATTTTTAGTTAAAAAAAAATCATATACATTGTGAATTGCCACATAACTTAAAGATTTTTTTTTCTTTTAATATTTATTTTATTATTTCACTTTCAATTATTGCTATGTCCATTTGATTTAAAATGTTTTTCTACATAAAATATTTATAGTGAAAAATGTTTTATGGTTTTTAAAATTGTAAGATGTTTTCTATCATTTTTGGTCTAATTTTATGTTGACTGCAAAATCATTTTTCATTTACTAAAATTTTCAATTGCACCAAATACAAAGAAGAAAACAAATTATCATTTTTCAAAAATATTTTGCACAGAAATAAAATAGGGCCATATTATTGAATTATATATCTTTTATTCACAAAAAAAAAAAAAATTATTCTTTGGTTTACGTACGGTTCCTGTAAGGACACAAGTCGAACCTTCAATCCACAATTAAAAGGGAATGGGTTTGAAAGACCTTTTACAATAAATTTGTAGAGAGTGGGCTTAAAATCTAGATTTTGAGGGTGGTTCAAATAACAAAGAATGAACGGGCCTCGGGCCCAATGGCACAAACAAGGAATCAACTATAAGAATATGAATGAAAACTCTTCCTCAGACACAATCCGAGGATAGTTTATAGTATTGCTTCTCAAGGGTGATTACAATTATAGATCGTTAGATTATCATATGCTATTCTTTCTTCTTTCTTAAGAAAAAAGCCTCCTCTCTTCCGAATGTCTTCTTTTTTATTTATACTTCCTCTTCTTCTCTTTATCATCTTCCACCTCATGGTTGTAACACTGACTTTGGATATTTGTCCCATCAAATTTCCCCGAAGTCCTCTAGGATCAGGGACCAAGTTCCAAACCTCATGCTCAGGTCTCCTTCCTCCATTAATGCTGTCAGTATATCAATTGCAGAGTTTTTAATGTGTGGGCGGTGGTAGCAGCTTTACCTTAGATATTCCACCGCTTTTCTACTGTCCTCCACGTGTACTGTGTCTTCCTGTAGCCATAAGATTTTTTATAACATAGCTTGGGGATATTAAACCTCCTTCCTATGATCTCGGCTTTAATATCCGAGGACGAATATATTCCTTGGACACAATTGTTCACTCGTTTATCACATCTTTACCTGGCATTTTCTTTATGAGATACATTCATGTACTCCTAGATCATTTGATGTCCTCGGATTGGGTTTTTAGCCCAATAGATTTTGTTAGGCCATCCTTTGTAAATTATTGGGCCCAATGTCCTTACAATAGCCCCTCGAAATTCTTATTTCTTCAACTCGGGATGAAAAGAGGATCTCGACTTAAGTCTCCTTTTATCCAGCGGATTTTTAGCAATATTGCTGACAGGGACAATGACCTTTGAACTACCCATTGCATATTCCCGACGCTTCGGCACGCGAAGCGTCCCTGAATTAAATTCTGGCGTCTCTATGTTCCCCACGTTCAGCGATGTGACATATATCGAACGGTTGAGATTTGTTCTTGGGATGAGGCGGGAATTCTCCCACTTCATAATTCCTATTGATATATAAATACTAATTTCTTTCAAATCTTCTCACACACTATAACGCTCCTATATCGTACCTGCCATAATTTGCCAACTCCATGTGCTTTCTCTTTTTACCAAATACCTTGTCCGAGGTGACCGTGCCTTCTTCTTTTTCTTAAAGTAAGTTCTCCCCTACTTTCTCCATTTCTTATCAGCTCTTGTCCCTACAATAGCCCCTCGAGATTCTTATTTCTTCAACTCGGGATGAAAAGAGGATCTCGACTTAAGTCTCCTTTTATCCAGCGGATTTCTAGCAATATTGCTGACAGGGACAATAACCTTTGAACTACCCATCGCATATTCCCGACGCTTCGGCACGCGAAGCGTCCCTGAATTAAATTATGGCGTCTCTATGTTCCCCACGTTCAGCGATGTGACATATATCCAATGGTTGAGATTTGTTCTTGGGATGAGGCGGGAATTCTCCCGCTTCATAATTCCTATTGATATATAAATACTAATTTCTTTCAAATCTTCTCACACACTACAACGCACCTATATCGTACCTGCCATAATTTGCCAACTCCATGTGCTTTCTCTTTTTACCAAATACCTTGTCCGAGGTGACCGTGCCTTCTTCTTTTTCTTAAAGTAAGTTCTCCCCTACTTTCTCCATTTCTTATCAGCTCTTGTTCTTTTTGTTTTTCTTCCTTTCTTTTTCCTTTTCTTTGTACTCCGTTGTCCTCGGCTTAGTCTATTTAGTTTCTTTAAACCCTTTTTTTTCAAAAATGGGTATATTTGCATCCTTGGTGGATTCAAACGAAAAAATAGAGCAATTTAAGGCTAAATATCGAATTCCTTCGAACGTATCAATTAGATACTGTAACGAAGATGAGTATTTTGAAAAAAGAAAACGGGGGAGGTAGTAATCCCGATGATCGCATTCATCGAAGGAGGAATGAGAATCCCAATGAGGACTGTGACTAGGGATTATCTAAGAGCCTTTAGATTAGCTCCTACCCAATGTGTCCCAAATGTCTTTAGGATCCTAGGTTCTATAGATTCTTTAAATGAAAAAATGAACCTAGGGCTCACTCATCATGATGTGAACTGGGTTTATAACCTCCATTACCTAACAAAAAAAGATGAGTATTACCTAAAATCTAGACATCCAGTAGTTAGGTTAATTCAGTGTCTGCCCGAATCCAATAAGGGTCTAAAAAACGACTTCCTGATCATATCAGGAGATTGGCACGACGGCTTACCCTGTCCGACAAGGGAGGGGACCCCAGGTGAAGTTTTTGGATTTTTATTTAAAACCCTTAAAAACCATCCCTTTTATCCTTTTATTTATTCTTACCTTCGTTTTGTTTCAGACAATTCTGCAGATCCACACGTAGTGGATCATCATCCTTTCCTTGTCGATTTTGGGCGATTGGATAGAATTTTACAAGCCAAAGTTTTTGTGCATTCAGACGGTCAACTCTGAGCGGCTCATCTCATCCTCGGCTACGATCCAATTTCCAAAGCTTTCCAGGCGCCGAAGTGTGTGATCAAAGCCAAGGACCCCCACCTTTCCCGGATCAGCGTTGCCATTGAAGGTTTCCTGCTACCCGAGGGGGCTCCTATTCCTTAGGGTACTCTAGTTACTCAACCTATACAACCCCTACAACCCGTTCCGGTTGGGATTCCCCTAGTCCTTATTCCAACACAAAACGTACTTGGTGAAGCCACATCTTCCCATCCTATCGTAAAGAAAGAAGAAGACATCGTTGAGGTATCTGATTCCGAGGTTTTCAACCAACCTCACTCTCCCGAAGACCCAATTTCTATCCTCGGCAACCCCTCTCAAGTCTCACAAGCTATTGTTCAACAATCTAATAATATGGGCATTCAGCGTAAGGCCAAGCCCAGTTTAAAAGACGTACTTGAGGGTCACGCAGGTTCCCAAGAGCCTTCTAAGGAACTGCGCCCTAGGGCCCAAGACAAGGGTGTTGACAAAGGCCCTAAGTCTAGGCTCCTTCCTCCTCCTCCTCCTTCCCAACCTCAACGTATCAATCCAGCTGACCTTAAAAGGAAAAGGGATCAGCAAAAGGGAAAGGAAGTGATGGAGGTAGGAAAGAGCTCTCTTCCTAAAGAGCTCGAGATTGAAAAAGGTGGGAAGCAGGCCGCACCGTGCAGACAAGGTCGGACAAACAGACCGAATCTCACGTGGCCGTGCACGCTCCACTATGGCTCCCAGACATGACTATGGACGACCGGGTAATTACCGTTGATGCGTCCATCAGAAACTCTGATGAGGGCACTACTGCGTGCGTAGCAGACGCATTGGAGCAAGCGTTGTTGCTCCTCAAGGACATGGATGAGCTCAGAAAGAAGAGAGACCATAATGTCTTCATGATCCTGAAGAAGGAACTTGCGATGGTAAGTTTTTCTTCTAACCATGTCTATTTTTTATTTCTTATTTCATAAAACTTATATATATATATTGTTCATAGGCTGTTCAATCTGCCCATAGGGCAAAAAAGATTGCCATCAGCTCGTACAAATCTTTAAGGGCCGAGGAGTCAAGGCGCGAAACCGCCCAAAGGATTTCGGACCTACATAAGAAGAAGCTGCAGGAGGTCTCAGACAAATTGATTAAAGCAGAGAGTGAGAGGTCGGGTTTAGAGGCTGCTATCAAAACAACTACTAAACAGACCGAGGACCAACGACTGCTGCTCCGACAAACTGACGAGAACCTTGCTGCAGCAAGAAAGCATATTGAGGATTTTAAAAAAGATCTGAAGGAGTCCGAGAAGGTCAAGGAGGAGGCTATCAAGGGCAGAGAGAAAGCCCTTCAAGAAAAAGAAGAGGCTGAAAAGGCAAAAGAAGAGGCCGAGAATGCAAAGTACCGAGATGAACAGGAAGGTTACGAGATCGGTGTGAAGGAGATCACGGGATCCTTCAAGGCTCAGGTATGTAAACATTACTACCTCCAAGTGTGGAACGAGGCACTTTCCCAAGCTGGGGTTGATGCTTCTTCTACTCTTTGGAAAGCAGAAAGTGTCTACTATCCTCCAGCCATTCGAGCCTTGGACATTCCTCAAGCTGATAATGATGCTGCCCAACTACTATCTGAGGATAAGGGAAGTGAACTGGCTGAAGACTCAACTCTTGCTGAAGATCAACTCCCCAAGCAAGCTGATCCAACAGAAGAAAAGGCACTAGAGGACATACAGCCCTCAAGTGAACTTAATGAATCTTCCAAGGATGTGCTGGGTGATCAAGCAAATCCGATAACTTTGAGGGATGATCCAAAAGGCAAAGGAATTGCTGATGAGTCTTCGGCGCGGCCTCAACTTCCTCAAGACCCTAAAGGCCCTTTGAAGATAAAGTTGAAGCAATGACTGCTCTTCCCTTGTTTTAAGCCTTTCCTTTATGTAACTCCGATAATTTTTCAAGTACTTTTGTAATTTCTAAAGAATTTTGAATGAAGGCACAAGTTCTAATTTTTTTTTTTTTTTTTTTATTATACCACTTCACACTTGTTAAGTTACTAAAATTAAAGCAACAACTTGGATTGAACTTTATACTATAGATGCATTAAGTGATGCTCATGGATTTTTATCCATTTAATATTGTCTCAGAGAAACTTTTAAGATATAAGTGGTTGAATTTCACTTAAATGGGGTACGTCTAAGGATTAAAAAAAAAACTCTTAGTAAGCTTCGTCAAAGAAACGGAACATTAATTTTCCCAAAGTTGATGATCCGAGGATCAAACATAATTAAGAATCTGTTTTAACACTTGATAAAAAATATCAATTTAGACGAGGTATGTGGTCCGAGGATCCATGAGTTCCAAGTTTCAGTTTGATACTTAATGAAAGAAAAAAAAATGTTAATTTTTCCAAAGTATATGGTCCGGGGACCAGACATAACTAAGGTTCTGTTCAACACCTAGAAAAATATCAATTTAGACGAGATATGTGGTCCGAGGATCCAGGCATACCAAGCTTCAGTTTGATACTTAGTAAAAAATGTTAATTTTTCCAAAGTAGATGATCTGAGGACCAAACGTAACTAAGGTTCTGTTTAACACTTGACAGAAAATATCAATTTAGACTAGGTATGTGGTTCGAGGATCCAGGCATACCAAGTTTCAGTTTGATACTTGATAAAAAATGTTAATTTTCCCAAAGTAGATGATCTGAGGACCAGACATAACTAAGGTTCTGTTTAACACTTGGCAGAAAATATCAATTTAGACGAGGTATGTGGTCCGAGGATCCAGGCATACCAAACTTCAGTTTGATACTTGGTAAAAAATGTTAATTGTCCCAAAGTAGATGATTCGAGGACCAGACGTAACTAAGATTCTGTTTAACACTTGACAGAAAATATCAATTTAGACGAGGTATGTGGTCCGAGAATCTAAGCATACCAAGCTTCAGTTTGATACTTGGTAAAAAATGTTAATTTTCCCAAAGTAGATAATCCGAGGATCAGACATAACTAAGGTTCTGTTTAACACTTGGCAGAAAATATCAATTTAGACGAGGTATGTGGTCCGAGGATCCAGGCATACTAAACTTCAGTTTGATACTTGGTAAAAAATGTTAATTTTCCCAAAGTAGATGATCCGAGGACCAGACATAACTAAGGTTCCGTTTAACACTTGATAAAATATATCAATTTAGACGAGGTATGTGGTGCAAGGATCTAGGCATACCAAGGTTCAGTTTGATACTTAGTGAAAGAAGATAATAAACGTAATATAGTGTTGACAAAAACGGCAGAAGTACTTTATATTTAATAATAGTACCTTCGTAGGTTATTTACATTCCAAGGACATTGTACAACATGTTCATCTAGATCTTCAAGATTATAAGCCCCTATGCCTGCGACCGAAGTAATACAATAAGGTATTTCCCAGTTGGGCCCCAGTTTTCCCCATGCTGGGTTCTTTGTTGGACCCAAAACTTTCCTCAGTACTAAGTCCCCAGGTGCAAGAGGTCGTAGTTTTACATGAGAATCATATCCCTGCTTGAGTTTGTGTTGATAACAAGCTAGTTAAACCATGGCATTCTCTCGTCGTTCCTCAACTAAGTCTAAACTTCTCCTCAATAGATTATTGCTACTATCTGGAATGAAGGAGCTTTTCTTTAGTGTTGGGAACCCAGTTTCTAAGAGTATTACTGCCTCGGCTCCATAAGTCATGGAGAAGGGTGTTTCTCCTGTGGACCTTCGTGGTGTAGTTCGATATGTCCACAAGACATGTGGCAGTTCTTCCACCCATCTTCCCTTAGCATCACCCAACCTTTTCTTGAGCCCATTAACTATTGCTTTGTTGATGGCCTCGGCTTGCCCATTCCCTTGAGGGTAAGCTGGAGTGGAATATCTGTTCGTGATGCCTAGATCACAACAGTATTTCCTAAAGGCCTTGCTATCAAATTGTAGACCATTGTCTGAAATGAGAGTATGAGGGATGCCAATCTTGGTAACAATGTTTTTCCATACAAACTTTTTTGCTTCCATGTCTCTAATATTTGATAATGGCTCAGCTTCAATCCATTTGGTGAAATAATCTGTTCCGACGAGGAGCCACCGCCTGTTTCCTATTGCTTTTGGGAAAGGTCCAATAATGTTCAAGCCCCATTGAGTAAAAGGCCAAGGGCTAGACAGAGGATTAAGAACTTCTTGGCTGATGTATGTTCGGAGCGAATCTCTGACATTGGTCACACTTCTTCGCATAATCTTGTACATCCCTCTGCATATTGGGCCACCAATAGCCCTGAGTAAGGGCTCTATGAGCTAAAGACCTTCCTCCAATGTGACTCCCACAGATCCCTTCATGCAACTCTTCCAAAAGTAAATCTGTCGCCTCGGGGTGCATACATAACAAATATGGTCCCGAAAAAGAGCGTTTGTACAATTTTTGGTCCTCGAATAACCAGAACCGAGGTGCTTTCCTGCGAATCTTATCTGCTTCAGATTTTTCTCTAGGCAAGATATCATCTTTGAGAAATGTCACAATCGAATCCATCCAACTAGACCCTGCCCTAATTTGAAGAATGGCGTTACCACTTGTCTCAATGGGTTTTCACAGATCTTCAACAAGGATGACCTGAGGTAAGCTTTGCGCCGAGGACGTTGCCAGTGTGGCTAAGGAATCAGCATGAGTATTCCCACATCTGGATATATGCAATAAAGAAAAAGACTCAAATTTGAATTGCATACATCTGACTTGGGTTAAGTATCCTTGCATTCTTGAATCTCTTGCTTCTAGCTTTCCTTCCATTTGGCCTACTGCCAGTAGAGAATTCGAGAACATTTGTATCCTCTTCCCTTCCATCTTATAAACCATATTCATTCCAGCAAGGGCGGCTTCATATTCTGCTTCGTTGTTGGTGGCCGAGAACCCCAATCCCAAAGATTTCTCAAAAGTAATCCCTTCTGGGGATACCAAACCTAGCCCCACATCAGAGCCTCTCTGATTTGCTGCTCCATCAACATATACTTTCCATAATGGAAGCTCTTTGTGTGAAATCATGCCTACTGATTTTTTACCCATGCCTGATCCTTCAATATGCTCTTCCAATGAGGGCTCAGTAAATTCCGCCACAAGATCCGCGATGACTTGCCCCTTTATAAAGGTGCGAGACATATACTTAATGTCGAAAGCCCCTAGGACAGTGCCCCATTTGGCAATTCTTCCATTATAATCCGCACTTCTAAGTATAGATTTAAGAGGGAGTTGTGTTAGGACAACAACCGTATGAGACTGGAAGTAATGAGGAAGCCTTCGCGTAGCATGCACCATTGCCAAGATCGCTTTCTCCAGTGGCAAATAACTCACCTCGGCCTCATGCAGAGACTTGCTTACATAATAAACTGGTCTCTGGACATTATTATCATCCGGTATAAGAACCAAACTAACTGCATGGTTAGCTACTGCAATATATGCAAACAGAATTTCATCAATTTCCGGTCGAGACATAATGGGTGGTCGCGAGAGATAATCTTTAAGCTGTTGAAAAGCCACCGCGCACTCCTCGGTCCATTCAAAACCTTTCCATTTATTCAGCAGTTGAAAGAAAGGTCTGCATCTGTTTACGGATTGAGAAATAAATCGGTTGAGGGCAGCAGTCATTCTTGTTAATCTTTGAACCTCTTTAGGATTTCGAGGTGAGTGTAAGTTGCTAATGGCTTTGACTTAAGCAGGATTCACCTCAATTCCCCGGTGAGTTACCATATAACCTAGGAACTTGCCTGATCCTACACCAAAAGAACACTTAGAGGCATTGAGTCGCAATTTGTACTCTCTCAGCGTTTGAAACGTGTTGTTCATATCCTCCAAATGTTTAGAAACTGCTTTACTCTTTACCACCATGTCATCCACATATACTTCGATAGTTTTTCCCAGTTGTGGCTCAAACATCCTTGTCATCATCCTTTGATAGGTAGCCCCTGTATTTTTCAAACCAAAGGGTATTACCTTATAATGATAATTTCCTGTAAGAGTTACAAATGCAGTCTTCTCCTGGTCCTCCACAGCTAAAGGTATCTGGTGGTAACCTTGGAAAGCATCAAGAAAACTCATCTGAGGATACCCTACAGTAGCATCCACTAACTGATCAATCCGAGGCATTGGGAAAGAATCCTTCGGACAAGCTTTGTTTAAATTTGTGAAGTCCACACAGACTCTCCATTTCCCATTCTTTTTCTTCACCACGACCGTATGGGCTAACCATTCAGGATAGAAAATTTCTTTGATAGCACCCGCCTTTTTGAGTTTAAGTACCTCCTCATTCATAGCCTCAGAATGCTCTTTGGAGGACCTCCGAGGTGGTTGCCTCCTCGGTACCACAGCTAGATTGACTTTTAAATGATGACAGATGAAACTTGGATCAACACCAGGGGCTTCGTAAGCATTCCATGCAAATACATCCATATTTCTCTTCAAAAACAAAATCAGCTCTGTCTTCTCCTCTTGTGGCAATTGAACCCTTACTTGAAAGAACTTTTCAGGGTCGTTGTCTATGAGAATCTTTTCCAATTCCTCACATGCAAGCTCATCTACCTTGGTTGTGGCCAAAGACTTTGATTGCTACGAATTTTCGTTAGCCGAGGCCGAAGACTCCGGTTTAGGTTGGCGCAGAATTGCAGCCGTGACTCACTGTCTAGCTACAGATTGACTTCCAAGCAGCTCCACCACTTGATCTCCAGAAGGAAACTTAACCTTGACATGCAATGTTGAGGAAACAACACCCAAAGCATGCAACCAAGGTCTTGCCACAATAGCCGTATAGGGAGAATAGGCGTCCACCACGATGAAATCTACGTTTACCACCTCTGGGCCTGATTGTACAGGCAACCTAATTTTCCCTTTTGGTATGACAGCCTTCCCCTCGAAGCTTATCAAGGGTGAGTCATACGCCATAAGATCCTCAAGCTTTAAATTCAACCCTTTGAACAAGTCAAGGTACATGATATCTGCGCCACTGCCTTGATCGACCATTACCCTCTTCACATCGTAATTCCCTATTCTTAGGGTAACAACTAAGGCGTCGTCATGTGGCTGGATAGTCCCGATTTTGTCCTCTTCCGAGAAACCCAAAACTGGTGGTATATTTCCCTTAATCCTCTTTGGCTAGTCCCTCGATTCCTCGGCCAAGGTCCACGCCACAGACATCACCCTAAAAGGAGTTGATCCAGTCCTTCCAGGTGCCGCAAAAATAACATTGATTGTTCCTAGAGGAGGCCTTGATGAAGAACCCCCATGGTTTGCCGCCCCTAAGTGGTTTCCTTGCTCATTAGGCTGATACAGGAATTGTTTTAACTTCCCCTCCTTAACCAGTTGCTCCAAATGATTCCACAAAGTCTGACAATCCTCGATGGCATGACCCCTCTCCTGGTGATAATGACAATGGAGATTTTGGTTGCGCCTCAAAGGGTCTCCTGCCATTTTATTTGGCCACTTGAAGAATGACTCATGCCTGATTTTCTCCAACCGTTGTTGTACTGGTTCTTTAAAAACAGTGTTGACCACCTGTGGGGCCGTATGACCAGTTTGTCTGGAAAAATCTCTTGTGGGCCTGTTGTTGTTGTATCTGTCCGACTTGAAATCCCTCATTTCCTGTGGGATAACCTTCGCCTTACCCTTTCCTTGCTGCTGATTTTCCACAACCCTTTTGTATTCATTAATGAGATCCATGAGCCGATGCACGCTTCTAACAGGTTTCTTCGTCAAAGATTTCCTTAAGTCATGCTCCGTAGGTAGGCCGACTTTGAAGGTCCTTATCGCCACGTCATCGAAGTCCCCATCAATTTCATTGAACATCTCCCAATACCTGTCCGAATACGTTCTCAGGGTTTCTCCATCCCTCATGGCCATAGATAATAATGAATCCAAAGGCTGAGGAACTCTACTGCACGTGATGAAGTGAGAACCAAATGCTCTAGTAAGCTCTCTGAAAGAATTGATAGAGCCCGCCCTCAAGCCATCAAACCATCTCATGGCCACGGGCTCCAGGCTAGAGGGAAAGATCTTGCATATCAAGGTCTCATTCTTGGAATGTACCGCTATCCTTTGGCTGAAATGACTCACGTGCTCCACAGGATCCATCCGGCCATTGTAAATAGTGAAGGCCGGTTGTGTGAAGCGCCGAGGTAACCTCCCTTCCTCCAACTTGTGTGTGAAGGGTGACCTGGAGATTTGGTGCAATGCCCTACCCATTGCGTCATTTCCCAAGCCCCTAGAGAAGTAGTCTCTGCCATGCCTCCCATGCAGGTTGCCTTCCTTGGAAGAAAAAGATTCATCCGGGGAAGTCTTGGACCTCTGCCTGTAATTGTCATCTTCGGAACCCTCAGAAGAGGGATCGGAGACAGAAGGAGTTCGCTTCCGCCTCTCATGACGCAATTTCCTTTTTAGGCTATTAATTTCTTTCTGCATGTTCCCGGTGTCCTTCTTGCGAAGAGCTCTGCTTCCCCCTTGTGAATGACTCGTACTTCTGGTAGTGTGCGTAGTATGCACACTACCTTCCCGGTTCTCCTCGTGATCAGGATGTAGGGAGTGATCCTCATGTTGGGAGCCCACGGGCTCCGCACGGCGTTGTGGTCCTGATCCCACCATGATGTTTTAAACCTCCTCAAAGACTAAATTCCCACAGACGGCGCCAATTGTAAGGACACAAGTCGAACCTTCAATCCACAATTAAAAGGGAATGCGCTTGAAGAAAGGCCTTTTACAATAAATTTGTAGAGAGTGGGCTTGAAATCTAGATTTTGAGGGTGGTTCAAACAACAAAGAATGAATGGGCCTCGGGCCCAATGGCACAAACAATGAATTAACTATAAGAATATGAATGAAAACTCTTCCTCGGACACAATCCGAGGATAGTTTATAGTATTGCTTCTCAAGGGTGATTACAATTATAGATCGTTAGATTATCATATTCTATTCTTTCTTCTTTCTCAAGAAAAAAGCCTCCTCTCTTCCGAAGGTATTCTTTTTTATTTATACTTCCTCTTCTTCTCTTTATCATCTTCCACCTCATGGTTGTAACGCTGGCTTTGGATACTTGTCCCATCAAATTTCTTCGAAGTCCTCTAGGATCAGGGACTAAGTTCTAAACCTCATGCTCAAGTCTCCTTCCTCCATTAATGCAGTCAGTATATCAATTGCAGAGTTTTTAATGTGTGGGCGGTGGTAGCAGCTTTACCTTAGATATTCCACCTCTCTTCTACTGTCCTCCACATGTACTGTGTCTTCCTGTAGCCATAAGATTTTTTATAACATAGCTTGGGGATATTAAACCTCCTTCCTATGACCTCGGCTTTAATATCCGAGGACGAATATATTCCTCGGACGCAATTGTTCACTCGTTTATCATATCTTTACCTGACATTTTCTTTATGAGGTACATTCATGTACTCCTAGATCATTTGATGTCCTCGGATTGAGTTTTTAGCCCAATAGATTTTGTTGGGCCATCCTTTGTAAATTACTGGGCCCAATATCCCTACAGTTCCTATTAACATGTTTATAACACCGACAAATGTTGTTATTTTTTAAATGAGTTAGGTGTAATTTTTTTTTTTACAATTTTAACACAACAGTAAGTTGTTAGCAACAAATCACAATTTGTTGCTTCAATAATATGATTATATATATATATATATATATATAATATAGAGAGAGAGAGAGAGAGAGAGAGAGAGAGAGCTTGTGAAACACATTAATTACCTGTGACAATGCTACGTGTCTTCACAATAAGGAAGACCAGCCAAAATGTTATCTTCGCAATCATTATTAGTTAACTAGAATTTAACCCATACAAAAGCATAGATGCATTTAAAACTAAACACATTTTTTATTATAAAAATATAAATAATTAGTAAAATTATTGAAAGAATAGTATGTAACACATGCATATATATAGATACATTTAAAATTAAACACAATTTTTATCATAAAAATATAAATAATTAGTCAAATTTAAAGTAAATGTAATTAGTCACATATTAAAATTCCTACATAAATTTAATGGTACTTATGATTTTTTTAAGAACGTGTGGTGATCTTTGTTGTGTGTTAATTTTTATTGAGTATATGTGATTGTTTTTTTTTTTAATTTAATTTTATAGTTTATTAATATTAGATTCTTCGTATTTTGTACTCATTAACTCACTTGGCACAAAAATTAAAAAATTTAAGTGAATATATGAAACAAACTTAAGTGGATAATTATGATGTGGTTGTCACATAAATTTAGACACATGGTACAAAATTAGATTCTAATTTCAAATTCTAATAGAACTTTGTCTAAGTTTTGGCTATTAACATATATATAACTAGCCTCTAAACACGTGCATGAGGCATGAGGCATGAGGCATGAGGTTCTTCTATTTTTTTGGGTAAAGATTTAATAATTTGTAACAATTATAATTTGAAATTACTATATTTTTGGGTAAAGGTTTTTTTTTTTCTTTTACATAATTTGATACTTATCCAAATTGCACAATTTGTGTTCTAAATTCAGTCTGTGTTCTACTGTAATAGTAATCAAAGAAAAGCATCATACTATAGTAATCAATGAAAAGCGACAAGTAAAGCTTTAACCAACAAACACATATTAAAAAAAAGGATAATCATGAGAAAATAAAGAAATGAAGAAGAACCAAAGTCTAAAGAATTAGAAGGCTGTTGATTTCTTAATAAAAACAAAATAGAACATTAGAATATTTTTTCCTTCAAAATCAAAACAAAGAGATTTGAGGGGGAAAAAAGCCAAATGTGAGATGAGATTAAGGAGCAAGGGAAACTGGATATTAAAAAATAAGTTGTCTTTTTTTTTTTTTTAATGCAAAAAAGAGAGTTAAGTCTTGATAAAGGAAAAAAGAGGGAAAAAAAATAAAAGAAGAATAAAAGCAATATCGTGGAGTAATGCTTAGTTTAAAAATCAACTGGAGTTAAATGTGGAGATTAAATATTGCCTATTTTGTAGGCAGGGTTATACATGAAAGTTAAAAATATATTTTTATTATATTATCTTCAAATTTTATCCCTATTTAAATAAATATAGACTGTGTGTGGATATTTTGAAAAAAAAAAAAAATGATAGCCTCTGAAATAATATTAATATAATAACATTTTTTTTTTTACAGGACATTAGTATAGTACATCTAATCTGAATATGAGTCAGTTTTTCCTTCAAAAAAAAAAAACAAGTCTGACTTTGTGGATCCCACCTAACCATAGGTAATAGTTGTAGATTTGTAGTTGAAACATGCGTTTAACTAACACTCATTCATTTCTTTAAAAAAAAAAAAAAACACTCTTTCAAATCTGGTTGAATTAAAAAATAAAACATGAACTATATATGTTGTAGGATTACAAAGTACAAACAACGATTCCCCCCCCCCCCCCCCCCCCCCCCCCCCACTTACACATGAAGTAATACATTATTAAATTGAGAAATGGATTTACATTTCTAATTCTTAAGAGTAACATAATACTCAGTTTATTAACGTCAAATGCAGAAAATGAAATTGGTTTTTAGATTAAAATGTAAGCAACTAATAAAGCTTTTTCCCTGATCCAAAACGAGGTCCAAAGAACCAAACTACACCAAACACGTAGTACCAACCACTGAACCACATCATCATACCTAGAAAGTTTAAAAAATAAGCCAATTCCTGAGATCATATGTGACCTCACCATCAAAGTGTTCCACAGTTTTGTGATAGAGAAAGTCTCCATAGCCATTGCTCTATCCTCTTTGAGATATTATACTCCGCTTGGATCCATCCTCTCTTTGGTTTCTTGTTTGCCGACTACATAATATCAACTGCTTATTTACAAAAAAACTTGGTTTCGTTTTTTTAATCATTAATATAGTATTTTAAAAATGGGAAATGTTAACAGATGTCATAAGGTATTGGTTTAGGATACATTTTTTAAAATGTTTTATGGAGAAAATTAAAAAGTAAGTAATTTTTTTGACATCTTTTTTTATTTATCATTAAAGTGATGTTGAAATTTTTCTATAATAATTTATTAATAATTGTTCTAAAGGCATCTGTTAACATGACCCTTTTAAATGAGTAATTATAAATACTCCCAAAATACCATTAATGTATATTCCTTCATTTCACATAATAATGGATCTAACTAATTAAGTTCATAGTGGGACTAATAATTTTTGTGCGTGGAGGGAGTAAGAATTAATAATACACAAGTATTCATAATTTTTCATTTTAAATTGGAGTATTCAAGAAATAAAGTGGGGCTTCTAAAAAAATAATAATAATAATAATAAATTTTCATTTTAAATTTATAATGTCTGCTTTATGCTGATTACTATTTATTATCAAGCTAAAACATCTTTCGATATTTAATGTAAACAAGTGAAAATTAAATTTCATACCTCTTATTTGAAAGATAATAAATTTTTTTAATTAAGTTAATTAGAACCGACAAATTAATATACATTTTAAATATAATCATATAACCTCTTAAAAAATATATATGTAATAAGACAAAACTTGTGTACAATCTAGTGGACCCCAAGTGAATCTTTTGCAATGTCCGGAAAGTCCAGACTGGTGACGTGGCCATATGGTGAGGGAGCATGAGTCTCTATCAATAATTAAACGTGGTCCAAACAATTGTGTCAAACTCTGACTTTCCTTTGGAAGATCAAAAAAATATGATTCGATGAGACCAGCCATTTTCTATGGTCTTCGAAGCACCAAATCAATAGGTTAGAAAGCCGGGAGTCTTTTTCGCGGTTTCCATTCGTAGTAATTCAACAAGCAAATTGTAGTTTGTATTTGGCAATTTGTATAGCACATCGTAATTCCGCGTTAACCACTCACTTAAATTGGCCTTAAATAGCTTAATTGAATCTCGTCTTCACTTAATCCATGCCGTTGGCCAACCGGAAAAAAAAAAAAGGGTGGAGTGAAAAACCAAAAACCCAAAAAAAGAAGAAAAAGTGAAGATTTTATTTTTGAAAGAGAAAAACAAAAAAAGAGTTAAAAAAAAATTAGGATCGTAAATGAGCCGATAAGTATTAAAAGTTTATATTTGTTCATTTAATTTAATTTAATTGAGTTCAAGCTCATCGCCAAACAAAATTACATGTCCAAACTTGGTTTATTTTACCTTTGAAAATTTGTATGCGCCTTGAAATTGAAGGAATCTCCTATATTTATAGAGGGAGAGAAGCCTTGAGTTTAGAGAGTTGGAATGAGTTTAAGACTCTTCAGAGCTTTCATTTCACTAAATTAGTCCAAAGAATTTGGAGTTGTGGGCTGGGAAATTGAAAAAAGTCAGAGAGTGGTTAAGTTTTGGAGACTTTGAGTTTGAGTGCCAATTCGGCACTTGGACTCAGTTCCCCATTTGTGTTATGTTTTGATTTTAGACTACTTCTCAAATTTACATTTTTAATAATTTCTAAGAATTTGAGTACACTAGAGAAATGCTAAATTTTGGAGACTCTAAGTGTCTGTTTAAAAACAGTTTATTAAAATTTTTACTGAAATTTTTTTGCTAAAAGTGTGTTAAAATATATTTGTACCTTAAAAATATGAGAAAAAAAAAATAGGAAAAATAGTTTATAGATGAAATTAAAGGACAAGGACGACTAGGGTTTCAAGTGATATTGATTAATGGAGGGTGAGGGCAATAAGAGCTTGGCATCACAATTACAGAAGGGTGACAATGACTAAGAAAATAAGGTGAAGTGAGGTGAGATTAAGGTATGATTTACACGAGTGAGAGGCAGCCATGGGGCTTAGGAGCAGGGACAGAGCCAGACTTGGAGTTAACAGGGGTGGCTCTATTGTTCGTTGTGTGCAGCGGCTTTGACCTTTAATACTACTGCTTAAGCACTACGGATTTTTGTTTAAAACTTTTTGAATGGTTAGGTTGTTTGTTTTGGATAAATTAGGTTAATTAGGCTTAATTTTTTTAGCTTTATTATTGGAAATTTTTATTGTTGGCCTAATTTTTTTGGGCTTGTATATTTTGTTTTAAATTTAATCTATTAATTTTTTATGGCCTTTAAAAGGTGAAAAATGCTAAAACTACAAAATTTTTACAAATTGCTAATGTGGTAAGTGGTTATTGGTAAGTAAAAAGTGATGCAAGTGTGCGAACCAATAAAAATTTACTACTTCAATAGTTTGTAAAAATGTTGTAAAAAAGTTTGTAACTATAACATTACTCTTAAAAGAATTAATGGCTTTGTTAAGAGTGGCAAAGTGAAATTTTATTAGAAACAAATTGCTAAAATTAGTACCTATTAATACACTAATATTTATAAAAAAAAGGGGGGAGAGGGGTGGGGGCATTGCCCCTCAAGTCCATACGTAGCTCTGTCCATGCTACTAGGAAATAAAATAAGTTTATATATTTAGGATTTTAAAGGGTATATTGATAAAATAACATTTAGTTAAACAAATTAGATGAGTCAAACGGATTTTGTGAATTGAATATAAATACAGCACATTTATTAAATGAATTAGTCAACTCTAATATGATATAAACTCCTTAAACCTTAATCTATAATCCGCTAACCTCTTTTTTTTTTCTTTTTTTTTTTTCTGGAGAATCCATCCTAACGTTATTAAGAATCACGCTAGAAAATCAACAAAAACAAGAGAAGAAAATTCTGGAGTAACAGACTCCATCCAAACAATTAAAAGGAAAGAAAGTTTAACTCTCCTAGCTAAAGCATGAGCTACAGAATTACCTTGCTTTATTGTATGACAAAAGGTTTGAGCTCTAAAAGAGTTCAAGATAGATTGAATGTCTTTAACAAAATGATCATGGAGAGAGGGATGGGGAATAGCCAAAGATAATGCCTTAAACACAATTTCAGAGTCCCCTTCAAAGCAAACCTGATGAAAGCCAAGTTCAGCTATGAAATGTACTGTTTTCCTTGCTGCCAGCAGTTCAACCAATTCCATCGAGCAAGGTATAGGGATTTTCTTCGACAGTGCAGCCATGACCAAACCACTATCATTTCTAATCACCACCCCCAATCCTGCCTTGTCTGAGTCCGTGAACATCACGCCATTGTAATTTACCTTCACCCATTCATGGACATTTCAGATTTAATGTCTGTTTGAGATTCATTTATTTTATTAAAACTGAAAACTTTTTGCTAAGGTGGCGTTTGGTACGGGGTAATATTTTAGGATTCCCAGGAATGTTTAAAGATTCCCATGTTTGGTTGCAAATTACGCTAGAGAATCAGATGCCAAGGGAATCCTTAAACCCCTCTCAGTAGGAATGTGGATTCCCTTTAAAACAGGTGGGAATCCAGATTCCAAAATTTAAAAGAAATTGTATTTTTTATAAATTGACAATTTTAACCATTTTTCCTTATCATTTAAGCAATTAAGATAAACTATAAAACAAATTATCAATATCTTCTCTCTTGTCTTTATCTTTTCCCGCCAAAATAACATAAACAGAATAAATAACTCTGCTAATAGTTATTTTTGTATTATTCTTGTCATTTTGAAACGTTAGATCACAGTTTTAATGAATGTGTTGCTAATTGATAGTTTATATAATGTTTTTTATCTATCTATTTAGAGTAAGATATTTTTTTAAATGACTAATTAATAGTTTATATATATTTTTTCATTATTTATTTAAAGGAAGATTTTTTTTTAATGGGCTTGGTACTTCACATTCAAATCTAAGGACAAAATGGGAAAAACAAATAATTCATTTAAGATTCCTAGGAATACACCAAACATTATCATCTCACATTCCTGAGAATCTCCCAATAAAACAAAACATAGGAATAACTACATTCGGAATCATATTCCTGGGAATCTAGATGCCAGGAGTAATGTGGATTCCCCATACCAAACGCCACATAAAAGTACTATAAATAAATGTAGACGTTAGCTGAAATAATATAGTGAAACTCATGAATAATATCAAAAAATGCAGTAGGACCCATGAATAGTAGAAAAATAAGCCGAATAGTAAAATAAGCTTGTTTTTTTAATTTGAAGCCAAATGCACTACACTTTTTTATACTATTTATAGGTCTCAGTGCACTTTTTGATACTATTCATAAGTCTCACTGTATTATTTAAGCTAACCTTTACTTTTATCTATAATATTTTTAACAAAAAAAATTTTAATTTCAGTAAAATAAGTGGATCCAAATAAACTCTTGGAGTAATTTTTTTTTTAGCAACCCCTTAGAGTAAATACTAGTAATAAAATTCGGTGCAAGAGCCGTCCAAATCAATATCAGTTCACCTTCCATGCTGGACAAACCAACACCCCGGTCCCCCTGTCTTGGTTTCCATTTTCGAACGTTTTAAATAAAAGTCAATAGAGAATTGTAAAAAAAATCCCCATCCGCCACTTGTATGGGGTTGATATTTCATGTCTTGTCGTATCCCCCATTTGTATCTCTCTCTTTTTTCTTTTTTTCTTTTTTTAAATCTTTTTAACTTTTTATCTTCTTTTTCTTTTCTTTTCTTTTCTAAGTATATACATCCCATGGTGTCTATCTTTAATTAAAAAAAAAAAAAAAGCCCAAGTGGAATTCGGATGGTAGACTATTGGTTCGAAGTGTGATATAAATCTCTAATTATATCTTAATCTTGAAAAACTAAAGGAAAAAAAGAAAAGAAGAAGCCAAATAATTATAGCCTCCTATATATATATATATATATATTTAATTCAAGAAAATGGCAAAAAATGCAATTTAAACCAACTAATTTGACCTAAAAATCATTTTAGTTATAGAGTTTGAAGTTTGTCATTTTAGTTTGGTAACTTTACCGAAATATCATTTTAGTCATTTAAGTTTAAAATTAGTAATTTTAATCCGGTAACTTTTATAATTCAACTTAAAATGATGTTATGTCAACATATTAAGAATTAAAATATTATATTATTAATTTATCAATATAAAAAACAGAAAAATTGGAACAAATTGTTCTAATGATGTCTTCTATCTACTTCGAGTAACATAGCAAAACAAAACCCTTAAAAAAAGAAAGAGAAATGTTATGTTCATAATATTTTCACAACACTTTCACAACAAATCTTAAGTAGTGAGTTGTTATTGGTGTACTAAAAAATGAATTTGGTGATGAGTTTAAATTAGTTACAATAGCAACTTGACATTAAAAAAAAAATTTCCCTAGCATAGCAAAGCTAAAATCTCCAATTTTTTCCCCTAGCCACAATTTTTGGTGAAAATTATTTTTTGAGAAAGTTACCAAACTAAAATAACCGATTGAAACTCAAAATGATGCAATATCAATATATTAAGAATTAAAATTTTATTTTATTATTTCATCAAAATAAAATAAAATAAAAAACTGAAAATTCTTTTTATCTCCAATTTTTTTTTCCTTTCCCATTTTTAGCAAAAATTCTTTTTTTAACAAAGTTATCAAACTAAAATAACTGAACTAATACTTAGTGTGTGTTTGACAAAAATTAAAAAATCAGTTTATTTTACTATTTAACTTATTTTTGTTATTATTTATAAGTCGTCCCACTGCACTTTTGGTACTATTCAATGTATTCACAGGTCTCTCTATACCAGTTAACTTTTACCTTACTTTACAGTACTTTTAGTAATTTTTTTTTAATTTTAACAAAATAAACAAATTTTAAACCGACTTTAAAACATTAAAATGACTTTTCGACAAAGTTTCACAAAAATAGTTGCATTTTTGAAAAAAAGAAAATAGAAAAAAATTAAAGGAGGAGTTTGGCGTGAAGTGAGAAAATCTATTACGGTGTCACATACCTGAATGTGATAGTATTTCCTATACGTCGGTAGGTAACAAAGTATAAATCAAGTACGACCCGAGAGAGTTTCCAAAAAAAAAAAAAGTACGACCCGAGAGTCTGTGAGAGAGAGAGAGAGAGTTGGTGGAGAAGTTGAAGTTGAACAACACAAAACTGTAAGATAAAAAATCACAAAAAATAAAAAGCCCACCATTTCTGCCTCAATCTTTTCCAAAGCTCTGCATCAAATAACAAAAAGGTACTACTTTCATTTAATACAATTATTAACACGTACGTGAACACACACACCCCCACTTTCTCTCTTTTTCTGGAGCTGTCATTTCTTATTATAGAATTTGCAAATTCTTGGCAAATCAACCAAAACTTTTTTTTTTTTTTTGCTGTGGCATCTGATTCTGGTACTTTTCTTGATATCATTTTCACGATCCGGTTCGTGATTCTGGTACTTTTCTTGTCATTCTGTTGTACTGCTTTTGAATTCCATTTTCATTGATTGCGAATTCCCAGCTTGGATCTGTCAGTTTATGCGTTTTTTGGAGTTTGGGATCCGTTTCTTGAGTGAAATTCTTTAGTTTTTTTTTTTTGGTGGGATTTTTAGTTTTTATTTTCTTTTGTCTTTTGGCTGTCGAGAAATCCGAGGAGGAATAAAAAATGTTGAATTGTCCACTGTTAAAAGCTGTAAGTTTGGTTGTTCCAACGGTCAGGTAGGTAAATCACATTTTTTTGGGGGGGTTCTGATTCTATATTTTCTGAGAAACCAAACTGAAAACTAGTGGGGTTTGAGTTTGACATTCAGTTTATATATATATTTCTGAATTTTGAGAGTCTGATGGATCTGAGTGGTTAAAAAAGTAGTTGGGCGTGAATTAAAAATGGGCAATTTCAGTAGCTCTGTTTCATAGTTCATGCTTGTATTTATTTATTTATTTGTTGCAGATTACAAGCAATTGTTAAGGTAGCTGTGAGAATTTTCTGTTCAGCTTAAAAAGATGGAATCAGGACGTTGGCACGTTGAGAAAAGAGCTGGTCTAAAAAGCGATGGGTCCCCGAAAGTCAATGAGTATGTCCTTGAAACTGGGTGTCTCTCTATAGTTGTGCTTGGTGCTTCTGGCGATCTTGCCAAGAAGAAGACTTTTCCGGCACTCTTCAACCTTTTTCGACAGGTTTGGCTGGACCCCTTTGTAGCATTTTGTATATGGTTTTCTAGGATTATGGTTATTGGAGGTTGTTAATCAGTTTTAGAATCAAAGATTGAAAATTTAATGTTTTACTTGTTCTATTGGAATTTCAATATAGTTGGTCATGAAAATGTATAAACGGAACGATTTCTAGTGTTCTCATTTGATGGATTTCTCTTGCAACTCTGATAGACAACTGAGAATTCTGTTTGTTAAGACTATTTAGGATCTAGAGTTCATGGTTTTTCTTAGGAGCTGTGAACTGTTATACTCACTTTGAAATACACTGGGTTGTCCCCAGGGATTTCTACACCCTGATGAGGTTCACATTTTTGGCTACGCAAGGACGAAGATTTCAGATGATGAGTTAAGAAACCGCATACGGGGGTGAGTTATGTTTCTGTTGTCTGTTTCTAAATATTATATCCTAATCAAAATGAATATAACGAGTAGAACAACAATGTTTGATGTCATCATCCATAATTTGTTCCCTGCTTGCAATAATTTCAATAAATTAATAAATATAATAAAGCTTATTTTCTTACTCAATGCTTAGAAGGAAGAACAGAAATGCACCTGCTAATTTTTCCTTGTTTTGTTTACTTTCATGTTTCTTTGATTGTTATCTTATGTCTGTTCACTTCTTTTTCTTTATTTATTTCTAAAAATATTGTGCTGTTTTTTCTAACACAAATTGTTTCTTCAAACTTGTATTTTAATTGTTTATAAGAATAGCAAATGTTGAGGATTGATTGAGATATGATTAATAACTGCAGATATCTTATTAATGATAAAAATGCTTCACCAGAGCACGTGGAGAAATTATCCAAGTTTCTAGAACTGGTTAGTACAAAACTTATCCTGCATCAACCTCAAGGGGTGAACAATTGGCTATGAAGTGGAGGCCGCTAGTTCGAATCTCTCCTTCCTCGCCTCCTTGGAGCTAAAACTTACTTATAAAATAAAAAAACCCCCTTTTTATGCATCATTTTGGAATCATTTCTGTGGTGCACCCAAGTAACATGTAATTGCTTTAATTTATTTTTGTAGATCAAATATGTAAGTGGTTCTTATGATTCTGAGGAGGGCTTCCGGCTGCTGGATAAGGAAATTTCAGAGCATGAATTATCAAAAAATAGTGTGGAGGGAACATCTCGGAGACTCTTTTATCTTGCACTTCCTCCATCAGTTTATCCATCTGTCTGCAAGATGATAAGGAATTTCTGCATGAATAGATGTTAGTTTTTCTAACCCATCTTTGGTTTGTGGCTGGAAGTATTAATAAACACTGGCTACTATTGTTTGGTCATTTATTTTTAGTAGGTGCATTTTTCATTCATATTGTTGTTCAAAAATATTTCATGAAGGTTGTTGTGCAGAAATAGCCAATGAAGTTGTCTTCCTATATACATTCCTAAATTTTATTTGACATGCTTCTTAATAGGAGCTTAAAGATTAAAAATAGGAAACATATGTATGCATCTGAGGAGCCATTGGTTGAAGAAGACAGGGCACTATGTTTTAGTCTGGCAATGCTTTAGAAGTTTCACTTTAGGTGACGTAGGACAAGGGGGAACAAGATAATCTGATTTAGAACTGTTGGGGCAGATCTGGTATTACCTCTGTTTTGGGGGTTTAGGATTAGGTTTTGGTGGGGAATAGGCTAGAAGATAATAGGGTTTCCAAAGGGACAAGGATTAGTAGGGTTTGGGGATGAAACAAAGGAAATCAACCAAGATTTGGGTGGCTGTTCCTGTGTTGTGAACAGTGATCCGTGAACAGTAAAATTAAAGAAAGAAAATAAATAAATTCTAGGAATCACACACCTAGAGTTCCTTGGCATCACACCTCGGAGAAGGTTGCATCACACAAACCATAAAAGAAAGCTTCATAGCTCTTAAATTTTGAAAACATTCATTAATAATCCCCTTAGTAGAAAGTACTACAACTCTTTAAATAGAAGACTAATATCTAATCCTAGTTGAACTAGGATTTCTTAAAACCCTAATAAGACTTGGACTTAAGACTCCTTGAGCTTTATTACTAAACCCAAACTAAATAACCAAACTTAAAATAAAGCCCAAAATAAGATCTAATGGACTGTTAGCACAGCCCATTCCAGAATATTATGAAATTACAAAACTGCCCTTGATACATAAAATCAAATAAAATATAATCAATCTGTCTTCCCATTGCCTCCTACATCATTAGGCTTCTTTTATGCTTCTTTATGTAGAGTAAAAAAATTTATAAGTGAGTTTCGGCCCCAACTAGAGGGGGAAGGTGAGATTAAAAAGTAATGTAGTGTATACAAGGTGCCTGTTCTTTTCATTCATGCTTCATATCTCACTGTGTACATAGAAATTGATTCTGCCATTAAGTGTGACTTTAGAAACTTGAATTCTGTCATTGGATTTACAAAGATGTTATTGCTAGTAGCATTGAGTTCTTTCTAGCATTGCTCTGATGGTAAGGGGAAATTCTGAAAGATATATATATATATATTATATATATATATATATATATATATTATATATATATATATTTGTCGATTGTCTGCATCCTGTGTTTGCATAAAGAGGTATATTGACAATTTGGCAATTTTAGATAGTTGAATCTGGCATGATGGCATTGCGGTTCCTGAATAAGATGCATACTTAGAATATCTGATACAGAAATTTTTGAATGATTTCATCTAATAATTTCCAGCTGATCTTGGTGGATGGACACGGATTGTTGTTGAGAAACCTTTTGGCAAAGATTTGGAATCTGCAGAGCAACTCAGCACCCAGATTGGAGAGTTGTTTGAAGAACCACAAATTTACCGTATTGATCACTATCTGGGAAAGGAATTGGTGCAGAATCTGGTAATATATGTATAAAATATATACTTATTTTGGCCAAATATCTGTATAACTAGATCTTAGTTATTATTCATTTAGTTTCATGGACTCTGCTTGATTCTATTCTTATATTACATATGCAGTTGGTTCTTCGTTTTGCAAATCGCTTCTTCTTGCCCCTTTGGAATCGTGACAACATTGACAATGTACAGGTGAGAATCCTTTTTTCACTGATAATTTTTGAAACTTGAAAGTTACTCACCTGAGGTGAGGCTGTGAAAGTACATAAATGGTGATAAAAGTAACAGCAAACTATTAGTTCAAGTGATAATCTTGTGGTTTCCTTACTTACATGTATAGGCTTGTCAATTATAAATATTGTGACTTTCATTATCACCTACTGTAGCTGTAATATTATGAAGCATTAATAAGCCACAAATTTTAATTTATATCTTGCCTTTATTTTTCTCTGGCAGATTGTGTTTAGGGAGGATTTTGGGACTGATGGTCGTGGTGGATATTTTGATGAATATGGGTATGCTCAGTACATGCTTGTGTCTCAGTTGTTTGTTGAGCAGGACTCAAACAAGCATTCATTCCTTTGCCTTCTTTAAAATTTTTTTTTACTATTCAATTTTCTTGTATTTTAAAACTTGCAATGTTTAATTCTATAAATTTGGTATTATTTTTCATTATTAATTCAATTTCTATATTCTGCTGATATGGAAAAGAAACTTTAAAAATTTCAGTTCTAAATGGCTTAACATTTTTGAGAATCTGTTGTGTTTGCTTACCTGGTTTTATATAATAATGAATCTTGATTAGCAAAGAGAACTAACTAATTAATTTCTTTTCTGTGCAGAATTATTCGCGATATCATTCAAAATCATCTCTTGCAGGTAACACCTCGGTATTAAGATGAAGTAGATTCATATGCTTAATGCTGTCATCTTTGCATGATTGATTATGTCTTTATTCTGGATTAATTATTTCAGCTTGAGCATTTAGGAAGCAACAGTGCCATCTTGTGTCTTGAATTGTAGTGTTTGAGTTCTTTTTGGTTATTCATGTTTGACATTTGCTTGGGATAGGATACTTTATAGGAACTTGGTGGACCTTGTTTCTGTAGTGTCAACATCTCCAACTGTTATCTATCAGGAAAAAAAAAAAAAACCCTCCAACTGTAACCTTCTTTTCTCAGACTTTTATTACCCAACCTTTCCTTGCAACCCATTACCATACAAACTCCTGACATATCACATGAAAAGAAAGGTGTTATAATTTTGATGTATTTATATTATTCATTAATTATCTACCAACTGCAGGTTTTTTGCCTGGTTGCTATGGAAAAGCCTGTTTCTCTCAAACCTGAGCACATCCGGGATGAGAAAGTGAAGGTAGGCATCTTCACTACTTGTTGCAGGGAAGTCATTTCAGCTATTATCTACTGATATTTATGCTCTAAAGCCTCTCTGATATAGCAAGAAACCAAAATATCATTATGAAAGCGAGACTTATTGATGAAAATATACTTTCTAAATGAATAAAAGGAGCATATATATTATTATTTTTTTATTGATTTTGAGGAGCATAAGGGCTTTCCAAAGACGTTTTTTTTTTAAAAAATTCATGTTTTACCATTTGCATAAAGCTCTTTTCTCTATAAAATCTTTTCTTCTTATTACGTGCTTTGAGTTCTAGACATGCTTCCTTACATTGATTGCTCTTATTACCTGAATCTCAGGTTCTTCAATCAGTTCTTCCAATTAAAGATGAAGAGGTTGTTCTTGGGCAATATGAAGGCTATAGGGATGATCCAACAGTTCCTGATCAGTCAAACACTCCAACTTTTGCAACTTTAGTTCTGAGAATACATAATGAAAGATGGGAAGGTACTATCTATATTACAATTTTTTTTATTTTTCTTTTGGATCTCATTTATATTTTAGTGAAAAATAATCTCTGAACCTTTACCTTGGGGTATCTGTATATATCTTAAAGGCCTGATACACACACACACACACACACACACACACACACACACACACAGAGTTATGCATTAATTAATGAAATTGAAAGCTCAATTTTGTTTTTAATATCTTCTCAGGTGTCCCGTTTGTACTTAAGGCTGGGAAAGCATTGAATTCGAGAAAGGCAGAAATAAGAGTTCAATTTAAGGATGTTCCTGGTGATATATACAAATGTATGGCACCAGAACTTAATAATTCTCTGACTAATCTTCAACATTTTGCTTGGTTCCATTATACGTCTTCTATAGTTTTGTATGTTAAGTGATATGCAGAAAGGAGCTTTCTGATCTGGCTTAATTTGTGTAGACAATCACTTTCAATAGATTTAGCATATTCAATGGATGTTGGTTTACAATTTTTTTTTAGGGGGGAGGGGGGTTCCTTTTTACCGGCAGTGCCTTATGTCTTGTAGTTATTATCAAACTGGGGCATGAATGATTTATGATTGTATGGTAACAATTTTCTAATGGTGTGTTTGTTTGGAGATGAAACATGGTGGATGGAAAACTTTGGAGAGAAAATAGGAAGGGAAACTTTTTTAGATTGTGTTTGGTTGGAACTCATCAAAAAAGATTGTGTTTGGTTGGGTAGGGAGGATGGAAAATAAATGGTGGGATTTAGATGTTTTTTTTCCGGGCCCACTAAAATTTTTTCTCCCCAAAATGGAAAGAAAACTGGGAAGTGAAAACTCATGAAATGAGCTTCCAAAAATATCCTTGGAATTCAACTCCAAGTCTCCAACGTGTTGGCTTTTTTTTTTTTTTTTTTTTTCCTTTCTGTTACGCGTTGGCTTCCTTCTTTCCTTTTCTTTTTCTTTCTCTGGTACTAACGTTTGGCTTTTTTTTTGCTTTGCTTTTGTCTAGACATGTTGCCTTTTTATTTTTTTTTTCCTTGATTTTTTTCTGGACGTGTAGCTTTCTTCTTCTAATTTTTTTTGGGTGCTCATATGTTTATTTTCTCATTAATTTTGGTTGGTTTTTGTTTTTGTTCTTTTTTTTTTAGAAAACAATTTTGGGTTTTTTTTTTTTTTTTAACTGAAGTGTCCATCTATATGCAATTTTTTTTTTTTTTTTACAGTATAATGTGTTACTTTTTGTTTTATCTAACAGGGACATGATGGTAAATTTATACAAACTTTATTTTCAACTAAACAAAAAAGTTATCCATTTCTCCACTTTTCCACCCCTCCAACTAAACGTAAATGAGGTAAACTAAAATCTTTTCTACTTTCCCACTTTTCCATCTTCTCTTTATTTTCTATCTTCTCACTTTTTCATCCTTCCAATTAAACGTATCCTAAGGTATTTCTTGTACTATAGTTTTGGTATTAAAAGTGAATAGTCACAATTATTAGCTAAGTGAAACATTTTTTGTGAAGATTATTGCACTGGGGAATAAGAAGAATCGCTCATTGTCTATTTCTGAAATAAGATTGTTTTTTACTACTATTATTTTGATAAGTACTCTTCTTGCTTATTATACAATACCATATAATTACTACTCTTCTTGCTGCCACATAACTACTTGATTTCTATATTCATTGTCTGTACTTTTTAAGACCATAAATGCTGCTTTTGTATTATGCTTGGCCTGTCACATGTTTGGTTGCAAGTTTTTGATTTATTTGTTGATTGAACATCATGTCATTGTTTAGGTAAAAAACAAGGGAGAAATGAGTTTGTAATACGCCTTCAACCCTCAGAAGCCATGTACATGAAGCTTACGGTATGTTAGTGATTCTAATTACGTCATTACAAGAATTATTTTTCCCACAATGTTTGAGCTGGTACCTGCTTTATGGTTTCGTGTGTGTTTGTGTTGTTGAAGACTTGGTGGGGCATCATGTAAAGTAACGAACATTACACTTCTGCTTGTCTGTAAAATTATATGGGTTGCAGATTTTTCCTGGACTATCTTTCAAAATCACATTTTAGTGCATATCTGAAATTTGGTTCTGATCTGAAAATAGGTCCCAATTTGTATGGCTTGGAAAGTAAGTTTTCTTAGTGGTTATCCAATGTAAAGCTCTGAACCCTGTATGCCAGTGTACGTGTTCATGTTTCACCTATCTTGGAACGGGGATGGCTCTTTCTCCACTGGTTCAGTGTATCTTAACTTTTTACTTGTGATCATTTAAGCATGCCAAATTGGAGATACCCACTAGCTTCATGTATGCATTGATCAGTGAAAATAATGATACAAGCACTTGGATTGCAATAACTTTAGTAGCATCATACTATATCATACTTTTATGGCTATTGTTCTGTGCGTGTGTGTGTATATATCTATATATATATATATGTATATATATTTGTTCACTGCTCATATTATCAGCTTTTACAATTACAAAAAAATTTAGAAAAATAATATAAATTTTAATTCTACTGAAATCCTCTCGTAAGGGTCACTAAAATTGTTCTATTTTGCTCTGAAAACCCATTGCTTAATGTGTCTCGTGCAGGTCAAGCAGCCTGGACTGGAGATGTCTACCGCGCAAAGTGAATTAGACTTGTCATATGTGCAACGTTATCAAGGGGTTACAATCCCAGAAGCTTATGAGCGTTTAATTCTTGACACGTACGACCTTGCCCTTCCATACACAATTCTAGTGAATATTAATATGGGACAAGGGATTTGAGGATTAATATTTTAGCAATGCATTGAATTCTTAATTATTGAAAATGGGAATTTTGTTTTGCAGAATAAGAGGTGATCAGCAGCATTTTGTTCGCAGAGATGAGTTGAAGGTATGAACATTGTACATTGCATAACATATAGTAGCATGTAGTGATAGTTCCCACTCTGATGGTAATATTCTGTAAATCACAGGCGGCCTGGGAGATCTTCACACCTCTTCTGCACAGAATTGATGATGGTGAAATGAAGCCACTTCCATACCAACCAGGCAGCCGAGGTCCTGCAGAAGCAGATGAACTGCTAGCAAAAGCTGGTTATGTTCAAACACATGGTTATGTATGGATCCCTCCCACCTTGTAGAATGCAGCTTGCTTCCTTTTGTTATGTATCTATGATGTGGCCTGCACTTGGTATTGTATGTCATAAAAATTTGCTTTTACATACTGTTTATTCTGAATAAGAATCTGGTATCGTCTGTATTGAGAAATACTTGCATTATGCTAGCAGCACGATGCATTTGTATGAGTATGACCATTATAAATAAATTGTTGATGTTCATGGCTTCAGGCACGGTCTACCTTTCAGAAATAAAGGAGAGATATTGAGCAAATACTGTTCCGCACTTTTTAAGCTCCATTTTTCTTGTTTACTATGTCGACATAAAAAAAAATGAAATGAAAAATGAGTATATAAGAAGAGCCACTTGTCCACTACATATTGAACTACTGTCTTTTGTGGTAATTGTGACTCCCGAAACATAAATGAGGAAAATTTTTTATGTTAATACCAATATTAATACAAAATACTTACAAACTAATATGATAATGAATGTGATTGGTCTTTACTTCAACAACCAAACAAGCAAATATTTGAATTGTTTTTTTGTGATTGATAACACATTAGATTTTGTAAAGTTTATGTAGTAAAGGGGTATATTCATGTCTCACTCACAGTTTGTGCAAAATCGTAAATTTAATAGTCGTGTCTGAGATAGGTTCAAGTTATACTGGTATAATTTTGTAAGAGTTACACTTTTTGGACTATTGATTTGCAAAAGATGTAGTGGTTAAAAATTTACTAATAATTATGTCATTATTAAATATTTAATGCTGTGAAAGAGTTAGCTCACTCATTTAATACTAGCATTTTATTCTCTCTCCTTTTATTCATTAGAAGTTTAGATATTTTAGAACTCTTAAACCATTACAGCGAAATAAATCAAGGAAAAAAAATTTGCAGAAGAAGAAGACGAAGACAACTTTGAATCCACATCAAGCCACTAGACAGGAATGCGCATCTGCATAGCCATTAACTTAGACAGGAATTGACTATTTGGATGAATTACGCATGTCAATTGCAATCGTAGTTGGACATGAACATCCCAGTATTTCTTATTTTATTGTACTTGTCTTTCAAAATACCTTCTTTTCTCTAAATTTCTAGTGGCATGGAAATCCTTATAAAAGACATCTAATTTTATTTAGTGAAATTTGTATATAAAAACCTTACATCAATTCACTTGACAGGTGTGTTGTTTCCAACCCACTCATGTTGAGACTCAAATCTCAAAAGCATATATTGTAAAGCTCTTGGTTTTTCTTTTCTTCAAACACATAATAAGAGCCTTCATAGAGGTCCGGGCATATGAGAGAGAGAGGTAGAAGAAGAAGACAACGATGGAGTGTGAAGGAGTTTAATGACTTTTTGTCTATTTTTAGAGGAGAATTTAATGACTTAATGACATTATTTTGGACATGTCGCTAGTTTTTTTTTAGTCATTAGATCTAATGGAAATTAATGGTTTAGAAAATATGTAACTTGAATTCATCTCTCTCTCTCTCTCTCTATATATATAGCATCTCTTTCACATGAGTTGGACCCTATAAACATGAGGAGGAGGTATACGGTGTTTGTTATGGTAAGGGTATGTAAGTCTTCTCTCTAACCAGTTGTGAGGGAGAGGACTCATATATCTAGGTATATTTTTTCCAAATATGAGACTCACCTTATGTGAGAATAGAGATAGAAGTCACAAATCTCCATCACTCCAAATACCGCTTGGTGGACTGGAACCTAAACCTTTGAAGGCATGAAGCTGTAGTAAAAAGTTCACTTAACTACCTTTTCCTAGGGACTTTCGTATATTTCCTTTCAAAAGAAAGTACTTACAAAATTTGATTTGGTCTTGGCCTTCTAAATATAGCACCTAGACTTTAGGCGTTGTTTCCAACTTCCAAGTTGATATTCATATAACATCTGTTGTATCAAGGTAATGTCCAGCGAGAAATAAAAGCCTAACTTTTGATGGAGCTGGAGGGAGATGAGACAAAGGAGAAGAATATGTGCGAGTATATATATATATAAATTAGCATATTCTGATTATCCTCCTCTTTCTTCTCCTTTTTTTTTTTTAGTTGAGTGTTTAAAACTTTTGAATATCTAATTATTTCCTTGCTATGTCTAGTTCCCCCCCCCCCCCCTCCCCTCCCCGTTTCTTGCATTGTTCTGTTTCAATCTCCTCAAAGTATATAATGTGTCACTTTTATTTCCTCCAATAAAATTTGGTTAAAAAACACCACTCATATCTTTGAAAATAAATTAAATATGCAAGCTAGTAGGACTTTTAAAAATTGAACAGGGTCCTAATAACCTGCACAAAATCGAAGGAAAAATATCGATTAGGGTAGGATTTTTTGGACATGCAAAAACGAATCAACTAAATTAGGCTTGTTCACAGGTCTTGTTGAGGGCGGACAAACCCAAAATTGATAGCCAGTATCAATCGACCGTTTTAGTTTCAGGGAGGGTGAGTGTCGGTAGACAGTTGGTCATAGAAATCTGAAAAACGTTGCCGAAATTTGCAAAAACATCGCCAGAATCAACATTTTTTTTCACTCAAATCCACATTTTTTAGCTAAAAAATGCTGGGATTTAGCCGAATCTAGTTGGGATCTTGTTAGATCTAGTCCAAATCTCGTTGGATCTAGCTTGTTTTTGTTAGATTTGGCCAAATTTTTTATATAGCTCCAGTTGGGTTTGGGTTGCTCAGATTTTGGAGAAGCAAACCTGCCACTTGACCTGCCGACGTCGGTTCTTGGAATTGGAAACCCGCCGCTAATTAATTGGAGCTTCGGTTAGGGCTGAAATTGGGCAGGTTGGTTGGTTTTTCGGGCCATGGTTGGGTCTAGACACCCTTAAACTCAATCGGACTTTTTTTTTTCAAGTGGATTTTTTCTTCACTTTGTTTATTTGTTTGTTTGTTTATTTAGGATTTCTAACTATTAGTAAGCATGTTTTGCAGTTTTAATTGTTGCTCTTTTCTTTTGTGAGTTTTTCCCTCTCACAGATACTCCTAGATTCTTTCTTAATGTGGTGGATGCTTGAAGGTTTCAATTTAGTGAATCTTGAACTGTGTAAAGTTAAGAATATGTATTGTTTAAATTTTACTTTTTAGGGTTTTTGTTTATTTGTTGTCTTATTTGTATTGAAAAGAAGAGAAAGAAATATTATCAAGTTTTTTTTTTTCTTTTTCATTATTATTTTTTTTCAAGGAAAAATTATGGGTCATATTGGATTGATCAACCCGTTTTGTAACCCATTTAGAATGAGTTGTTTCTTACAATCGAGTTGACTCATTTGCTAGGTAGGATAACCGATGAAGGAAAAAGACATGACAAATTACACTCCTTCAAGTTAAATGCTTTATTGATTTTTTAGGGTGGGAGGAAATAATTTGAGAGGATTTGGCATTTTTAAAAATGCCTTTGAATTATGAAAATTTGGAGGGAGATTATTTTATGATACCTTATTCACTGATTTTGTTTTAAAATTTTCTTATTCAGTGTTTTCCTTGAACAATTTGTCAAAATTTAAATAATTTCTAAACAAACCTATTATCAACCGTCTCACTCCATCGTCAAATATATATATATATATTCTTCTTCTTCTTCGTTCCAACTAACAACTAAAGAATGATAGACTCATAATAAAAAAATAAAAAAGACCGATAGAGATATCCATTCCTGTCTCTTTTAATTGAAAAGATATATAAACAAAGAAATGGATAACTTTTCTTTCTTTTCAACCTTTCATCTATTTTTCACCATTGCATACTTTTAAACAAAGGATAGTATAAAGAGAAATCCAATGAGGTTTTGGGGGTGGTAATAGTATTTAATCCAATAGGTTGATTTGCAATTGCATCTGAATCCCTCTTAAGAAAAAAAAAAAGATTCTACTTCTCGTTTTTGTTAAAGTAAGTGGACCCATTGGGCCCACATCCAACAACTCTTTGTTATAAATATTTTTGAGAAAAAAAAAATCAAAATAGATAAGTTTTTAGTGTTACCTTTGTTATTATTATTATCAAGTCCTAATATTACCATGCTAAAAAAAATCTCTAATATTGTGAAGAGTTTTATTGTTTAACTAGTTATTTCTTTGTATTTTTAATGATGATATTCAAATTCAAATCCCATTCCATTGTTGTTACTATCAAACTGTAAAAAAATAAAAAGCCCTAATAATACCTCATATCATGTACATCATTAATTAACCAACGATAGCAAATATGGTAATTCTAACTCTATTTTTTATTATTTTTTTAATTTTTTTTATCAACAACATTTTTTTGGGTAATTATTCTATAGGTTAAGGATAGCTTAATTTCATTGACTTATTTAGCTTAGAATATAAGTTAGAAAAAAGTACAGTTACACTAAAAAGAAACAAAACTGTAAGAAGTACATAAACCGAATAAACGGTAAAATGATAGATAAGAGGGTTAGGAAGATTCGATATCCAAACATTCTCCACTCAAAGAGGAAGACGTGCCAATTGGCCTACAAGACATTGGCAATAGCCTTAACCTTATTCGCCAATCGTAATTTTTTTTCCCTTTCCACATTATTACAAGATATTTGATATTAAGAGTTTCCTTTTTTATCATTTTTTTCGTTTAAAAAATTACATTTTTTTTCTTACAAAGAATATTATAATTGTAGGGATAAGAACACAATATAGAGCAAAAGATAAAGAGAGAAGGAAAATCAAAAACCAAAAGAGAAGGAAAACTAAAAAAATAAAGACAAAAAAAAAAAATCAGAAAAAGGAAAAAAGCAAAACTAAAAATAATAGTAATAAAGTTGTTAGTTTACAACTTACAAGTCATTTTATCAAAAAAAAAAAACTTATAAGTCATTGAACCAAACCAAGACATATCCAATCCCCGAAAGCGAAGTCCCACATTCTAATTGGTCAAGGATCTGGGGTTTTTGATTCCTCACCGCCTCCTTCTCTCTCTCTCTCTCTCTCTCTCTGTTTCCTATTACATTTTGTCATCCTTGTTTCTCTCTCTACATTGGTGTTGGTGTTGGTGTTTGTGTTTGTGTTTGTGTTTGTTGCATGGGTGGGTCAATAGACGCTTGAATTTGTCTCTCACCTTTCTCCTCTTCACTAACCCCCATTCCCCACATACACACAACTTCCCAGTTCTAGCCCATATCTCATTAGCTTCCCTCTGTTTCTCTCTGTACCTGGTTTTGTTAAAAAAGAAAAAGAAAAAGAAAAAACCCCAAACACATACACCCAAATACCCCAAAAAAAAAAAAAAAACCTTTCTTTCTTCTCAGTTCTCACTTGGGTCTCCCTTTAATTTCCTTGTTTTTGGTATGTTAATTTGATCTGCTTCATCCTCCTCAAAAGGGTCTGTTTTGAACTTTCATTTACTCCCTGATTACCTTAATTCTTCAATCTGATTTCTCTGATTTCTAGAGCTGTTTTTGTTTTCTTTGCCCCAGGAATCAAGGGTTTTCTCTTCCTTTTTTGTTCTTTTGGGGTTTGTTTCCAGGGTTTCCTTTAGATTAATTAGGGCTCCTTTTCTATCTTTTTCAGGGGGAGAAATTTTTTTTTATGGGTATGATTGGGTTTGTTGTTTCAGACTAGGTCTCTTTGGCATAGGGTTTTTGTTCTTTCTCTTGGTCCCCAAGACTCTAGAATGCCTCTAGATTTTTCTTGCAGTTCAATCAAGAATTTGTCTGAATTGGAGGCCTCTTATTGCCAAGGAATGGATGGGTCTGAGTTGGCTTGTGGTGATCCGGTTGGTGATGATGTTATTGACAAGTTGCCTATTGATCCTTTTGGAATGGATATAAAGTCTAGGATTAGGATCACGGGTTGGTTTCAAAACTTGGGAGAGAAATCTGATTTGGGTTCTATTGGTTTTGGGGTTGATGAGGCTGAGAAAAAGATGGGTGATTATCATCAGCTAGTCACAGGGCTGAATTGGGTGTGGAATGGTTCTATGAGGTTTGAACCAGAATTGGGTAACATGAAGATTGGTGGGTTATCAATTCCATGTGATGAGTATAATGGTTGTGGTGGGGTTGAGACTGGATTGCTTGAGGGTGTTTTTGGATTGGATGGAAATGTGGATGAGTTTATGAGTTTTAGCCATTTGGGCAACTGGTTTCGTAACAAAGGAGCTCAGGAATTGAAGGATTTTGGGAATGGGAAAACTAGTTTTGATAGTGAAGGAGGGGCACCTCATGATGCCATGATTTTTTCTTTGGGCTATTTGGGTGTGCAGGACCTTCTGAATGTAGAAAGGGTTTGCAAATCTCTGCGTGTTATGGTTAGGAGTGATCCTCTTCTATGGAGGAGTATTAACATCGATCATCCGTTGAGTGGGAGGATCACTGATGATGCTCTTCTGAAGTTAGCTGAAAGGGCTCAAGGCACTCTTCAGTGCTTGAATTTATTGGGGTGCATAAGAATCACAGATAGTGGTTTGAAGCGTGTGCTTGAAACCAATCCAAGACTGACAAAGGTTTGTATTTTTGACTTAATTGGTATGCTTTGAGAAGTAGGTTTTATGCTTATCATATGTTGTTTATATTTCTGATATAGTTGTTGGGACTTCTTATGTTTTTTAACAAATGCTTTTATTTTGATTTTTAGGTTGTGAATATATATAATTCTTGAAACTACTTTCATTTTTAAGTTACTATGGCTAGTGTGGTCTATTCTTCCATTCTAGGTAGTATTTTTACATGTAGCAAAGAATACATAAATATTTATATATTATTTTCTCTCATATGCGTGACTCGATATAGTATTTTGCCTTTTTGTATGTCAATCAAATCATATAGAGTATTTGGACATCCCATACAACTTGAGGAGTATATTGTATTTTAGATTTCTTTTGAAAGATTTCTTGTGTTTCTGATGGCAATTAATTATCTGAAAAAAAAGGCATGTGTAAAACATAGCCCTCTTAAGGATTGCATTTGGTGATCCCATTCTATTTATGTTGGTAATTGTGTGGCACAAAATTTGACATCTTTTGCAGCTCTTGATGCTGCACATGTACCATATTGATGGTAATTTTCTTTATTGGTTTTAATTTAAAATTGTAGTTGACCAAACTAATAACTTCTGACTGTTGTAATTGTTGTTAGAGATTTCCTTGTTCTTTGTGCTCATCATGTCTATCTGGAACTTTATGTTGACTCATTATTGGTATGTTTCTATATTGTTTTTGTTATTTCAAGGTTAATAAACTTACAAATTTTCTCTTCTTGCCTACAGCTAAGTGTGCCAGGATGTGTCAGACTTAGTGCTGATGGCATGTTGAATAACTTAAGGGCCTTCAAGTCTGTTGGCTCACCTGGAATAAAGCACTTAAGAATCGCTGGTGTCCGTGGTGTAACAGAAGAGCAGTTCAAAGAATTGCTATTCTTGCTGAATGTAGATAACTGTGCGCAGCTGAATGCCCACAAACCACAGATTTATTGTGGGGGGAATTCATATCTCTCTTGTGATGATGATCGTGCCATTGATATTGAGGTCTGCCCCAAGTGCCAGGAATTGAGACTAGTTTTTGATTGTCCAGCAGAGAGTTGCCAGGGGAAACATCAGGCTGCTCAGTTGTGCAGGGCTTGCATACTCTGCATAGCACGTTGTATCAATTGTGGACGCTGCATTAAGGACCATGATTATGAGGAAACATTCTGTCTAGACTTACTTTGTTTGGATTGTTGGAATCAGCTACTTGATTGCCAAGATGGGCCAGGTAAAGAAGGATCTTCCAAGTGCACTATCATTCATCAAGCCAGCTACCAGTTTTGCTTTTATGGCTGATGGAGAAGATATTGTATATTGTCAGTTAGTGTTGGTTTTGGAGTAGAATATGCAGCATTTGCTGTCCATTGAGTGATTTAAAAGCCACTTGCTGAAATGCCAAAGGTGGAATCTGCTGTTACCATGAAGAACATGCAGCTTTTGAATGCAGAGAAGAAAAAGAACTTGGAGCTGACCTATAACTGCAAGTTCATGCCTTGTTAACACCTAGGAAGCACATACACTTTATTTCGTACTTGTGTCATATCCGTGTTGTACCAACGTCATTCCGGTGTCGTACCAGCCGTTTCATGTTATAACTTTTCAGAAATTGCTCATGTCATACCCAATCTGGTGTCCGTGTCCGTGCTTTCTAGGTTAACACTATCTTATATAGGAATCTAGCTTAGGATGTTGTTAGGAGAAGATTTTGAAAGGAAATAAATAGGACGAAGAAGAAGAAGAGATTTAAAATAAAGAGGAAAAAAGATGGATGAAAGAATGGGAATAAAAGGGAAAAAAAGAAAGGAGAAAAAAGAGAAGGGGTGTGGGGATTCTGGTATAAGCAAAAGTAGGTTTTTGGTTTCTAATTTTTATTTCTAGCAAGGGAAATTTCATGCATCAGTGGCTCCTATCCTCCATATTTTAATCGTCCGAGGACAATGAAGATGTTATTTTGTATGCGTGGCTGTGGAAGCGAGGTAGCATCTATTTCTGTTAATGGTTGCTGAAGTGACTGTTGTTGTCAAAAAAGTTGGAATTCATTTGATTGATGCAGATGAGGAGTCATATTGTCAGCAGTGAGTACTGGAAGTGGTAGGGCATTCATGTTCTGTGTTATCTTTGTGATATAATCCAGTAATGTAGGCAGTTGTTGCAGCTGGACTGATCTTTTATTTTTTTCATAGGATCTTTTTGTTGCAAAGCTGTACAGTATCAATTTTTAGTCTAGTATGCCAGTTCGTTTATGTTTTGTTCTTACTTCTTGGCAACCTCGTTGTCTTACACTTGACCAGAAAATGACGGATGATCATGCATCCGTTTTTGTACGTAGTATCTCATTCTTGATAATGTAACCTTAGTCCTTTTTACATTAGTTTCACAATGAATAATGATAATTGTTATTTATCTTTTGCAACTAATTTACACTAATCTTTTCCCTCACAAACAGTTATCACTTTTGCTTTTACCAGACGTGATTCTCTTTGCCTACTCTTTTGCATGGTGTATGCTATGAATGATCGCGAAGAATGGGTTGAATGGGTCTAAGTCCTCTTGTACTATAACTATTTTGATTCGTCAGTGGTTGAAAAGACATTTTTTAAGTAACTATATATTTACTACCAACAGTCTATAAAAAGTAGTATGGTATGTTTCTTGTCTAAACCGAATTTTACTCCAACCACTATACACCTGTATTTTCAATCATACTTATAATTTAAATTATAATCTAATTTGATACAAGTAAATAGTTTTATGAACTGCCATGAGTTCATGAAAGGTCATCCCATAGTCTTGAAATAGGAGAATGAAGTATCTTCATGTTAAAACTAAAACTGTTCTCACACCATTCTTTATGAGTATCACAGGCAAGCATGGGTGATAAAAAGGAAATTTTAATGAATGCAATTTCTTAATATAGAATGTCAGATAATATATCGCAGAATTTTATGATTGACTGATCATGAAGTGGTCTTAGTTGTGACCTCCGATTTCTGCTAATTTGTTTAGTCATGAAATGTATATGTTGGTGAGAAAAACTCGTCCTGAAGAAGTGGGCAGTTAAAAGTTGATTTAGGACATGCTAATTTTGCATTTAGCATAATCTTTGATTCCTTGTCTATGAAATGACAACTATGATATCATGCACTACGTAATGGCATGAGTTTCCACAATTAACGTCTAAAAATAAAATATCAATTTTTCCTTAGCTTAAAAACAAAAACATAAGAAAAGGTTCAGGTCCCATTTTTAAGTTACTATATATCTTGCTTGAAGCTGAAGGATCACGCAATAGTTTTTCTCCAAGAATTTTGTCACGAGGAAAGCTGAAAAATCTGGTTAAAACCGAAAGTGTCACTAGCTTTTTCATCGAAATGGAATATCTTTTTTGGGTTGTGGCGGGTTTTATGGATTTTTTTTTTTTTTTGTTTTTGATAGGGGGTTTTATGGTATTGATATATCAAAATGAAAATTGACTTTTTAAACATTGAAATCATCTATGATTAATTTTGTATTAAATTGGCAACAATTTCCTTTTTAATATACAAAATCAAAGGGTTTATTAGAATATTATCTTTCGTTTTGTTGCGAAATCTAGTTTTGATAATATTTATAATTGAAAATACTTATTACATATTTAAAATAGAAATTAAAAAAGTAGTTATAAGTACAACCACTTTATACCACAAATTGGTAGGCAATTGATTTTCTAGTCATTACTAGCCATTGGTACCATTAAAAAATATTAACAATTTTTTGAAGTCCTTATGTCAAAATTCTTTATGCGTATGTTCACTAAAAGTCTAAACCAATGATTTAAATCTTGTAATTGAGAATTTATCATACCATAAAATATGTAATCAATAATGGCTTAATAATATTCAATTGTAAAGTCATCTAATTGATGGTTAAAAAGAGAGAGAGAGAGAGAGCAATCTTTAGGTGGAACTAAACAGTTTTGGGGAAATAATTTTTACTTTTGGAGGATCATGTACGAATTGTCTGAATTTTTTTTAAATATATATATTTTATATATACATTTACAAATTCGTTTTTAGAAAAATTTTATCGAGAATTGAAAAAAATTTAAATTTTATCGAGAATAGAAAAACCTGTCAAAACTTTTTTAATTCTCAATAAATTTTTTCTCAAAAATAATATACTATTATATGTTTTTAATGCGTACGTTAGTAAAATCTTTACTATTATTTAAAGAAATTTCAACAGACTAGGGGCCATGGTCCCTTATCTATTGATAATAATTATTTTTTCACAATTAAGGTGGTAAAATGTTTTTGAAGGTATTTTTATTATTTTGATATGAATTTATCATGAGTTATGGCACTTTATTATGCCTTAAGGGTTATTGATTTGTTATATATTTTTAAAAGTCAAATTGGTGTTTTCTCTTACTGTTTCCTTCATGGTTGTGTTGTCGTCAGGGATGACCGATAATAAGTGCTTTTTAAGCGTTTGGTATAGAATATATTTAGCCCAAATACTTTCAGACATATACTTGTCCTACGGGTCTAGATATTTCTCCACTAGATTCAATGATAGGAACTTTTGCCCTGGGGGCTTGACTTTGATTAATTTAAGGAACTTTTTTTTTTTTTTTGGGCTTAAAAAAATATGCAGTATACCAGCCTTAGATTATTTACTTCTTTTACTTAAACCAAATAAATAAATAATAAAGGAGCCAAGGACGATACTAGTTAAAGAATTTTGATTTGTTTAATTTTTTTTTTTTTTTTTTAAGAGATAGTTTTATTCTATTATATCTCATGATGATAGTAATTTATCACACGAATAAGTTTTTGATGTAGGCAGGAATTGAATTTCAAATTTTATATTTAATTATTATAGACTTTACCAATTGATGCAAATTTTTTTACTTTTTATTAATAAATATTTTTAATTGGATAGTAGGCACAATTTGGTGGTGAAAAGAATAATAAAGGGAATAAACCATGGAAAGGATTCGTTCTATGCGTATTAAGCATGATTCGGTTTTGTTGAATCTATTGATACCAAAAAATATATATTAATAGTGGAGATATATTTTTCTTCTATAAAATTTGTCTCAAAATCAATTTTCATCCTCAAATTTAAAAATTTTCAGTTTCATACTTAAAACATTTATAAGGTATACCATAAAATATAAATTAATAGTGGAAATATATTTTTCTTGCATAAAATTTGTTTCAAAATCAATTTTCATCCTCAAATTTTAAAAATTTTAGTTTCATCCTTAAAATGTTTATAAGGTATACCATAAAATATAAACTAATAGTGGAAATATATATTTTAAAATGTTTATCAATTTCATCCTTGAAACGTTTTTAAGGTATCAATTTCGTTCTTCTTTCTATTTGTTGTTGTTGTGTGTGTTTCAATTCTTAAGTTTTAAAATTTTTTGATGAATTGTTTTGTGTTAGTTGATACAGATTACTAGATTAGAACTCATACATATTCTATTTGGTTTTTAATTTCAGAGTTATAAAAGAGTATTAAATTGTTTTAGGTTTATAAAGACCGAATAGAACTCATCATTTTGTTAGGGCTTTGTTTGAAATAAGTTAATTGTATTGTCTTGTTTGGCTTAAAAATAAGGTGAATAAAATCATTTTGAATTTAGAAAACACATAAAAAAGAGATTTTAAATTGCGCCTAACCAAATAAGCTAGCCGGTGAACTCTAGATGAAACAACACCTCTTTCAGTAAGAAATGATGAAATATGTGTTCAAATTCACTAAATTTGTGTAAATTTATCAAAAGAGAAATAAAAAAAGAGGTTTAAATTTTAATTTACACCTTTAAAGTTTGGAGTAATTGTGTTTTTGTTTCCTAAAGTTTCAAAATTTGGATCCATACCTCTAACAGAAGGTTTCATTACAATTTAAGTTCTTCGGTCAATGCACTGTGATGATGTGTTCGTTAAGTACCAACTAAGCTTAAAATGACATCATTTTTTTCTTCTCAATAACCACGTCATGTTGAACTTATTAAATCCATTTCAAATATTATTTTTGAGTAAATTGTAAATTATACTTGTGGGATCAGAAATACAAAACAAAGTAAATTTTGTATATGTGCTTGGGCTTCTAATCAACCTAACTAATTTCTAACTAAAAGGGGATTTGATTCCACAATGGGAAGATCAGATAGGAGATTGAAGTCAAAGACAACACAAAAGGATACTTTGTTTGACAAAAATCGGTATCCTGAGGTACAAATGGTTGTTATAGGGGAAAATACAAGTTCTTGCTCTCACTATTTCTCTCTCTTGTTCTTCCTTCTCAAATTTTCTAGATCCCCTTTCCTATTGGTGGTTTCCTTCTTTTTATACTCCCCCTCTATCCTTTCTAGTTGTTCCTCTCTTAGCTGGATTTCTGAAGGTATTTGTTCCATTAGACTCCTATTCTGTCATTTCTTTATCATGGAGGCAGACTTTTTTGAGGTATTCTTACTATTTAGGCCAGTCATTCAACATTTATTGAGGTTGACACTAGGTAGGGATAACTCATTTATGTAGAGGTGATTGCTATATTGAGTTCTACATCTTCTTCTTCGTGTTCCTTAGGAAGATAGCCGAAGCAATAATCTTGGTGAGAGAGCTGATCGCTTGTTGGTTGGATCACTTTACCTCGGGACGACTATGTTCCTCGGATTACCTTGGTAACATGCGCAGAGGGTTTCTCTTCTTCTAGGCTTGGTTATCCCATGTTTACATATGGGCTAGGCCATTGCCATAGAAGGGGATCTTCAGAATCTTCTTCTTGGCCCAAAATCCATGGGGTGGCCACACCTGGACCCCCCACAATACTCTTTAAAGTTTGGGGTAATTTTAATTCCCCCCTCCCCCTCCTCCCCCTCCTCCTCCAAAGTTTCAAATTTTGAATCTATAAAATTACATCGTTTTAAGTTGAGGTGATATTTAATGAATATCATGGTAAATGGATGGAAAGATTTAAATCTGAATAATGTATATGTAACTGTGTAATGTTAGGGGTATGTGTCCAAAACTTGAAATTTTAAGGGGGCAAAATCAAACTAAACCCAAATTTTAAGGGCATAAGTTGTAATTAGTAATAATAATAAACAAAAGAAACCAGGACAGATACACATCAAAATAACACAACACCAAATAAACTTTCATATATATATATGGCGGCAACCCATGGGGGCCATGTATGCAGCAAGCCATGGCTGTTAATGCATGTTACAGGCCAAGGCTGCTTGCTACTGGCAGTAGTCCATATATAGCTGCCCATGCATGTAACAAGCTGTGATTGCCTGATCGTGGCATAAGAATTTGTTTGAGTTACGCAAATATAAAATATATTATATTTTATATAGACGTACATGATATTGGTTGTGTAAATTACTAAATAAGTTTTTAATATATCAAATTAGTATTTGCAATGTATTGATAACATAAATAATCAATTTCATAATATGAATTATATATAATTATTTTGTTAAGAATTGAATTATATATAATTTTAACAATACAAGATTGAAAAATATAATTTTTATAAGTTTATAAAAGAAAGTCGTTCTATATATATAATTTCAACAATAATATATAATCTTGTACGGGACACTATTCTTTTGTAGGCCCAATACTCACAAAACTCATCACAATAATGCCACGTATACAAGGCCCAAGACTCGTTGGGCCTCAAGTCCTAAATATCATTTACAAAATCACATACTCTATCAGTTCCATGAACATTGTCCGGATGGTCCTCGACACCCAGCTCAAATCCAGAAAATGCTACGAAGCTAGTTATGATATAAACCATGAAAGCAAGATCATGCTTGTTCGGGGAATGTAATTTCCCGAAAAGATGAGTCCCCGCAAGCTCAGTGAAGCCTAGGGAGTATCGCTGCCGGGCAGTCCATCCAACGGTGGAACTAGTTCCAATGCCACTCTCACCTCCTCCCGCTCCCAACTAAACACCCACTCAAGGGTAATGGCATTAGACCTCTCCTCCCACTCACCATGAAAACAATCATAATCCTTCCACTAACCTTAGGCTATAAATAAGAGATGGGAATTTGAGAATGGGGGTGGCAATTTTAGAGAGAAAATACTGATGAAAGAGGGTGATCATTCTGGGAAAATAGGGAGAATAATTCTGAGAACATAGGAGATAAGGGTATTGGGGTTGCCAAATATAGGGCCACCCGTTGTAGGAAATACAAAAGCCCATAAAGTAAGTAATTTGTGATCCCAAATAGAGTTTAACTCCAATAACCACATTTTGGATATACACAAATCTAATTTAATATATATAAAATCGAAGACATATGGCTTTTGGTTGATCATATAATATCATGTCACATAAGATTTTGAAGCCTCATAATTTTACACATCACTATTCTAATATAAATCTTAATTAAATTTATATTTTCTTTAAGTAGTAAAATATATAATTCTATATATATACACAATCATAATAAATGCTTGATGTTAGAACTTAGAATATATACTATATAGTTTCATATACAAATACACTCATAATAAATATCTATTAATTATCATAAAGTTTCCTATATAGGCAAAAAAAAAAAAAAAAAAAAAAGAGAAAAAATCATATTATTAAAATTTTCCCACGTCTGTCAACTAGTTTATTTATTATTTAGCAAAAAAAACTATAATTTATTTATTAATTACTAGCATGGATTTGTAAAGTATAAAAAAAAAAAAAAAAAACAGCGGATGATGTTTATATGAGAGAATATCAAGTTAATCAAGTTGTTGTGAACAAGTTTGAATTATTTTTTGATAAAGAAGACTGTCAATATTATTAACTAGAATTGGCAAAGAGAATAGAAATGAGGTGTGGAGGAGCATCTTCCAACCACACTGACAAACCTCTAACATGTCTAATTAGGTTATGAGCAACTTTATTACCAACTCTACGTACATGAAAAAATAAGGTACAACTATCGGTAACTAAGGTGGATTTAGCCAAAGCAATAATGTGTCCAAAGGAAGAGAGGGGTTCTTCGTCTGACTTGAGGGTGTTTATCACAACCTCTGCATCTCCTTCGAGGATGTATGACCTGATACCTAGCTCCTGAGCAAACCCGATAGCTCTGGTAGCAGCCATTGCTTCCATGATTTTTGGTGCAAATGGAAGAGGGGCCTACTCCGAGAGGGATGCCATCACCCTACCATTGCAGTCTCTAATCACTACACCCAGCCCTGCCTTGCCCAGGTAGGAAAAAGATGCCCCGTCGAAATTTACCTTGAAGCAATCTCGTGGAGGTGGAGACCAGTGAGTCCGAGCCTGTGGGTTTCCAGATGCATCTTGTTGAGGAGGGAGTGAAGCATTTAGGTGCTTAAAATCTGTCAAAGCTTGCTTGGCTTGGGGAAGCACTTGTGATACAAGGAAGTCCTGTGGGCTAACTTTGATTTGATTTCGTTGGTGCCAAACTATCCACATTACCATTGCCATCAACTCCAGATTTTTCACTGTTGTGTGCACAAAAGCAACTAGGTCCTTGAAAGATTGGAAGTTGAGTAGTTGTCGAAATTCAAAGCCTTGTATATCATCCCAGACTTCTGCAATCTTTGGGCACTCCCAAAGAGCATGGCAGACCATTTCAGAGTTTAAATGACAGTGTTCGCAAATTTCCTCTGTGAGAATCTTCCTTCTCACAAGATTTTGCTTGACAGGGATTGCGTCGTGACATGCTCGCCATAGAAAGTTTTTGACTTTATTTGGAATAGAGAGGCCAAATCCACTTCCACGTGTCATCATCATGCATTTGGTCAAGCCGTGGGGTTGAAATATTATTCTCTTTAGCTAAAAACTTAGTGCCCGATTTCACCGAATAGGCACTTGAAGAATTATAAGGCCAAATCACCTTATCTTTCGTGGGGAGATTGCTAAGTGGAATGCTGAGTATCAGCTCTGCTTCTTCTGGAGGAAAAAGTCCACAGATAAGATCAACCTCCCACCTTCTTGAAATTGGGTTTATAAGGTTTGAAACCTTAGCATCTTCAAATCTCGGAACAACCTGTGAGAGGATTTTAGGATGATCAAGGGATAGCAACCAAGCATCATTTCATACACTAATTGATTCCCCACTTCCTTCCATCTTGCTTGGCTTGGGGAAGCACTTGTGATACAAGGAAGTCCTATGGGCTAACTTTGATTTGATTTCGTCGGTGCCAAACTATCCACATTACCATTGTTATCAACTCCAGATTTTTCACTGTTGTGTGCACGAAAGCAACTAGGTCCTTGAAAGATTGGAAGTTGAGTAGTTGTCGAAATTCAAAGCCTTGTATATCATCCCAAACTTCTGCAATCTTTGGGCACTCCCAAAGAGCATGGCAGACCATTTTAGAGTTTGAATGACAGTGTTCGCAAATGTCCTCTGTGAGAATCTTCCTTCGCCAGGCATGTGATCCCGAAGTAGAATTTGTGGCTTCCGAGATAGAGCAATCCGGAAAAAATCTTAGTTTAAAAACCCTATAAAATAAAGAGTTTTTATTATGTAACAACCTCTATGCTTGCTTTGCCAAGAGTGCGTCATTAAAATTTTCTAGGTCTTTGAAGCCCATCCCTCCTTCATCCTTGGATTGGCAAAGTGTGGCCTACTTGACCCAATGAATTTTTCTTCGATCACCATTTTGACCCCACCAAAATCTCCTAATAAGGCTTTCAATTTCTGCACAAAGACCCAAAGGGAGTTTGAAAAAACTCAATATATGTGGGAATTGCTTGGACGACTACTTTAATCAAAACTTCTCTACTAGCTTGTGACAAGAGTTTTTCCTTCCAACCTTATTTTTTCTTCCACACTCTCTCCTTGATGTAATTGAAGCTGACTTTTTTATTTCTTCCCACAAGAGAGGGAAGACCCAAATACCTCTCATACTGCACAATTTCTGGGACTCCCAAGGCGGTCTTTATATGATTCTTGGTCTCCTCACAAGTAGCTTTGCTGAAGAAAATTGTTGTCTTACTTCGGTTAATCTGTTGACCCGAGCATTTTTCATAAACCTCCAAATTGTCCAGAATTTTTTGGCACTCTTGAACAGTAGCCCTGCAAAATAAAAGACTATCATCTGCAAATAAAAGGTGAGTTAATCTTGGGCTATATTTGCAAAGTGAATAGCCCTTAATATCTCCTTGATTTGTAGCCTGGCTTATGAGTCCATGACGACCTTCTGTGCAAAGTAGAAAGAGGAAAGGAGATAGGGGGTCTCCTTGGCAAATGCCTTTTGATGGTGTGATCATGCCTTTTGGTTCTCCATTTACCAGGATCGAGTATGACACTGTCTTTACACAAAGCATGAGCAATTTAATCCAATTCTCTGAGAAATCCATCTTCACCATAATTGATTCCAAGTAGTGTCATCCCACCCTATCATAGGCTTTGCTCATGTCTAGTTTTATTGCTATAAAATCATCCCTTCCTTTATGATGCTGCATGCTGTGAAGAGACTCAAAAGCTACCAAAATATTGTCAGAAATGAGACGGCTTTTTGTAAAAGCACTTTGCTATTTAGAAATAATATTTGGTAAAATTTTCTTAAGTCTATTTGCTAGAACTTTTGAAAAAATTTTGTATAACACATTACATAAACTTATAGGCCTGAAATCAGCAGCAAATTCTGGGTTTTTCTTTTTTGGAATAAGAGTGATGAAAGTATGATTGAGATTTTCAGGTAAAGAAGCAGAATTTAAAAAATGGAGGATAGAATTAGAGATGTCATCACCAATTAAATTCCAATAGTGTTGGTAAAAAAGAGGTGGCATTCCATCTAGTCCAGGAGCTTTGAGGGGAGCCATCTGATTGATAGCCTACTTCACTTCCCATGCTGAAAATTCTGAAGAAAGTTAACCATTCATTTCAGCAGTAATGACCCTCTGAATGGAGTTTGTGGCTAAGTCACAAAATTGATTGTTTGTTGTTGAAAAGAGCTCCTGGTAGTAACGTACTAAACAATAAGCTATTTCGTCCTTATCCGTTCTCCATTGACCATGACTGTCTTGGATTTTATGGATAAGGTTCTTCCTCTTTCTTTGTGAGGCGTGGCTGTGAAGAAATTTAAAGTTCCTGTCTCCAAATTTTGCCCATAGCACCTTTGACTTTTGAAACCAAAGCCTATTTTCCTTGTCAACTAGCTCTAAAATATCTTGCTTTAGACTTCTGATCCTCTGATTGCACCCAGACCCCATGGCCACCTTTTCTGCTTCACAAAGTTCTTTTCTTTTCCTTGCTAATTCTTGTCTCACATTTCCAAAGTGGGTCTGGTTCCACCTGCTTAGCTCCTTACCACATTTCTTAATTTTGTTTGTGACCATCACTTCCACATCTGCGCCCTCCTCCGTAGAACACCATACAGCTTCAACTATGCTAGAACAACCACTATTCAAGAGCCACATTTCCTCAAATCGGAAGGGTTTGGCAACTAAAGGAAGATCTAAACCATCGGGTGTAATCCATAGGGGACTATGGTCTGAGGAATCGGAATGAAGGTGGTGCACTTTTGAACCCGAAAATTTCAAGAATCACTCATTGTTGGCTAGTCCTCAGTCCAACCGTTCCCAAATAGAGTGTCCGTCGGCAAAATGCTACCGCGAAGTGAATTGAGAGCCCAAAAATCCAAGATCAATGAATCCACATTCATTGATTACGTCCCTGAAGAGTTGCATTTGTGATTGGCTTCTATTACTTCCTCCCATATTTTCCGAGGATCGAGTCAATTCATTAAAATCCCGTGCACATAGCCAAGGGACATTATTTCTGCTATTGAGTTGTCTTGGTCTATTCCAAGCTTTGGATCGTCTATGAGTCATCGGTTCTCATTAAAATCATGTTAAACGCCAAGCCTCATCACTGCTTTTGTTTACAATGGAGTTTATGTGGTACTTGGAGAAAGAATCAACGTGGAGATCAAAAGAATTTTTCCAATACAATGCCAGGCCACCTCCTCTACTATGTCTTTCCCCAAAAAATAGATTATCAAACTTAATGTTCCTCTAAATTTCTTTTAGCCTAGCTTTGTCTGCCCATGTTTCAGCTAACAACACGACGGAGGGATCTTTGGCTTGAATCAACGCTTCAAGCTCCTTACCTGTACATAGGTTCCTAAGCCCGCAATAGTTCCATACTAGGAAACTCATTATGATTGGCGGGGTTGCTAAGTAACCTCCACCATTGACAGTTCTTGTACATCCTCCCTTGAAACCTGAAGTTTTTTGGTAGGTAACTCGGGCTGGATATCCTCCTCTGTTTCCCTGCCACGTTTGGTAGCAATGTTGAAGGAAGTCTGGTTAGTCATCATGTAAGTATCGAGCCAATTTTTTCCACTTACGTAGGCTGTTGGCTTTTGATATGGATTCTTGGTTTGGGATTGCCACATGGGACCTATGGTCTTGAGCTTCCGTTATGTATGTTTCCTTTGCTAAATCCGAACCATATTCAAGAGAGTCCAACATATGCGGACTGCCAACTGTCTCATACAATAAATCGAGATTTTATGATCAAACTTCATATGTGCCGTGTCTATTTCCTGAATTTGCAAGTCAAAATCTTGGGAATTAGTGAGAAAAGAAGTTAAAATTGGAACGAAATTAATTACCTCAGGATTTGGGCCATTATTGTTGATAATGGGCAACAGTTTATCCGCCACAGAATCCATTGTTTCCATATTTAGAATGTGAGGGGTGTTCACTGTGTCACCACCGTCGTGGATTGTATGACTATGGCTGTTGGTGGCTGGTGTGGCTGTCTTGGCAAGTAAGGGTACTGATACAGATGTCTGGCCTACTGTTTCTATCCCACCAAGTCCGTCGCCCATGCCTGGCACCGTTGTATAATGAGTTTTCCCTGAGTTGTAGGGAGAAGCCTGTAGCCATGCGCCCTATTCTCGATTTGCCATAGAGATTGGTCCCTTGTTGGCCAACCAAACCTCACTTTCTTTTTCGTTGTGAGACACCATGCTGCACCAATAACAAAAACTTGGGAGTTTTTCGTATTTGAAAGACACCCAGATTTCTCTGTCATTCTCTAAAACTAATGTGCGGCCATGACAAAGAGGTCTCGACACATCAACCTCAACTTGGACCCGTAAGAAATCTCCTCCTATCATCTCTTTCAAGTTCTCAGACGATGAGACTTGCCCAATAGTTTCACCTAATTCTATGGCTGTTTCAGGGTCTAACAGACACATCGGTAGCCCATGGAGTTGCACCCAAAACTTCACCTTCGTAAAGCGTAAGGTTCATGCTAGAATAGCGGCATCATAGCGTTGAAAGAGGACTAGATGCTTGTCAAAGGACCATAGCTTTGTGTCTAAGACTTGCTCCGCGTCAGATTCCAGTTCGAAAACTAAGAGAAGAACATGGTCATCGGCTTCCCTGACTTTGAATTCCTTCCGTGATCGCCAAAGTGGTTTAAAAGTTCGCCATATTGCTTCCACATTTAGAGCTCTTCTCGAAAGGAATGTGGCAGCAAGCACATACTCTTTGCTAGTTAGGTTTTTTGACTTGGACAAACTGATCTTGGCCCCCTCTGTGCTTGTCAAAGAGAGCTTCTTCCAATCATTGAGAATCTCCTCCATTAAGAGGGAAATTGTAGGGAAGGAGGGATGGGTAGAAGCGATATAGTTTTAGTGTCGTAAGAGGAAGCAAATTGGTAAAGCCCTACTGCTGCTCACTGGTAACAGAGGGAAGGAGGTATCATTCCATGGAAGATAAAAAAGGTTCTATGTCTTGGTCTCTCAGAGAGAAAACCTAGGATGAGAAAATTCTCTAACAAGTTCGAATCATTGGTTCTTCTAACAATTTTTTTTTTGGTGTGAATTATTGGACAATAAAATGATATAGTTTTTAGAAAAGTATATATATCCACTAGCCTATATATCTTATCACACCCCTAAGTATTTCTTTGATTGGAAAATATAGCAACTCCTAATATGATAATTGAAAATTAATAACCTTTAAAAAACAAAATAAAAGAGACTCATGCGCTCATTCCATAATTATCGTCTGTTTGGGTTAATCTTTTAATGTGATTATTATCAATGTTTTAGTGATTGAAAGATGATAATATATATATGTTGGATAATTAGTTTTTGGATAGGCTTGAACATATTAGTAGGGGTGTGTATGAGTCAGGTTGGGTGGGGTTGAGGGGATATTTTTACCAAACTCACTATGGTGGGTTAAAAAAAATACAACCCAACCCAACCCATTACAAGGGTTCAATCCAATCCAACCCACATGGATCAGGTTGAACCTATGGATTGAGCAGTTTTCATTTATTTATTTTATTACTATTATTATTAAATTGAGAAAAAAAATATCTTACTTGCCACTTGAGTTGATAAACAAAATATACATGAACTACTATCCCAACTTAGTTATAAACAAATAGGAGTGGAGTGGGAGAGTGGGAATGGGAGGCAACATAGAGAAAATTGGGTTTTATATAGGAAAATCCGAATAGAGGAAAAAATCAAATAAAAAAAATCATTAATTCTATAATATATTTTTAAATATATTTATAATTTAAATTTTAAATATATAGGTGGTTTGAATTGGGTTAGGGGGTTTGTGATTGTTATGACTCAAATCCAACTTGTTTCACTATTAAAAAATCTGCATAACCCAACCCAACCTACCAACTCTGAAAAACCAACCCAACTCGACAGATTGGGTTGGATTGAGTTGGCTTTAGCGGGTTTGTGGGTGTGCTGCACACCCTTGCATATTAGGCTTCCTTGGAAAATGGGAAATTGTAATTTTGGGGTCAAAAGGTGCGTCAATCCAACGGTGGAAATTGGTCTGATTCAACCACCATACAGTCACAACCCGAAGATAAATAAACATGCTTCTAGTCCTAGGTTTTTCTCTCACCTTTCTCATATAAAAGGCCATAGCAAAGTAAAAAAGAATAGAGAAAAAGTAGAAGTAGCAAAAAAAAAGTTGACCATGGTGAACGGTGATATTCCTGAAGATGCCAATAAGCGTAAGATTTTCCCTCTTTAGTTATGTAAAGATTGTCTCATGCAAAAGTAATTTAGAGCAATATAGGCACCATGTTTATGGCACGTTTGGATTGAGGGGAATACAGTAAAGTAGAGTAGAGTAGAATTGACTCAAATTAGTCAATTTTTAGTCAATTTTATTCCCTTCCACTCCCTCTTCCTCCTCTCAATCCAAACGAGTGGTTAAAGTTTTCATCTTTTACTTCATACATTCTTTCTTCTTCTTATTTTTATTTTATTAATATATTTTTTAACCTACTTTTAGCTAATTCTATTCCCTTCTACTCCCTCTTTCTCCTTTCAATCTAAACGGGCACTATACTAGCCTTAGGTTATTTACTTCTTTTACTCAAACCAAAATTAAATAAGATAAAGGAGCCAAGGAGGATACTAGTTAAGAGAATTTTGTTTTGTTTAGATTTTTTTTTTTTTTGAGATAATTTTAATCTATGGTATCCTCTCATGATGATAGCCATTTATCATAGGAATAAGCTTTTGGTGTAGGCGGAGATTGAATTTCAAATTTTATATTTAGCTATCAGAGACTTTACCAATTGATGCAAATTTTTTTATAAATATTTTTAATTGGATAGTAGGCACAATTTGGTGGTGAAAAGAATAATAAAGGGAATAAACCATGGAAACAATTCATTCTATGCGTATTAAACATGATTCGGTTTTGTTGAATCTGTTGATACCAAAAAATATAAATTAATAGTGGAAATATATTTTTCTTCCATAAAATTTGTTTCAAAATCAATTTTCATCCTCAAATTTAAAAATTTTCAGTTTCATCCTTAAAACGATTATAAGGTATACCATAAAATATAAATTAATAGTGGAAATATATATATATTTCCATAAAATTTGTTTCAAAATCAATTTTCATCCTCAAATTTAAAAATTTTCAGTTTCATCCTTAAAACGTTTATAAGGTATACCATAAAATATAAATTAACAGTGGATATATATTTTTCTTCTATAGAATTTGTTTCAAAATCAATTTTCATCCTCAAATTTAAAAAATTTCAATTTCATCCTTAAAACGTTTTTCGTGCATCAATTTCGTTCTTCTTTCTATTTGTTAATGTGTGTGTGTGTGTGTGTTTCAATTCTTAAGTTATAAATTTTTTTGATAAATTGTTTTGTATTAGTTGATACAGATTACTAGATTAGAACTCGTACATTTTCTATTTGGTTTTTAATTTCTGATTTATAAATGAGTATTAAATTGTTTTAGGTCCATTGAGACCGAATAGAACTCATTATTTTGTTAGGGCTTTATTTGAAACAAATTAAGTTTTTTGTCTTATTTGGCTTAAAAAATAAGCTGAATAAAAGCAAATTGAATTTAGAAAACACATAAAAAAGAGATTTTAAGTCGCACTTAACCAAATAAGTAAGCCAGTGAGCTCTAGATGAAACAACACCTCTTTCAGTAAGAAATGATGAAATGTGGGTTCAAACTCACTAAATTGGTGTAAACTTACCGATAGAGAAATAAAAAAGAGGAATAAATTTTAATTTACACCTTTAAAGTTTAGAGTAATTGTGTTTTTGTCCTCTAAAATTTCAAAATTTAGATCTGGTATTATCTATACTACTATTTAAGGGGCTTCTCCTGTTTGGATTCCACATTTTTTAGTTCAAAAATACCCTTACAGTCCTATGTTTAAGTAGAGACAAAACTAAAGGACAATCTGGTAAAAATGCAACTCTAACTCCCACTAAAACATTGCCTAAAAAATAGGACCATTCTGCTATTAATTTTTAAATTGCTTTATCCACTTATAAATTAGATTTTCAAAATAAAAATCATATATATACAAGCCTCATCACACGCACTTCTTGCAATGAGGCTCATATTTGCAATTTAACTCTCCATCAGAATAGAAATTTAATTTCAAATTTTAAATTAAACATAACTCCCACGATCCTAATCACTTTTGATATGATTCTTATCCTCAAATTCAAATTTTAACTAAACATAACTTCCAAAATCTATTCCCTTTTTGTATGGCTCTTATTCTGAGATTATTACGTTGATACTCATGAATTGTTGCTCTTGGATATGAGACTTATATTTGCAATTTCGCTGGAAAAAATTCTCATCCCATGTGGCCGGTAATTTTTATTTTATTTTCTTTCTCTCGCTTTGAAACAGTACTCTCTTTCACTCGCTTAAAATTACGTTTCCTTTGTTTCCTGTTTGGCTAACGAGAAATGTGGAAAAATTACCAGAGCTCTGTTTGTCATTCCAACGCATGGTTGCTAAGGTTAGTGCTTTGTGTCTCACCGAATTATCAATTACTCTGGTTATGTCTTCTTTTTTTCTTTTTTACGTTTTTGGGTTTTGAAAATATGGCTTTTTCTTATGTGTTCTGTTCTGTTCTGTTATGTGTAAGCGGGATTGAAATTGTGGGGTTTTTAATCTTTGCTCAAGCTTTTTAATTTTGAATTTTTTTTTCTTTTTTGTGTGCTGTGTGATTATTACAGAGGACTATGCTTCTTTAGAAGAAATTAAAAGAAATGACAAAATGTTAGCGGTGACTTTTGATAGAAGTTATTTCATGACTTCACCGCAAAAAAGTAGAACTGAGCAATGTTAGCTACTGAATCGTTTTATTTTTTGGATAGCAATCCTTTGAGTCTCTTCAAACTTTATCATACCAACTTTCTTTTCTCACTTTTTATTCTCCCTTCTATATTTTATCTACAATCTAAACCAATGCAATTTATTTGGCTGGTGAGGATTGATATTTGTGACGTTATCTGTTTGAAGATCTAAACCAATGCAAAGCAATGTTGATATGGAGTAGGGGACATTTGAGATCGACATGGGTGTAAGTTGTTCATAATTTAACACTTATTTATATGGAGGAGGGGACACTGCAGTTTGATATTTTTGATGTTGCGTGTTTGAAGCTTTATTAGCTGTGTGTGACATATAGAAACTTTACCCAAGCATGGGTAGGTTTTTCATTTTTTCTATTTTTCTAAATCAACGATTTGTTATTATTTTTCTATGGAAATAGTGGAAGTTTGCTTTGATCTGCACGTTCAAAACCATATTGGACTTTTTGGAATATTAAAAAGGGTTGTTGGGAAAGGAAAGAGTAGTGTTGATGGGCTAGAGTCGTAATGTTTTTGATGCGGAGCATTTGGAATGAGGGAAAAGCCTGATCTCTTAAAGGGATTCAGTTGTTCCTCCAATAGCTTAAGATTGTATGTGTCAAATTATTTTTCCAGCTCTCAGCAAGCAACATTTGATTAACCTATATCTTTACAGAATTTCCTCAGATTTGTATTTGATTTAGGTACTTGATGACAAGTAAAGCCAAATTTTTGTCCAAAGAAAACCATGTGTGATATTGATTGATGGGTAAAAGAGTAATTTAAGTAATGTTGTTATGTACTCAAATTGGAGTTAACTAGCCTTTGACCACGCGCTCACGCGCGTGCTCAGAGGCTCTTCTATTTTTTAGGTAAGGGTTAATCTAGAGCATTTATTATAATTTGGAATTATTACATTTTTCAATTACAAAAAAAAAAAAAAAAAACCTAGGGGTGTGATGAAAAATTATTTTACGCACATAATACTCATCACACCCCTAGATTTTTTTTTTTTTTTGTGATTGGAAAATGTAATAATCCCAAATTATAATAAATGCTCTAGATTAACCCTTACCCAAAAAATAGAAGAGCCTTTGAGCACGCGCGTGAGCGCGTGGTCAAAGGCTAGTTACAATTAAAGTTTTTTGGTCAATGCACTATAATGATGTGTCCATTAAGTACCAACTAAGTTTAAAATGACATTATTATATTTTTTCTTCTCAAAAACTATATCATGTCGTACTTATTAAATCCATTTCAAGTATTATTTTTGAGTAAATTGTAATTTATACCTGTAGAAACACAAAACAAAGTAAATCTTTAAATGTACTTGGGCTTCTAATCAACACAACTAATTTTCTAACTAAAAGGGGATTTGATTCCACAATGGGAAGATCAGATAGGAGATTGAAGTCAAAGATAACAAAAAAAGATACTTTGATTGACAAAAATCGGGTTTCTGAGGTACAAATGGTTGTTTTAGGGGAAGATACAAGTTCTTTCTCTCACTATTTCTCTCTCTCTTGTTCTTCTTTATCAAATTTTATGGATCCCTTTTCTTGGTGGTGGTTTACTTCTTTTTATACTCCCCCTCCCTCCTATATAGTTGTTCCTCTCTTAGTTGGATTTGTGGAGATATTTGTTCCATCAGACTTTCCTTCCCCCATTTCTTGATCACGAAGGTAGACTTTTGGGGTATTCTTATTGTTTAAGCCAGTCATTCAACATTTAATGGAGTTGACATTAGATAGGGAGAGATCATTAATGCAGAGGTGAATGTTACATTGGGTTCTGCATCTTCTTCTTCACATTCCTTGAGAAGATAATCGAAGTGATATCCTCAGTGAGCCAACTGATTGCTTCTTGGTTGGATCACTTTGCTTTGAATTGACTATGTTCCTTTGATTACCTCGGTAATAGGCCCGGAGGGTCTCTCTTCTTCTAGGCTTTGGTTATCCCATGTTTACATATGAGTCGGGCCACTACCATGGAAGGGGATCTTTAGAATCTTCTTCTTGGCCCAAATTCAAACAACGTATATGTAACTGTGTAATGTTCGGGTTATGTGTGATGTGTCCAAAACTTAAAATTTTAAGGGGGCAAAATCAAACTTAACCCTTTTTTTTTTTTTTTTGAGAATCAACTTAACCCAAATTTAAGGGCATAAGTTGTAATTTAGTAATAATAATAAACAAAAGAAACTATAACAAATACACATCAAAATAACACAACATCAAATAAACTTTCATTCATATATATATACATGGCAGCAACCCTGGGCGGCCCATGTATGCAGCAAGCCATGGCTGCTCATGCATGTTGCAAGCCAAAGTAGTCTGCTGTTGGCATAGCCTGTTAACAGTAGCTCTAGATGCGCATACATGTTAGCAATAATCCATAGTTGCCCATGCCATGCATGTAGCAAGCTGTGATTGCCTGATCATGGCGTAAGAATAAGTTTGAGTTACACAAACATAAAATATTTTATATTTTATATAGACTTGATATTGGATTATGTAAATTACTAAATATGTTTTTAATATATAAAATCAGTATTTGCAATGTATTGATAACCTAAACAGTCTATTTCATAATATGAATTATATATAATTATTTTGTTTAGAATTGAATTATATATAATTTTAACAATATAGTATTGAAAAATATGATTTTTATAAGTTTAGAAAAGAAAATTGTTCTATAAGTAACCCTAATAACATACTTTCAACAATAATTTATAATCTAATCTAATATATATAAATCGAAAACATATTATTTTTCTATTTAAATAAAGAATGTGCTAATTTTTTTAAAAAAATAAAATTTTTTGACAATTTTATTTTAAAATTTGTTAAATTATAATTTTAAACCTATTTTTATTAAAAACAAAAAAAAAAACCCTATTTTTATTTTATTTTTCAAGAATTAAGATTATTTAATTAATTAACTTTCTGAACTCCTCCTAGATTATTGGGATTGCTTGGAAAATGGGATACTGAAATTTTGGGGTCAAAAGGTGCGTCAATCCAACGGTGGAAATTGATCCGATTCAACCGCCATACAGAATCACAACCCGAGGATAAATAAACGCGCTTCTTGTTTTCTCTCTCTCTCCTTTCCTTTCTCGTATAAAAGGCCATAGCGAAGTAAAAAAGAAAGAATACAGCAAAAGCAGAAAAGTCGACCATGGCGAGCGGTGATATTCCTGAAGATGCCAATGAGCGTAAGATTTTCCCTCTTGGGTTTTTTTTTTTTTTTTTTTTTCATCTCCTTAAACTTTCCAAAATCACTGGGTTTTGTCAAATGGGGTAGCCTCAAAAATCCATTCTTAATTTTGTTTGTTTCTGTTTTTGTTTGATTCAGATTGCCCTGGTACTCAATCAGAGTCCGCAGGAAAATCTGACGCTTGCGAAGGTTGTCCTAATCAAGAAGCTTGTGCTACTGCCCCAAAAGGCCCTGACCCAGGTTTTCTACCTCTTTCATTTTTTTTTTCCCAGCTCTATAAAATTCTTAATTTTGTTTTTGTTTATGTTGTTGTGGTGGTTATTTTATGTTTTACCAGTTGTTCGTGGAGTAATTCTGATTTTTATTTGTCATGTTGTCTGAAATTTGAGGTTTTGAAAATTTTTAATTTGTCATCTTTATGTGCTGTACAAGTTTGGTTTTAGTGTTAGTGAGAGTATGGTAACCCACAAACCTATGGTGTGAATTTAGGACAATGTTAAGCTTGTTACTTGTTAGGGTTCCATTGTATAACCTGCTGCAAAATGACATTTTGGGTTTAAAATGAGCGTTTGTAAAATAAGTTATGAGGAGTTGCTGTTGCAAAATGGTGTTTTCGTTTTTAAAAACGGACTCTTATTGTCTCATGCTAAACTTTGAGTTCTAGAGCAGCAGTGTATATGTATTATAGCAACTGGCGAGTTTGTTCTTGCTTGTTAACTTAGAGCACATAGCTAGGAAAGAGCCCTACTTTGGAACAAGTTGTGTAGAAGATTACATGTGAATCGATGAAAGCAAAAGAGGAAGTTATGGTTTAGAACATCTATTGGTGTGTTTATTTATTATGATTGCTTTCCATTTTTTACAAAACTAGGTGAGCTTATTCCAATAGAGGCTAACACTGCCATGTTTGGTAGCCTAGAACTATTGAATGAGAGTGCTGATTCATTATCATCAACTGTGTTGCAGGGTATATGATTATAGCTTGATAAAAAAAAAGGTAAAGAATTCATAAGTATCAACTGCATTGCAGGGTATATGATTATAGCTTGATAAAAAAAAGGTATAGAGTTTACCCTCCACAATCAAATAAAGATTAGCTCAAAGCAATCGTGTCACCCATCAAATCACAGAGAGCTCATTGTAGCACACAACTTTAACCAGCACTAATACTTTTTTTGATAGATAATGATAACTTTATTGACAGACTACTTCATGTACAATGATCAGAAAGAAGCCTAAAGAATTACAACAAAAAAATTATGTACAAAAAGGCAATGATTCGCATTAATTCTGGTATCCCCATTCCATGTTTTCCCTCAACAACCACAACAACGCTTATTGGTTTGAAATATTCGAGAGGGAAACTGTCTCTATCTTAATTAAGAGAATCATTATAGAAACCTTCCTGCATAAAGATTTCAATGAGTGGGTATGGTGAGTGAAACCACCAAATCAGCAAGAACCCACTTCTAAATGACCTTCAAAAAAATGCAAATATATTATATACCCATCAACAACCCCCTATAAAAGTCCCAATAGCACAATCTGTAATGACATTTTCCATTAACCACTAACCCATTTTTTCCCGCCAATGTATCAACTACCATCACTAACTTTCAGTACCTATACATCAAACAACCGTGTAAACCAACTACTGATGTCATTTTTAAACAATCTTTAAAAGGTATCTTCTTACATTGGTTAAGTTTCACTGCCTATATATCAAACAAGCATATAATTAAACAAGACTATATATTGAATTGTCTGTTTACTAAGAAGAAAGAGAGGAAATTACTATGATGAGTTTGACAACTTCGGACAAAATATTTAGAGGTGTGACAATGACAAGTAACAGTTAAAAGAATATTGAACTTTTCTGTTAAACACAAAGGAGAAAGATTTATCTTACTCTTTGAAAAGAAAAGGAGGGAGTTGAGAAGGTACACAGAGCGAGCTCTAATAAAAAAGGTGACTTATTTAAGTTCCTGCATTGTTGGTTTCCTTATCCTGGCAGCTAGGCATGGTTTCAGTTAGCCCTTGATATTACAAGCAATTCATCAACTGTCAGTCAAATTAATATATTTTTTCTTTTTCCTCCTTATTTCCTGATAAGGTGTTTGCTGATGATGAGCATTAATTTATTTCATTTACTTGTTTGCCTGAACATACCCTTAGACCAAAATTTTCAAAATTAAAACTAAGTGAAAATTCCAAGAAGAGCATCACTCAATGGGGCTTGCAGCCCAAAATGAATGATAAACGTATGGTTAATTATTCAAGGATGGTGTTTCATATGCATGACATGTTTTAAGTGTCACTCTGGTTTAGTTAATATTCTGCAAACATATTTTATGACTCAGATGTGGTATGCTTATTGTCTTAATGTTCTATACTCTTGTTTCTGCAGACTTGGTTGTTATTGCAGAAAGGATGGCTAATGTTAAGCATAAGATCCTTGTTTTATCAGGGAAGGGTGGAGTTGGCAAGAGCACATTCTCTGCCCAACTTTCATTCGCCCTGGCAGCTATGAACCTCCAGATAGGTCTGCTTGACATTGACATTTGTGGCCCGAGCATCCCAAAGATGCTTGGCCTAGAAGGTCAAGAAATCCACCAGAGCAACCTCGGCTGGTCTCCTGTCTATGTTGATGATAATCTTGGGGTCATGTCAATTGGATTCATGCTTCCTGATCCTGATGAAGCTGTTATATGGAGGGGCCCTCGCAAGAATGGGCTCATCAAGAATTTCCTGAAGGAAGTGTACTGGAATGAACTTGATTTTTTGGTTGTTGATGCTCCTCCTGGGACCTCAGATGAGCACATCTCAATTGTTCAATGCCTTGGGGCTACTGGAATAGATGGTGCAATTATTGTCACCACTCCGCAGCAAGTCTCCTTGATTGATGTGCGAAAAGAAATCAATTTCTGCAAAAAAGTTGGAGTTAAGGTTCTTGGGGTTGTTGAGAATATGAGCGGCTTGTGCCAGCCACTGATGGATTTCAAGTTTATGAGGATGACAGAGACAGGTGAACATATAGATGTTTCGGAGCGGGTTAGGGAATATCTTAGAGAGAAAGCACCAGAACTTCAAAATTTGATTGCTTGCAGTGAAGTGTTTGATAGTAGCAGTGGTGGTGCGGAAAAAATGTGTAGGGAAATGGATGTGCCTTTTCTTGGGAAGGTGCCATTGGATCCGCAGCTTTGTAAGGCTGCTGAAGAAGGTAAATCCTGCTTCATTGATAAGAAATGCCAGGTGAGCGCTCCTGCACTGAAGATCGTCATAGAAAAAATGATTGAAAAGAATGGATTCTCAAGTATGTTGGTAGATAGTGCATAGGCTGTTAGATTCAGCTCGTGATCCTTATGTGGATCAAAATTTTGTGCTTCTTTTTATGTTTAATAATAGCATGGATTCTTAAGCTTGTGGCTTTTGAATTACTCGACTTCTATGTATTTATTCGTAACATGGCTACTATGTGAATGTAATGATATTTAACCTCTTGAGTTTTGTGGCCATGCATTATGCATAGTCCTTTGATATATTTTAAAGTGATTAGGGATAATCTGGCTCTGATGCATACAACAAAAGCATTTGTCCTCACTTAAAAGGTTCTTCTAAAATGCCAGCAGCAATCATTGTTAATCGTCCTTAATCAAAGAATTAACCCCTGTATCAGCCACGATGATAGTTCCATGCCATATTCAAATGGACATTAGCTACTAAATTTAGAGGCTTACAATGATTAAAAGGGCTCTGCTATGATGTTTGACTATTGGGAATATTACACAAAGTAATAATGAACAAGTTTAATACAAAAGACGAACATGAAATAAATAGCTTTGAGGCATAAAATTGTTATCTTTAGACAATATTTGCCACTACACTATTGTTGTTACAGGGTTATTACAAACTTGTCTTCAAGATATAACTAAGTTTTGGTTCTACAGATAACATTCTAGAGAATATTCATAGGATTTCTTATATTTCTTAGAAACTAACTTTTGGAAGAGGAGGAAGTTATCAAGTGAACATAAGCCACTATTTATACATATAGAGTTCTATTTCACCAAAAGGTACTTATGGAGAGTTAAAACGTTTCATAAAACTGTTCACAAGGTTTAAAACCTTTTCAAACCTTCAAAACGTTTATCAAAAAATGTTGCAAAAAAAAAAACAGTTTAATGAGTCTTGACCGATCGAGAGGAATTGAGAATCGATCAAAGGCTTTTTTTTGATCGATTGAATAAGAATCAAATAGTGGTCGAGTCGAGCAGGAGTTCTAGGATTATTTTCCTCATCATTTCAATCGATCAAGTAAAAACTTTGATCAATTGAACATACTGAATTTCAAATTTTCATTTAGAAAATTTCCGGACTTGAATTTTTACTTTATCAACTTTATGAAACAATATTTTCCAAAAATTAAACATTATTGTTATTACCTATCCATGTATATACTTATATATACAACACTAACTGTGAGTTGATTCTTAACAATAATAGATGTATGAGACAATTGTAATATAGTTATCGTCTTCGTTTTATCAGTTTATCTTGCTCTGCATTAGAATTTCATCAACTTAATTTTGATACAATTGGCCGCTGAATCACATGTATCATGACACTAATAAAAAGCATATGATATGCAGTTGTTAAATAAATTCTGTAGACCCAAGGGGTGGCTCAATGGATTGAGGATCACACCTCGTGAAGCAGTCTTTTTTGTTCCTTTGTTTATAAAAAGTTAATTGAAAAAGAAAATTATTACATTCTTTGAAACGACAAAGGCATTTACAGTTCGGTTACACTTATGGTTTGTTAGGATCACCATAGTTGTCGAAATGTTAATCACATCATGAATTAAATTTGATTTTACGTGTATAATAAGAAAAGATATAATGATTTATCTTATATCATTCGGTCCTATCAACTAATTTCGGTGATGTTTTGAGAGGAGTTAAGTTTGTGTAAAAATAAATGAGCTGCTTCGTTGACAATTATGTCACGTTCTTTACCTGATGCATGCAACAGTCTTCTCACAATACGTGGATCTCACTTGCTGGTGGAACCCATCCTCTGCATGCACGCACACAGGATGTACTTTCTAGTTTCTCCTATAAAAGAGCACAGACTTGGTGTGATCTTCATATTTCAACCTTGGAGGAGAAGTTAACTCAAGCTATTAATGACAATCAAGACTTTAATTTCATCGTAGCATCCAGAATGACACCAAAAACTGATCTCTAAAATCTAATTAGTAATTATCATTAATGATAGAAACCAAACTAAAAATAGTAAAGTTTCCATTCAGTTTTACTGATTCTAACCTGCAGATCCGTGAAAAAGTCACGAGAACTATTGTCTTTCTTTTTTTAAAGTAAAAAATTAAAAATTAAAAAAAATTAAAAAAAGAAGAAGAAGAGAAATCACATGATTCCCATTTATTCTCTCGAAATCAACGGTGATGATGAGCATTTAGTGGTCCCCACTCTTTCTATCCCTCGACAAATCCGCGTCTTCCTATTTTTTCACGTATATATATGAAGAGATGAACTTGCTCTCTACTGTACAAGTCTTGTTTTCATTCACAAAGACTTTCTCCTTCTAACGTTATATATATATATATATATATGCTTTTTCACTTTCTCTGAGGAACATGGGGAAGATTAAGATTGGGATCAATGGTGCGAATTTTTACTATTTTCAACTCCATTCGTGTGTGTGTGTTTTTGTCCATTCATGCATGCATGTGTGTCTGTGTTTTTTAGAAAATGATGATTTTTTTTTTTTTTTGGGGTTGTGTTTGAAACTGGTGAAGGATTTGGAAGAATCGGACGTTTGGTGGCTAGGGTGGCTCTAGAGAGAGATGATGTTGAACTCGTCGCTGTTAATGATCCTTTCATCACCACTGATTACATGGTAACTCTTTTTTCTAATTACTATCAACACTATATTGGATAAGTGATAACACGCTTTTAAATCTTACCTTAGGCACCATTTGTCTAATCCAAATTTGTGTTGAAAAATCAACATTTGGATTTTTTTTATGGTGTTTGATATTCAAGAAATAACATGAAATGCTTTGCTTAATTATTCCAAATGATTGAAAGTGTTCAGTTCTTAATTATTACAAATGACTTTTTTTTTTTATAATAAATTTTTACTTGTGGCATTATATGTCTAGTTTTGCTTTGTAGAGCTGTGCACTTAATGGTGAAACCGGGATTTTGATTTGGGGGACAAGATTCAAATAAAAAATTGGAGACAAATGTAATTCTAAACATGTATATTAATATAAGAAAACATATATATTACTTAATTTAATCAAACAAAAATATTGATTAAAGAAGAAAATATGATGTAAATGTAGATGAAAGTTATTATTTATTTATTTTTGGTTCTTGGTTTCAATTTCTTTTTTAGAGCCTAGTATTAGTTAGAGTTAGTATAATCATTGTTATATGTAAACTACTTATTCAAAATTTAAGGTGACTATAAGTCTATAATTCGAACATGTTTAAAAAAAGAAAGAATCAGTATATAGTTATTAATATATGAAATGAAAGATTAATCAAAATATAAGTTATTCAAACAAATCATTTGAATACTCAAAATGAAAATGAAAAATTAAATTAACTTAGAAGTATTAAAAATATGATCATATACTTGAGAATTTTGTAGAAGATGTTGAATGAGGTTTTTATTTTTGAATTAACTTAAAGTTATATCAATGTTTATTCATTCTTTGCTAGATTACATTTGAACTATCAAATGGTGCGTTGATTGTAAAAGACCTTAAAAACTATATAAAATTGTAATTTTTTTTAAATTCTTTTTAAGGCAACGTATAAAATTTGGAACATTGTCTGGGAGATATAGCAATAAAATGTTGTAATTTTAAGACTATGTTTAAGAAATTTTTTTCCTCAATAACATTTAGAGAGTTAAAAGTTATTTACAAAATAAAGTTTTGATCTTTTTTTTTTTGGGGGGGGGGGGGGGGGGGGAGGGGGGGGTCCATTTTTTAAAAGAACATCAAGGGGGTTCGGGTAGTGTCATGGGGCAACTGCCCCCCCTGTCTCCGCCCATGTTAGCACCTGTCAGTTCTTCATTATTTCATGGAGATTACTTCTGCCTTTTGTTGTTAATAATTTTGCAGTTTATAAAAAAAAAAGGTAAAAAAAAAAGAAGGGATTTAAAAAAAATAATATTTTGATATTGCAGAATTAACATTAAAAGCTTTGCTTATTTATGCCAAATGATTGAAAGTGCTCGATGACTGTTCGTATGCTAAACTTTCTTTGTAGCCAAATATTGGGTATTTAATAGCTTTTTAGTTGTCTAGTTTTGCTTATTAGTATAATTTTGATATTGTGCTTCACAGACCTACATGTTTAAGTATGACACTGTTCACGGCCAATGGAAGCACCATGAACTCAAGGTTAAGGACTCTAAGACTCTTCTTTTTGGTGATATGCCAGTTGCTACTTTTGGTATCAGGTATTTTCAACTTTTATTATTTACTTCTTTGTTCATTATCTAGAGGGAAATTAGATTTTATTAGTACTTGTATAATATATATAGTTGTTTCTGATATTTAGGAACCCTGAAGAGATCCCATGGGGTGAGGCTGGAGCCGAATTTGTTGTTGAGTCCACTGGAGTTTTCACTGACAAGGAAAAAGCCGCTGCCCACTTAAAGGTTTGTGATTAAGTGCTTGAATGCTGGTTTTGTGTTTGATTTGATTATGGTATATATTGCTCCTAGTTTGTGATAGTGACATTAATATTATGAAGAGGAACTATAGGAATGGTTTTTCAGTGTGTTATTATCTTTCATATGATAGATTCCAAAAAAATAAAAACAAGAGAAAGAAAATAAATAGAGATGTTATCGTTTTTTGTGAATCAAATTTTCTGTTTTACTTCCATTATGTAGGTTTCTCAATTCTTTTACCTATTCTCATGTTTGGGTGTGTCAGGCTGGTGCAAAGAAGGTAATTATTTCTGCACCGAGTAAGGATGCTCCCATGTTCGTTGTGGGTGTCAATGAGAACAACTACACGCCAGAACTTGACATTGTCTCTAATGCTAGCTGCACCACCAACTGTCTTGCTCCATTGGCTAAGGTAATTTTAAAACTTTTCTGGTTGCTTTAGCGTTGTGCAAAACTATGCCTTTAAGAATTGAGAAAGTATAAAGATGTAAGTGCAAATCGTATGATTTTTGAATATCTTTTGGTAGGTAATTCATGACCGATTTGGTATTGTTGAAGGTCTTATGACTACTGTTCACTCCATTACTGGTGAGTCTATGTTGGAATACACTCTTTTCATTTACATGGGATATGACTATAGATTGACATGACTTCTATGTCATATAGCCACCCAAAAGACTGTAGATGGACCATCAATGAAGGATTGGAGAGGTGGCAGAGCTGCTTCCTTCAACATAATTCCTAGCAGTACTGGAGCTGCTAAGGTATTAAATTCTTGCCTCCATGGTTTGATCTGCATAAATGTGTCATTTTTAGCATGCTTTGCATTTATCTTGCTGGATGTATCATAGGTGAAATAAGAAAAAATATATATCCTTGTGGAATTCATGATTAACTAAGTCCCCTTACAAAAGTATCTTCTCTGTTTGGCATGTACTGAATTTTAGTAGTACCAAACTTTGGTCTTCTTTAGCTCACTGGTTAATCTGTGTGTTTTACTCTTTAACTATGCAGGCTGTTGGTAAAGTTCTGCCTTCATTGAATGGGAAGTTGACAGGGATGGCTTTCCGTGTTCCTACGATTAATGTTTCAGTTGTTGACCTCACTGTGAGACTTGAGAATAAGGCCAGTTATGAGGAGATAAAAGCTGCTATCAAGTAAGGATTAGGAATGCTTTCCTTTTGAATTTTTTTTTTAGTCAAAGTATATAATGTTCCAATCACTACCTTTCCTTCATCTCCTTATTTGTTTTATTGTTGTGTAGGGAGGAGTCTGAAGGTAAACTAAAAGGAATTCTTGGTTACACGGAGGAGGATGTGGTGTCAACTGACTTTGTGGGTGACAGCAGGTGCTGTGGTTTTGCTAATTTTCCCCCCCCTAAATGAACTTAGTTGCTTTGATATTTCATTGTCTTTTTCTAGCTGTTGCTACAAGTTAATATTCAATTGAAGCTTACTTTGTGTTTGATTCTTACTTTAGGTCAAGCATTTTCGATGCCAAGGCCGGGATTGCATTGAATGACAATTTTGTGAAGCTTGTCTCTTGGTATGACAATGAATGGGGTTACAGGTAACATTTCTATCTCTTAATAATAATCTTACAATTGATAGGGAGTTAAAAAACGTTGTTGTTGTGGTCTTTCTTGTTTGTAAAATGTGGATGCTTACATTAGTGGCTTTTGGCTATTAAAATTGGTCTTGACAACACTATATTTACCTGCACGTAATGTTGTGGCGATTGTTCCAATCCTCCAATTACAACCATGAATTGATAGCCACGTTTCTATCTTGATAATATCGATCCTAGGCAAGCTAACTAATGTCCAACTTATGAAGAAGCTGATTTGTTTTCATAGCCACTTTTTTTATGGCCAACTGCGTTGCAGGGAAAACATACTTTTAAGTATAGATGATTCAGAACATTCGTTACAACTAACAAATTGTGTTATTAACAATGGTAGTTGTGATAATTAACAATGGCCCCATTGTCTTTAGTAGATGTAATTTTGTAAATGGCAACATTTACTTGTCAATGCATGTTTTATTTTTCTCTGCAGTGTTAGTTCTTAGTTGTTCACTATCTTGCTTGCACCAACCAGTTTTGGCAGATTAAATTTCCACCAATCTTTGGTTTACTTTTGGGATTACTTTCTGAAGTGGTTTTGTTTTGTTGCAGCTCACGTGTTATTGATTTGATCCGACACATTGCCTCCATTCAATGAGTTGTGTTGGAGTCTAGACAATCACCATGTTTTACACTTTCACTACCATTTCCTTTGGCATAGTTTGCAGCTTAATTTTTAAGGTACAGAGAAATGTTTTGGAATAATTGATATGAGGATGGTTATATACCATGTGTCTATTTTAAATTTGGTGTCATTGTATCACCCCTTCTTTCTTGACTGGTGTTTTCCCATAAGATATGATTATTAATTATCTTATTTCCTAATTTTGTGGCTTTCTTGGATGGTTTTTCTGCCTTGAAAATTTTACAGATTCTGCCGTGATTTATTTGCTTTGATTCTCTTGTTGTAAGCTATATACGGGAAAAAAAAATCATCACGATTGCTAAGCTCATCAGTCCACACATTTTCAAGGGTGAAAAGATATACTTTCCATTTTTATGGTCTTACAAATGAAAAAAAGAAATATAACACAGCAAAAGAAAAGAAATGAAAGGAAGTGTTTCCATTTTTATGGTCTTACAAAAGAAAAAGAAATATAACACAATAAAAGAAAAGAAATGAAAGAGTGTTTAATGAATAAGTATACTTATTCAATTTCAAATGAGAACAAAGAAGCCTGCATAGCAGGTTAACTAATACAGCAGCAAAACTGCCCACAAAAAAAGAGACCAACCCCTTTACAGACAACACAACATTACTCATATTGGAACACAACAGAACAAACCACTCTTAACAAGCTAAAACACCATACCAAAAGACTTTTGGGAATATAATCTGCTACAAAACCATACCAAAAACGGCGCAACCAAGCAATTCAATGAAGCAAGCACCAAGTCAGGAATCCTCCAGATGCAACACCGGGTGCAATACAATATTGAACTCTTCAATTTGGATCTTGCAGGGATTTTAGTTCTACCCCTCACATCAACAGCAAAACAGCTCAGGATTTGTTCTTCTCATCACATCCTAAAATTATGAATCCTTTCATGCCTTTCCCTCCAAACATGATAGATGGATGCTTTCCCAGGCCAATTTTCACACGACCTGTGCCTTAAACCAGTACCCTTCAACCCATTGATCCCTCAATACAACTCATGTTCCCAATTTGGCCATCAAAAACACGCATCAACAAGATTTACTTCCACAATCTATGAGTGACAGAACACTCAAAATAAAGGTGGTCTCTTAATTTATTCTTGCTTCTATCGTAAACAATAAGAGTATCACCTTTATAACCTCATACGAGTATTCTATCTCTTATAATCAATCTGTATTTGATAGTTAACGAGGTTTATGAAAGCATGTCTAGAGATTTGAACCTCAAAACACCAAGTATCTTGTGAATTGTAATTACCATTCGTAGTAGAAAGGACCATCTTCATTCCCATTAATTTGAACCTCAAAACACTTACCTTCCATTGCAACCAGCCACTCAAACCCGGCAAGAGGTCAATCCCACCTGCTAATTTTAACAAAAATTCTAAGACCACATAAAATGTCACAATTTGTGCCACAACTGTCCACATGACAAATTGTGAGTGGTGGAGAAAAAGTGGTGGGTTCATATGAAAGTGACAAACAACCAGTCACAATCTAGCACATAGAATAATTGTAACAAAAGTTGTGACATTTAATGTGGTACTAAAACTTCTCTTTTAATAAAGCTAGATTACTTGGCATCTCTCGAACTCTCAGAGTCTAGCCAATTTTAATGTCCGAATTTCTAGTTCAATGGCCCCTTAGGGTGCCAACTCTTGTGCCAAAGATGAATAGAAGCTCCATCCCAAACCCCTAAATTGTCTTGGAGGCCTTGTTAGCCTTCTTAACAAAGAACAACTTATGAGGAATTTCGAAGGATTTGGATATTTCGAAGGATTTGGATATTTCGAAGGATGTGGATATTAAGTAAGTACAATCTAATCCAAGCAATCCAAATTGAACCTGCTTGAGTAAAAAAGTCTTCTTTCTCTTCTCCTAACATGTCCCAAGAAATTGACTCCAGCTGCTTTTTCACTTTACCAGTCCATAAAAAAGCATTTAAGTTTCGCTCAATCATCTTCATAACTTTCTTAAGCAACACAAAAGTACCATGCTACAAAATTGGATGCTAAATAAAATTGATTATCGCATAGTGGGTTGCTAAATAACACCTCTTACCATATTTAAGTAAATTGTGTGATTTAAAGTATAAATAGATAATCTTTTTGAGTTGGCGGCTTATTGCATAGTAGGTTGGAGAAACTTTTCTTCGAACTAGTTTGGATTAAAATTGTCCATTTTCTTTTACACCGCCCAAATGGTAAATGACCTCATACGAGTATCCTATCTCTTATAATCAATCTGTATTTGACAGTTAACGAGGTTTATGAAAGCATGTCTAGGGATTTGAACCTCAAAACACCAAGTATCTTATGAGTTGTAACTACCATGTGTAGTTGAAATGACCATCTTCATTCCCATTAATTTGAACCTCAAAACACTTACCTTCGACAGCAACCAGCCACTCAAACCCGGCAAGAGGTCAATCCCACCTACTAATTTTAACAAAAATTCTAAGACCACATAAAATGTCACAATTTATATTACAACTGTCCACGTGACAAACTGTGAGTGCTGAAGAAAAAGTGGTAGGTCCATATGAAAGTGACAGACAACCAGTCATAATTTAACACATAGAATAATTGTGACAAAAATTGTAACATTTTATGTGGTACTAAAATTTCTCTTTTAATAAAGCTAGATTACTTGGCATCTCTCAAACTCCCAGAGTCTAGCCAATTTTAATGTCTGAATTTCTGGTTCAATGGCCCCTTAAGGTGCCAACTCTTGTGCCAAAGATGAATAGAAGCTACACCCCCAACCCTTAAATTGTGTTGGAGGCCTTGTTAGCCTTCTTAACAAAGAACAACTTATGAGGAATTTCGAAGGATGTGGATATTAAGTACAATCTAATCCAAGCAATCCAAATTGAACCTGCTTGAGTAAAAAAGTCTTCTTTCTCTTCTCCTAACATGTCCCAAGAAATTGACTCCAGCTGCTTTTTCACTTTACCAGTCCATAACAAAGCATTTAAGTTTCGCTCAATCATCTTGATAACTTTCTTAAGCAAAACAAAAGTACCATGCTACAAAACTTGGATGCTAAATAAAACTGATTATCGCATAGTGGGTTGCTAAATAACACCTATTACCATATTTAAGTAAATTGTGTGATTTAAAGTACAAATAGAAAATCTTTTGAGTTGGCGGTTTATTGCATAGTAGGTTGGAGAAACTTTTCTTCGAACTAGTTTGGATGAAAATTGTCCATTTTCTTTTACACCGCCCAAATGGTAAATGACCAGAGCTGGTTTAAACTTTATAAGCACACATACTGAGTGAGCACAGGGCCGGCCCCGGTACTAGATTGTTGAGAGCACTAGAGCAGTGCTTTATATTCTGACCTACATTTCTGTTGCGGCTTGCCAGACCACACAAAACCTGCCTTAAAAATAATTTTTTGCATAAGCTTTCATTCACAAAAACAGAAATGCAAGCACATCGGCATCCTTCTTGCTATGCTTAAAAACGAACCAAAAAATAAAAAACAGATTATGGGAAAGAGTACATTTTGGGGTTCTTACTTCGATAGAATAAATGAGCTTGTTCATGAGCTTACAGTTTTGTTCTTAGATACATAAAGCTCACATCTAGCTCAGGTTGAGCATGGGTAAGTGGGTATCATAACTCAACTGGAGATCAAACCATTGTATTTTTTAACAAACCCAAGCTTGAGCTTATTTGCAGGCTTGCAACCCTATCCGATGGCAGTAAATGCACATCTGTACTAGATAAACAGATACTATTCTCCACTTACTAGGTATTATATGAAGATAACCACCAGAAGCTACATAACAGCTATATACATTACCAAGTGCATACATGGTTGAATTCATCACAACATTAAGCTCCACAATCTATAAAACACACAGAACTTAATGACAGCATTTAGATCATCTTGTATTGCGTCAAAAGGAAAATCAATCAATAAACCAGAACCATCAATGATGGCCATAAAGTAAATTGAGGAAAGGAAAATGCATTTGGCATAGATGAACATATCAAAAACGCAATTTTATTACGTAAGTTATAAACATTGTCATACTTCTAGGACAGGGAAAAAAACCCATGCTCTTCAACAAAACATCCAAAACAGTTTCCTAAATTCTTAATGACTGGATCTTAAGAAAGTTCAAATGATATGATCTTAGATACATAAAGAAACAACTTCAGAGTGATAAACCAACAATTTGTCCAAATCCGTGACCTCGTCATGCTGTTATGCCATGTCATGAGACCCTGCAAACATAAAAGCCAAAAAATGAAAATTTATGATTGGATGTTTTATGATAATATTTGATCTGTCACACCGACAGTTTTAAGGGTTTTTTTTTTGGCATACAGCCTCCTAAAGATGAATCCAATTCACAGTGTTTGTCATGATATGTAATGAAAAACATTGAAACAATTGCCAATGTAACCCATAATTTTTACATGTGAATCAGAACGAAGCACGCAAGCTAATTAAAATTTCTATTCAAGTATTAGAAATTCATACAAGAGTCATATATACAAAGCAACAACCAAGGTTAAATACATTTATAGAGGATAGTCTTACTTTTCTGATGTCAAGTCAGGCCTGCAACAAGAAAATGTAATTCCTCCACAGTCAAATTGAATAGTCTCAGCAAATTTTATTAAGCTATAATAAACAAATATCACTAAGTTTTTAATTATCAAAAGAATGTATTTGGGAGCAAAAGTGGCAACCCCCAGATCAGAATTTTTACAAGTTAAATTTTGCAATAGGCAAACACAAGGTTGATAACCAGTGGGGGAATAGGTGCTGTTATTAGAGATGGAGAAGGCATGCTTCTAGCTGCCTTTTGTGACAAATTGAAGTCATCAATACAACAAAATCTCATACAACTCCTAGCTGTCCATAAGACTCATATTTTAAGCATTGAGGCTGGCTTTTGGAAGCTGCAAGTTGAATGTGAAGATCCAAAAAATTTTCGGGCTCTTACAATAGACAGAGATGATCTCTCAGAGTTTGGTTTGCTTCTTGATGATGTTAAAGACTCACTGAGCAGACTTCTAGTTGTCTCTCTAATTCCTATTAGCAAATCAGTCAAGCATGCATCTCCTGTTTTAGCTAAGCATGCTCAAGCCACTGAGGGACCTCTCCTTTGGATTGAGGATTGTCCTCCTTGCCTATAGAACATTGTATATTCTGATTCTCATTAATAAATTCTTCCTGCCGTTTTCAACTCAGAAAAGAAAAGAAAAAAAGAATGTCCTACTTTTCTAAATTTGAAGCATCATATAACTCCTTGTTTGTTGTTTTATCCTAACTGATTGTCCTTAATTCCATTTTAAACAACACAAAGGTTTCAAACATATAAAACAGAAGCAGGTCAACCCCATAGTTAAACACTGAATCACTTAAAAACAGGCTAAATAACTTAAAAACAGGTCAACCAACAGAAACTTATGCATTGTAAAAAACAGGCTAAATTTTTTTATAATATCTTTTCAAGCAATGATTTAAAGCAAGTCTATTTCAAGACTATAATGTATTAAAAAAAAACTTCTAAAGAATATATAAATTACATTATTAAAAAAAATTATAACTAAGGCTACTGCTAACCTCTGATAAAAAGAAGGAAATGAGCAATGATAATGTGGAAGAACCATTCCATCTAGAGGGAGAAGTGACTTCAATAATAGCTCAACTGGTTTCCCAAATGCATACATACATACTGACCTAACTATGTTTAAGTATATTTATTAATCAATTGAACATTGGACTTAATGTATAGAAGCTCAAAACTCAAAGCCCTAGGGTCTAGGCACTTCACTTGGCAGAAGCAAAGCAAAAGCAAAGTTCATTGCTTGATCTTGAAGGAAATGACATGCACCATTGATTTATCATACAAACACATTATTCTTAAGGTGATATACTACACAAGCAATTTTTTGCTTACATGCCAATGCAATTCTAAATTATCATGAGAAAATGCTAAGATTACAACTATTTTTACTACTTACAAACTGAAATGACAATGAATGTAATAATCAGCAAAATATCATAATGTACGAATTTCTTGTGTTTAAAAGTTAAATACATCAGTTTGTATGGCTTATCACATTAGCAATTATAGTAAAACAATGAAAACACGATAATGATAAGAATGAATATACCTTTACTCTCAACGGTTGGCATTGAGAGCCATCAGAATCTGCTGGCCACCGGGCAAGTAAGCGACATTCGGGGACTTGGCGAGAGTCGCGGCATTCTCCCTCATGGCCTCAATCTTCCTGAGCTCAATGAGTCCAGTTCCAGCCTTCTCAGTAGCCTCCGAAATCATCTTCGCCGACTCGCTCTCTCCTTCGGCCCTAATGATCGCGGCACGCCTCTCCTGCTCCGCCTTCGCCACCACAAACTTCGACCTCTCCGCCTCCTGCTGCGCCACCTGCTTCTGCTCAACGGCGCGCGAGAACTCAGCGCCGTAAGACAAGTGCGTGATCGCCACGTCATCGAGCACGATGTTGAAGTTCTTGGCGCGCTCGGTGAGTCCGTTCCGTACAAGCGCCGAGACCTGCGGACGCTCGGTGAGTAGCTGATCGGCGTTGAACTGAGCCACCACGGCCTTCAACACCTCGTTTCCGATCGAAGGGAGGACCTTCTCGTCGTACTCGAGACCTAGGGTTTGGACGATCTCGGGGAGGCGCGTGACCTCGGGACGCGAGAGAACGCGTAGGGTTAAGTTGACCATCTGGAGATCCTTAGTACCGGAGACGGAAGAGAAAGTGTGGGGCTTTGTGCGAATATCGAAGATGAAAGGCTTCTGGAGCCATGGGATGAGGAAGTGAGTACCTTCGCCGACGGTCTCGTCGAGAATTCCACGGACACGGTCGAAAATGACGGCGCGCTGGCCACCGTCGACGGTGTAGAGAGATGAGCTGAGAGCGGTGGTGGCGGCGCCGAGTCCCAAAGCGGCGCGTGCGATGTTGGTCAGTAAAGAAACGGCTTGGTTACTACCCATGGTTGAGTGAGTGAGTGGGTGTGGGTTTGTTAGGGTTTTTGGTATTGGGACAGTGAGAATTTTTAAGCGGCTGAAGGTGAAGAAGGGTTTTAGGAAATGGGTGGGGTTTAGGAAATGGGTATATGTATTCGATGCTTTGCTTGGGCAAAGGGAAAAGAGTGAAACACTTCACTTCGACTACTTGAGCATAACTTGGGCTGTAGTTATTTGGGCCAGTTCGTATTTTCTCTCTTTTTTTTGTTTTTGGGAGTATTTTTTCTTTGTTATTCTTTAATAATCAATAAATTAGTTCCTACAAACGTAAAAAATATTGTGTTCATAGTTTTTTTACAATAGATACTTTATTATTTTTATTAAAAGAAATAAGATTTTATTGGTGTTGGGGGCAAAAAAGTTTTTCCTTCCGACAAATGAGATTTTTGTTGGGTTGGAAGTCTAAACCGAAACTCAACGATAGGCTTGAAGCACGGCCCAAAGGCTTACGATGAAGATCCGAAAAATTCACCCTATTTTATGCTTTGGGCTTAGGTTGGGATTGACAAGGATGGCTCATAAACAATTCCTACAGCAAACATGTCAGCTTGATTAAAAAGCATTCTGCAGAAAATAGCCCAGCAGTAAAATATTTTTGCAATAAAATATCCTAGCGGTAAAGTATCCCAACGGTAAACTGTTCCAGTGTTAAGCTGTCCCAGCAATAAAATAAGACAGAACAGAATAAATCTCCAGCTGTTAGCTATTTCACAAATTAAGGAAAGTATTTACATTTTCAAACTCATCATCCATCGGTTCTAGAGAAGAGTCCTCTAATACAATAATATGAGAGAAAAATTCTATAATAACAGTTAAATCATAACCTTCAATAGTGAATGAGTAAATAAATATTATAGAGTCCATTATGACAAATAATGAGAAAACTTAGTGTGAGATGAAAGGAGAGAGAGAGATTCCAGCTAGTGCAGCAAGATCATTATGGTGTCAAGGTATGCTAATTGGTATGGTATAAGTAGTGAGTAATGAGGGACAATTTAGGTAGTATGAGTGGTGAGAGAGTGTGTGTAGTGAAGCTGTTGGAACTTTCTGCTGGGGACAGGTAAGAGCTTGTAAGTAGAGATGTGAGGGACGTTTATGAGCTATAGGTTGAAGAGCTTAGTTTCTAAGTTTGAAACTAAGAGTTTCAGAGATTCAAAACCTCACTAAGAATTATCAGAGAATTAAGGAGAAGAGGGTAGAGAAGCTTTTCAAACTTTGTATCTCTTAGTGTTGTTTGGTCTCCGTTGGAGTGTTGATGGAGAGTTTCCATTTTATAGTTGAGTTTTAGGGGGTGATTAGCAAATAATCTTTGCTAAATCAGCCTCAATCTTCAGAAAATCCTTAGAGAATCGTTCCTAGAATTTGGGTCAAGAGTGGTAAGCTTAGCTTTTACAATGTTCTTACTGTTTTGGGAAATAACAGTTGGGGTTCTAACTTGGTATTAAATTTTGATTTGTCCTCAGCAAATGGGATTAAGGCATAGGTTAGGCTAATGATCTTGTTTTTGCTACACTAGAATCAGAGCTCCCTAGGGCAGATTGTATTACCCCAAGGTAGGTGTCAATCTTGGAGCCCTTTGCTGGGAACTCTGCTGGGATTCCTTTGGTGCCCTCCAAACCACATTTCCCTAAGTTTCCCTATTTGAGTTCGTGTGCTTGGTCCATGAACCAAAAAGCACATGTTTTTGGCAAGATAATGAGTCATTTTCAAGTTGTTGCAAGAGCCTTCATGGTCTGGTTATGGTTGCCCTCAGCCCTTGACCAAATAGGTTGGAGAAGAAAGGAGAGACAGCTGGCTAACTGCTTCCCAGCTTTATGTCATGTCTTCTCAGCTTTGTGTCACATGATAAATGATGAGAATTCAGCTTCTCAAAGAAGGGTTTAACCCTTGCTGGACACGTGTCCACTTTTGATATGATTGGACAAGTTATAGCTAATAGCAATAGGCCCCAGCTGTCAGGTTGTGCTGCAATTTGGTTGATTAGCTCACGTGAGTTTCAACTGCTGGATTTGCTGTGAGCTGGGCTAGGTTAGCTGAGCTTCGTAATTGAGCTTGTTTGGGCTTGGTTATTCCTACAAAATCAAAAGTTTTGCCATGGGTGATGCATATGGGCTTTCATAAACTTTATGAGAGAAGTGTTTTTGGGAATGAGCAATTGTATTTCCATGAGTTAGGGATTTTGCATGTGAAAATATGTTTTTGCCAAAGGAATAATTTTGGGCTTTAAGCATAAGGTGATTACTTTTGCCAAAATGGTATTTGGGCTTTATAAATATATGCCAAAATAGTTTTTGGGCCTTGTAAAATAAGTGCCAAAATAGTTTTGAGATTTGTAAAATAGGTGCCAAATTAGTATTTGGACTTTATAAAATAGGTGCCAAATTAGTATTTGGGTCTTATAAAATAGATGCCAAATTGCTACTTGGACTTTGTAAAATAAGTGTCAAAATAGTTTTTGGGCTCCATAAAATAAGTGCCAAAATAGTTTTTGGATTTTGTAAGATAAGTGCCAAATTAGTATTTGGGCTTTCTAAAATAGGTGCCAAATTAGTATTTGAGCTTTATAAAGTAAGTGCCAAAATAGTTTTTGGGGTTTGTAAAGTAAGTGCCAAATTAGTATTTGGGGTTTGTAAAGTAGGTGCCAAATTAGTATTTGGGCTTTGTAAAGTAAGTGCCAAATTAGTATTTGAGCTTTTTAAAAATAAGTAGAGATTTTGTAAAAATATTGCCGTGTAGCAACGGACTTAGTAAGATTGCCGTGTAGCAACAGGCTTTGTAAAGGTGCCGTGTAGCAACGGGCTTTAGAAGTGCCGTGTAGCAACGGGTTTTAGAAGTGTCGTGTAATAATGAGCTTTGTAAAGAGTTTTATTGGGTTTTTTGGGTTTTGCCCACAAGTTAAATGATTTTGGGCTTTTTTTGTGGAGGAAGTATAATTTTGTGGCCTAATTTTGATAATAATGTGATGAGTATTTTTATGAAAACCCAAGTTGGATAATATGTGGGACATAATGGGTAATATTTGTGATAGGGCCCAAGGTAATTTGTGGGGCTTACATAGGGAATATTTGTGGGAGCTTAAGAACATGGAGAATATTTGGGTAATATGTGAGAAATATTTATGTGGGCTCAAAATAATTTGTGGGCTTATGTGAGTATTTTTGTGAGTGGGCTAATAAAATTAGGGCCCAAATATTTGCACCTCAACAATTGGTAGAGTTTTAGTGCACAAAAGCATTAGACCCAATTCAATTACTTATTAGTGTGTGACATTATATACAGATTAAAATTTGTGAAAAAAAATCACCATATAATAAGTTCTTTCCAAAAATGACGATGATTCTTGATTTCAAATGACACGGCATAATGTGCATCTTTAAATTGTTAAAATAGTGAATATACACTTTGCTATTTTTGTTTCTCAAATTTTTTTTCTATTTTAAAAACAAATAAAGACATGTCTTTAAATTGATAAAAAGGAGAATATAACCTCTGCTAAAAAAAATTTGATTTTAAACAACACAACACAATGCGCATCTTTAAATTGATAAAAAAAAAAAAAAAGGTTAATATTCACTTTGCTATTTTTGTTTCTCTAGAAATTTTTTTTGTTATTTTAAAAACAAAAAAAGACATACCTATTTGTAGTCAAATCTACTTTACTTTATTCTCTTCCTCCCCCCTCAATTCAAACTAGCCATAAATTGATAAAAAGGTTAATATTTGCTTTACAATTTTTGTTTCTAATGAAAAAAATTGCAATTTTAAAAACAAATAAAGAAATAAAGCCCACTGGTGGATTTCGGCCCTAATTGTAAGAATGATGAAGATGGCCCAACGTTAAGATAAAGAACTTAGTTTTAGAGTTGGGCTTTTAGCAATGGCCCAAAAAATAGTAAGAGCAGAACTTTCTTGTCCCTTTGTCCATTTCTCCTTCAACAAATCGCAGTGCCTGCCTGCCATTTTTGGGTCTCAGAGAAACCCTATCGCAGAAGAAGCTTCTTATCAAAAAGCAGGGGCCACCATATTGAATTCGAATCTTCGAATTCTCGAACCAGGTATTTTTTCATATTGAAATTTTCTGAATTCCCTCACCGTTTGAGAAAAATGGTAGTAGATCTAAAATTACAAGCTTCTCAAAATTATTTGATTTGCCTCTGATTTCTCCAGCTAACCAAACGGTGCGCTTAAGCTGCGGTAACGTTAGAGTGTCATTTTCGTAGTTTAGGGGTCTTTAGGAGTTCACAATCACAAGTACTAATGGTATTCATTGGATACTAGAAGTTGTACTTAGGTTGCGTTTGTATAAACTATTGCAAAACAGTGTTTTGGAGTTTAGAATGAGCGTTTACGAAGAGTTGCTGTTGTGAAAACAGAGTTTTGGGGTTTTAAAAACGCTCTTTTAGTCTCCCAAAAACAACTAACCAAACGGAGCCTTACAGTCATACTAAACTCATGCTTAATTCCTAGTTATCTAACGTTTTAATCTAAAATTTGTTTGTTTTGTATACTTTGCGATTGACATTTGCTATGAATGGCATTTGCTATTAATGATCAGTGAGGTAAAAGAAGAGCTTAAATAACATTAAAAAAAAAAAAAAGACATATTAATTAAGGATGTTTGAAGGTGACAAAGAGTATATGGTTTTGGATGCAATAGGATTGAATGGCAAAGAAAAAGATACTAGTGGTGGACCTGATTAATCTATTGAGAATCCGTAGCCAACCCAAAATGTTTTGGGATTAAAGCTTTGTTATTGTCGTTATCTGGTAGTTGTTGGAGATAGATAAGAATTTTTTAGGATTTTTATAATCCTGTTTTTTTTTTTTTTTTTGGGTAAGTTGTTCAATGAGGAAACTGAATTGGTGCTATTCTAATTCCTTATTTTCTTGAATCGGTTATGTTACACTCAAGCTGTTTGATGATTTTAATACAAGGAACTACCAGGAGGTTTTAGTTTGGCTTGTGATCCTTTAGCAATATAGAGGGTAAAGTTGAGTTTGAATGTGTTTGTGAATGTTGAATTGAAGTTTAATGCTGAACAAGATTGAGTACTTTAGAATGTTAGGAGTTGCAAAAGATTAGTAGAAGAGAAGCTTTGTGATATACAGTTCCATTTTATGATTGCGATTATTGACTTGAGGGATTATTTTAGATACGTGAGAATTAAGAATTACTGACAATCTGTTCATGTTCTTGTTTTAACAAAGCATTTGATGTTACTGGCCAAAAAATAATTCTAACTCTGGATGTTGGGACTCACATGCTTTTGCTTCATTTGGTAGTCTACAAGCTTAGTTTTGTTGAATGAGCACTAGCATTTTAATTTTTAGATATAACCCTGTAAGAGAAAGGTAGATTTTTTTCTTTTTGGGGGTATAAGTAATGGAATTTTATTGAGGAAAAGGAGCTACCTCATGTACAAATGAAATACACAAAGTAGTCCTAGAGAGATACAATAAATGGAAGTTAAAGTCTAAAAGGAAGAGAAATAGTTAATACTACATTAGAACATATCTTTCTTATTAAAAAAAACAATAGCATGTATCTCATTATGGCCCAAACATGGGACCATTCAAAAAATTATTGGTCAAATATTGTCTTTCTGTCATATGGTTGAATGAATTGCTCTAACATGTAACCATTCCTGGTCTGTGCTTAGCTTCCCTTGCAAATTAACTTTAGAAGGATATAATCTGTTGACCAACATACATTCATGCAGGAGATGGAGGAACTTGGAAACTAGTAAATCCATGTAAAATTGATAGTGTTAGGGTATAAATCCCAGTTTTCCTGTGAAGAAACAATTTCTTCCTATATTCATTAACATTGATGTGACACAGGTTAAAGTTATGGCAATGAACCATGTCAGATTGATTAGAAGCATTGCCATTACCAGGGAGGCAATGGGGGTGGTAAGCCGACGAACATATTCCAGTGGTAAAGCAAAGAAGGGCTCGAAAGGGAGTGCAGCCAGTGATGCACCAAAAGAATCAATTCTTAGCAAAGAAGTCAAGTCTACTACAGTGGTTGGTGCCAATATCCTCAAGGATGGGGCAGATCCCAAGATCCTACCTGATTCTGAATACCCTGATTGGCTATGGCATTTGATCGATAAAAAAACAGCATTGAGTGAATTAAGGAGGAAGAACACTGAAACCCTCCCTTATGAAGATCTCAAACGCTTTGTTAAGCTGGACAACCGAGCAAGGATCAAGGAAAACAACTCCCTTAAGGCCAAGAACTAAACTAAAATCTGTTAGAGGCATCATTTATTTGTCAAGTCTGGTTCATTTTCATCTTCTGGGATTCTGTTGGGTGATTGATTTGCATGTGTGGAAATGATCAAATGGGATCGGAACAGAGAAGAAATGATTTAGAATTTCTCTGTAGCTTTGAACACTTTTTTCTCCACTTTTTAGATTTATCATGTTTAATGATGCAGAAAAGATTTGATATGTTGTCACTAGCATTGTGGCAGAGCCCTACCATGGCGTTATCTTTTGCTTAACATTATAATTGGACTAGGTTGTACAGTCACTTTGTACCTTTTTTTTTTTATTGACCCTGAGTTCCTATTAATTTCCCTCATTGTAGGGATTTGTTGTTCATTACTACTTTGACTGTTTGACGGAATGATGTAATTATGGTAACAATCTTCCAGATGTGCAATATAGGGGGGAATGCCTTAAATCAAATCGTTAATAGGACCTCCAACATGATATTTTAGTTTTACAACATTATGCATGCTATAGACTTGGGGCTGGGGATTGTGGAGATGGACCCCATTTAGACAGGTGATTCTTTACTTTGAGAGGTGGCACTATGTGAAACCTAGTTGTGGGAATTAACTATTAAATTAGATTTTCTATAGGTTCCATTAGATGTTGGTTCATGGTTCCTCTCTGGTTGCTATGCAAAGGACGTATTATCCTACTTTTCAATTTACATTGCATCTTGTGGGCATTTTTCCCCAAAGTTAAGATACATTTTCTATAGGGTCCATTAGATGTTGGATCCCCAACTGCTTGTGCGGCAAGGATGCAACAATATAAGGTGCTGACATTGAGTGTGCTTAAGGCATTATTGGATTTTATACATGGAAGATGTTGGGTTTAATACAGACTATTATATATACTATTTATTGCATCACTCTGTTGGGAGTTGGGACCTGAGTTTTGGTATTGCAATTGAACTTCATAGGTGGAAGCCACATCCTCTTGTCCCCTCTTAGCAATGGTGGGGGATTGGAGTTTATCCTTAGAATCTCTTTCTTTTTTCACTTTTCCTCGTATCATTGAGTTGGTGACTGGGTGGTCCAGCCCTTCCTATCAAGTAAACTTGATGAACCTATCTTTCCATATTGCATGAACTAAGGACATATCGACACATTGACATTTTTTTTTTTTTTGATAAGGACATTACATTTGTCAATCTTTATCATCTTATAATCGATATGAATTGGTTTTGGTGGTCCTGATTTCTTGCCTTCTTGGTACTCCTATGAACTATTGTAGTGCGGCATGGCTTGCAAGTTACAACCCTACCCTCTAGCCCACCATGATGGTGTAGTGTTGGGACTGAACTATGCGCTACAATAGAGATTGTCATGCCTTTCTTCGAGCCATGTGAATATTAAAGTGGGAAAGAGACTGGTGGAAGCAGAAGAAAAGAAAAGCAAGAAAATGATAGAAGCAGGGAACCAACACATGCATTATTATTGTTAAAGCAGGTATCCCACCCTCTATTATGGCTTTTGATGCAGGTACTGCAAAAAGTAAAGCTGCCTCTCACATGTCATCCTTTTCTTTTCTTTTTTGGTCAAAAAATTTATTTTAGAGTTTGTACCTTCTAGTTACAGGGCTTTTAAAGAGCCAAAATAGCACCACTCACCAATCTGCAAGGTACAAGCCCCCAATATAAAAGCTCGAACAGAGTAGCAAATCCAGCTAGCTTCCTCATTGAGTATGTCATACTTGATTTGCAGAGGTTTGGAAGCATTAGTGGACGACACATGCCAAACACGGGGTTAATATGTCACCTAACATCTTTAGTTCCGAAAGGGGTAGATGAGCTAACTAATTGGACAAATTCTTATAGTTGGGTCCCAAAACGTGCTAATCAATTGAGCTATAAAACTTGCTACAAAACTCGTGGTATTACACTTTAAGAGTTAAACGTAAATAACATTTAAAATTAATTAGAGAGCCCAAAAAAAAAAAAAAAAAAAAAAATTAGAGAGGGCAAGCACGTTATTTTTCTCTACTTGATATATTTTTTGGGGGGATGAATCATACACGTATGTAGATCTTAAAACTCATGATGTTGCCCTTCATCTACTTCTTAAGGGAGAAGAATTGTTCTTGGAGACAAAGTTTGGCAAATTTTTTGCGAAGATTTGGTGCTACAACCAAAGCCATGGATAGGGTGTCCTTGAAAAGTTTATCTGACCACATGGCTTCCTTTTTTCAAGATTTGAAGCACCACGATGCAAATTGCATCATTCATGCGTATCAGCTTTAATGCATCTCTCATGAATTGTTTTTCAATTTTATATTTTCTACTCACATGCACATTTTAATTAGCAACTTTGCCATGGGCAACTTATCTCACAATCTGTTGAGATGGAAACTTGTGAATGGTAGACAAATCACTTTCACAAGAATCACCGTCAACACCACTCTTATTTTGACACCGTTCACAATCTACCATTTCAACAAGTTGTAAAAAAAGTTGATGAATAAGTTTGGTCGATGGACGTATTCTTTAACCAATTATGCTGTTTTTGGGGGTGGGGCAAGGATTTTACTATGGATTGGACGTGATATGGATTGAATCTTAATACGCAATGCTGCAGGAATGGTTGTGTTTCCTTATAAGAAGGAATAATTGGAAAGATAAAAGTGTTCTTTGGTGGGTGCTTGAGAGAACTCATTTCATCTTGAAGTGGCCCTGGTTTGTCTTGGTAAATATCTAGTACCTATGAAAAGAACTAACTACCAAATGAAAATCTCAATATATCAACTTCTGAAAATAGGGGGAGAAAAGTTGATTGAACTAGCAAAATTATCATTTAATGTGACAGTCCAAAGGTGCTTTGCACCACCCACTACTTGTGCTACATTATTACCATATCAATGAAAAGAGTTGCTCTTTCTGTGGCCTAATCTTGCAGCATCCCAGCCACATTAACACACAAAAATTGGGTAGTTTGTGCTGAAAATATATCTGTTTGAAGTGATAAATGGTTTGAAAAAAAATTCTGGATAGCAGCTAGAAGGATTGCACGACCTTGGACTCCAAGGCTCTAAGCTGTTGCAAGGTTCAGCACTTTACTGTTTATAAATGTGAAGCAATACTTGGGTTAAGTTAAGTCACTGCTCATATCTTAAGTTATAATTTTTTTAGGTCCAAAAGCTGTAAGTTAAAAGAAATCTGAGAATTATATAATGATGTTTCAGATCAATTCAGATTGAAAGAGAAACACTTTTTTGGTTGAGTACTTGAATGGGACAAGCTCCAGCATGTGGACCCAAGAGTTCAACCATCACTTTAACCACGCGTGGCAAATTATCCAAAGGCTAAAAATTAATTAAGAAAGTTGTAACTTGTAAGGGTCATTAAGCATTTGATAATATGATAAGCTGGGTTAAAACTTCTCCAAAACTTAAAGGCATCCTGCTAAGCTTTCCTATAATTACTCCAAAATCCTTCTTCTTCTTCTTTTTTTTTTTTTTCTTTCTGAAAGTTGTACTACAACATCTTCATGTTTCTGCACAGTGAAAGTTTCAATCAACTGACTCAGCTTGCGACCTCTATCATCACTACAACCAACCAATATAAGTGAAAATTATCCTCTCTCCCTCTCGTGTATATATATATTCTTAATTAAATTATCTTTTAGGGTGACCATCATTGTCTGTCTCTCTAAACTGCACTTTTACTGTTCAAAAGGAATCTCACCTTAGGATATTATATATAACTTTCACTATTCAATTCAGTCCTCCCACTTTCACTAATCTTGCATCTTCTCAGTTTTGATACTAATGGAAGGACTGAATTGAATAAAGTTATAAGTCAGTAGACTAAATTAAACTTTAGACAAAGTTGAAGGGTGAAATTGGTAATTTAGTTTTAAAAAATAAAAGTTTAGGATCACAATATTTTTTCCCTTCGGACATGGTCAATTGTGATTGGTATATAATAAAAGTTGTGTCATTGGTGGACTAGGTGAAAGTGATATTATTTCGATCATAATAAGGTATACAAACAATTGTGAAAAAAGTTGTGGCCATAGCAATATTCTCTCTTTATTTTTTTCTTAAAAAAATGAAAAAGTTTTAGTATTTGCACTCCATTATGGAAATAATTAGTGTTTGACCTTGTAACTATATTGTTATTCTCCACCTTTGAGGGCCTATTTCTTTTTCTCTGGTTGCTTTGTGTGAGCAATGATGGCTGTTTCCTTTCACATATCATCTAGTTGATATTATTAATTCCAACTAACTAACCCGGCATCAAAACATACAAGGTATTATTTATTTTCACAAACTGTGCTTCTATTATCCTTCATTTCCTTTGCCAGAGTTGTAATTGGTTTTACTAAAGGTAGTTCGACAGCTTACACTACATTAAAACCATAAGGGGTCCTCTTCTGTTGTCTCCTTGTGTAAGCTTTAGTAAAGTTCTTTAATTCTTCATGTGTCTTTCTCGTTTTCTTAGGCTTGACTCTTTACTTATCTTGTTGTTAGTTGTCATATTTTGCTTCTTCTCATTTTGTTTGTTCTAACTTTATTCTGTTCCCTTCCCGCTCTTTTGCATAGAAGTGTTCTTTCTTAAATTTCTTTCTGATTACTTTGATCTTTTCCTTTTGTCTAGTTCTACTCTGCTCATTCACTCTGTATTTGCAACCTCTAAAAGTTCAATATGCTTGGTGAATACTGCCTGTCTCGTTGAATTGATTTTAGTTTTTTTCTGAAAAGAATTTGATTTAGCTCACATATAGGCTTTGATCTTTATCATCATATTCTACTAGTCTCTAGTTTCTCATCTTCCCAATGCCTCCAACATATTTTCCTCTTCGGTGGGAGAGCACTGGGGACCAATGGTGGTATGCTTCTCCAATTGATTGGGCAGCTGCTAATGGTCACTATGACTTGGTCCGGGAGCTGCTTCGCATTGATGGCAATCACCTTATCAAGCTTACCTCTTTACGCCGAATTCGAAGACTTGAAACTGTCTGGGATGATGAAGTCCAGTTTGATGATGTGGCCAAGTGTCGTTCTAAGGTTGCAAGAAGGCTTCTTGTTGAGTGTGAATCCAAGAGAGGGAAAAATTCACTCATTGGAGCTGGATATGGAGGATGGCTTATGTACACTGCTGCCTCAGCTGGGGACTTGGGCTTTGTTCAAGAACTTCTTGAAAGGAACCCTTTACTTGTTTTTGGGGAAGGAGAGTATGGTGTTACTGACATACTCTATGCAGCAGCCAGGAGTAAGAATTCTGAGGTTTTCAGGCTTCTTTTTGATTTTGCAGTCTCCCCAAGGTTTTTGACAGGTAAAGGTGGAGAAATGGTGGAGCACATTGGGGAAATCCCTTCAGTTTACAAGTGGGAGATGATGAACAGGGCTATTCATGCTGCTGCTAGAGGAGGAAATTTGAATGTTTTAAAGGAACTTCTTGCTGATTGCTCTGATATTTTGGCTTATAGAGATGTTCAGGGCTCAACTATCCTACATGCTGCAGCTGGGAGAGGGCAAGTTGAGGTGAGACTACTATAAGCTCATGGAAAACTGATCCTTTGTTTTTTGTTCTTGTGTACCTGTTTTTTGTTGCTCATACTTTACCATTACATAGAACTAAATTTTTTATTTTGCCATCTCCACACCCTCCCCCCCCCAAAAAAAAAACATTGGAAATAACTGAGTCACAATTGGGAAATCCTTTAATTAATTTTACTTTAGCAGTGATTCATTCACCTTAAATTACTGATTGTTCATTTACAATACCAATTTAAACATATGTAATCATGGAAGTGAAGCTTGAGCAACAGGGTATTAAATGCTTGAAAATAATCATATAAACTTTTAAAATGGCTTACAACTCTAAATACTCAGGCTTAATGGATAATACGAGTACGCTAATTGAAATCTAAGCCCCCTTTCTCAGGCTTCTGCTCATCCAAGTTTTGTTAAACCAGTAGGTCACCAATCATACTAGATATTCATCTCATGATGAGGTCAGGCCCTCATCTCCTTGAAAGCTATACTCGTCAGTTTTTGCCTAAAAGTGGTTTAAGATGCATGCCCCTTTTGTTGGATAAGAAAGGCTGCCCGAAACAGTTAACTTGTACAAAGTAAGACAATGACACAATACCATCTATAAAATGTTCACCGTGATCTGCATGGACCTTTTTATCTTAAAGTTAATTTGCTCCATAAAGTTATATCTTAGGTTGAAAACGAATCAGAAAAGAGTAAACTTGCAAATATAGATATCTCTTTTTCAGAGGCTCTTATGAACTACTGGTTCTAAAGTCCTGCTGCCTGACTCTTAATTAGTTTTCTATTAATATTTTATTGCTGTATGAAATAACCCTTGTAAACTTATTGATATCCAAAAACCTCTGATTTAAATTTACAATATTTCTCAAATATTGGTGTTAAGGCCCATATGGGGTTTTCACTTACATGCTGCAACTGTAGGATTTTTATTTTTATTTTTATTTTAAATCCAATTACTTGATAAATAAAAATCTTGACACCTTATTTAGCAAAAATAGAAGAAAAAAAATTGACATCTTGTTGTTAATGCAGGTAGTTAAGTATCTAATAGCATCCTATGATATCATCAACTCCACTGATCATCAGGGCAATACAGCATTTCATGTAGCTGCAAATAGGGGCCAATTAGCCGCAGTTGAAGTTCTAATTTCTGCGTCTCCTTCATCCATCTCTCTGAAAAACAATTCTGGAGAAACATTTCTCCATAAGGCTGTCTCCGGTTTCCAGACAGCTGCGTTTCGAAGACTGGACCGACAAATTGAGCTTATGAAGAAGTTGGTATATGGGAAGGTTTTCAATATGGAAGATGTCATCAATGCCAAAAATAATGATGGAAGGACTGCTCTTCACATGGCCATCATTGGGAATGTTCACTCTGACCTTGTGCAGCTTCTGATGACTTCTCCTTCAATCAATGTGAATGTCCATGATGTAGATGGCCTGACACCACTTGATTACCTTAGACAACAGCCACGTTCTGCATCATCAGATATGCTAATTAGGCAGTTAATTTCAGCTGGGGGAATGTTTGGCTCTCAGGATTATACTGCAAGAAGAGCCATTGCTTCTCGCATAAAGATGCAAGGTAATGGTGGCAGTCCGGGAACTTTGTTTAGAGTATCTGACACAGAAATATTCTTGTATACGGGCCTTGAGAATTCATCAGATGCAACTGCTGATCAGGGTAGTGCAGTAATGAGTTCATCTACAATTGAACTTAGTCCATATGACTCAACCAATGAGAACAATAAGGGACTAACTAGCAAGAAACCAGGCTCCATGAATACTGCAGCACAACGATTAAAAGCTGTCCTTCCATGGCCCCGGATGAAAGAAAAGAAAACTGAGAGATCCAAAAAATCAATTGATGAGGGTTCAGTTGAATCATATAAGAAATGCAACAGTTCAGATGAAGCTCCAACTCCTCTTCGAGAGAGATTTTCAAAGCCTTCATCACTTCCTAACAACAAACGGACACTTTCCGTCAGGAGCAACCAATCAAGTCCATCTGCGAAGAAAAGATTTGCTTCAGGGCTAGTACATGGTGTTATGCAGGCCGTGCCTCATATTTCTGTGCCACACCGTTCTCGATCAAGTTCATTTTCAAAATCATCACTTTCTTCACCTAATTCAGTAGATAAACAAAAAGGCATTTTTATTGAAGATGATGTGGCAGGACCATCTTCCTCAATCAACTATTTGATGATGAAACACCAAATTTGACCAAACAAGGCTCCAGTCATAGAAGGTCGAGGAGCCAATATTTCTGTTTTGGTGCATCAGGTCTATCTGTGAAAACCCCAATAAGCAGGCAGCGACAAGGTCAGAGTTTCAAGTGTCCTGTAGTTTCAGTAGCTTGATTCACTTGATGTCAACACTTGGGTATTGAAATGATACAGGCCCCTCAAATGCAGAAAGGAAGTAACTACTTGAAACCATGCCAACAAAAAAGAAATGCACTGACTTAGAAGAAGGATCAGACCAGTCCTCTAGCTGGTTCCTGAAGTTTAGAAATTATTAGCATGTTTCCTTTGTTTATGTCACTGTAACATGTTTGCTTGTTCAATATGTAGAAGTTATGTACTTGTTCTTCAATACTGGCTCCAGAATTATGCTTCATGCTGTATTGGAGCTGATTAGCAGAATACAAAATATAATATTCTGTATTAGCGTGTATTTATCTGTTATCCTTATCTTTTAGTCAGGTGAAAGGGCAATGGAGGAGGGAGGCAGGGAATTAGAAAGGCACAATGTGACATGCCTTTACAGTATGTAAAGGCTTGTGATTTAATGGATAGATAAACGTTCAATGTGCATCAGCTTAAAACAAAATCTAGGGAACCAAGTTTGTCAATGCCTTTAGACAATGATTAATTTAGCAGCTGAAGGAAAAAGAGAAAAAAAAAAAAAAATGCACGCGGGGGGGTGGGGTGGGAGGAGGGGGGATGTGTTCGGAGGCAGAGCTGTGTGATTACAGACAGATTTATGAGAATTAAAGAGCTTCTGAAGGAGCAAATACGGCCAAAATAATTGGAGCAAATACGGCCAAAATAATTCTTACAAAAGAGGCTTACATTCTTACTGATGATTTTTTGTTTGTGAAGTTCAATTTATCTTCTATCAGACAAGTAATCTTTGATGGTTCTAGGATAGTTCATGCACTCGTATGCTTGTCTTATACTTTATAGCATAATACAAGGCTTACAAGCTCAAAGAGAGAAACCATGGTGAATTGGAGCTGATTTATCCCACCATATTTTAAATAAAATTTCATCTGGCCAAAATGATCTAAATATTAATCCATATAAAGTTGTAACTTCTGGTAGCTAGGCAAACACATTGTTCAGGGAAACATGGATTGGCTGACTTACATAGTTACATGTCTAAAGTAATTTACATTATGCAGTTACTTGAGTAAAAGGACATGGAATTTTGAAGGCCTCTAAAAACCTTATCAAGTAAATCAATGTGATAATGTGATGGTTTTGATGCTCATCCAGCTAAAGCTATTCTTAAAATTCCCAAAAAATTTGCCGCAGTTTGCATTTCACATAAACAAAAAAAAATTTATTATACAAGACAATGTAACTTAGAATGTGCAATTAGCAAGTAAGAATGTAAGAACTTATCACTATTGCTGGCTGTCAATTTCGTAGTTTTGAATTAATAAAATCATATGCGTATTTGTTTAAGCTTGTAAGCTGATGAACTTATGTTTTTATCCAATTTATTTAACAATCTAAATAAGCTAATAAAAAAAAGCTAGCAATTTAAATAATAATAAAAAAGAAGAAAGAAAACTACTTGAAATGGCATGAAACAATAATGTTATATGATCATTAACATGTTTCAATTAATTAAAAATGGATCAGAGGCTTTTGAACTAACACAAAGGAAGTAAAAAATAAAATTTGTACATGTAAACCAATGGATCACGAGGAAACAGATGGCCAAAAAAGCTAGAACTTGGGGTATTTTGTTTTTGTGTTTCATTTTTAAACTGACTGTTTTCACTTTTTGCTGTCCTAGGCAGCACGTCCATTGGATCAAAACTTTCTTCTTCTTCTTCTTCTAATTCTTCTTTTTTTCCCCTATTAAAATTGTTCTCCCTATCATAGTTCCAATTCATTTCACAACTGTGGACACCAAATTGGTTACAGACTCGCTAGCCCAACTGATTTGCTCCATACTAATTTGAACTTGCCGTGAAAATACATTGGGCCTAAGGAAAGGATTTCTGTCGCTGGGCTTGACTTGCCCTCCTATCGGGTCCGCCCAATTATGCAGTTAGAATATAGTTTGACAAAAATAAAAGTGTCCAAAAAAAGTTATTTGGCTTTAGCCGCGTGCACACATGCATGTCATGACCCGATAGCGTGCCCACTAGCATGTCATAGCCTACGCAAAAGAAAGTGAATATAACAAAATATTACAATATTTTTAAAATATTTTTTAAGTTGTAATAAGTTATTGTAAACAGATTGTAATAATTTGTTGTGTTTGTAGAACAACTCAAGTAACATATAACAAACCTTTCAAAAAAAAGTAACATCTAACAAACACAATTTTTTATTTTTTTACGGAATAAATAGTGATATTTTCTATATCAAGGAATAATGTGAGCATCAAAGTACATACTATGAAGGTTTTATGATTGAAAAGAAATGTGATGCCACATATTCGATGCATATATGTTATAATCATCACTTTATATAGGTGGATATTCAATACATATAATCAACCTTTCACATACCCCATGTATGAGGATGGTTACATGTTTCGGATACATGATATACAACTCTCATGGCTGAAGAGTTGAAGATTCTTTTAACTAAATTACCTCTTCAACAAAATTTCTACAAACTTTAGCAAGGGAATGGTAACAAACCAAGTTTAGAATCAATTTATGAGCGTTTCTAAGAGAAGCGTATTAATTAGTGGCCCGTTTATGCTAGAATTTTTAATGTTACTGGATCAACAAATTTGATTACTCCCACTTATTTTAATCTCAAAAGTTTGGTTAACCCACAGATAACATAAAATTAAAACTAAAAATTGATAGAGTTATAATAAAGTGGAATAAATTTTTTATTTTATTTTTTTGTTAAAGCAAAGGTATTATAATCAAACATGTTATTCGTTCCTCATATTTTTTTTCCATGATCTTTGATACAAATTTTACAAGGAAACTTGAAAATTTTTTTTCTAGTACTCTTTTAATTGATCATTTAACAATATAAAATATATATTTTGTTAAGAATCGACCATTCAATAATCAATACCAGTGGCTTGGATTTTCTCGAGTTTCTAAAACCATCAACCTCATTGTAGACATTGTAATTGGTGGAAACTAGGACCACACCGTAGTCATTTTGAAGTACCATTTGAATGTGATAAATGATAATTACATTAATAACAACAAAAACTCAATTTTTTTTTGAGAAAGAGTTTCAACCTATGACGCTCGCTCCTGATAATAGCTTTTTATTATCAAACTGAGACACTAATCAGTTTTTGGTATAGGTGGGGATTGAACTCAGATCTCTTATTCAACTAGTAGAGACTTTACCAGTTGAGTTAGTTGAAAAAAAAAAAAAAAAAAAAAAAAACCTCAATTGGGTTAGCTTAATCTAGCAAATAAGTATTCAAGATTCTCTTTCTTCTTATCCATTAGGTAGCCCCAATTCTTGTTTAGATGCTCTAAATGGAAGGGAAGATAATGAGGGATTAAGAATTAAGAATTTAAGATACAATATAGGATAAGCCTCTCTTTTTCCTTCTTTTTTTGCCTTTTTTTTTTTGCCAAGTGATTAAGATACAAAGATAAGTAAATGAAGCTCCACAGGTACGTATATCCCATAAACCCAATTTACTTGTTTAGTATATTTCTTGTAATGATCCCAATTTACTCTTCGACAAGAAAAGAGGGTATAGTGGTAAATGAATTCTTGGTATATTAGTGTACATAATGAGGCAATTAGCTGCATTTGAATACTGAATATTTTTGCTTAATGCTCAAGGGTTTTTGCTGGTCCAACTCAAACCATCCATAACCTGACAAATCCATAGAAAAATATAACCAACAAATCCATAGACTTTCTTGCAACCATGTACAAGAATGTCATAACTTGGTACTAACTTCTGTAACGTTTCCGAGCAAATTCTCCTTTTTTAAAACACAGTTATTAGTTGCGTTGAATTGTATACATGCTCTTGAAAAGGACGGTGGAGATGTTTCCTTCGCTTATCCTGGCATCACATTTCCAAGTCTTTCAGTTTGAGGGATGATTAATAAATTAAATAATTATAATAATAATAATAATAATAATAATAATAAGATTGCTTGTTGTCATAGATTTGCCACCGCTGAGCATACATGTCAAGTGTTCGTAGAAAATAAAAGTGAGAGGAAGAAAAAGAGTGAAAATATAATGTTGTATTACTTTTTGATGAGATACAAAAAAGGTAGGGGGGGGGGGGGGGGGTTGGATGGCTTTTAAATTTTATTTTTAAAAAAAAAATTATCGAGGCCTCTTTTTGTGCCTATGCATATATTTCCACCAATTTAACCTTTTAATTTATTATAATCAATCAAAAGAAAATATTAGATGTGAATTTTAACAAATTCATAATTAGATAACATTTTCTTATTTATCTTTAAATTTGTAAAATTTTCAAAAAATAAAAAAATTAATAACTATGTCATCAATTAAATATTTAAATTTCAAGTTTTTGTAATCTAAAACTATGTATGAAAAATAAGTTTATAGATTAAATAATAAATAACATTCTATTGACATGAAATTGGACATACATGTTAAGAAGATAAAAGACATATAATCTAAAAATTACAATTTTAAATTATGTAGTCAAGTTAGTTTTTTTTTTAATGAGAATTATATTCATTGACTTTAACCAAGCCAGTAGTCAAAACATCTCCATTTCAAACTTGAATATAATAAAAGTTTGAGATAAGATCTATTTTTATATTTTATTTATCATGTTACTTTTTTATTCCTTTCATCGGTCATCACCATTCACCGACCGTGAATTTTTTTTTTTCGTACTTAAAAGTTAACATCATCCGTCTTTAGTTAGAACTTAGAACTAAGGAAAATGAGTAATCTCTTATTATTTGCGTTTTTTTTTTGGGGGGGCTAATAATATGCATTCTTTATTTCATTGTTACTAAATTTCTTTCCTCTCGCTTTCCATACTCTGTCAAACAATTACTAGGAATTATTCAAACCTGTAGTGTCACGGTGACTCTAATTGTCTAGCTCTCAATAGTCAATAGTGCAAAATTTTCAACATATGATGTCATTAGTTTGGAAACATATAAAACTAAATAAAAAAATTTTAAAAAAAACTTTCCAAAAATAAAATAAAAATTACACGAGTAATTCCAGTACCATGTAAAATTTTACAATTTCTATTACAACTATTCTATATGTCAAACTGTGATTAACTACTTGTTACTTTCACATAAATTCACTATTTTTTCTTTCCTATTTACAATTTAATACTTATAACATAATTTATGGCATTTTATATGTTCTAGAGTTTTAGATATTGCAACTCAAAAACAGTTTTTTTTTTGGGATAAGAGTACACCTCAAAAACTTAAGCCAATAGTGTAACTAAGGTTGCATTTATTAAATTATTCCGTGTTAAGATCAGCTTTCATACTCGCTGTCCATTCAGATATTTGACATTTTTGTATTTAGAGGTATGGACACAGATTTCAATATATCCGGATAACTCTTCTAACTCAAATAATTGAACAAACCGTGTCCGGGTACAATAGCCTGTTGACATTAAGCGTCAATAGTAAATTCTTTTGAATTTCTTGGATGGTGTTGAATAAATTTCCCTGAACGGTTCGATTATTTACCTCTGCCATTTATTAATTAATTATAACTGACTATATTATGACAAAAATATTGGGTAGCTGCTTGGTTCACAACCAATAGATTGAATAGCTGAATGCAAACCACATGTACATGGAGGATTTTTTCTTTTTTTCGAGGTGGATATGGACACTAGCAAGTAGCATTTAATGCTAATAAGCTAGCTTGGCTTGTAAGATCAAAGCTTGAGAATACCGACTAATTGGATCAAGATTGAATTTTATTTAATACTACGTTTAAATGGATTATGGAAAATTGTATTTTAAGTTTAAAATAAAGGCTTGTAAAAAATTAATAAAGTTATGATGAGTTGTGGTTATAAAATAGAGTTTTGAATTTTTAAAAAGTTATTTTAAACTCTCGCCTAATTAAATAGACTCATAGTAAAATTCCTAAACAATAAATATAGGTTAACAAAATTTTTAAGGGTTGATACTTGATGTTGCCTATTATGATTAGTACATAAAATATTATTATTAATAAATCATTGTAAAAGTGATGTTATTTAAATAACAGCTTATCAACACCTACAAGTGAAAAAAAGTTACATCTACAATATTTTTTACTAAACTAAGCCCTTGCGGGATAAACCAATTACTTGGTTAGTTTATTGTTTTTTGTCAATTGATTTGCTTTATTTATTTAACACATTAGTTATATTTCTTGCCTTCAAGTTTGGAAATTTTTTCCTTGTATACACATAACTTTTTAAGCAATGATGGAAATACTATAAAAGCATATATTTTTTGTCTTTTTGATTTTTTTTTTTTTAAGAATCAATTTTGTCTTTTTGGTTAGATATGAACGATTGGAATACAGGAATAAATTTGTAATTGAAAAAAAAAAAACTGTAGTCATACTTAACATTTTCAAGAAATAATAATTGGCATTAAAAAAATTGAGTGAAACGTGTGAGCCAACTTTGAATCAGCTAGCAGCCGTGCCGTGAGGAGCCATACCAGCCGTAAAATCATGTGCAAATTAATTAAGAATTCAGGTCCATTTTGTGCAAAAACATGGTGGGCACGTACATCGCCATACACATGGTCGACTTAAAAAATTCAAAAAGAGGCGAGGGTACCACAATAGCACTTGTGTTGACTAGCACCTCTTAAAGTCCAAGTCTTCGTGTGAAGCTTTTTCTGAATCTTCCAAGTTCTATCCTTTGTGGTGTAGCATGATTTCGTATGTTGATGAAAATGAAAGGCTTTGAGTGGGTGGGTGGGTTTGAAAATAGTACCCCCCCACCACTCGGTAGAGTAACTTGCACATTTCTGAAACAGTGATGGTTAAGTTAAATAACAACAATAATTCTAAGGACACATTCCTTTTGTCTCCGATCTTTTATGTGTGACTAATCGTGAGTGACAAAAGAAAAAATAATGGATTCACGTGAAAATGATAGATAATCAATCGAGTCTGCTCCATAAAATAATTGTGAAAAAAAAATGTGAGATAAAAATTGTTATCCTAAAATATCTCAAGTTAAGAGTCCCCCACACTCAAAAACAATTCGGGTGGGAAATGAACATGGAGGGAGGGTTCAATATGAACGCAAGTTATGGCCATGTGCGACCATTGACTATCAGTATTCAATACTGTCATTACATATACCTTTGATTGAAATTAAAATATTATAATTAATTAATTATATGTCGGCTCCATTTGACTGACAACGTTATGTTAGTACGAAATGAAATAATTAGATTCTTTTAAGGAAGTGAGATTCTAAATAGTTTTTTGATTCACAAAAACAGAAAAAAAAAAAAAAAAAATCTAAGGGGTGTTTGGCAGAATTATTTGAGATGAGATTTTTGTAATTTTTTTTTTGTAGTTTTTTGAAATATGTGTAGGTGAAAAAATGTGTAATATTGTTTAAAATGTAAAAATGTGAATTTGTGATAAGAAAACAAATAGCCTTTAAATAGTTACTATCTTAACAATTAATTTAACACAATTTTTTTTTTCATAACAGCTTTTATCATTTTTTTAAAGAGAATATTGTGATTGGTGCACAATAAAATCATATCAATGTACGGTCAAATGAAAGTAATATTATTAAGGCCATAAACAAACTGAACTGAATTAAGTATCAAAAGTTCAAACTTACTTATTTAATTTTATTTCAAACACGAGTCAAACTTGAACTCATCACCAAATAAGATTATATATTCAAACTTAGTTCATTTAATTGTAAAGCAAGCTCAAACTTGCTTATGAGCTACTGGTTAAATTATTACTTTTCTATTTATAATAAAATCAAGACTAAAATGTTTTTACCCGTTCACAAATCTATAAATCTTTACTATAAATTGATCGTTTATGTTATGAATAAACTAAAAATAATATTTTATATCATATGAACTATTTACAAACTTATACAAACCAATTTCAAGTTTATATAAAGATATTTTTAAACGTGTGTGTATATATATATATATATATATATATAATTTGAGCATTCATATTCACAAGTTACTTAATTAACTTATTATTTTTCTATTTATAATAAAATCATGACTAAAATGTTTTTACCCGTTCACAAATCTATGAATCTTTACTATAAATTGATCTTTTATGCTATGAATAAACTAAAAAAATAATTTTATATCATATGAACTAATTTACAAACTTATACAAACCAATTTCAAGTCTATATAAATATATTTTTAAACATGTGTGTGTGTGTATATATTTAGTTTGAGCATTCATGCTCACGAGCTACTTGATTAACTTAATATTTTTCTAATTATAATAAAACTATGACTAAAATGTTTTTAACCGTTCACAAATCTATGAATCTTTACTATAAATTGATCGCTTATGTTATGAATAAACTAAAAATAATAATTTTATATCATATGAACTAATTTACAAACTTATATAAACAAATTTCAAGTTTATATAAATATATTTTTAAACATGTGTGTGTGTATATATATATATATATATATATATATATAATTTGAGCATTCATGTTCACGAATTTGTTTATGAACACATTATTATATTTGAGTTTGACTCGTTTAATAATTAAGCCTAAAGTTGAGTTTAAGCTTAACTTGTTAATCAAACAAATGAACATAAATAAGTTTTTTTTTTTCAACTATTCATAAGAAATTTAGTTTATTTACAGTTTTAAATATTATAACAATCATAACTTATTATCTTAAAAAGTTGTGAAACCAAAAATTGTGTGGGGGCAAAAAATATAAAAAGAAGTCGACATGATCATTCATAGCTGACTGGAATTCGGGGCATTACCCGTGGAATCAAAGTTGGACAGCTAGAGGATAAAGAAAGAAATTATTATGAGAAAACTGGCAATATTAAAAGTGCAACACATTTGAGATGGCTGGTGAATGAAAGTTTTATTATTAGCCTTTTGTGGACTTCTCCTTTGAAATTTCATTGCATTGGTTTAAGATGGAAAAATCTTTGTGATATCAACATCATTTGGTACTGATCCGTATCACATTTGGACACACTTTGCATTAATGACTGAATTGACAACTTAGAACACCGAGTTGAATCAAAGGCTGCAGGATGTTTGCATTGACTATCATTTCTCATTAATTTTCTCTAACGTGATTATTCCAGCATTGTGTCTAGGTTTTTTAGTATTATTATTTTTTAAATGAATCTGGGGTACTGTACTGTTCCTGAATCACGTTATGATTTTAATAAGACATTGCACTTATTGTTGAAAATAAATATAAAAGTCTGATGGATATTTATATGATTTGAAATGGAAGTAGTAGATTCTAAAAAAAAAAACATAATTGAAAGTAGTACTGTACAAGCACTGGCGAGCCAGAGGGTACGAGGACCTGCCCTGACTCCTAATATTTTTTTTTTTATTAGTAGTCACATGAAGAAAGAAAAAAAAAAAGGAAGACTTCTAAATGTTGAAATTGAAAGTGACCAAATCACTTATTTCACTATTTTTTATATCATTATTTACACAATTTTATTATTTATGATATTTTTTACAGCATTTTATCTTTGAATGATGCTAGAGATATTACAAATTTTACTACTTATGTATTACGAATTGGCATGTCACTAATCACAAAAAATAATTTCAAACATTTATTCATTATATTTTTTAAGTAACACTAATCATATTTTTACTCCATCAATTTGTAAATCTTTTAGTTGTTATGAATTGATTGTTTTTGTTTATTTATTTTAATAATATGAAATATATTTATATTTGCTTACAATCGTTTATTTATTTTGTTATTATTGTTGATTAATATTTTTTAGATAAATTTCATTTTTAATATCGTCTTTTAATTTTGCCCCCTCTAGACTAAAATCCTAGCTCCATCACTGTGTACAAGTAATCTACTCAACAATATGAGCAAAAAAATCGAAGAAAGAAAAATTGCAAGCATATTATCCTTTTGAGTTATATAAGAACTCCCACTAGCTAATTGTAAATCATATAAGGTGTAAATCTTATCATTTTTGTTGAATATTAGGTACTATTGTGGACTTTGGAACAATGAAAACCTCAGTTGACCTTTCTGCTTTATGTTTCGTGCTTTTGATTTATGTGAAAATCACTTTTCCTGAGGGACAAAATGCAGTCAATGTTATGGAAAAATTTCAAATGCTTTGGTAGGAATCTAAAGCCTCCAACCTTTTTTTTTGCAGCAGCTCACACCAAGCAACGCAAGTCAACTCTCCAACGGCAACAAAACAAGCAATTATATTTAATAATGCTTCTTAATCTCATCAACTTGTGGGTTCTATTAATATACTTCATGATAAAATTTACTATTGATGTGAGAGTAGAAAAAACATCACTGTCCTGAGTATTGAATGATTTTACGTGATAAAATAGAGTAAAAGTGCGAATTGAATTAGTAAAATACCCTACGTATTTTAGTTTTACTCGACTCTAATTTCTAAGAAAAATTTTTTTTGTTTTCTTTCTTAGTTTCTTTCCAGTGAGAAAATTCTCAACTTTGCGGCGTGAAAGGGATAACACAAAAAGAGTGATAGGAAAATTCTTTTCCTTGTGATGATTTTCAACCCAACCAGGATCATCTTGCCTGTGTGTACGGGTCCTTCTTGATTATTCATTTCAATTATTATAATATATATCAACCATTCATATATAAAAATATTTCACAAAAAAATTAAGAATAATCAAAATCATTAAAATATCATACCCAAAAATTTATAGAAGTGGCATAGCATTTATCTTGCTGGCACATAACTGTTGTTGTATCTGCTAAATTGCCGCTTACGAAGTAAGAATAATAATAGATTCAACAAATAAATAAGATTCCGAATGATTTTGATTTAGATCCTATGTATCATATATATAGGACATCAAGTTGCTCCAATTGTCAGAAAGATGCGTTCATCACTAATTCCATTTACCTATCTGTATAGGTTAACAAATTACTTGATTTTCAAAGAAAAAACAAAAATAAAAAAACAAATTACTTGTCTATTCCTTAATTTTTGTCTCAGTCTCACTATATATATGTATGTATGTATGTATTCTTTTCTATTTTTTTTTTGGCTAAAAATAGCATCTCATTAAACTACGCACAATCAAATTAAACGATTCAAACCATTTAAATATTGATGTCACATTCTTTAAGAACATTGTCATCACATGGGATTCGAAAATAACAAATACTCCATCGTGCTAAGCATTTCTAGAGTGACAAAATTTAGAACAAATACTCCATCGTGCTAAGCATTTCTAGAGTGACAAAATTTAGAACAGATACTCCATCATGCTACGCATTTCTAGAGTGGCAAAAATTAGATAAATTTTTTATTTACAATTTATTAAATTGAAACACATAATTATATTGATCAATAAAGTATAAACAATATTGTTTGTTTTATAAGGACGATTAAATTTAATGCAATTCTATGTTTAAATTTAATTGAACAATATAATGTACTATAGCTAAGATACTGCACTTAAAAACAATATCTAAATATTATTTTTCTAGACATCTCTTTTATTTAGATACAAAAGAATTTCAACTTATATTTTTTTTCATTAAACCAATATATCAATTCACTTTTAGTATAAACATCATTCAAATTTCATATTTTTTATTCAGATAAATTGAGCTAAGGAAACCTTTCTCTCTCTCTTTTTTGAGAAGATGGATGTTAACCTAAGAAAAAATAATGGCAAATCATTAATAGGGCTAGTGCGTTATGATACACGGTTTTAATTTAACAATGGGGGAAAATAGGTAATTGGGTAAGCTAAAGGTTAATGCCAATACCATAAATCATAATGAAACTAAGAGTCTAAGAATTCCACAAAAAAAGCACGCGGTGGGCACGGTGGAAAAAATGGCCACTATCAATATATTATATACTGAGATAAGAGTAATTATGCAGTTTCATTGTGGGAACAGAGGTTTGATCACTGACATGTTAAATGGAAGGCAAAGAAAATTGGGAAAACAACGAATATAGACGAATATTAATGGGTTCTGTTCAAAGTATTCCATATTCAGTTCAAGTATATATGGTTGCAGCTGTTAAGACTTGAGAGTTACTATCATAACTGGTTTCCGAACCATTTATTTGTTACGATATTGATGTTTTCTAGTAAATTAGTTTTTTTTTTTTTTTTTATACAAGATAAAATTTCTACTCTAGCCTAATTTAAGTGTATATGTATGTGAAGCCCTTACCCCCACACTCTACAAGCATTTATACTTATAGAGTAACCACCGCACCAAGAAGGAGCGGTGGTGTCATTTTTCATAAAATACTTTCTATAAAACTTCCTCATTTTCATATATTTTATAGTAACTCTAAATAAGTTGAAAAACAATTTCTTAATTTTTCTTATTTTGCTTACCATGAAATAGAGTTATTTTTCAAAAAATAAATGAAAAACAATCTCTAAAAAATAAATCATACTTTTTCTATGGACTAAAAATAATTTTCTTTTGATTTATTTTTTCAGATGCTATCAAATAATGAAAATAATTAAAAATTATATTTACACAAGTTGTAAAAAGTTGTATAATATCCAAATTATCTTTACCATTACATCTACATAAAATATCAATAACCATCCATTTCAACCAAACACGTTAAATGTGTTGGATTATGAGTTGTACTACTTCACCTCAAAATCAATGGGCAATAAAAAAAATAAAAATTAACTCAAGACTTTTATGGCATTCAACATCATACCTCGTAGACATGGTTTTGGAACGATCTGTGACTTGAATTCATGACCTTAGCTCTGATATCATTTGTTGAACTGTGACTTGTGCCACCTCACCTCAAAACTTATTAATGATGAGGATGACATACTGTGACTTGTGCCACCTTGCCTCAAAACCCAACGCTCACCCAACGCCGACAAGCCTGGGTTTCTCTGGATTTCGTGGGTTTCATCGTCAAAGCCGTCGCTGCCTTCCTCAGCCCATTGCTTTGGTTTTTCGTCAATCCAAGCTTTGGGCATTTTTTTTTTCTTTTTGCATTGCGTGAATTTGATTTGTGCTGAGTGAATTTGTTGTTTTCTTTATCAGTGGGATTAAGCTACATGTCAAATTAAGTATTTATGCAGCAAATCGCCACGGTGGTGGCGGCAGCAGTGACAGAGATATCGGTTGTGGTAGTTGTTTATTGTAATAGATATATTATTTTATTGTGATATTTATATTATTTTATTATGTTGAAAGTTAAAATAGATCCACTGCTGCTGGATGTTTTATAAAATAAGTAGATAAAATAAATAAAGTAATATTTTATGGTGCCAAATTACTAAATTTTTAGCTCCAATACTGCGATGCTCTAAGTAATATAAATAGTTAAATACTCAATACCGTGGGTTTTTTTTTTTTGGGTTAATAAAATGTATAGTCATGGAAAGTATCACGTCGGTTCCTTTCTATTGTAATATAAATAGTAACACATCGTCTTACCCAGTCGCTAGATTTTAAAGTTTGGACGTGGCATAAAAGAAATCGATTATCACTATGTTACAACTTGCAAATACAACTTTTTTGATAATTTGATATTTCAAGATGCTTTTAAAATAAAAAATAAAAGAATTGATACATTTTTGACCGTTATCCTTTTTTTATAATTGGATATATATATATATTATGGATGTTATTTATATAAAAAAAAGTTACTCTCCTGCTGGAGTGTGGGCCGCCGGCTGAGGATTGTGTTTCATGGAAATTCCTGGACTGCATGTAAACATGTGAATCGCTATAAAAAAAATTTAAAACCGCATACAATATCACAACTATTCACACGTGGGGGAAAAAATAGTGAATATAAAAAATTACAGATAATTAGTTATAACCTAATGCATGGTATATATAATTGTGGCATTTTATATGGTATTAAAATTACTTATTTATTATAAAGGTCATTACTTCTTTTTTTTATTAAAAAAAGGAAAGAGAAAATCTAATATAATCGCTTCTCTCATGACTCTTTTGCCACAACTGTTATGTGGTAGAACGTGAATAACGATAAAAAAATAATAAATTTATAGATAATTGATATAGATAAATTTATAGATAATAGATAAATAATATGTGAGTTGTACTGCTTCACCTCAAAATCGGAAAAATTGTGAAAAAGACCGCTGGTCCTAAAGCTACTAATAAAAAAAAAAAAAAAAATTAATTCCTGCTTTTGTAGTGTAGATGAAAGTCTTTGCTCATCAAAAAAAAAGAAAAAAAAAAGTCTAACGAGTTTGATTAGTCAAACAACAAACACAAAAAAAAAAAAAAAAAAACGTCACTTTCAAGATTGTACGAGGCCCCTCTCTCTCTCTCTCTTAAGTCTCAAGTGCACAGCTATTCTTACACAGCTCTTCTTATGCATCATTTCCCTTTAAATACAGAGAGACCCATTTCGAATTCTAAGCTCAACTTGTTTTGAATTCATTCGCACCCTTTTGCCTCATCTCCTTCTTCGTCTATTTGCAATTCACCACAGTGCACAAAGCCATGGGAACTCAAGCTCCAACCGACCAAGACTCATATGCCGTTCTGAAGTTAGTCTCTTTCTCTCTCTCTCTCTCTCTCTCTCTCTCTCAAATTTCTGATACTTTAAATTTCCTTAGCTGTTGGACTTCTGTCTTTAGCTTTTTTTCTTTCTCGTTTAAATTTTCTGTATGCTTTTGTGTGCAATATTTTTCTTTCTTTCTTCTTAGTTTTGAATTAGGACTTATTGGGTTCTCTGAAGAGAGATTTCCTTTTGAAGGAAAGAAAATGAACTAGTTTTGGCCAATATATATAATTATGTGACCCCATTTTGAAAATGCAGACCGGCTAGAATAAGCAACATTCATAAAACTAAATTTACAAATTTATAAACATTTTTCATTGGTTCTTCTCATTTTTTTGTTTTTGGTAAGCAAAAATGGGAACTTATGGTTATATTACACCTCGGGCAGGGCGCCGGGTGGGAACCAAGAGATATCCAAAGCATGCCTATCCGTGCGGGATTTTAACCCCACTTAGGATACCCATCAATGAATTCCTGTAGGTAACGGGACTCGAACTTAGGTGTATTGCATGAAGCGTCCGAACCTTACCCACTTAGCCAAATTCCTGTTGGCTGTTCTCGCTTTACAAACATAATCACTATATAATTTTATTGGGGTCATATGTTTGTTGTTACATTACATTATAATTGAAGTATGTACTTGACTTCAGCCAAAAAAATAAATAGTGTTAGTATGTAACTGTGCTACACAATTTTCTTCTTCATTAGTTATTACATGATAAATAAAGTTCTCCATTACATGATAAGAAACTGCACTTAGCTAGTATTTGAAAAAAATAAAATAAAATAACAAAAACAAACAAGAGGATCTTCTTATTAATTTTCTTCTTACTATCTTTTAAACTAAGAATTTGTTTGTCGCTAATTTCTAAGACTTGGAAATGACAAAATATGAGACCAATTTTTCCTTTCTTAAAAACCAATTTTTTGGTTTGGAGTCGAAATAGAGTTGATAGAAATCTTTAGGGAGAAAATGAGGAGGAAAACTTTTTTAGTGGATGTTTGGTTGGAGGGAGAGGAGGGAAAAAAGATGGGTGAGAGGTAGATGTTTTCTCTTCGAGCTCACTAAAATGTTTTCTCTTCAAAATGGAGAAAAAACTAAATGCGAGAAATTTGATAAGTAAATGACCAAAATGTCCATGTGCGCTTACACATGGGCTTTTCCAATCCCTTTTTTTCCAATTTTTTTTCTCTTTTAATAAAAAAAAAAAGATTATATAATTTATAGGCATGATTCCAACCAAGTTTTAAAAAATAATATTCTAAACTCTGAGATTTAATAAATAAATTAATATTTTAAATCAAATTTGTGGGTGCATTTATGTTATAATTTAAAATCTTATTTCCTTCCTTCTATGTGTGTGTTGTTTAAAAAAATTAAAGATAAATTGTTGCTAAAGAGGCCTGTTGTTTAAGATAAATTTTTTTTTTATACAAACTATTAGACTTTTTTATTTAAATTTTTTCCAGACATGAGATCATGAAAATGGTTAAAGAGGAGAGAAGTAGGAAAAGCAAGGAAGGAAGAGTCTTCCTTAATTAACTCAACCCTTTCTTTACGGCATCTTTAATTTCCAAATTTTGATACCTTTTAGAAGAAGTTAGCCCATCGTTGCATGTTGCCCGTTGGGCTCTTCTTAATTCCCGCGTGGACCCCCCCTTGCTTGTCTCATGTGATTTTCTTCCGTCTTTAACGACTCCTACCCGATAGGCTGATAACAGATATTTTCAATTAGTGTATACGCGTCATGCTTTGGTACATATATGCTATTTTATCTACTTATAACTCGTAGTAAGTTGTGGACTTTATTGCTCTTCCTTTTAATAATGTTTTTTTTATTTAATTTTTAAACATGATAAAATCTTAACCACGTTCAATGGTGATAAAAAAATAATTCTTATCATGAAGTATTGAGTCTCACCTGCGCTAAAATCTAAAAATTAATTAATGTTTTGACTCATTGACTTCACAATAAAAAATAATTATTATGAAATGGATTAAAATTCTACTATATAAAAAATAAAAGCAACTCCACGGAGGTTGTATTTTGGCATCTGGTGTGATGTATTAATAAAATTCTTTGAGTTCTTCCACCCACCAAAAAAAAAAAAACTATTTTGTGTTGAACACCAAACTTCTTGTCATTTTTTTTGTATATATATAAAGAAGTCATCCTCAGGTCTGCCAAATTTTTGGCCGGTGATCTTGGTACAACCTGGTTTCTTTATACCGAATTCCATGCGACTCCCTGCCTTCTTTGCGTGACATGAATAGAACAATTAATGAAGAGAGAAAAGATGCATGGTTACCAAATTTAATTGTTATACTATTTAAAAACATGAATAGAACCCCCTTTTTTTTTTTTTCTCAAAAACAGGAATAGAACCCCCATTTTTTTTGCATAAAGGAATAGAACAATTAATTCTTATTTTATTAGTAGTTTCATTACTTTCATGTAAGGGTAGAATAGCCGGCAGAAGGTATTGTGATTAGGAGGGTTTTTTTTTTTGGGGTGAAATTGGGAGATTCTTAATGTAAAAGTGATTATTCTACATAGTACCAGTCAAAAACAACATACTTATATAAACTAATTATAGGTTCATGTAGTTGTAGAACAAGTAAAAATTTACATTTGATTAGTCTAGAATTAGTGCAGGGTTAGTTAATTAAGTATTTTTTACTACATAGACCCTATATTTGGTTCACTGTAAATAAGAGCTTAACAAGAATTATTTAATAAGAATATATAGAGGTCAAAGGCATTTCACCATAAACATAGATTGTGAAGCCAAACTACATAAATTTTTGTGTATATTCCCTTTTATACTTACATTCATCGTCCAATCACTCACAATTACACAACAAGGACACCAAACAACTAGGGGCCCTTTTAAAATACATGAAAAAGTAACAGAGCTTTTCCTGCGTGCTTGGGAAGTGGGAGAGGTATATACTAGAATGCATGGACGCGGCGCCAGAGGTGCCGCATCCGCGTACGACGCAACGCGACGCGTGAGGGATGCCGCTGCTCGCGCGTCGGTGCCACGTCGAGCCGCGTCTGCCACGTGTTTTCTTTTTTCTTTTTCTTTTTTCAGCCGACTCGCGCCAACACAGCTTGACTCACGCCGATTCGGCTTCGATTCGCGCCGAATCGGCCAAAATCGGGTCATATCGACCGGCGATCGAAACGGCCGAAACAGGCCGAAATCAGCCTTGAATCACGCTGGAACAGCCGAAATCGACTCTGAATGAGACCCAAACACCCTAAATCTATCATTCCTCAATTTTATTTTGAATATTTGTTACTTCTTTTGTGTTTTCTTTTTGATTTTGTGTTTTGTTTTTTGTTTCTTGCTTTCTTCTTTCTTTGTTTTGTGAATCAAGGCATAGTAATATGTTTTTTTTTAAATATTTTAATAGTAAAAATATATAGAAAATATAGATAAAAATATTTTTAATAATTTTTTAATTGTCGAGTCCAGTGCACTTGCACCCACTTTTTTTCAAAAATTACCAAGTCTTGCACTTGCATCTGCACCCGAGTTTCGAAATGCACCCGTGATATATAATTATTGTCAGAGCTAAAAGGGATTTTGTCCATTTGATACCAAGTGATATTTAGGAATAGGATAAAATAAATTTTTTTATTTAAAAAAAAGTCAAATTGAGTGGAAATGTGATTGGAGGTGAGTTGGCGTCTACTAGGTTTTGTTGACATGTTTGATGTGGGTTCATGCATAAGCAGCCAATGGAGAACTTGCAAATCCATGGGCCCATTAGCCCATTTCAGTGTTGAATAAAGTTCAAACTTTAAACAAACCAAGTGGGTTCTCTTTACTAGGTCCAAAGAGGATGTGACACATTTACAAGATTAATAAGACACATTTCATTCTATATACAATCTGACAACTAACAAGCTCGCAACTGTTTGGCCTTTTAACTTTTCCAAAGACTTGGGATATATGCCTAGTTGCCAAATGATATACCTAAATCACCCAATATATAATAAGCTTCAACTCTCAAGAATTACTCTAGTGCACCTAGGACTTTTAATGATATAGACCCCTCCACTCCAGCACTTGGGGAACGTCATAATTTTGTGTTTACCTCCAAAACTAGTTTATATGAAAATGAGTTCCACTTTCTAGGGAAAGGCACACATTCATGATGTTCACCAATACACTATCTTTTTCTTTTGATCTTGATGTTCACTAACTTCAATTTTATGGATTAAATTACCATTAAAAAGCTCTATTTTTTTTAAGACTTCTTTCTAGATACAAATAATGGTTCCATTTTTTTATTCTGCTTCATGCTTTATCAATCATAGTATAACAAATGTTTGAAATTTTTTTTTTTTTTCATTTCAAACTTTAGTTTATTTATAAGTAAAGTCAAATGAATACATGACAAGTTATGATTAATGGAGTATAATTAAAACATAAAATGTGAGACAAATAAATATTCCTTCTTTTTAGTTCCTCTAGTTCCATCATTGTTAATTTTAGTGCCGCTTTGAATTAGCTTATTTATTCAAAGAGAATAAAAATATAGTTATAAGGAAAAAAAAAATGAAGTTTTAAAAAATTGTACATAAAAAGAAAAAAAGAAAACTAAATAAGCAAATAGCAAAAAGCATTGCTTGTAAACTGACATTGATACTGATGAAGACTTGTGTAATTGTCAAATACAGATTGATGAGAGATTAGCAAAGGAGAAGGCTATTGATGATTGGCTTCCAATTACTTCTTCAAGGAATGCAAAATGGTGGTATTCAGCTTTCCACAATGTCACTGCCATGGTTGGAGCTGGTGTCCTCAGTCTCCCTTATGCTATGTCAGAGCTTGGATGGTATGTTTTTAATGTTGTTTTACAATTATGTTAACCTTTGTCTAGTATTTAAGAAATGACTTTCTAAACTGAGCTTCCCTTTATCATTTCAGGGGTCCTGGTGTGGCAGTACTAGTCCTATCCTGGATCATTACTTTGTACACTCTATGGCAAATGGTTGAGATGCACGAAATGGTACCAGGAAAACGGTTTGATAGATACCATGAACTGGGTCAGCATGCCTTTGGTGAAAAGCTTGGTCTTTATATTGTGGTGCCTCAACAGCTAATTGTTGAAGTTGGTGTGAACATAGTCTATATGGTCACTGGTGGGACATCATTGCAGAAGGTCCATGACACCGTCTGTAGTAACTGTAAACATATCAAATTAACATACTTCATTATGATCTTTGCCTCTGTTCACTTTGTGCTCTCCCACCTTCCCAACCTCAACGCTATCTCCGGAGTCTCTTTGGCTGCTGCAATCATGTCCTTAAGGTACACTCAAGTCTTATGTGCATTTCATTTCTCTAAAATTATGTGCCAACTTTTGTAACAAGCATTGCCTTTGGTTTATGTACAATTCTTTAAACCATTACTTTTTCCATGCAAAACTATACTTCAATCAGCTTTCAGCAAAATGCTCATCCAAACGCACTTTAATCTTATAGTGTTTCATTTCTCTAAACCATATGCAATATGCTAATATGTGATTGGTATTTTGTTCGGCAGCTACTCTACAATTGCCTGGGCAGCTTCTCTTAACAAAGGTGTTCAGCAAGATGTGCAATACGGCTACAAAGCCAAATCCACTGCCGGAACAGTCTTCAACTTCTTTAATGCCTTGGGTGATGTGGCTTTTGCCTATGCTGGTCACAATGTGGTATTGGAGATCCAAGCCACAATCCCATCTACACCAGAAAAGCCATCAAAGGGGCCTATGTGGAGAGGAGTTATTGTTGCCTATATAGTTGTGGCTTTGTGTTACTTTCCTGTTGCCCTGATTGGCTATTGGATGTTTGGAAATGCTGTTAAAGATAATATTCTCATCTCATTGGAGAAGCCTAAATGGCTTATTGCAACGGCTAACATGTTTGTTGTCATCCATGTTATTGGAAGCTATCAGGTAATGCTCAAACTCTGTAATATTTGTTTAAGCTCTTCATATTTTTCCTCATATCTATAACATAACATCTTATTATCAAAACTCCTCTTTGAAATTTTTTATGTAGATCTATGCAATGCCAGTGTTTGACATGATAGAAACTGTATTGGTAAAGAAATTGCGTTTCCGGCCTACAAGTACTCTGCGTTTCATTACACGTACTGTATACGTTGGTAAGTAAACTCCTTTCCCCCTTATCCTCATGTCAAACAATGTTGTGGGATCAAAACCAATTTAAGGCCTTGGTTTGAACTTAATTTTGTATGACATTTTTCTATTGCAGCATTTACCATGTTCGTTGCCATTACCTTCCCTTTCTTCGGCGGTCTTCTGGGATTTTTTGGAGGATTTGCTTTTGCCCCAACTACATATTTCGTAAGCCACACCCTGTCATGAATCTTTGTCATCCTTAATTTTAGAAAAATGCTATTTGTAAATTTTGTTGGAGCAATTACTGTCCTAGAAAAAGAACTTCATATAATCTCTGATTCTCCTGTTTTAATCCTCAGCTCCCCTGTGTCATGTGGCTTGCCATCTACAAACCAAGGAGATTCAGTTTATCTTGGTGGTGTAACTGGGTAAGTTCCACTTGATTTTTGTTCCATTGTCATTATTTTTTGATTTGCCTGGAAATTTAAGTTTAGTTGAACTTATTTGGCTTCATTGATTTCAGATCTGCATCGCATTTGGCCTTTGCTTAATGATTTTATCCCCAATTGGAGGATTGAGGTCTATAATAATTTCAGCCAAGACCTATAATTTTACTCATAAATCATCCTCCCAAGCCAAAAAGAGGTACCGGGTTAATGCAAATGCAATCCTTTTAGATAAAGGAAGCCAATGATGCTATTGATGTTAATAGCGGATGAGGCTATATGTAATCAACTGGATACATATATGTTGTCTTCGGAATGTTAAGAGTATTGAGACATTGCTGTGTCTGTGGAGAAAGGAATTCTGGCTACAAAAGCAACTAAGGGGGGATTTTGAATTTTCAATAGGCCTTCTCAATGTATTATAGGTCATTTTACTTTGTATGCATACATGTGTCATTGGGCTTATCTTTGCTTTTGTGAAGTGGGTATAGGTGTAACATGATTATTCACCAAATACACTTGGATTTTTAGTATAGCTCATGGTCATGGACCAATGGTACTTGTTAGTTCAGCCTTCTTGCATGTAGTGTGGTGTTACCTTTTTTTTCTTTTTTTTCTTTTTTCTTTTTTGAGGAGAAGTGTGGTGTTACCTTGTTTTGCAATACATAAGAATGTTATGATTTCGCATTGAATATTTTCGCTAAGAAAAATAACTCTTCATATATATATATATATATATATATTATATATATATATATATATATTAAAACTAATATAGAAACTGTTGTTGAATAGATAATGTCTCTAAAGTTTCCTCAAATGAGACTACAAGTATGAATCCCTTAAATCGGAGTTGGCGAGTTAAGACTTAACCCTTGGGATGAAGTCAAATTTGAAGGGAATTGACAACCATAGGCATGATACTATGCGCACATATGTGTGTGTATAGATGCATCTGCACAACACAAAAACATATTATATTACATATATGTATATACATATATCAATATTGATGTATCGTACCATTTTTGGGCACCACTAATTTTATTCTCTATATATTAGTTTATAATCGAAAACACTATTTTGCTCTCTAGATTTTAAAGTCACAATCAATTTAGTCCCTACATTTTGGTAGCATTCAATTTAGTTCCTGTTATTTTCAACTTTCAGTCAATTTAGTTCATACTATTAACTTTTAACGAAAAATGCTTATGTGGCAAACGGATTACACAATTGACACATTTAATATTAAAAGATTATATAAATTTTAATGTGTTTAAATTTTACTAGCCATGCCAGTGATTAACTGGCAGAATAATACCATCCGGGAAAAAGAAAATTTTGAAAGGATGAATTTAAAGAATTAAATTAATCAAAAAAAATAAAAATTAATTAAATAAAATTTTAAGTTTTTCTTGAACTTTCTTGACAACTAAACAACCCAGGACTCAAAGGTTGGTACACAATTTTTCATCCCAATTCAAGGCATCAGAACCTTACATAAAACAAATCCAAATCCTCCAAAAAAAAAAAAAAAAAAACCAAATCTGACAACACCGATTCATCAATAGATAGCACATCAGATTCAAATAAAGATGGTTTTGCCAATAGATTGATACAGTTCCATGAAAGATTGGTGAAAGTCCTAATGGGCTTCGTGCCTTCAAGCTTGATCTTCCGTATGCGCAGTGCGCATATGCTATAGCCAGAGATCGATGATCTTTTGCTTGCTTTTGGATCTGATCCAATCGAGGCTTGTGAGGATCCAATCGCTAATACAATAATAATGATCTTCTTGTGTAATAAAAAAATAATAGAAAATATCACCGCACATCATTGGTGCGATAGTCAATCCATAAGTATAAGTGCTTATGGGGTATGGGGGTAATGACCAGAGTTCAAGTCTTCAAGAGGGAGTTTCATACACATGTATACTTAGATTAGGCTAGAGTAGAATTCAATCTCGTATAAATAAATAAAAAATAAACTTAAATAACAAGTCTTTGATATGTTTTCTAGAAAATTCAATATTAAAAACAAGTTTGTTTCCCAAGAAAATCAAAACAAATATCATTTTGCTAAACATTACCAATCCGAAAATGAAAGCTTACTTTCAGTAATTAAATTCACTCACTTCAATTAAAACAATATAAACTTACGAGGAGGTGGGGGTGGGAAGCGTAAGAATGAGAAATGAAGATTTGTTTTTTGTGTAAGCTATTTTGATTATTTGAATTGGTTGTGTGAATCTGGGTTGTACTTTGGTTCCGAAGAAAGTAAAAGAAAATTGAAAAATTATTTAATTAATTTAATTCCTTAAATTCATCCTTACAATTTTTTTATTATATTTTTCTGATGTGTATTTTTTTTACAATTAATTAATCACTGACGTGGCCAATAAAATTTATACATGTGTGTCAATTGTACAATCCGTTTGCAACATAAGCATTTTATATTAAAAGTTAATGGTAGGGATTAAATTGACTACAAGTTGAAAATAACAGGGACTAAATTGACTGTTATCAAAATATAGAGACCAAATTAGTTGTGACCTCAAAATGTAATGACCAAAATGGTTTTTTCGCCTAATTTATATTAGTAAAATAAAATTGATATAACTAAGTAACCTAACTCTTCATTCAATTTAGAACACATCAAATTAAAAATATAATAAAAGTAACTACCAGTATGATTTCATAATAAAAACGTTTTTTTCTTAATCCTAATAAAAGGAATTGTCTATAGATTCTTTTTTAAAAAAGTTTAATATGTACTCTTTATATTTCACACCAAAACTAGTTGTAAGAATAAAATAAATACAAAGTATATAACCAATAGAACTTTGTGGTCTCCTTTATTTCGGAAATTAAATAGTAGTTTTTTATATATACTAAACTGGGTCTAAGTACGATCTTGAAATTGAATCCTTTTGGTTTTGGATGGAGTTATGTTAAGGGGTTATGGATGATTTAGAAAGTGATAGTTTGGATAATAGGATAATATTGACCTAGAATGTGAACTAGAGAATGATTGCGGTGACTTTTGGTTCATGGTGACTAATGTTTGTATATAAGGATGATTTTGGTGATATATAATTGTGGTCTTATTTGAGCTCAATGGTTTTCATTATTTTAAGTTGATATATAGTTAGGGGATTTGAATCTTAAGAGCCTGTTTGGTTTGAGTAAAAAAAGGATGTATTTTGTATTTGTTTTCAGTTTTTTTGTGGTATCTACTACTAAAAACTTGTTGGGCTTTGTATTTATATTCAGTTTTCATTTTTATTATCCAAAAAAATAAGACTTAAATACAAAAATTGAATACAATTTTTTGGTGTTTTCGTTTTCTTGAAAATGAATATAGTGGCATTTTCGTAAAAAAATCAATTATGTAGGTCCAGTGGCGAAGCCAGGATTTCAACTCAGAGGGGCAAGATGAAATGACACTTTGATACTCATTATTATGATCATGTTTCTTCATAAGCTCAACTAACTATATGTGTGTGTATGTATTTCATATCATTAAAATAAAGAAAACAAAAATAATCAAATTATAGTAAATAAAAAAAATCTAAATACATAATGTTGAAATTAAAATAAATTGAGAAAATAAATTAACGTAGGAGTGTTAGGAATATAATAATATACTTATAAAGTTGTATTAATGTTTCAGTGCCTTGCATTCTTTTAAAAAAAATTGTAGAATTAAGCATATGTTTCTTTATTTGTTTAAGTAGTTAAAATTAAGATTTATAGAAAGAGTATGAAACTGTGAAAAAATTAGAAGAAAACATAACTCATGTCAAGGATACAATAAAAATTCACAGCAATTTCACAACATTCCTCAACTTAGCACATCATCTCATACATGTGGGTCATTAGAAGAAAAAAAATTAAATCATATATTGTAATTTACATCCTAAATGGAAAGAATACAAAGTTGATTTTTTATAATGCTCTATGCACAAAAAGAAGGTGATTTCGATTTTTTCATCATTGACATTTTTTATGTCCAAAAAATACCAATTTGTAATTTGTGGTTTGTATTATATACTGTGACCCTGTGAGAAGCAAAGAAATTCTATAATAGTGAATTTAACTATTTAAATGGCCCACTAGGAAAAGACAAAAACTAGTATGATGATTGTTTTTTCTCTTAATAGTAACATGCTTTCTGATATGTGTAAGGGCAATTTAGACTTTCTAAATTAAACTCTATTATTATACTATTATATAAGCTTCTCAAAAAAAAAATATTATATACAAATTATGCGGCAAGTCAGGGGGGGGGGCAGCTGCCCCCTCTCACCCCCCCCCCCTTGGCTCCGCCCCTGTGTAGGTCCCACTATTACTAACTTGTCACATCAAATAACTCTCTCTCCTCTCTCTATATATATATATATATTTGTTAGTAGTTGTTAGAAGAAAAAAAAAAGTGAAAAGGGGAAGAAAAAACAGAAAATGATGCCAAATAAAAAAATAAGTACAAGATTTGAATATAGAAAATGAATATAATCTCAATACAAACTAAACATATCCTAAATGTCTCCATTCGAAACACCAAGATATGTTAATTGAGTTACAAGGCTTTTGGTGAGATAAATAATGTTTTTTCACATTATAGGTTGTGGGTTCCACTCCACCGAAATGTAAATTCCAACCAAAATTGGTTGAAATAAATTAAAATGATTGAAACACACCAAGATGCACTAAAATTAAGTTAATGCATAACAAAAGAGTTTTTTTTTTTTTTGAGAAGACATAACAAAAGAGTTTCATTGTACCAATTCTATAACTAAAATGAAATATTTATTCCGTTATGGTATAAATGGGATGAAATTGACCATATTAATGGTACCAAGTAGTATAGTCAATTTTCTTCTATAAAAATTAAAAAAGAGTAGTATTGTGAATTATGCTCTACTTTGATCAAAATGAGAGAAATATTTCGTACTAGTTATAACATTTGTACACGAAAAACTTTTTTCCATCACGTGTTAAATTTTAGTGTGTTTCAACCATTTCAACCTATTTTAATTGGATTTTGGGAGAATTATATTATTTGTAAATTGTAATGGTGGCTCTTTCTCAGAGAGAGATAAACGTACAAACCTCTCTCACTTCAGTTTCCCTTTTCTTCTTCCGTGTCTCCCTCATTTTCCTCCTTTTCTCGGTTGTTATTTGGGAAAGCGCTGACCATAAAAAACATAAAACCATCCATTGGTTGCTTGTCAAATAGAAATAGATTGAGACTTCAAAGTTATAATATTTTTAGACGTATTTTAAGTAAGAATTATATGGAGCTTAACCAAGCCATAATTTGGATCTGCCAACAACGACTTTTAATCCATACATAACCATATTTTATAAGCCTCCCCTTCTTAAAAAAATTATAAGCCTCTTTATATATATATATAAGTTATAAGTCTCCTTATGATGAGATAATGATTGAGATCAAAAAAATTACGAGATAATAATGTTATGTTAAATTATTTGATTTTGAATTGGTATAAAAACAGTAAACTTGATAGATAGTCAGATATTTCTAATCTGTGTTATCTATATATATGTATAGGCTTTACTATAAATTACTTTATCTAACTTTAATGTATTTTTAATTTAATCCTTTTTTTTAGTCCTTTAACTTTCACTTGTTTCCAACGCAGTCCTTCCAACCAATTCCATCAAATCTACATGGTTTAAGTCTACCATTTGTTGCCTTGGAAAGTGAAAATACTAAAACGAATGGCTAGAATGATGAAATTAGATGAAATGATTATTGAAAACAAATCAAAGTTAAATAACAGAAACTTTATTAAAAAAATGAAACTTAAAATATTAAATTGAAAATAAATTAGAGTGTAACTGTAATTTAGTTTAAAATATATAAAAATAGTGGTAACTTCAAATTTGTCCTTCGAAATGCACTGGTATTGAAATTATGTTCCAATAGAAAAAACTAAAATGTTCATTGAATGGAATATAGAAATTCACAACTAAGATATAGAGGACTTTCTTCCCAACAAAAAAAAAGGAAGATATATATATATATATACACACACACCCCTTTGGAGCCATTTAATTTCATAATATTGCAAACAACAATCAAAGCTGGCTCTTTTTATTTTTGGCCATTTAAGTAACTCCCTAAATGGTTCTTAAGGCCCTAAAATAAAAGAAATTAAACCCCATAATTTTTTAGTCTAATAGTATGATACTATGATAATATATTCTTAATTTCTTATAACAATCTAAAGTAAAATATATTTTATACTCATTGACTTTTCTTCTTTTTTTGGGGAAAGTGATCCGTGCTTGACTAAAAATGAATGGATCCTTAGACTGAAAGAAACGTACACCCTTTTTTTTTTTTTTTTAATAGTATAATACTATATTCATATAACAATCTAAAATAAAATATACTTTTTATACTCATTAAATATCATTTGTTTAAAAAGTGATCCATGTTTAACTAAAAATAAAACATTCTCTCATTACTTTTTTTTTTACCATCCCTCACTTCCTTAAAAAATGGATATTATGAAGTTCACCATAATGTCACTTATGTAAGAAAGTATCTTATGCGTTTGGCTCATATAAAAATTTCTCCACTCATACATACACTTCCTCTCTATCTCTTTAAGTATTCACATGTTGACAAAGTCATCATTAAACTACTCATTTTATGATGTCATGAAAGCTACAAGAAAACAAACACATTACTTTTTGAATGAAAAATGAAACTAAACAAGTTAATTTTTGAATGAAAACCTTGAATCGATGAGGGGTTTCTTGATCCACTTGAGAAAAATAAACAAAGTCTGTGTTTTATAAATTTGAAAAACTAAATTGCCATGGAGGCTTCGATATTTTTAAATAATAAAAGAAACCCTAGGGCGGCTAGGGCAATGCCTAGAAACCCTAATTTGAGCTAATCACGTAATTAGGTGGCAAAATAATGTTTTTTTTTTTTCAAAAGTAGCAAAATTGGGATAATTGCAGAAATTGAAAATATTATCCCTAAGAGATGTCTTAAAATAGACGGGACCTTATTCTGAATTTTAAACTAAAAATTATTAAGGAAAAACTAATATTACTATAAATAGCAAAAACACTGTTTTCATGGCCTTAAAGAAAAAATTTGCCTAAATTTAGGCGACACTCATGACATCTATCATGAGTTTGGATTCAGAATGCCAAATTTCATGCAATTCAGACACTGTCGTCCCGATGGCCTTTACCAGCACCCCCTTTGATCTTAAGTTGTGACTTTTGGCACCCTTGCTACTTCTGGAAGGCATGTGTTGTATGTTCTACATAATTTTCTCTTTATATTTATGTAATGTTTGAAAGTTTGGAGAAGAGGAAAGTAAAGGCTAGAGGGCATGAGGGGAATATAAAGGAGAAGGAAGGGGAACAATTATCTTATCTTCTTGTTTAGATAGAATTAGAATGCAAATAGAGGAAATTTGTGAGAAACGCTATATCTGCAATTTTTTACAACTAATCATAGTTAATAAGTTATTATTAGTTCTAATTTGACTTATTACTGAATTACTTTTTTACCCACCAATAACAATTGGTCACTTATGATTTGTTGTAAAGATATTATGAAAATATTGAAGACATTACATTTCTCGAAGTAATAAGACATCATATACATTGACAATTATACTTTTATTTTTTTATATAATATATAATATATATAATATATATATATATATATATAATATTATAGATAAATAAATAAAAGCATATGGAAATAATTGATTTTTTTCTTAACATTGAAAACCCAATCATAAGAGCATTAGCATCTGGGGATACAAAGATGCTAATGCTCTAAGAGCATTAACATTAGGGGATGCATAAAAGTGTTATAAATTTTCAAAATTTACTTTATTTATTTTATCATATCATTTTACAACTCACTCAACATCTTAATTTATATTTTTACATACAGCTCATTAAAATAATATAAACAAATCAATTCTCTCTCTTCCCTCTTTTCCTCTCTTCCTCTCTCACTTTATTAAAATATTAGTTTTCATTTTTACAATCTGATAAGGGAATAATTCAGCCTATCTCCAAGTCGTCCATACAGGTCGTCCATAACCTACCTACCATTGAGAATACCCTCGGGAGTTTGCCTACTAATACCTCGTTCTGGGAAGAGGAGATCTGGACGAGGTAAACACAACCAGTGATACACTCGTCCAGATCGCTATCCTCGTCTTGAGGATGTCCACCCGTTAGACGAGGATAGCCCTGCGCATGTAACAAAGCACACCCAACTAAGATACTCCAGGACGAGGGTGTTACACTTAGGAAAATCTCCAAATAAGTATGACAGTCCCCTATCCCACGGGTAACCGCCAGGTATCCGTTGCGAAACAAAAGCATAACTCCAAACGGTTAAGCCAGATACGTTTGAGTTCTATCTCTCCTTGAGTCAGGAGATTCGATTTTGGTAACCGCCTATGAGAACGCTATATAAAGGCAGTTTCGGACAAACCCAAGTATGTGGAATTTTTACTCTAAAAAAAAAGTTTGAACTCATAATATGGGAAAAAAACTAACTTTACCATCGGAGGGTTTTCGGCCGGCTACCCCGGTCGCCTTTGATTTGTTTTTCTTTCTTTGTTCAGGCAGCCAAAAGAACCAGTATTCCTTTCAAGTCCGAAGCATCCAGCCTACTGATTATTCTTTGCATCATCAGTTGGCGCCGTCTGTGGGAAAGTGAGTCAAGCAAGTTACTCTATCTCAGACAAAAGGCTGAATGGTTCGAACAAGATCAAGGGCTACCAGCCCAGGCCACCAGGAGAGTAGGGATGCTTCCAGTAATCCCCTTCGCGATCGCAGATCAGCGCCCGTAGTGCAGCCACCGTCTGTTCACACATACAATCCATGGCCGCCGCTATGGCAGAACTGACACGTCAAAACCAGAGTTGAATAGGGAATCAACCTCAGGAGACAGCGTCAAGGACGAACAAGGGAAGGGCCCCAAGTCAGGAAGAAGGAGGGAAAATGTAGAGTCCGAAGACCAAACAAGGGGTACCACTTCAAGAAGGGTACCGCACTTGGAAAGGGAAATGGACCATGAGGAAAGCCATGGAGGAAATGAGGGAAAACATGAAGCGAAAAAACCCAGTAGATGATATGATCCACCGAACAGACTCCCCTTTCACAGCTTCCGTCAACAGTCATCCTTTACCCCCGAATTCAAATGCCCTCTCTGGACTCATACGATGGAATCGCGACCCTTGCGATCACATTGCAACTTTCAAGACGACCATGCACCTACAGGGGGTCCCAGACGAAATCATGTGCAGAGCTTTTCCCACCACGCTCAAGGGGCCAGCGCGAGTGTGGTTCAGTAAGATCCCCCCAAACTCGGTGGGGTCATTTGAAGAACTGAGTAAGCTGTTGTCAACAACTTTATTGGAGGACAGCGTCACAAACGTTCCTCCTCCAGCCTGCTGACTATAGAGCAGGGGGACAATGAAGTTTGCGGTCCTTCATCACTCGGTTTAACAGAGAAGCCTTAACGGTGGATGAGATGGATGACAAGTTGCTGCTGGCCGCTTTCCACAACGGGGTCAATTCGGACTTGTTCATTCATAAGCTCTACGAGCAGGAACCACAGACTATGGCCGAGCTTGTCCATTCGGCCTAGAATTTTATGAATGCTGAAGACGCCATCATAGCCAAGAAGAGAAAACGCGCAGAGCGCTCGGAATCGGGCTACCATCGCCATCCTGACCAGGGACCTCGTCCAAAGAAAGTTCGGGTAGACGAGAGAAAGGATAAGGATGGTAAGAAGGCCAGTTCCTCTGCAAGGAATCAGCAGTACACGCCCCTGGCTATGCCATTAGAGCAGGTCCTTATGCAGATCAAGGATGATCCGTCCTTGAAGTGGCCGGACAAAATGAAGGGGGATCCTAACAAGCGTAATAGGAGCAAGTACTGTCGTTTTCACAGGGTCCATGGGCATGATACAGACGAGTGCTTTGACTTGAAACAGCAAATAGAAAACCTCATTAGACAGGGAAAGTTGAGGAACTTCCTTGGACGAGACCAGAGAGATGAAAAAATGAAGGCCAAGGTGGAAGAATCGTCGCGCCCCCCACTAGGAGAAATCTGGGTAATTGTGGGAGGAAGTTCAACGGCGCAGTCATCCAAATCAAGGAAGACATACCTCAGGGTGGTGCAGAACATCCAACAGTCTGGACGACCTACTAGGACGAGTGAGGTAGACCAACAGGCTGTTACTTTCACGGACGAAGAAGCAGGACGAATTCACCACCCACACGATGACGCGATAGTCATCACCCTACTCATCTCTGACTACACAACCAGGAGGGTCCTGATAGACAATGGCAGCTCTGCAGACATTCTCTACTACCCCGCGTTCCAACAAATGAAGCTAGGACGAGACCGGCTTCGACCAGTGAACTCGCCGTTGGTAGGATTCGGAGGAATGAAGGTGCAACCTGTGGGCACCATCACATTGCCAGTGGTCGTTGGGACGTACCCGCAGCAGATAACCAAGGAGGTGAATTTCCTTGTTGTTGATTGTGCGTCGTCATATAATGCGATTATTGGAAGGCCAACTTTAAACAGCTGGAAGGCGGTAACCTCTACCTACCACCTGTCCATCAAATTCCCGACTGAACATGGAGTAGGCCAGGTACAGGGAGACCAGCTGGCTGCCAGAGAATGTTACTTAGCCATGCTGGGAATGGACGAGCATATGCAGACGATGAGTATAGACGGAAGAAGGGTCGCAGCTGAGCCCACTGAAGCATTAGAGGACGTCCCTTTGGACGATGAACAGCCCGAGAAGTATACCCGAGTTGGGGCAAACATGGCAGAGGGGGCAAAGCGCGTTTTGATTCGGTTTTTGAAGAGAAACCTTGATGTCTTTGCATGGAGCCATGAGGATATGCCTGGCATTGATCCGAGTGTCATTACCCATAGCCTGAGCGTATGCCCCTATTCGAAGCCAGTACGCCAGAAGAGAAGAGTTTTTGCTCCCGAGCGAGACAATGCCATCAAGGAAGAGGTGCAGAAGTTGGTCGCCGCGAAGTTTATCCGTGAAGTTCATTACCCAGACTGGTTGGCGAACGTAGTCATGGTCAAGAAAGCCAATGGCAAGTGGCGGATGTGCGTGGACTTCACTGACCTGAACAAAGCTTGCCCCAAAGATAGCTACCCATTGCCGCGCATTGACCAGTTAGTGGACTCAACGGCAGGTCACAGGATACTTAGCTTCATGGACGCTTTCTCGGGGTATAACCAGATTCAGATGAATGAAGCAGATCAGGAGAAGACCTCATTCGTCACAAGCCAAGGTTTGTATTGCTATAAGGTTATGCCTTTTGGTTTGAAGAACGCAGGGGCAACCTACCAAAGACTGGTTAACCATATGTTCCGTCCTCAAATCGGGCGAAATGTGGAGGTTTACGTGGACGACATGCTGGTGAAGAGCCAGGACGAGGATAAACATCTTGATGACCTTCAAGAGACTTTTGATACGTTGCGACGGTACCACATGAAGTTAAATCCCAGCAAGTGTGCTTTTGGAGTTTCGTCGGGTAAGTTCTTGGGGTTTATGGTCTCCCACAGGGGAATCGAGGCGAATCCGGATAAAATCCAGGCGATCCTGAGCATGGAGCCGCCGAGAAATATCAAGGAAGTCCAGTCCCTCACAGGACGAGTCGCTGCTCTCAACAGGTTTGTATCGAAAGCTACTGACAAATGTTTACCCTTCTTTAAAATCCTTAGGAAGGCTTTTGAATGGACGGATGAGTGTCAAAAGGCTTTCCAAGACTTGAAGACATATCTAATGACGGCCCCACTATTGAGTCCATCTGAACCTGGGGAAGAGTTGTACTTGTATTTGGCAGTGTCTCCACATGCAGTAAGCTCAGCATTGGTCAGAGAAGAGGGGAGAGTTCAGAAGCCGGTCTACTATACAAGCCACGCGATGAGAGGAGCGGAAGGACGATACCCAATGATGGAGAAATTAGCCTTCGCATTGATTACGGCTTCTAGGAAGCTGAGGCATTATTTTCAGGCACATGTCATCAACGTCTTGACAGACCACCCCATTAAAAAGGCAATGAGCAGGTTGGAAGCTGCTGGGCGGCTGATACAGTGGGCGGTTGAGCTCAGCGAGTTTGATGTCAGGTACCTCCCGAGGAACACAATAAAAGCGCAAGCTTTGGCAAATTTCATCGCAGAATTCACCCCCAGTCAGGACGACCTGATCACGGACGAAGGAAATGAAATGTGGGTGGTAAATGTAGATGGATCGTCCACACTGTATGCAGGAGAGGTTGGAATTGTATTGAAGTCCCCTGAAGGTGACAAGCTGGAATATGCGGCCCGCCTGCAATATCCAACTACCAACAACGAGGCTGAGTACGAGGCTCTACTCAAGGGGTTGGAATTAGCCAAGTCCTTAGGAGCCGAGTCGTTAATAATCAGAGGAGATTCTCAGCTGGTCATGAACCAAGTAAATGGAATGTGTGACGTCAAGGAGGATCGAATGAAGAAGTACCTTGACAAAGTGAAACGCCTTGCCCGAAAATTTTCAACCATAAGTTTTACTCAACTTCCCAGGGAGGAAAATGCAGAAGCAGACGCCTTGGCGAAAGCTGCCTCGGCAGGAGTCATAGACGCGTTCGACGACGTCCAGTACATGCCGAGCATAGACATCCCTGACATACAGCAGATAGAAGGAGAAGAGAATTGGATGAGTCCAATAATAATTTACCTCAAGGATGGGAGGCTTCCAGAGGACAAGGACGCAAGAAAGCTAAGGGTCAGGTCGGCCAAGTATATTCTCATTAATGAAGTGTTATACAAACGAGGCTTTTCCCAACCCTATTTAAGATGTTTGGCTCCAGACGAGTCAAATTATGTTCTAAGGGAAGTTCATGAAGGATCGTGTGGAAATCATTCAGGGGCAAGGTCCCTTGTCCATAAGGTCGTCCGTGCCGGCTACTATTGGCCAATAATGCAGGCAGACGCTAAAGCCTATGTCAGGGTATGTGACCAATGTCAACGTTACAACAATGTGCCTAGACAGCCGGGAATACCAGACCCCAATGACGGCCCCATGGCCCTTTGCACAATGGGGGCTGATATCCTGGGCCCTTTCCCCGTAGGAATCCGACAGATGAAGTTTTTGGTGGTAGGAATAGACTATTTTACTAAGTGGGTAGAAGCCGAGCCTCTTGCAGCAATCACTCAGCAGAACGTGAAGAATTTTGTATGGAAGAATATCCTATGCAGGTTCGGAGTACCCAGGGTATTAGTATCTGACAACGGGCGTCAGTTCGACAACGCACTTTTAGGGATTTTGCAACCATTTTGGAGTCAAGAACCACTACTCTTCACCTCCCATCCACAGGCAAATGGACAAGCAGAAGTGGCAAACTGATCCCTACTGAAAATCATCAAGACTCGGCTTGAGGGGGCGAAAGGGATATGGCCAGACGAGCTGCCAGGTGTTCTATGGGCCTATAGGACGACCGCACGGACTCCGACAGGGGAGACCCCTTTTAAACTAGCCTATGGGAGCGAAGGGTTATACCAGCGGAGGTCCATATGGCAAGTCACCGAGTGATGAAGTACCAGGAGAAAGACAACGGGGAACAACTGCGCCTTGACCTCGATCTTATCGATGAGGTAAGAATGGATGCGGAGCAAAGAATGGCAAGGTACAAAAATCTCATGGCCAGACAGCATGACGCCATGGTAAAACCCAGGCGGTTCAATGTTGGGGACCTTGTCCTCAAAAGGGTCTCCTTGGCGACCAGGAACCCAGCTCATGGAAAATTAGGACCAAATTGGGAAGGACCCTACAAGGTAATCAACTGCAAAAGCAGGGGTCCTACTACCTAGAAGCCCTGGATGGGCGGAAGCTAGAACATCCTTGGAATGTGGAACATCTGCGAAGGTACTATCAGTGATGAGCAGGGACGAGGGAAGCCAGTGGCAAAATTGCAGTTGTGATTTGCGTATGCGTTTGTTTATTTTTGCTTTTACTACTGTTATGGTGTGTTATGAATAAAAGTGCACAAGTTCTTAAACTTTTGCACTACTTAATAAGGCGCTAGCTTGTGAAAAACGATGCTGTGTACTTGTGTATCTTAATAAGGCACTAGCTTGTAAGCATGTGCCAAATTTGTGAACAATGTTCATGTAATAATATGGTTTGGATTTATTATGTATTTGAATTCCAGTACCCCTGATAATGCCTAAGGACGAGGCAAAAGCCTTGGACAAATAAAATCTTTGGACGAAGACTAACTCGTCCAAGCTTTCCTTAGAAAAGAATGAGGATAAAGCAAAGAGAAAAAGCAAGGCATGCTCGTCCAAGCTTTCCTTAGAAATGTATCAGGATAAAGCGAAGAGAAAATGCAAGGCATGCTCGTCCAAGCTTTCCTTAGAAGAATAAGGATAAAGCGAAGAGAAAATGCAATGCATGCTCGTCCAAGACATCTTCAGGCAAAGCCCACTCGTCTAAGATGGAAGTAGGCAATAACGCATGACGTCCTAAAGACGAGCATATGGTTAAGACGATTATAAACTCGTGAAGATGAGAGTAAATAGCCTAAGGGCAGGCAAAACAATCATCATCGTCCTATGCGAGTCTCCATGAGGGAATTGTGCAAACTCGCCCAAAACTTGTGAATATCGCTTAAAAGACAATGAAATAAAACATAAAAATGCAGAAGCTCGTCCATGAAACACAATACTAATCGAAAATAACATTCATCAAACATAAGGGTGGACGACCATCATCAAAAACCTTAAGAAATAAGCCTTGAAATGCAATTGTTTATGAATTCGCTAAAAGTACTTCAGACGAAATAAATGTATGATACATTCAAAAAAAAAAAAAAAAGAAAGAAGAAGAAGAAGCAAAACACTTGAACAGAGATTTTTATCAAGTGAAGTAAACTAGCATAAAAACCAATGACGAGAGCAAGTTGTATTAGTTACCTTGAAAAGATCGTGACACACCGAGTGCTCGAAATCTCTCAGGACATGTTATAGCATGCAGTCACGTCCTCGTCAGACACTGCCTTTGGAACCTCTCCCAAGCCAAGTCCTCACTCTCAAGAAGATTGGGCACAGGTCAGTGGGAGGTTGAGACGAGGCAGGAACGCCAGTCTTGGACGGAGGAGTAGGAGCAGGTTCGGACGATTCCACGTCAAAGATTTGGACGGACGGAGGTTGAGGAAGAGGAACGGGAGAGACGACCCTAGCCTTGGACGACTTTCTGTGCTTGGCTCTCCGCTGGGGAGGTTTTCAAGGTTGATAGCCTTTGACAGGCTCCTCTTATCGCCCACAGCAGGACGACCCCTAGCCTCTGTGCCTTGCTTGCCACGCTCGTCCACGACCCCTTTACCCTTGTTTTCCTTCATTGTAGCCATTCCTAAAATAAATAACAATAATAAGTATAAAAAAAAAAAAAAAAAAGAGAGGAAGAAGGAAAGTGCAAGACGAGAACTCACTTCGACGGACTGTGATCTCGTGGGCTAAAGCTTCTGGAGAGGGCTCGGGGCCAAGTCCCCAAGTAGCAAGACGCTGGAGAGTGACTAAGGTGTGAAAATCCCTCTCCGGGTAAAGACGAGCCTTCTGAACACGTCCTAAATGGAACTTACTTAGCGACGGCCTTTTAACACCTGTAACAAGGACGAAGAAGTTAGCTTGGAAAGATATGTAATAAAGGCGAAGCTACATAGTGTGAGCATACCTTCAGGACGAAGGTTCCCTAATTCTCCTGTATATGGGGAATGGATCCCTACCCACATCAGCAGGGCGTCCTGCCCAAAGACCGGAGACGAAGAAGAACTCCGTCTTCCAATTCCTATCCGAGGTCACCAAAGACTTTATTCCTACAGTCTTTTCTCCTGGCTGTGAATTGATAAAAGCCACGAGACTGACTAATTTCGGAGGGTTTATAACAAAAAAGGAACTCGTCCACAGTAAGAGGACAGTCCCCTTCGAAAACCTCTCTCCACAAAATTTGCATAGAGACAATTAGTCTCCATGCATTAGGGTTCAACTGACATAAACTACACCTAACCTAGTGAGTAACTCCCTGGCAAAAGCATTGAGGGGCAGCCTAAGGCCACCTAGAAGATAGGCTTCATAAACCCCAATGCCAAAATGAGGTTGACAACACCACTCATTACGGACGCTAATCTAGGATTTAGCTCGTCCGGAATTTGGTACCAGCTCCTAAGGGACGCCAATTTTCTCTCGTCCGTCTTGCTGGAACCCCAACAGCGCAACTGTACACAGTTTCGACCTCGTCCCTTCTAGTGGACGAGGGCGCGCTAGACGTACCAGCTCCAGACCCAGATGCTACCCTCGTCCTAAATTCTTCGTTGAAGACTTCTAAGGGAACCCCAGGAACCCCAGAAACATACTCGTCTGTGTTACCACTACTACTGCTACCACTACCGGAACTACTATAGCTAGTTGTGTTGCGATATTCATCTATCTCCCTATCAACACTATTGCTAGACGAGGAAAAAGTTTCGGACATTTTGAAAATGAAGGGAAGCCTAAGAAACGAGCGTAGAGAAAATACCTGGATCTAGACGAGGGAAACTAAAGGACGCTGGAATACTCCTAGACGAGGCGATGGACGAGAGATGTCAAACGAGAGAATTGGAAAAATGGGAGGGTAGGGGAGGAATCCACTATTATAGGCGTTGAAAAGTAAAACCCAGAGCGAAATGACCAATCAAGAAATAACACGTGGCAACCCCTCGAGAACCCCAACCAACACAACGGTTAACCCAAGTGAGCAATGACACGTGACATAATCTGGACCCTCGCAACCTCGTCCCTGACTTTGGGACTCGTGGAATAATATCTCGAAACGAGCCCAAGAAACAAAAGAACTCTGGATGACCTTAGAACATGGGGGCAACTGATAAGGGAATAATTCAGCCTATCTCCAAGTCGTCCATACAGGTCGTCCATGACCTACCTACCATTGAGAATACCCTCGGGAGTTTGCCTACTAATACCTCGTTCTGGGAAGAGGAGATCTGGACGAGGTAAACACAACCAGTGATACACTCGTCCAGATCGCTATCCTCGTCTTGAGGATGTCCACCCGTTAGACGAGGATAGCCCTGCGCATGTAACAAAGCACACCCAACTAAGATACTCCAGGACGAGGGTGTTACACTTAGGAAAATCTCCAAATAAGGTATGACAGTCCCCTATCCCACGGGTAACCGCCAGGTATCCGTTGCGAAACAAAAGCATAACTTCCAAACGGTTAAGCCAGATACGTTTGAGTTCTATCTCTCCTTGAAGTCAGGAGAAATTCGAATTTTGGTAACCGCCTATGAGAACGCTATATAAAGGCAGTTTCGGACAAACCCAAGGTATGTGGAATTTTTACTCTAAAAAAAAAGTTTGAACTCATAATATGGAGAAAAAAACTAACTTTACCATCGGAGGGTTTTCGGCCGGCTACCCCGGTCGCCTTTGATTTGTTTTTCTTTCTTTGTTCAGGCAGCCAAAAGAACCAGTAGTCCTTTCAAGTCCGAAGCATCCAGCCTACTGATTATTCTTTGCATCATCACAATCCATGAACAATGTGGTTGTATATATACAATTTTACTGTTCACAAATATTAAACAAATTTACATATTTATGCTCGAGTAATGCTCTATTTTAATATATAACTAAGGGGTTTCTACTCTCCTAAAGCTTACATTTTAAGGAATCATCATTTATTTATTTTTTTTGTAGATAAGGTTCGAACGTTAATAACAATTCTAAGTTTGAATCTTATCAATGTTAACAATAAAAAAAACTTTACAAAGTTGAATTAACTAATTCACACAAATCTATCATGCTGTTATTGAGAGTTGACTATATACACAATAATGAACATTAAATACAATAGATGTACTCTCCCAATTAATGCTTTTGATTAGTTTAATCACTTCAAAATTTGTTGACTTTTTTACGTGTGTCTTATTTGCCAGCCATTCAAGATCGGCATGCAACTGAAGAGATGATACTAGGGGAGGCTCTTCATGTATTGACCTAATGTAATGTTTCTGTTTTTTTTTTTTTTTTTTTTTTTTTTTTTTTTTGAAGTAATGAAATCCAGCTGTTTGGCCCTAAAACCATTTAAGTACAAAAAGGATTATTTAATTACCTTTCTCAAGTGTTAAGTGCAATTAAATTCTACTATATATATGCCACATGACTTAATCTAGAATAAAATTTGTTTACAAACTTTATTTTAGTCAATGACTACAACTATACTCAATATCTTTTTATTAGATGTGAATTTAACTAAGGTCATATTAACCATACTCTTATGACTATTGTTAATAAACCATATTAAGAAAGTTTTGACATCTCTTTCATTGGAAATGAGTAATGCTACAGTTACAAACTATTTTACAACATTTTTACAAACTATTGATGTGGAAATTCTTATTAGTTTTAATATGTGTCCATCATTAACATCACATTTATGTTTATCAATGATTATTTGAAAATTACTAGAGTCACATTAGCAGTTTGTAAAATAGTTTGTATCTGTAGCATTACTCCATTGGAAATATAAAAAACTGTCAAAAAATTAATTGTTTTATTATTTTTCTATAAAATGTTTTTAAAAATAATTCTTAAACCAATGCACTTAGAGCATTGGTTAACATTTCATTTTTTACTAATCCACTATTAAATTTTTTTTTTTTTTTTTAATATTCTTCATACTTGCAAAATTTCATTTACTATTAAATTACATTTTACTATTTAATTAGTAAACATATTTTTTATGCATAATTTTATACCACAAAAATTTTATATTCAAACATTTGATTGATTATATATCTATTGAATTACATTTTCTTTATATATTATTCATACTTACAAAATTCCAGAAAATAAAAAATCGACAGATATATTATCAATCAAATATTTAAATTTAAAGTTTTTATGATCTAAAATTATACATAAAAAATATGTTTACGGATTGAATAGTAAATGACATCCAATTAGCACGAAATTTGACATGGGTGTTAACATCATAAAGAACATGTAATCCAACTATTAAATTTTCAAAATATGTAGTCGTGTTAATTTTTTTTTTTAGTGGAATTATTCACTAGAACCAAGTTTATAATTAAACTTTGCCCTTAAATTTAATTGGGAACTTAAGGTACATCACTTAAGAAATTAAGTGATACTTTATATATAAATACTATAAATTTTACTACTATGTAACACTTTTTTTGTGATGATTTACAAAATATTACTTAACATACTTATTAAGTTTATTTCTTTTAATGTGATATGATATAGTGTCTGTTTGGATACCTCATATTACTGAAAATTGAAAGCACTGTAACAAAATAATTTTTAACCATGAATAATATCGAGTGGGACCCAATTTTAAATTTTTTTTGCTAAATTTCGTATTTGCGGGTCTCGTGAGCAGTGAATGGGACCCGCAGAAAAACGTCTAACACATTTGAAACTTGTTTTTAGCTCTATCCAAACTCACACATAGTATCCGTTTAGATACAAATTATTGCGTCTATATTTCCACATTCACATTTCAGCTTTTTTTTTTTTTTTTTTTTTTGCGGCAGCTTTTCAGCTTTTAAGAGACAAAGGCTACTGTTCATGCACTGTACATGAACTGTAGCCACAATAGTGGACTTTTTAAGCTTTTTCAGCGCATTAGTGGATCCGTTCACGAGACCACAAACTTCACTTTTAACAATTTTTTCACTAGAAAATAGGTCTCACGGCACTATTTATATATTTAAAAATTATTTTACTACAATATTTTTAATTTTCAATAATAAGTTCTATCCAAATAGACTAATAGTCTTACAAATAAATCTAAAAAAATGCTGAACTAGTCTTTAAAAAATTGTCATACCAAAATGCCACTGCAGTCACCTTCAAGAATCTCTCCCTCTAGGGTCTAGCCTGCAGGTTCCCTGGCGGACTTCTCTTGACATTGATCGACATTTTACGTAGTTCAAATTGCTTAATTATTATTTATATTGTTCTTCCGTTCCTGTTGTATCTCTTTCATTTCATCCGCTCCAACAAAACCGCGCAGTGTTCTCAGTGCTACAATGGGCGATGAAGCAACTACAAATGGATATTCTAATAAAACCAGCAACGTAAGCCTATTTCTCTCTCTCTCTCTCTCTCAAGTTTAAAGCTAGCAATAATGGGGTCTTGTCCACACCCAGTAGGACTTAAATAGTTATAACCAGCATATCACATGATATGGAAATAACTAGAATGGATTGGAGAGCTTTGTGATCCTGCTTCTCGGAAGATTTTCCATGCTTCAGTACGCAAGAAGAATGACGTATGTATCATGATGGAAAATTTTCTTTTCTTTCTTCTTAAAGGGTGGGGGTGGATTATTATTATTATTATTATTATTATTATTATTATTTTTGAGCTTTTGCTTAAGAGTTGTGATCATAAATCACATGCAGGTAGATGAAAATTTGCAGAGGCAGAAGGAAATCGACGAATGGCTTCCAATTACATCTTCCAGGAATGCAAAATGGTGGTACTCAGCTTTCCACAACGTCAGCTATGGTTGGAGCCGGTGTCTTGGGTCTACCATCTGCCATGGCGAGTCTAGGATGGTATATATGTCTAAGACAAACCCAATATAGTTCTTCATGAGTATCATATTTTAAAACTGCCTCACTACTTTGTATATCCTGATTATGTTACTGTTTGACAAGTATAGACTTAACTTACTAAAATGTTTGTAATAGAGTTTTTGTGACATAGAGCTTAAACTGAAAAGCTCTTTAATGTACCAAGTGATTTATTTAATCTTGTAAGAGTACGTGTGATATACTGAGTTAAATTCTAGTTTTGAGATTATCGTAAACCTTTTTTTTTTTTTTTTTTTTTGTTTTAATCTAAGAAGCACAAATCCTTCAAAATCTTTGACATATCCTTGTCGAATACGCACAGGTCAAGAACACTTCTACATGTGCCCTCAAACAAGTTTAAAAAAACAAACACTTGAATACATCCTTCGAATTTAGATATGCCTTTTAAGATTATGATATTTGTTATTTATTTGAAAAAGTTATATATATATATATATAACTAATTTTTCCACTTTGTTGCGTTCTGATTCTTCAAGAATTATTTTGTCGATTTTGTCGTTGTGTTCCATGTTGTGTTGTATCCAAGTCCACACTTCTTAAGATTTAATCCCAATAGTTTAGTTTTTATTCAAAAGTGAATGAAATCTTTATTTTTCTTATAGCATTTTTATAAAAATACTGAAGAATATCACAGCAGTCAAGCGGAAATTCTATTGCAGTACAATTTCTATATATGCATAGGATTTTATGAACTACTTGCAAGAGAAAATCTTGTTTAATTACGCAACCATTTTTGACAGTGTTTGAAATTAATTAACAAAGGTAACATTTCTGCTGAGGATACTTGCAATTCAGACTATTAGAGTACTTGTTTCTTTGCTCTGAAAGCAAGCTCTTGATCATTCCACTACCTTTTCATCTTCAATTTCAGGGGTCCTGGAGTAGTTATTCTGATACTCTCATGGGTAATCACTTTATATACTCTATGGCAAATGATTGAGATGCATGAAATGGTTCCTGGAAAACGGTTTGATAGATACCATGAGTTAGGTCAACACGCCTTTGGTGAAAAGCTCGGTCTGTGGATTGTGGTACCTCAACAGCTCATTGCGAAGTAGGTGTGGACATTGTGTACATGGTCACAGGAGGAACATCACTGAAGAATATTCATGATTTAGCTTGCAAAAAAAACTGCAAATCAATCAAAACCACCTACTTTATCATGATATTTGCTTCAGTTCATTTTGTAATCTCCCACCTGCCGAACTTCAATTCCATCACTGGAATCTCTTTGGCTGCAGCAGTCATGTCTTTGAGGTAATCTTCAGTGCTCATAATTTAAAACAAAAGCTAGCCTCTGGAGAAATCAGAGAGTACATAAGTTGGTCAGAGGAAGAAAATTTTGAACGGTCATTAAAAAGAACTAAGAAAGTGTAATGAGTTAAATGTTAATTGGCACTCTAATGAGTAATGACTGCTAAATTAGCAATGAAAAAGTATTAATGAGTTATAAAGAGATATCAAAATGCTAAGATGTAAAAGTAAACAAAATAATAACAATAACAAAGAAAACAAACATGCATTTTGGCAGAAGAGAAGTTCTACTGGAGGGCCGTGACATTTCAAACTTACATGTATTGTTAAAAAAACAACCATGTTTGATATTGTGGTTGTCGTGCAGTTACTCTACTATTGCCTGGACAGCTTCTGTCCACAAGGTGTTCAGCAGGGTGTCAATTATAGCTACAAAGACGCAACCACATCAGGAAAGTCTTAGACTTCTTCAATGCCTTGGGCACCATAGCTTTTGCATATGCAGGACACAATGTTGTTTTAGAGATCCAAGCAACAATTCCTTCTACACCTGAGAAACCATCTAAGGGGCCTATGTGGAAGGGAGCGGTTGTTGGCTATATTATTGTGGCCTTGTGCTACTTCCCAGTTGCTCTCATTGGATATTACGTGTTTGGCAACAATGTTGACAGTAACATCCTCACCTCATTACAGAAACCTGAAGGGCTTATCATAGCAGCTAACGCGTTTGTCGTCATCCATGTTATTGGCAGCTATCAGGTATGCTTTCTACTAGCTCTTTCCTATTGACTAGCCACTAAATTGGCTGCTCATCAAGATTTTGCTTTTATTGTGTTAATGTAGATATATGCAATGCCGGTATTTGACATGATAGAATCTGTGTTGGTAAAGAAAATGCATTTTAGACCCACAAGAATACTTCGGTTTACTGCAAGAACTGTATATGTTGGTAAGTAAAATCCCCTCCTCATCAGATATTGTGTTCCTAAACATGAAATAACATCCTCAGATTAGGTTTTATTCTCATAAGGTTTTCTGTCATTCAGCATTAACAATGTTTGTGGCCATTACCTTCCCTTTTTTTGGTGGTCTTCTGGGATTCTTTGGAGGATTTGCATTTGCACCTACAACATACTTTGTAAGCCTCATTCATCCCTCTAAAAACAAAAATGAAAAATTATGAATATGAGACTCTTATTCAATGGAATGCCTTACAACAAAGGATTCATAACAATGCTTACTCTTTCCTGTATCATTCTTCAGATCCCTTGTATCATGTGGCTTGCCGTCTACAAGCCAAAGATGTTTAGCTTATCTTGGTGTACCAACTGGGTATGTTCAATTCAGATAGTTCCTCCTTGTCTTTGTTGTATTTTGATTCGCTTTAAAGTTCGGAACAAGTACTTATTCAGCGTGCTTAATTTTAGATCTGCATTATACTGGGCCTCCTGCTGATGATTCTAGCACCAATTGGAGGGCTTAGAGCCATCATACTTGACGCCAAGACCTACAAGTTCTACTCTTAAACCAAACTCAACACACCAAGAGAAGTCTGCTGCTGTTAAATCAAATAAATTATGTCATACACCAAGAGAAGTCTGCCACCATTAAATCAAATAAAGTTTGTCATATTACATTCATATGCATCATGTAATAATTTGCTTTAAAGTTCAGAACAAATACTTATTCAGCGTGCTTAATTTTAGATCTGCATTATACTGGGCCTCCTGCTGATGATTCTAGCACCAATTGGAGGGCTAAGAGCCATCAAACTTGACTCCAAGACCTACGCGTTCAACTCTTAAACCAAACTCAACACACCAAGAGAAGTCTGCTTCTGCTAAATCAAATAAATTATGTCATACACCAAGAGAAGTCTGCCACCATTAAATCAAATAAAGTTTGTCATATTACATTCATATGCATCTTGTAATAACCATTCTGTTCTTAGCATCAACGGTGCAGATCTATGCATTATTTGTAATATTAGTATAAATATAGCAGAATACTTCCCTTGCCCTTAACAAGTGAGAGAGCAGACAATGTTTCTGTAATCACCAGCACCAAGGCACTAGCTTGCCTGATAAAGGGATTGGGTGGGGATTAAGTAATATGCCCCTATGTACGCCAAAGATTTGGACTACCTCCATTTCAATTGAAATAAAGAGGATCCTAGTTCTGCTAGCCCTTGGTCTATAATTAAAATTTAACTTCTTTTAAGTATATGCAAGTATCTTACCAAAACAAAAAAGATTCACAATTCTATTAGCTTATTTGTTTGGAAGTTATTCAAGTGGTATCCTGATTACAATGGTGATGGGATCCAAAAGAGTTAGATACAGTTCCTTGGGTACTATATCTAAGTTCTACCAAGTTAGTAAAAATGTGTGTACGCGTGTGTAGGCTTTCCTCACGTGTTCTAGGTTAATTTGGATTGGAATCCTTATTGTATTTGACGTTAGAGTTTGTTTAATTCATTGGTTTTTGCATATTTTGCTGTTACAAATACGATGAGATTTGTGGGGGTGAATTTTTGGACTAGTATAGAGGGGACTGATGATTGGTTGTGAACATTGTTAAAGGGAAATATATGTATTTGAAGACGGCAGTGTCACTATTTACCATCTCTTATTTGTTATTTCTAGATCCCCCGTGGAGGGTACAAAAACCTTAATTCTATTTCAGATTTGCGTTTAACAATACTTAGATTTTGATGTCTCAAGAAAGTTAATACCTTTATATGTTAATTACAAGTCCAGAAATTATTGTTGGTAGGATTATCTCCTACAATTTAGGCAAGCTAACAAAGGAAATAGCTAAGTTAATACTATATTTTATACATTATGCATACACTCCAAATTGACACTTTCCAAACTACTTAAACCAATTGAAACGATTTCTTTTTTTTTAATAAAGTTTCAACTTATGGCGTCTAATTCTAATAATTGTACTATTTATCATTAGACCAAGAAATCAATAAGTTTTTTGTGTAAGCGAAGGGTTGAACCTAGGTCTTTTATTCAACCATAAAAAACTTTACTAGTTGAGTTAAGTAGAACTTACAATTAAAGTAATTATTGGTTCTTCTTAACTCCTCAAAAGTCAAAGAATTCAATCCAAAAGACAAAACTTGTGAACATTTTCATTTCATCCAAAATACCACATCAAAGACACAAAACTAGATTATTGAATATTTCTAGAATCTAGTCATAAACATACATTGATACATTGCTTGAAAAACAAAAATAAAAACTAATAATTTCCAAATTTTCTCATTCTTTCTCTAAAAAACTCAACCCAAAGATTGAAAATCCACAAAATACTAACATAAATAGCCATAACAACAACAATCCAAGATACCCAAACCCATATAGAAATAGCCATAACTCTATTTTGTGTTGAACACCAAACTTGTAGTCATTTTTTTGTATATGTATAAAGAAGTCATCCTAGGGTTTGCCAAATTTAAGGCCGGTGATTTTTTTTTTTTTACTAAAGGAATAGACAAATTAATTCTTATTTTATTAGTAGTTTCATTACTTTCATATAAGGGTAGAATAGCCGCAGCATGTACTGTGATTAGGAGGGTTTTTTTTAGTGAAATTGGGAGATCCTTAATGTAAAAGTGATTATTCTACATAGTACCAGTCAAAAACACTACAACAAATCTGACTTTTTCAAGGGTCAAAACCCTTAAAAAATGTATTAATAAACCTTGAGAAAAACTATTTTGAGAATCCAATTGACCCATCATAACCTTTGAAACTTATACCATCGAAAAGAAAATTTTGAAGGCCTTCGTGGTACTTAAAACAAGTGTTCTATCTTAGTTTAAGGGACAAGAGACCCTTAAATAACCTTTTACCAAAGTTTAAAAGATTTACATTTACAACCCTTGATCAATTAGGTTATTTAAGGGGTCACTTGACCCTCAAAATATATATATATATATATATATATATATATATATATATATATATATATATATATTTTAAACCACAATTTTGCACAAAAACATATATATATACACACACACACACACACAAAAAATTCACAATTGTTGAGACTTGAGATGATATGCTGTGATATTGATGTATAGCAAAAGTGATATCAATGGCCTCATATTTGTGAAATAAGCTGTAAAATTGATTGTCTATAGCTTGATTGAAGCAATGCTGCCAAGTATCCAGCCAGAGAATATCCAAAACGGAATATCTGAAACAGAGAGATATTTAAACACCACTAATCCATTTGAATATAAGAGGGGAAACGCCATTTGTAGTACGTACAGATAAACGACATAACCTTGTTCACAGCAGCTGAAAGCACTAACATACTAATTATGCACCCATTAGGCCAAACTAACGTATGCAAGAATCAATAGAAGATATTAGGGTGCATGGGAGTGCTGCATTTGGTTGGAGTTGCTTAGCTGAATCTGTTGTAGTTGCTGGGCCAATTCATTAATCCTTGCCTAGAGAAAATCAAACAATGGTCATCAGACTAGAGAAAATTTAGAAAGAATAGTATAGTTAATTTAATCAATGATCCAATCCAAATGACCAATGAAGGTAGACTAAATGCACAATTTTTTATGAATACAAAATTCTTTCAAAGCATTCCGCTGGTATGTTGCAAAAGAAGGGGCCTAAAGTTAGCAGAATTATATCTGACCACAGTATGGGAATGAAAACCTGAAAGAATTGTGAGATTAAACAAAGATGTGCAATAAAGATAAAATTATTTGATAATTAAATATATAAGGGCAATGTGCCTCCTCATCCAAGCTCTTAGACAGCCTTAAATTCCTTGCACCCACTTCCAATATCCTCAAAATTAAACCCATAACGATCCAAAATATCAGCTCCTCCCTTCCCCATTGCCATGGCGTCCAAACTCCAAAGTCAAGCACCAAGACATTGAAAGATTTCCCACCCACTTCTCACCACAACCATAACCTTCAATTTTCACCTTGCATAATTCCAAACCAATATTACCCAAATGCAATTAACCAGTAAATGTCTGGGAAAGCGTAGATAACTCAAAAAAGTTTCAGATTTCCTAACCCATTAGAACTACTAATTTCAATTTGGGAAATTCCTCATCCCATTTCCAATTCAGTTATTTATAGTTTATTTAGACCCATCAATGTCATCCCTAGTACAAAGAGAAAAATCATCATTTTCCCTTGCCTTTATAGTTATACCCATAAAGTTTCGGCCTTAGCAAATATTTTTTAAAGTACAAAATTTTCTTGCTCAAAACTCACCCACTTCAGGATTATTCATCCAAAGAAAGAAAGTGAATTTTAGGCATAAACTAACTATAAGCAACCTTAAAAATCAATAGTAAAAGATAAGCATAAGCTAAATGAAAGACAGCAAACTCCTTTGAAAAAAGACAATATATAGATAACAGAATAGTAAAAAGTTTTAAACTTGAAGGCATTTCTTCAAATACCTTACAGACAATATATATGAGAGTGGAAAGTAAAGTTTTAAACTTGAAGGCATTTCATTAAACACTGACTAGCTTGAGTTGATCTTCATACCTTAGTGATCACTGCTAGATTGAGCTGATTGTGAGATGATATAACTCAACATTTGCATCATCATATTGTCATAATGTGATCTTTGTTCTGCCATTTGAAGATTATACTTCTTAGTTATATAATGATGAAGAAAAATTGTGAACTTTAAAGGCTACTAAAGTACCATCAAAACCTTTAGAATATTAGACTCGCAGATGAATAAATTACAATTGAGGAACAACATCCTTGTGTCAGGGTGAGAGGCTACGCACTGTAAGAAAAAAATGAAAAGAACACAAAGCATCAACATGAACTATATATAAAGATTTAATAATAAACACCAACAATTGAAACCTACATTTTTACTCTACGAGATTAAGCAAGTAATGTCCACAGTGAGGGAGGAATAAAAGACAAAAAAAAAAATCATATCTAAAATACAGAAAACCAAAACATATTTTGTCAAAATTCAATGCAATACATGCAGAAGAACTTTAAAATTGCACAAGTTGTTCATTGAAGAGGGAGTTTATCATTCTGTGGCATTGTATGTCAAAATATTAATCATATCATCTTATGCAATAAGCAACAACAGTTCAACCACCTACAACAATCAGTTACTTCCTCTAACAACTTGTTGGCATAGTCTTCTTGATCTATTTATGGTGAGGAGAGAGGACCACATTATGTACCACTACAAGAAATTTGGCTTATTTTTGACAGTTGAAACCATTGAAAAAAGTACTAAAAACCGTCAAAAATACTATTTTCCACGGTTGAAATGACTGTCGAGAAAGGTCACTAAAAACTATGTCAAGAATATTTTTATTCAAACTAGAGGCAAGGATGCTAAGCCGTAATTCTTGACCGCCCTTTGCTATTCTTCGAGCAATGACTCTCTCCCACCCTTGGTTGCCTTGCTGTTCATGTGAAAAAGTGCATTAGCCAACATGCAAATCCTACATAGCTTTGTTCACAATTTTCTTAGCTAAGAAAAATTCATAAAGCCACTTAACAGTTAATACATGCCATAAGGCAGACACTTGACCATAAAGTGGGAGGAAAAGTCCTATCAATCTGTCTTTAGTTCTTATATGTAATATAGAAACTCAATGATGTCCCAAGCAGTTCAACTATGACCAACATAATGGTATACAACCTAACAAGAAAAAAATGAACTAATTTAAATTGGTCAAAACCTAAGCAGAACATTTTAAAATGTCCAACACAATTAGAAAAATCAAGTTAAAGAATTAAAAATATCTAACTAATGATAATGACCAATAAAAATAAAAAAAAAATAAAAAAAAAAAAAAAAGGACTACTCACTAAAGTTGTCCTCCTTCACAGCCCATTAGTTCCAAGTTCTCCACCTAATATTATAACCTTAAATGAAGGCTACCTAGACAAGCAAGCCCAAATAGATGACGTAGGGCTTATTTTACCTATTTACCTTGGTCATTAGTGATGAAAATATGAAAGTCCAAATTAAATTGTACATCAGGCTATCAGTGAGCATCTAGAGCCCACAGTTTATATAAATCCATAACTTGGTGACCTCTGCAATGATAGTAGATAAATATGCTGGCTTGTACCATTTGGAAATTACAAAAAGCCAAGTACAAATAGTGGCTAATCTTAAATACAGTTATACTCTTCACAATGAAATATTTAATGCCCTATGCATATGATTATTGCACTCAAAAAAATAAGTTTCAGCTATTAGAGGTTTCCAAGCATATGCTAAGTCAACTGCATGAGATCTCAATTTTGATGAATGAAAAGAAGTATCACAGAATGTGACTGCAAAAATAGAAGCATTTAATAGATTCACATATTAACCCCATATGCATGAGAAACTTACCTTATTTGGATCTTGCAATTCTTTAAAAGATTTATTTAATTTGATAAATGTTTGATGAGCCTGAGGATGAGGGCATTTATCCCGGTGCACTAAAAGAGACAATTTCCAGTACCTAATTCATGACCATGGCAACCATTAGATAAAAGGAAAAAATTACATAATGCAAAAGCTCACAAATTTACAACCATATAAGATAAATGAAAATTCTAACAAAGGTAATGTTAACTAGTTCTACCTACTTTTAAAATGTTGATGAATTATGAAAAATAACAAGGTGGACAATGACGAATTCAAAGACTGACATGCATTTCCTGACATAAATAAGGGAATGCAACCACATTTCAGCTTCAATTCTACAATGTTGAGTGCTATAATTCCTGCTCTTAAATAATCTGAACATTGTGTGAGGCTTTTTTTACTGAGCAGTGTCATGTTTGAAATAGTTACAAAGGCTTTTAGATATAGTTCCTAGTCTTGATATTCTACAAATTGCTTATTGAATACACAGAATCACAAATTGCAAACGTATAACATTCAAAATCTCACTTTAGACCTGCAATTTTCCTATTACTTAAATTAATGCAGTCCACTTCTACCCCAACAACAGCTAAACCACATTAATTCAAAAAACACAACCCCATCTCTTATTTCTTATAATATGCCAAGAATAAAGCCACCTTCTCTCTTTTTATTGGCTAAGCACATAAAATAATTGCTCTAGCCAACAAAACATAACATATGACAAGCGCTCCCAAAAAAGAAAAAAACACAACCCTCATCTCTTATTTCTTATAACACTTCAAGATTAAACCCACCTTCTCTCTTTTTATTGGCTAAGCACATAAAATAATTGCTCCAGCCCACAAAACATAACATATGACAAGCACTCCCAAAAAAAAAAAAAAAGCCCATGTTCCAAAATCAACCAAATTACCAGTCTCATGTTCCAAAATGAACCAAATTATCACAACCCCATTCTCTACAGTTACCTCTCCTTGTGTTCTAGAATGTGCTTCATCTAAGCCTTGTAGTGGCTCTCTATATACTGTTTAGCCACAGCCACCCTCTCCATGGTCAAGCTGGACCCCACCTCCACCTCCACCTCCACTCCACCTCCTTCTTAGCCATGGGTCCCACTGTGTTCTCTTCTCTCCTCACCTCCTCCTCATCATAATTAGAGAACTTGGTCGCAGAGTAGCTAGCTAATAAACAAGAAATACATGAAATTGTTGCTTAGAAGTGAACCTCAAAAAGTGAAACAAATGTGATGACAGTGACACAGTGGCATAATGTCACATAATGCAGTCAAAATTTGTTGTCAGAATGTGAAAAACATAGGCTAAGTTGTTTGTGGCCTTCCCATTGGCCTTTGGTTTGGTTTCAAAAATTGATGAAAATACTGCAAAAGTAACACGTTGATGGACTCTAATTTTCACAGCAACCAAACAGAGCATTAATGTGAGCTTTGAAATTCCAATGCACTATCAAAAATAAAAGGAAATAAACTCAAATTCCCTTCTAGGAGAACTATTTACTAAAGCCATAAATCAAACATGCAAACAATAACTAATAGAATCAAATGCCAAGAAACTGAAAAAAAAAAAAAAAAAAAAAAAAAAACTCACAAGTGCAAGCTTTGGTGCCCTAACGCCAATCCTCAGCTCTGATCGCAATGAATCGAGACCATCGCTTCAATCATCACAATCACACAGCAACTTTAACAATATCTAAAAGACAACAAACAACTAAGGGGCTTTTTAAAATACATGAATAAGTATTTGAGCTTTTCCGGCATGATAGGGAAGTGGGAGAGAACTATAAAAAAGAAGTCAAATTGAGTGGAAATGTGATTGGAGGCGAGTTGGCCTCTACTGGTTTTTGTTGACGTGTTTGATGTGGGTCCATGCATAAAAGGTGCCAATGGAGAATTTACAACTCCATGGGCCCAGTAGCCCATGTCAGTGTTGAATAAAGTTCAAACTTCAAACAAACCAAGTGGGTTCTCTTTGCCAGGTCCAACGAGGATGTGACACATTTACAAGATTTACAAGACACATATTTGATTTTATATACAATCTGACAACTAACAAGTTGGCAACTGTTTGGCCTTTTAACTTTTCCCAAGACTAGGGGATATATGTCTAGTTGCCAAATGATATGAAACTAATCTCACTCGATATATATAATAGGCTCCGTGTTTTACTAAACATCATAATTTTGTGCTTACCTCCAAAACCAGTTTATATGAAAATGAATTCCAATTTCAAGGGAAAGGCACACATTCAAGATGTTCACCAATACACCATCTTTTTTCTTTTGATCTTGATGTTCACTAACTTCAATTGTATTGGATTAAGTCTATGAAGTACTATGAGAGAGGGGAGACAGATAGAAGAGAGCAGAGAGGCTGTCTGAATCGGCCCAATTCGAAGCCGGTATTGGCCTGAATTGGCCGGTTTCAGCTGGCCGATACAATCCGATTCGGTACGAATCGGCTCGAGTCAGCACAAATCGAGAAACCAAAAAAAAAAAAAAATCGACATGGCACCAACGCTCAGGTAGCGGTGTCACCCACCTCACCCCACTTCAGACGTTGGTGCGGCACCCCTGTAGCCATGTCGAAGCTTTCCTGGATTAAGTTACCACTAAAAAGCTCTATATTTATTTTTTAGACTTCTTTCTAGATACAAATAAATGTCCCATTTTTTTATTCCATTTTATTCTTCACCAATCATGGTACAACAAGTGTTTGAAATTTTTTTTTCCATTTTAAACTTTAGTTTATTTATAAGTAAAGTCAAATGAATAATGATAAGTTATGATTAATGGAGTAAAAAGTGAGACAGATAATTTATATTCCTTCTTTTTAGTTTTTCTAGTTCCATCATTGTTGATTTTAGTGTCCCTTTAAATTGGTTTATTTATTCAAAGAGAATAAAAATGTAGATATAAGGCAAAAAAATAAAATGAAGTTTTAAAAAATTTGTATATAAAAAGGAAAAAAAAAAAACTAAATAAGCAATAAGCAAAAAAGCATTACTTGTAAACTGACATTGATACTGATGAAGACTTGTGTAATTATCAAATACAGATTGATGAGAAATTAGCGAAGGAGAAGCCTATTGATGATTGACTTCCGATTACTTCTTCAAGGAATGCAAAATGGTGGTATTCAGCTTTCCACAATGTCACTGCCATGGTTGGAGCCGGTGTCCTCAGTCTCCCTTATGCTATGTCAGAGCTTGGATGGTCATGGTATGTTTTTAATGTTGTTTTACATTTATGTTAACATTTGTCTAGTATTTAAGAAATGACTTTCTAAACTGAGCTTCCCTTTATCAATTCCAGGGGTCCTAGTGTGGCAGTACTAGTCCCATCCTGGATCATTACTTTGTACACTCTATGGCAAATGGTTCAGATGCACGAAATGGTACCAGGAAAACGGTTTGATAGATACCATGAACTGGGTCAACATGCCTTTGGTGAAAAGCTTGGTCCTTATATTGTGGTGCCTCAACAGCTCATTGTTGAAGTTGGTGTGAACATAGTCTATATGGTCACTAGTGGGAAATCATTGCAAAAGGTCCATGACACCTTCTGTAGTGTCTGTAAAAGGATCAAATTAACATACTTCATTATGATCTTTGCCTCTGTTCACTTTGTGCTCTCCCACCTTCCCAACCTCAACGCTTTCTCCGGAGTCTCTTTGGCTGCTGCAGTAAAGTCTTATGTGCATTTCATTTCTCTAAAATTATGTGCCAACTTTTGTAACAAGCTTTGCTTTTGGTTTATGTACAATTCTTTAAACCATTACTTTTACCATGCAAAACCGTACAATCAACTATCAGCAAATAAGCATATGTGGAGAGGAGTTGTCGTTGCCTATATAGTTGTGGCTTTGTTACTTTCCTGTTGCCCTGATCGGATATTGGATGTTTGGAAATGCTGTTAGAGATAATATTCTCATCTCCTTGAGAAGCCTAAATGGCTTATTGCAATGGCTAACATGTTTGTTGTCGTCCATGTTATAGGAAGCTATCAGGTAATGCTCAAACTCTGTAATATTTGTTTAAGCTTTACATATTTTTCCTCATATCTATAACATAACATCTTATTATCAAACTCCTCTTTGAATTTTTTTTTTTTTTTTTTTTTTTTTTGTATGACATTTTCTATTGCAGCATTTACCATGTTCGTTGCCATTACCTTCTCTTTCTTCGGCGGTCTTCTTGGATTGGAGGATTTGCTTTTGCCCCAACTACATATTTCGTAAGCCACACCCTGTCATGAATCTTTGTCATCCTTAATTTTATAAAAATGCTATTTGTAAATATTGTTGGAGCAATTACTGTCCTAGAAAAAAAACTTTCATATAATCTCTGACTCTCCTTGTTTTAATCCTCAGCTCCCTTGTGTCATGTGACTTGCCATCTACAAACCAAGGAGATTCAGTTTATCTTGGTGGTGTAACTCGGTAAGTTCCACTTGATTTTTGTTCCATTGTCATTATGTTTTGATTTGCTTGGAAATTTAAGTTTAGTTGAACTTACTTGGCTTCATTGATTTCAGATCTGCATCGCATTTGGCCTTTGCTTAATGATTTTATCCCCAAGGACTATCAATTTTACTCATAAATCATCCTCCCAAGCCAAAAAGAGGTACCGGGTTAATGCAAATGCATTCCTTTTAGATAAAGGGAAGCCAGTGATGCTGATGATGCTATTGATGTTAATAGTGGATGAGACTATATGTGATAGTGGACACATATATGTTGTCTTCGGAATGTTAAGATATTGAGACATTGCTGTGTCTGTGGAGAAAGGAATTCTGGCTACAAAAGCAACTAAGGGGGGATTTGGAATTTTCAATAGGCCTTTTCAATGTATTATAGGTCATTTTACTTTGTATGCATACATGTGTCATTGGGCTTTTTCTTGCTTTTGCGAAGTGGGTATGTGTAACATGATTATTCACCAAATACACTTGGATTTTTAGTATAGCTCATGGTCATGGACCAATGGTACTTGTTAGTTCAGCCTTCTTGCTTGTAGTGTGGTGTTACCTTTTTTTTCTTTTTTCTTTTTTGAGGAGAAGTGTGGTGTTACCTTGTTTTGCAGTACATAAAAATGTTATGATTTCGCATTGAATATTTTCGCTAAGAAAAATAACTCTTCATATATATATTTTAAACCTAATATAGAAACTGTTGTTGAATAGATAATCTCTATATATAGTTTCCTCAAATGAGACTACAAGTATGAATCCCTTGAATCGGAGTTGGCTAGTTAAGACTTAACATTTGCGGTGAAGTCAAATTTGAAGGGAATTGACAACCATAGGCATGATACTACGCATCTATGCGCACATATGTGTGTGTATAGATGCACATGCACAACACATAAACATACTATGTATTACACATATGTATATATATTGATACTGATGTATCGTTTTTTGTCACCGCTAATTTTATTCTCTATATATTAATTTATATTAGTAAAATAAAATTGATATAACTAAGTAATCTAACTATTTATTCAATTTAGAATACATCAAATTAAAAATATAATAAAAGTAATTAACAGTGTGATTTCATAATAAAAAGGTTTTTTTCTTAATCCTAATAACAGGAATTATCTATAAATCCTTTTTTTAAAAATTTTAACGTGTGCTCTCTATATTTCACACCAAAACTAGTTGTAAGAATAAAATAAAATACAAAGTATATCACCAATAGAGCTTTATGGTTTCCTTTATTTCGGAAATTAAATAGTAGTTTTTATATATACTAAACTGGGTCTAAGTACGATCTTGAAATTGAATCCTTTTGGTTTTGGATGGAGGTATATTAAGGGGTTAAGGATGATTTAGAAAGTGATATTTTGGGTAATAGGATAATAATGACCTAGAATGTGAACTAGAGAGCGATTGGGGCGACTTTTGGTTCATGGTGACTAGTGTTTGTATATAATGAATAGGATGATTTTGGTGATATGTAATGGTGCTCTTAGTTGAGCTAATTGGTTTTCCTTTTTTTAAGTTGATATATAGTTGGAGGATTTGAATCTTAAGAGCTTGTTTGGTTTGAGCAAAAAAATGATGTATTTTGTATTCGTTTTCAGTTTTTTTTGTGGGATCCACCACTAAAAATTTGTTTGGCTTTGTATTTGTATTCAGTTTTCATTTTTATTATCCAAATAAATAAGATTTGAATACAAAAACTGAATACAACTTTTTTGTGTTTTTGTTTTCTTGAAAATGAATACAGTGGCATTTTTGTAAAAAAATCAAATATGTAGGTCTCAATATTAACTTGTCACATCAATTAACTATCTCTCTCTCTCCTCTCTCTCTCTCTCTCTCTCTCTCTCTCTATTATTGTAGTTGTTAGAAAAAAAAAGTAAAAAGGGGAAGAAAAAGCAGAAAATGATGCCAAATAAAAAAATAAGTACAAGATTTGAATTTAGAAATGAGTACAAAAAATGAATATAATTTCAATACAAACCAAACATGCCCTAAATGTCTCCGTTCGAAACATCAAGACGTGTTAATTGAGTTACAAGGCTTTTGGTGAGATAAATAATGTTTTTTTACATTATAGATTGTGGGTTCCAATCCACCAAAATGTAAATTCCAATCTAAATTGGTTGAAATAAATTAAAATGATTGAAACACACCAAAATGCACTAAAATTAAGTTAATACATAGCAAAAGAGATTTTTTACTTTTATTTTGAGAAGACATAACAAAAGAGTTTCATTGTACCAATTCTATAACTAAAATGAAATTTATTCCGTTATGGTATAAATGGGAGCGTAAATGCACTTTTAATCCCTACATTTTGGGGTCATTTCTATTTTAGTCTCTGCATTTCTATTTTACCACTTTTAGTCCTTAAAACTAAACATGCGTTCGATTTTGGTCCTGACCGTCACTCATTTAATGGAAATATCTTACGTGGCAAACGGAATGCATTGTTGGCCCAGTTAATGCTAACGTGTCCATTAAAATAATATTAAAAAAATGCTACATCAACATCTACATTAGCATCCACATCAGCATCTAACTTTTTAAAAAAAAATTATCAATTATAAAAATTATAAAAAAACAAAAAAAATATAATTAAAAACAAAAAAAAAATGGTGGAACTTAGATTTTTTATGTTTGTGTTTAGTTTCTTTTTCTTCTTCTTTCCCAGATCTTTCTCTCATTTTCTCCGCCTCCCATTCTTTCTTTTTGTCTTCTTTCTTTCTTCCTCTTTTTCTTCTTTCCCCCTCTATCTTGGTGCTTAGCCTTCTTGAACTCTTTAAGTGAGTTCCCACTTCTCTCATCTCCGATAAAACCTACTCCCACAGATGCTTGTTCGACTTCGTCTTGGCTGTCCTTGACTTTGACTTCAACTTCGACTTCATGGTCCTTGTCGCAGCCACTGTTATCGCTGAGAATCATTTGCTAATGCTGGTGGTGAGAGTGGGCGTGAGTGTGAAGGTGAGGTTGAGAAGCGTGGTGAGGTGGCAGGTTGCCGCCGCCGCCGCCATCATATGGGTTTCCAGTTAGATCTGAATCCCTTCTCCCTCACTCACTTTCTCATCCACCTCTCTTTATCTGGGTTGAGTTTGCTGTATTTATTTTGGATTTTTGATAAATTTGAAAAGGGATAATATGGGTTTGTGAAAAGAAATTTTTGGGTTTGCGATAGAGAATTTGTTGAGTTTGTGTATAAGGGGATTTGTTGGGTTTGTGAAAAATGTTTAGATATTAGGATTGACATAAAAAATTTGGTTGGTTGTTAGATCTAGAATTTTTCTTTTTTGTGAAACTAAAAAATTTGTTTGGTTGCCAAGTAAATCAATAAGAGTATCTTAATTTTCCTCAAAACCAATTTGAGTTCAAGGATGGAGTTCTTCACTACCTTGAGTCCATTGGTTGTTGAGGTTTGTGTGTGTTTTTGTGTTTGGTTGACAAAAAATGGCAAGAAAATGCTAGAAAATTTGGGTGTGTGTGTTGATATATTTAAAATCTAGATTTGAGTTCATTGTGTTTTGTTGAAGATCAACCCAAATTTATATTTATATTTTTTTTTTAACTTTAATTTTGCATTTTTTTGTTTAAAATTGATAAATTAATTTTTAAAAAAAATTAGATACTGATATGACATTTTTAATATTATTTTATTTTTCACGTCAGCATTTACTGTGCCAACAGTGCACCGTTTACCACATATGATATTTTTGTTAAGTGAGTGACAGTAAGAACTAAAATGGAACACATTTTTCATTTTAAAGACTAAAAGTGATAAAATAGAAATATAATGACCAAAATAAAAATAAGCCCAAAATATAAAAACCAAAAGTACATTTGTACCATAAATGAGATTAAATTGACCGTATTAATGGTACCAAGTAGTATTGTCAATTTTCTTCTATAAAATTTTAAAAAAAAATTAAAAAATAAGTAGTATTGTGAATTATGTTCTACTTTGATCGAAATGAGAGAAATCTGTCGTACTAGTTATAACATTGGGACACGACAAACCTTTTTCCATCACGTGTTAAATTTTAGTGTGTTTCAACTTTCAACCATTTCCACCTATTTTAATTGGATTTTGGGAGAATTATATTATTTGTAATGGTGGCTCTCTCTCAGAGAGAGAGAAACGTACAAACCTCTCTTACAGTCTCACATTCAGTCTCCCTTTCCTTCTTCCGTCTCTCCCTCATTTTCCTCCTTTTCTCATTTGTTATTTGGGAAAGCGTTGACTGTAAAAAACTTGAAACCATCCATTGGTTGCTTGTCAAATAGAAATAGATTGAGACTTCAAAGTTCAACATTTTTAGACGTATTTTGGGTAAGAATTATATGGAGCTTAACCAAGCCATAATTTGGATCTGCCAACAACGACTTTTGATTCATACATAACCATATTTTGTAAGCCTCCCCTTCTCAAAAAATTAAATAAAAAATGTATAAGCCTCTTTTTTTTAATATAAGTTATAAGCCTCCTTATGATGAGATAATGATTGAGATCAAAAAAACTACGAGATAATAATGTTTAGTTAAATTATTTGATTTTGAATTGGAATAAACAGTAAACTTGATAGATAGTCAGATATTTCTAATTTGTGTTATCTATATACATAGGCTTTACTATAAATTACTTTCTCTAACTTTAAGGTATTTTCAATTTAATCTTTTTTTTTTTTTTAGTTCTTTAACTTTCATTTGTTTCCAACATAGACTAATTGGTGAGATGGGATGAAATTAGATGAAATAATAATTGAAAACATATCAAAGTTAAATGATAGAATTTTTTTTTAAAATGAAACCTAAAAGATTAAATTGAAAATAAGTCGGAGTGTAATTGTAATTTAGCTTAAAATATATAAAAATAGTGGTAGCTCTAAAATTATCCATCGCAGTGCACTAGTATTGAAATTATGTTCTGGAAATTTTTTATTTTTTTTAGGAACAAACACACACAAGGGAGATTGAAGGGGTTTCTAACATAAAAGCACACCACAACTCCACTCAAAAGTCATGGTAATTTTTAAGGGAGAGTGGGGCAAGTTATACTACACACAACATACTCTCTTAAGCAATGTGAAATAATTACCGCTTATTACTGAAAATTGAAAACACTATAGCAAAATAATTTTTAAATATATAAATAATGTCATGAAATCCAGTTTTAAAGAAAAAATTGAAAAAAGAGAGTTATGAATCTCATAAATAGTGTACAGAACCACTAAAAACACTAAACGATAAAAACTTTTCTTTTTCAGCGTTATCCAAATGTGCACCCATAGTATAATAATATATTCTTATAACAATCTTAATAAAAATATTTTTATACTCATTGGCATTTCTTCTCTTCTTTTTGGGAAAGTGATCCATGTTTGACTAAAAATAAATGGTTCCTTAAACTGAAAGAAACATACACCTACATGTGTTTTGTTTTATAGTATAATACTATATTCATATAACGACCTAAAATAAAAATATATTTTATACCCATTAAATTTACATTTTTGAAAAGTGATCCATGTTGGACGAAAAATAAAACATTCTCTTATACCTTTTTTTAATCTCCCTCTCTTCTTGAATGAAAGAGAAAAATATAATAATAATAATAAAAAGATATTGCGAAGGTCACCGTAAAATCACTTACACCGGAAAGTATCTTATAAGTCTGGCTCATATAAAAATTTCTCCACTTATGCATACACTTCCTCTCTATCTCTAAAAGTATTCACATGTTGACAAAGTCATCATTAAACTACCAACTTTCTCTTTATATTTACGTTGTGTTTGGAAGTTTGAGAAGAGGAAAGTAAGGGGCTAGAGGGTATGAGGGGAAAGTAAAAGAGGAGGAAGGGAAATGATTATCCTTTCTTCTTATTTAGATAAAATTAAAATGCAATGAGAGAATTTTTGAAAAGTGTTATGTTTGTAATATTTTTACAATTAATCATAAGTAGTAAGTTTTTATTGATTCTAATTTAAACTTACTAATGAAATTACTTTTTTACCTACTAATAACAACCAATCACTTATGATTTGTTGTAAAAGTTTATAAAAATATTATAGATATAGTATTTCTAAAAATGATAAGACATTATATACATTGACAAATTATATATATATATATATAATAATAATATAATAAAAGCATTTGGAAATAATTGATAGTTTATTTTTTACTTTTTAACAATTGAAAACCCAATTATAAGAGCATTAGCATCTAAGGATACAAAAAATATATATTATATATTCTCAAAACCTATTCTATCTATTTTACCATCTCATTTTATAAGTCACCCAATATCTAAGTTTCTTTTTTTACATACCGCTCATTAAAATAATATAAACAAATCAATTCTCTCTCTTCTCTCCAATCTCTCTCTTCCTTCTTTCCTCTCTTCCTCTCTCACTCCATTAAAATATTAGTTTTTATTTTTGCAATTCATGAACAATGGGGTTGTATATATACAATCTTACTGTTCATAGATGCTAAAAAAATTTACAAACTTATATTCAGATAATGCTCTAAAAATAACAACCAGAGAGTTTCTGCAAATGACATTCAGTTGCTTATATAACAATTAGGGAGTTTTTACACTTTCAATGTTAATGCTCTAAGCAATCATTGGATCTGGTGTAGACAAGATTCCAACTTAGATTCGTCATTCAACAATAAAATACTTTACAAAGTTTAATTAACTAATTCACACAAATCATGCTATAATTGAGAGTTGTCTATATACACAAAATTTATTAGTTGTATTCACTTCAAAATGCTTTTGATTAGTTATAATCACTTCAAAATTTATTGACTTTTCAACGTGTGTCTTTGTTCTTTTTCTTTTTTGATAACATACGTGTGTCTTATTGGCCAACCCTTCAAAATAGGCATGCTACTGAAGGGATGATATTTAGGGGAGGCTCTTCATGTATTGACCTGGTAGTCGCTAAAGATATTTCCAGCGATGTCATGACAGAATGTGGTGATTCTGTTTTTTTTTTTTTTTCAGTAATGAAAACCATAGCTGTTTGGCCTTTAAAAAAATAATTTTAAAAAAATACAAAAAGGTATTATTTAATCATCTTTCTCAAGTGTCAAGTGCAGTTAAATTCAAAAAGTGTCTCGTTGAATAATGTGACCATATGACTTAATTTAGGACAAAATTTTACTATAAACTTGGTTTTTGTCAATTACTACAACTTTACTCAATATATTTTTATTAGATGTGAATTAAACCAGTGTCATGTTAACGGTGCCCATATGACTATTATTAATAAATTATATTAAGAAAATTTTAACGTCACTTTCATTGAAAATATAAAAAAAAGTCAAAAAAATTTATTGTTTTATCTTTTTTTATAAAATGTTTTTAAAAATAATTCTTAAATAAATGCTCTTAGGGTATCAGTTAATTTTTTTTTTTTTGACAAATTCATTGATGAATTACATTTTCTTTTTTATAATCTCCGTGCTTGCGAAATTTCATTTACTATTAAATTACATTTTCTTTTTACTTTTCAATTCATAAACGTATTTTTTATGTCTAATTTTAGACCACAAAAACTTTAAGTTTAAACGTTTGATTGATAATATATTTTTATTGAATTACATTTTCTTTTTATATTCTTCGTACGTGAAAAATTTTAGAAAATAAAAAATCAATAAGATTTTTTATCAATCAAATGTTTAAATTAAAATTTTTGTGGTCTAAAATTATGCATAAAAAATACTTTTACAAATTGAATAGTATATGACATTCGATTAGCATGAAATTTGACATAGGTGTTAAGATTATAAAAACATGCAATTCAACGATTAGATTTTCAAAATATATAATCATATCAATTTTTTAATGGAAGTATTTGCTACAACTAAGTTTGTAGTCAAACTTTGTCCTTAAAATTATTAGGAACTTAAGGTATATCACTTAAGAAATTAAGTGAAACTATATATGAATTCTATAAATTTTACTACTACATAATACCTTCTTGTGATGATTTACAAAATAATACTTAAAACATATTTATCAAGCTTAATTCTTTTAGTTTCTCAACAAAAAAAAAAATGTAATTCTTTTAATATAATATATTGCCCGTTTGGATCCCCGTTTTATCTGTTGTGTTTGCGTTTTTTTTTTTTTTTTTTAAAGACCAGCGCTTGGTGCACTGTTCATAGGACATGAACAGTGCACCAAGGCATATAAACAGTAAAAAAAGAGTAAACAGTGTTTTTTTACATATTAAAAAATTATTTTGCTACAATGTTTTTAATTTTTAATTTCCAGCAATAAGTCCTATCCAAACATAACCATAGTCTTAAAAAATTGCTGAACTGGTCTTCAAGAAATTGTGTCAAACAAAAATGTCAGTGTCACCTTTTTCAAGAAATATCTCCCGCTGGCCTCCAGATTCCTTGGCGGACTTTCTTGACATTGATCGACACTTTGCGTAGTTCAAATTGCTATTTATTTATATTGTTCTTCCGTTCTGGTTGTAGCTCTTTCATTTCATCCTCTCCTAAAACCGCGCAGTGTTCTCAGTGCTACAATGGGCGATGAAGCAACTACAAATGGATATTCTAATAAAACCAGCAACGTAAGCCTATTTCTCTCTCTCTCTCTCTCTCTCTCTCTCTCAGTTTAAAGCTAGCAATAATGGGTTTTGTCCACACCCAGTAGGACTTAATAGTTATATATAACTAGCAAATCACATGATATGGAAATAACTAGAATGGATTGGAGAGCTTGTGATCCTGCTCCTCAGTGCTTAAAATTGGGAAGATTTTCCATGAAACTCTACCATCCATACTTCAGTACGCAAAAAGAATGATGTATGTATGATGATGTAAATTTTCTTTTCTTTCTTCTTAAAGGTTGGGGGTGCCTTTTTTTTTTTTTTTTTTTTTTTTTCTTTTGAGCTTTTGCTTAAGAGCTGTGATCATAAATCACGTGCAGGTAGATGGAATTTGCAGAGGCAGAAGGAAATCGACAAATGGCTTCCAATTACATCTTCCAGGAATGCAAAATGGTGGTACTCAGCTTTCCACAACGTCACTGCGATGGTTGGAGCCGGTGTCTTGGGTCTACCATATGCCATGGCGAGTCTAGGATGGTATGTATGTCTAAAACAAACCCAATATAGTGCATGAGTATCATATTTTAAAACTGCCTCATTTGTATATTCTATTCTGATTATGGCGAAATTATTATATACTCCGGACTACTATAAATGCGTACTTTCTCCTCTCATATGAATAATGAGTTCCACTAATTAAATTCATAGTAGGACCTATCATTCATGTGAGGAGAGAGAGTACGCATTTATGATATTTCGAGAATACCTAATAATTTTCCCTAATTATGTTACTATTTAACAAGTATAGTCTTAACTAAACATGGCAAAACGGTCAAGTCAAGTTGGGTCAATCAGGTTGCGGGTCAAAACGGGTTGTCGGTCAAAACGGGTCATTTTAAGCGGGTTAAAAATGGATTTGGGTTTCGGGTCGAGTTGACCCGTATTTTTCACATGAATTTTTTTTTAATAAAGAAAATAACATATATTTGTCATTTGGAAAGTTATGCAACAAATTACTTAATGTAAAATACATTATTTTGAACTCGCCACTTATATAAAGAATGAACTTAGTTAAACTTATTAATATTTATTTAATAATTTTAAATTATACAAATCCTAACATTGCTATTTAAAACAAAATAACACAAAGATAAATAAAGCAAATACACAAATTTTGTCTTTACACAATATCAACATTCCAAAATATAAAACAAAATTACAAATGACTTATTGGATAACTCATTTGATAAAGAATAAAAATATAAGAAATTTACTGTCTTGAAAATCAATTTTATAATCTATTATCATTTGTAGTTGACACTCTATTTCAATTTGAGATATACATAGTTTGATTGTTTACTTATTTATACATAATATCTTTTATGAATTTCATATCATTGTTAAACAACACACTCTAAGAAATATGATAATTTATTTTGAAAAATCGTTTATTTTTAACATAAATTGTTTTAAAAAATAAGTCTAAACATTCATAATTTATGCTAATTGATACTTTGACTTCACTGTTTTCACACTTATGAATATTTTTCACATGTGTTTATAATTTTAAATATGTTTTTAATTCTATTGTAACCAAATTATTTTGGCATGTACTTTGCTATTTAATCTAAAAAATTTTACTCATTACAGAATGCTCAACCATTTATCTTTCAATTAATTTGCAAGCAGTTATGTAAAAATATTAATTATTCCTTAAATCCCACAATAAACAATTAAACTAATATTATCTTACTTTTACTATTTTTTTACCCAAAAAAAATTTTAAAATATGGTTCGAGTCGAGGGTCAAGTCAGGTTGATCTGCAAAAAACACAGGTCCAATCATGAGTCAACCCGTTTTTGCTTCGAAAAAAGAAAAAAAAAAAAAAAAAAAAGGTTTGGGTGGGTATTTTCATATCAGAAAATTCTAACCTGTTTTGCCATGGCTAGTCTTAACTTACTAAAATGTTTGTAATAGAGTTTTTGTGACATAGAGCTTAATCTGAAAAGCTCTTTAATGTACCAAGTGATTTATTTAATCTCATAAGAGTACTATCATAAGAGTACTATATTGTGTGTGATATAGTGAGTTAAATTCTACTTTCGATATTAATTGTAGACACTTTCTTCTTGTCGTTTTAATCTAAGAAGCAAAAATCCTTCAAAATCTTTGATATATCCTTGGGAACATGCACAGGTCGAGAACGCTTCTACATATGTCCTCAAACAAGTTTTAAAAAAATCACTTGAATAAATCCTTTGAATTTAGATATGCCTATTTATTTGAAAGAGTTAAAATAAAATATATAATATGCCCATATATATATATATATATATATATGAGCAAAACTTAAGTATAGTACTTAAATATTGTTCCTTAGGTTTCTCTCTTAAGATTATGCCATGTAGCATTTTTCTTATAAATAGAAGTGTATTTTTTAAATAAATAGCCACATGACAGAATCTTAAGAGGAAAATATAAAAAACATCACCTAAAATATTATATATAAGTTTTGTCCTATATATATATATATATATATATATATATATATATATATATATATATATATATTTCCACTTTGTTGCGTTCTAACTCTTCAAAGAATTATTTTGTTGTTGTGTCCCATGTTGTGTTGTATCCGAGTCCACACTTTTTAGATTTAATCCTAAAGGCAAAAATAAGGTACAGTACCTTAAGTACAGTACATTAGGTACTCTTTTTAAATCAAAACATCTGTCCACCTACTTAACGGTGATACTGCCATTTCCTTCTCCGTTTTTTTCTTTTCCTTCTTTTCTTTTTTTTCCCTGTTTCAGACCCATCCTTTCAAACCCAAGACTTCTCACGAGAAAACTGAAAACCCCAAGCTCCTATAGTTCTCTCCCTCTCCCTCTCTATTCTTCTCTTTCTCTCTTTCTTTCCTTTTCTCTCAGTCAGATTAGATGAAATAGACGAATCCAGCTCTGAAATAGTCAAGAAAAACATACCCCCATAAACTGATTTAAACATCAATATACAAATATCAATCCCAATACCTAAGCAAAACATAACCAGGTCTCATATTACCATAAGCCCCACAAAACATGATACACCCACAAGCTAATTTCAATTCTATGTCAGAAAACCAAACCCAAACCTAAACAAAAAAAAAACAACCCCAAACCACGAAACAACCAAAAACAAAATACCCATCAACCTCTTTGTTCTTACAACAAATCACAACCATAGCAACGAAAAAAATCAAAACTTTACAAGACCCCAAATCAAAACAACCCATAAAACCACAAAGCTGAAACACCCACCAGCAATCTCACTGAGAAAACTGACCAAGATAGAGAATTCAGAGCTGGATTCATCCATTTCATCTAATCTGACTGAGAGAGAAGGAAAGAAGGAAAGAAAGAGAAGAACAGAGAGGGAGAGAGAGAACAATAGGAGCTTGGGTTTTGGGGTTTTCAGTTTTCTCGTGGGAAGTCTTGGGTCTGAAAGGATGGGTTTGAAACCGGGGGGGGGGAAGAAGAAAAAGAAATAAATGGAGAAGGAAACAGTAGTATCGCCGAGTAGGTGGACAGGTGTTTTAATTTTAAAAGGGGTACCTAATGTACCGTACCTAAGATACTGTACCTAAGCTTTGCCCTAATCCTAATAGCTGAGTTTTTATTCAAAAATGTATGAGATCTTTATTTTCTTTTAGCATTTTTATATAATGCTGAAGAATATCACAGTAATCAGGCGGAAATTCTATTACAGTACAATTTCTATATATGCATAGCATTTTATGAACTACTTGCAAGAGAAAATCTTGTTTAATTACGCATAGTATTTTATGAGGATACTTCCAATTCAGACTATTAGAGTGCTAGTTTCTTTGCTCTGAATGCAAGTTCTTGATCATTCCACTACCTTTTCATCTTCAATTTCAGGGGTCCTGGAGTAGTCATCTGATACTCTCATGGGTAATCACTTTATACACTCTATGGCAAATGATTGAGATGCATGAAATGGTTCCTGGAAAACGGTTTGATAGGTACCATGAGTTAGGTCAACAAGCCTTTGGTGAAAAGCTCGGTCTGTGGATTGTGGTACCTCAACAGCTCATTGTTGAAGTAGGTGTGGACATTCTGTATATGGTCACAGGAGGAACATCACTGAAGAATATTCATGATTTAGCTTGCAAAAAAAACTGCAAATCAATCAAAACCACCTATTTTATCATGATATTGCTTCAGTTCATTTTGTAATCTCCCACCTCCCGAACTTCAACTCCATCACCGGAATCTCTTGGCTGCAGCAGTCATGTCTTTGAGGTAATCTTCAGTGCTCATAATTTACAACAAAAGCTAGTCTCTGGAGAAATCAGAGTACATAAGTTAGTCAGAGGAAGAAAATTTTGAACATAGTCATTAAAAAGAACCAAGAAAATGTAAGGGTGTTATATGTTAATCGGCACTCTAATGAGTAATGACTGCTAAATTAGCAATGAAAAAGTATTAAAGAGTTATAAAGATATAACAAAATGCTAAGATGTAGAAGCAAACAAAATAATAACAATAACAAAGAAAACAAACATGCATTTTGGCAGAAGAGAAGTTCAATTGGAGGACCGTTACATTTCAAACTTACATGTATTGTTAAAAAAACAACCATGTTTGATATTGTGGTTGTCGTGCAGTTACTCTACTATTGCCTGGACAGCTTCTGTCCACAAGGGTGTTCAGCAGGGTGTTGATTATAGCTACAAAGGCTCAAGCACAACAGGAAAAGTCTTAGACTTCTTCAATGCCTTGGGCACTGTAGCTTTTGCATTTGCAGGACACAATGTTGTTTTAGAGATCCAAGCAACAATTCCTTCTACACCTGAGAAACCATCAAAGGGGCCTATGTGGAAGGGAGCGGTTGTTGGCTATATTATTGTGGCCTTGTGCTACTTCCCAGTTGCTCTCATTGGATATTACGTGTTTGGCAATAATGTTGACAGTAACATCCTCACCTCATTACAGAAACCTGAAGGGCTTATCATAGCAGCTAACGCGTTTGTCATCATCCATGTTATTGGCAGCTATCAGGTGTGCTTTCTACAATTCTACTAGCTCTTTTCTATTGACTAGCCACTAAATTGGTTGCTCATCAAGATTTTGCTTTTATTGTGTTAATGTAGATATATGCAATGCCGGTATTTGACATGATAGAATCTGTGCTGGTAAAGAAAATGCATTTTAGACCCACAAGAATACTTCGGTTTACTACACGAACTGTATATGTTGGTAAGTAAAATCCCCTCCTCATCAGATATTGTGTTCCTAAACATGAAATAACATCCTCAGATTAGGTTTTATTCTCATAAGGTTTTCTGTCATTCAGCATTCACAATGTTCGTGGCCATTACCTTCCCTTTTTTTAGTGGTCTTCTGGGATTCTTTGGAGGATTTGCATTTGCACCTACAACATACTTTGTAAGCCTCATTCGTCCCTCTAAAAACAAAAATGAAAAATTATGAATATGAGACTCTTATTCAATGGAATGCCTTTCAACAAAGGATTCATACCAATGCTTATTCTTTCCTGTATCATTCTTCAGATCCCTTGTATCATGTGGCTTGCCGTCTACAAGCCAAAGATGTTTAGCTTATCTTGGTGTACCAACTGGGTATGTTCAATTCAGATAGCTCCTCATTGTCTTTGTTGTATTTTGATTTGCTTTAAAGTTCAGAACAAGTACTTATTCAGCTTGCTTAATTTTAGATCTGCATTATACTGGGCTTCCTGCTGATGATTCTAGGACCAATTGGAGGGCTAAGAGCCATCATAATAGAAGCCAAGACCTACAAGTTCTACTCTTAAACCAAACTCAACACACCAAGAGAAGTCTGCTGCTGTTAAATCAAATAAATTATGTCATACACCAAGAGAAGTCTGCCACCATTAAATCAAATAAAGTTTGTCATATTACATTCATATGCATCATGTAATAACCATTCTCTATACGTTTGTTCTTAGCATCAATGATTCAGATCTATGCATTATTTGTAATATTAGTATAAATAAAGCAGAATACTTCCCTTGCCCTTACCAAGTGAGAGAGCAGACAATGTTTCTGTAATCACCAGCACCAAGGCAGTAGCTTGCCTGATAAAGGGATTGGGTGGGGATTAAGTAACATGCCCCTATGTATGCCAAAGATTTGGACTACCTCCATTTCAATTGAAATAAAGAGGATCCTAGTTCTGCTAGCCCTTGGTCTATAATTAAAATTTAACTTCTTTTTAGTATATGCAAGTATCTTACCAAAACAAAAAAGTATCACCATTCTAATTAGTTTATTTGTTTGGAAGTTATTCAAGTGGTATCCTGATTACAATGGTGATGGGAACCAAAAGAGTTAGATACAATTCCTTGGGTATTGTATCTAAGTTCTACCCAATTAGTAAAAATGTGAGTACGCATGTGTAGGCTTTCCTCACGTGTTCTTGGTTCATTTTGATTGGAATCTTTATTGTATTTGATTTTAGAGTTTGTTTGACTCATTGGTTTTTGCACATTTTGCTGTTACAAATAGGATGAGATTTGTGGGGGTTAATTTTTGGACTAGTATACAGGGGACTGATAATTGGTTGTGAACATTATTGCAGGGAAATATACGTATTGGAAGACAATAGCATCACTATTTACTATCTCTTATTTGTTATTTCCAAATCCCCAGTGAAGGGTAAAAAAACCTTACTTCTGTTTCAGATTTGTAGTTAACAATACTTAGATTTTGATGTCCCAAGAAAGTTAATACCTTTATATGTTAATTATAAGTCCAGGAATTATTGTTGGTAGGTTTATCTCCAACAATTTAGGCAAGCTAACAAAGGAAATAGCTAAGTTAATACTATATTTTCTACATTATGCATACACTCCAAACTGACACATTCCAAACTACTTAAACCAATTGAAGCAATTTTTTTTTTTAATATAAAGTTTCAACTTATAGCGTCTAATTTTGATGATTGTACTCTTTATAATCAGACCAAGAAATTAATCAGTTTTTAGTATAAGTGGAGGATTGAACTCAGGTCTTTTATTCAACAGACTTTACTAGTTGAGCTCCTTGAAACTCACAATTAAAGTAATTATTGGTTCTTCTTAACTCCTCAAAAGTCAAAGAATTCAAAAGATAAAACTTGTGAACATTTTCATTTCATCCAAAATACCACATCAAAGATACAAAGATAGATTATTGAATATTTCTAGAATCTAGTCATAAACATACATTGATACAATGCTTGAAAAGCAAAAACTAAAACTAAAAATTTCAAATTTTTATTCATTCTATATCTATGTTACTTTCTTTTCCAATTTTCCCATTCTTTCTCTAAAAAACTCAACCCAAAGATTGAAAATCCACAAAATACTAACAGAAGTAGCCATAACAACAACAACAATCCAAGACACCCAAACCCACATTGGGATCACGCCGCTGGCCTCACCACTCATATAGAACACACACATTTTGTACACCAAACACGGGCCCAACACACCCCGCACTATCGAATACAATGCATAAAAGGGAGGGGACAAGAGACCGTACAGTTTCGCGGCGAGAACGACGTCGTCCCTCCTCGCCCTGGCCAGCGTCCACGCGTTCTGGCACGCGCTGGTCAGCTCGGCGAGGACGAGCAGCGCGAGTATGGCGCACGCGCCGTGGGACACGAGGTACCGGCACGTGACGAAGACGAAGAGCGTGGCGAGGTGGTGGCCGATGAAGAGGAGGTCGCCGGGGCAGAAGGCGAGGTAGTGGAAGAGGTCCATGGTGAAGTAGGAAATGCTGAAGTCGAGGACTGAGTTCTCGGGCTCGGTGTTCGGGGCGGCGAAGCCGCGGTTCGAGTCGGCGAGTATGGCGGAGGTGGCTAAGAAAACCGCCGGTGTGCCGTGAGCGAAGGAGATAAAGCAGCTGGCGGCTTCGGGTCGGATCTTGGGGCTCCAGTTCCGGAAAACGATGAAGTAGCCGATGAGATAGATCGTGAAGAACATTGAGAAGAATAGGAAGAGGTTTTCCATTTGGAATTTGAAATTACAGGGGAAATGAAAACGAGTGAGAGAGACAGAGTGTGTGTTTTTAGGGTTTTTGTTTTCTTTAAAGGGAGAGAGAGAAGGGGACGGTTGGGTTGGTTGGGTTTGGCATGAATTTTTGGAAAGGGAAATCCAAGATAGATTGGATTTTGAAAAAGATAAAGAAATCCAAGATAGACATTTGTCTGTGAAAACAGTTAAAAAGAGGGAGTGAGGGCATGCTTGGTTTAGAGGGGTTTTAAGTGATATAACCCAAAATTGATAACTGAATTATCAAAAAGCGTGAGGTTCATACAATTTTTTTTGCTTGGCTTGATTTTTTAGTCTTGTTTTCATCACCCAAACTCAAAAATTTTGAGTGAGAGTGATGAAAACCGAAAATACCAAATTGGTGTTTTAAGTTTTTGAGATACATAACTTAGTGGTAAGATTATAAATTTTTTACCTTTGTGGGACTCAGAGCTTCTGTGTTGTCCCATCTGTTCACCAAAAATGTTTGATATTACCGTTGCAAACAACCACAACAAACTCAACATCAATCCACACCACCAAAACGCCAATCCACACCGACCAAACACCGACCCATAACCCAATCTCCAAACGCTGACCCATAACGTCGACCCATAACCCGATCTCCACTGTAACACCACCAAAACACCGATTCAAGCCACACCATGACCCATAGCTCAATCTCCACTGTAACACAACCCCAAAAACCCAATCTCAAACTCGATCTCCACAGTAACCCAGCCCCAAAAACCCAATCTCAAACCCGATCTCCACCGTAACCCAGCCCCAAAAACCGATCAACCCACCATCACCAATCCAAACCTAGCAACCACTGAAACAACCCACCACTTTAAACCCAATAACCACCAGTTCAAACCAACCAAAAACAGCTGAGAAAGAAATAGAGAAGAGAAAAAAAAATCAAATACAGATTGAAGAGGGGAGAGACAGAGAAAGCTGAGAAAGAAACAGAAAAGAATGGGAAAAAAAATTCAAATATAGAGTGAAGAGGGGAGAGACAGAGAAAGAGAGATAGACAAAAAAATTTGATAGAAAAGAGGGAGAGTCAGAGAAATGAAAGGTGAGAGGATGCCACAGTGGGAGAAATAAAGGAGGAGGATTTTTTTATTTTTTTTGTTAACAAGACGCGGGTAGCAACAGTAGCAACATGGGTTTTGTCAGTGGATGGGGTCCACAGTTTTGGAGAAAAGTTGTAGAGATATGTAACTGAGTTATGAGTCCAAACATGTGTTTTGCAATTTTTGAGTAAAAGTGAGGTTTGAGAACTAAGTTATGAGTTTTAGGTTTAAGTTATGGATTTTGAAAACTGAGATGTCTCTAAACCAAACAAGCCCTGAATTGCTGCTGATCCAAAAAGGAAATGTTCACAAGCTCAAAATTATTACCCTGGGCTTGTGTCAAGACATCCAAAAGAGATCCAGAAGTCCGTTAGCCTATAGGTAACATTTGGGCTAACCACTTTCTCTTTCTCAAAAAAAAAAAAAACTCTCTTTCTATCATCATTTTTTTCCAAAAATGGTATACTTTTGAATGTCCTACGTTAGTAAAATCCTTAAAAATATATATATAGGAGTATAGGTAAGTTATAACTTAAACAACGATACTTTTGACATCTATATCAAAACTTAAGTTAATCCGGTTTACCTTTGGGTGAAAAGTTCATATTAATGTATATTTGGAATATGTTTTGAAAAAAAATATGGAGAAGTGATTATTGGAGTAGAAATGAATGTACTCATCGAAGGAATGTAAAATTACTCTTCTTTAATGTATTATTTGTAATTTGCCTAAGTATTTCATGTCATTATTAGCTACCGCTGCAAATGTAGCTATTCATATTGAGAACAACGTGATTTTCTATTGATGGGGTTTGGGGAGGAGTTGAGTTGGGAAAAGAAGTGTTTGCCTTTGTGGCTTTGTCATAGTGGTGGATTGGATGTTAGGAAGATTATGGTATTTAATGATGCCTTTTTGGAGTTGGTTGATGCATAAAATCTGTCTATGCATAAATCTGCCAACGGAGGTAGGCACAATTTTCTCAATTTAATAAATTTGAAGTGAGTAATAGTACTAGAGTTAAGTTTTGGCTTGGATGTTTATATTATTTTATTGTGTTGAAAGCTAAAATAAATCCACTATAGCATGTGTGTAGGAAAAATATATAAAGTAACTTTTTGTGATGCCAAATAGCTAAATTTTAGCTTCATTGCTGTGGATGCTCTTAGGTACGTTTTCTTTTATTGATTTTTGTAATTTTAGATGTTCAACTAGCATATTTCCCATATTTGATCAATTTTTTCCTAATAAAATTTATTACATATTAAAAAAAAGTTAATTTATTCAATCATAAATTTTGTAAAAAATATGCTTATCTATATTGAAATGAGTGAATTAGATTTAGATTTTATCATGCCATAAATAATTTAAAATAATAATTATCAATTTGCATTTAATTATAGTTATACTTGTAAATTTATCCTAAAAACTCTATATATTCAAATACTATAGTGTCACAAGACACAAAGATTAGTGAAACAACATTATTTTATAGATATTATATAATTCTCTAAACTTTTTCTCGCACCCATTTTCATTATGTAATTATTAAAATCATAACTTTTCCAAACATTTATACGGAACACATCATAGTTTCGTTGTTGTGAAAAGATGACAATATATTACTATTGAAATCAAGCTTTCTCGATTATTTATTTACTTCTCAGTCAACAATAGGTAAACGATAATGAGATGTTGGACGGTTATGACAGTGTAAACACTTTTTTTTTTTTTTGAGAAGCAACAGTGTAAACACTTCAACCATAATAAAAATCAAATTTTCAGAAGAAACAAAATATCCAAATGGGTAAAATTATCATTAGAAATTTAATCTAGCAAAAAATTCACACTAAATAGGACTCTCTCATGGACAAAATTATCATTTCTCAAATGAAATTTAAGGAATGTGCTCAAGACATATTAAAGTTTAATTCTCATTGGTTGAAGAGTAATCTTGAAATGAACTTATGTAAATGGTATAAGGGTTTTTTTTTTCCTTTCACTTTTTTTTTTTTTTTTTTTTGGAGAAGAAGAATAAGGGTTAATTGATTTTAATAATTACTGATAATTCTTGAAAAATCGTCAGTATGTTATTCGTCCAACGAAGCCAAAGTCTTCTTTGAATGCCTGCAAAATAAAAGAGAGAATTTGGTGGAGAAACACCAGTGGGATGTTTTCTTAAAACCCTTCGATGACAAAGACAAAATCAACCTCTATATTTTGTATATTGATAATGTTTTTGTAGTAGTTTTTGACGTACCTTAAAAAGTGAGACGGATTGTTCCTTTTATAGGTGATTTGGATAGCTGTTGTGCATATATATGTCTTTGTAAAGTTGTGATTTACAACTTTGTTCTTATTGACTTTAATTCCGTGTCAAATTTGATTGTATTTCTGTTCAAACATTTTCCTATATTTTTATGAGATTTAATGTAAGGGTTATATGTGAGAGTTTAGTGAAGAAACTGTGAAGAAGTGGTTTTCGCAACTTAACTCGCGACTACTAACTCGCGAAACAAGCCACGTGAGAAGCACATGCAGGAATTTGAAAAGTTATTGACAAAGTGGATTTTGCGAGTAACTTGCGACTCAAGCCAAGTCACGAGTGACCCGCGAACCTCACTGCTTGTTACTTTTTGTAATGTGACTTTTCTCATTCTTTACCAACACTATATAAACCTTCACTACCCACAAAATGTAAGTAGAAGAAGGAGTATTTTTTGAAGAATTTTTTAAGAGAGAAACCCTAACCAAACACTTGAGAATTAAAAACTTTTTTTTTTTACCCACAATCCTTTAAATCATTTCTTTAAAGTTTCCATCTACTCCCACCTCTCCATCTACACATCCTTGAGAGGTTCTTAACCCAAACACTTACCTCACCCACTCTGAGTGTTGAGAGAAGTTTTGGTGCCTTTAGGAAGCATTAGAAGGAGCTATTGAGTGGCGAATGCAATCAGGCCGAATTACGAGATCTAAATAGCTAATGAAGACAAGATTTCGAGAAGTTCGTTGGTAGCAGGAGCTTGGAGGGTCTTTTTGATATTCGTGTACTCCAACTTATTCACTAGTGGATCGATTTTGACTTGGAAGGCTGGGAAGAGGTTTTTCATCAAGTATTTTGGTTTCCTCTTCAATAACATGTCTCGGTGTTATCTTTGTTTTTACATCTCTCTTTCTTAATCTTTAAACTTTACATTTATTGCTTATTGTTCTTGCTTATGGCTTAGAGTAGTGTTCGGTTTATTATGTTTGTTTTGCTCTTGTTCTACATTTAGATAAGTTATAGTAAAAGCAATTAAGCTATAATTTAAAATTAGGGGGTCTAAACAAGCATTAGTGTTTTCACACTAGTTGAGATTTTAGTTTTCATGTACACAATTGGAAGTAATTATTTCCCTGTATGTAATGGCCTCTATCTTAATGGGAGTTTAAGGTCGATGAGTATCGGTCATCATTAATTAGGATTTATTGCTTTTGTAACGTATTAGATGATTGGGCTTATCATCTTTAATGATTAGCGGTTACAAAACCTTTTAAAAGTTCTGCTCATTTATTGTTGTCTGGTTCATTAGTTGCCCCTTTATTCTGAAATTGTTCATTTAGAGGAGGACAATTCTAGGAATAAACTATGTTTGTCCATGTCGCTTTGGATTCCGTTCTTTTCTAGGCAATTTTGTTAATGATCGTCACTAGGCAATTGTATTTAGATGGCATGATCGTTGCATGTCACTAGACGATTAATGCATTTGTTTTCTTTGAGATTATTGCGTGTCAGTGAGCAATCATCTTTAGATGGCATGATTGTTGTGTGTCGTTGGATGATCAATGCATCTTTTCTTTTTCTTTTTTGCGATTTCTGTGTGTTGTTGGGCTATCTTCTTTTGATGGCATGATCATTGCATGTCGCTGGACAATTAATGCTTTTTTTTTTTTTTTTGTGATTATTGCATGTCGTAGGGCAACTCGTCTTTTGATTTGCGATTGTTTCATTTTTTAGGGCAATTCGCCTTTTGATGGTATGATTGTTGCATGTCACAGGACGATCAATGCATCTTTTTTGTTTGTGATTGTTATGTTTTGCAAGGCAATCGTTTTTCGATGGCATTATAGTTGAGTGTCATCGGACGGTCAATGCATTCTTTTTTGCAATTGCTACGTGTCATAGGGCAATTCATCTTTTGATTTGCGATTGTTGCATTTCACAGGGTAATTCGTCTTTTGATTTGCGATTGCTATGTTTTACAAGGCAATTTGTCTTTTGATTTTGCGATTGTTGTGTTTTACAGGCAATTCATTTTTTGATTAACGATTGCTGCAGTTCGCAGGGTAGTTAGTCTTTTGATGGCATGATCATTGCATGTCATTGGACGATCAATGCATCTATTTTGCGGTTGTAGTGTGTCACTGGGCAATCGTCTTTAGATGGCATGATCGTTGCGTGTCACTGTACGATCAATACATTTTTTCATTCTTTTAAGAGCAAAATCCTAGGATCACTTCATTTTTTGGAAGAGAAATCTTAGGATCTTGTATTCAAAGTATTTTACCTGAGGGAGACCTTTATTCTATAATGAAATACAAAAAAGGCTGATAAAAAAACAGAAAAGTAGAAAAAACACTTACTAGTTGTATTTTCTTAGGTGCTCAATATTTCATGGATGAGATTGATCTATCTCATACATGTTTGTTAGGCGATAACTTCCTTCTCATGTGTGGCTTTTCGTGATCCCTTTAGAGGCTAAGACATCTTCTACATTCATGTACTTTTGTGCTTTGAACAATAGGTTGGCCATGGTTACTGGCGGGTTCTTTGTTATTGAAAACAAGAAATACTCTGATAGTAGACCTGCCTTGAAGGCTGTGAGCAACAACTAATCCTCTGCTTTATCCACTTGCAGGACTTCTTTGTTAAATCTTGTCACATACATTCTTAAGGATTCTCCTACTCCCTGTCTCACACTTAACAAATGCAAAATGGGTTGTCCATACCTTTGGCTGCCAATGAAGTGACGGACCAAAGCCTCACCTAATTCATCAAAACTTCCGATTGTTGAGGGGGAATCTTGCTGAACCATACCTTGGCTACTTCCTTCAGAGTACTTGGAAAAGTTCTGCACACAATTTCATCCAGGGTTTTTTGCAGGTTCATTAGACTTTTGAAGGATTCAATATGGTTAAGAGGGTCCTTCGAACTGTTGAATGAGTCAAGTTGTGGGAGCCTAAACTTCTGCCGTAGCAGCAAGTCTAGCATAGCAGTGATAAAGGGTGACGCAATATGTATGATAATCTCATCTAGATTCCTCTAACCTTTTCCTTTCACAGTGTTATTCAACTCATCCATCTCTTTCTTCGTGTTTTGGAATTCTTCTTCCATCCTGCTTGGACACTTAGTTCCATTAGAATGATCTTTCTTTGGGTTGTTCTCTTTGTTATTGCTTTGTTATTCTCTATTCTTTATTTTGAGTGGGGCATTGTCACTTCTTTGCCTTATCTCCCCATTTTTCCTGGTCAACTCTTCTACACTCGCAACAAGGGTTCGAATTTGCCGTTCCATTTGGTTTGAAGAATTAGGATCCATTGAAAGGAAGAAAGAAATTGTAGCAGGTTAGAGCACTAGTTTCAGATATGTCATTCCCATAGACGACGCCAAACTGATGATGCCTGAAATCATCAGTATGTTATTCGTCCAACGGAGCCAACATCTTCTTTGAATGGCTTCAAAATAAAAGAGAGAATTTGATGGAGAAACACCAATGTGGTGTTTTCTTAAAACCCTCCAATGATAAAGTAAGAATCAACCCTTATATTTTGTATATAAATAGTGTTTTTGTAGTAGTTGTGCACATAAATATCTTCATGTACATAATTGTAGGTAATTATTTATTTGTGTGTAACGGTCTCTGTCTTAATGGGAGTTTAAAGTCGATGAGTAACAGTCATCATTAACTAGGCTTTATTGCTTTTGTAATGTATCAAATGATTGGGCTCATCATCTTTAATGATCAGTGGTTATGGAACCTATGGAAGGGTTTGCTCATTTATTGTTGTTTGGACAATACATTTTTTGGTTCATCAATTACTAATTAAAATGTGGATTTTAATACCAAGCATGCGGACAATAATGTGATCTTTGTAAACTCTATTTCATCTTGATGGCTTGTAGAGCTATCTCAATGAGTTTGAACTTTAAACAACCTGCAAATGACTTCAGGTTAAAAGCCACCAAGGGCGGCTTGATGCATTTAGAGACTTAAGGCAAAACTAACATTGAGGCCTTATATATATAACTTAAAAGATTAAATATTACTTAAAATCTATTATCTTGTTTTATATACACAAATATTACTAATTAACATGAGCCACATAGATACAAAAATTTGACAAAATGTTTCACACCTATTGATGTGATTGATTAATAGTGGTAAGTAAAAGAATGATGTAGTGGTGGACCTAAGTGAGAATTAACAAAAGTTTGTCAACTCAATTATTGTGAATAATATTGTGAACTTTTATTTTTTATTTTTTATTGTGTATTGCTCTTTTTTTTTTTTTTGAGAAGTGCTACATTTACAATATTTTTCACAACAAATCTTAAGTGTTAAATTGTTACTAATTTTAATATGAACTTACTACTATAATTATTTTTTTCCCGTCAATAATGGTCACTAATAATTTGCTACTTAGAATTTTTTGTAAAAATGTTTTGAAAAATATTGTGGACCTAACATTTTTCTCATTTTTTTTATTGTCTTTCATTTTATTTTAAAAAATTATTTATTTGTTAGCTAATATTTTGAATTAATTAATTAAAAAAATAACTCTATTGATTAAAATTTGGTGGCCTTTTTTCTACTTGAGCCTTAAGCAACCATATCAACTACATCTACTATAGGGCTGACACTGAAAGCCACGAGCTCTGCAAGACATCATATTCAGTATTAGTTATTAGTCCCATCACAATTGCATACCACAATATAATCAATAGCTATATCATATATGGATGAATTTCAAGGGATTTGTTGCAAGATTAGAGAAAGGGACTACAAGGTTTGTTGAAAGTAGAGATTATGTCAACCAAGTCAAAGAAATTTAGAGTAACACAGCCTTTTCTTTTCTTTTTTTGAACAAATTGTCCTATCATATATTAAATATCCAACAGTTTATTAATTAGGTGGAATAATATTGAATCACAATCAATATAGCAAAAATTTATTGTTTTTCACTGTCCACTTCTCCCAAATTTTGCAAGTACTTGTAAATGACACCATCTTTACCATTTTTATTTAGTACAAATTACAATTTTCGACCATAAACTATTATCCCGATCAAACTTAGCTCATTGAATTATCGAAATACATGATTGATTCTCCAAACTTATAACTGTTTTAATGTCATCCCTACCATTTGGTTTGGTGTTAAGTCTGACAAAATTTATCATTAAAGGACTAATTCACCTCTCTACAAAATAGATGGTTGAGGATAAATTGATACTTCAATACTAAATCTTGTTAAAATTAACAACAACAAAAAAAAAAAAACAAAAGGAGGTTTTTTATTTAAAATTAGGGGGGGGGGAGAAGGTCGATCATGTATTTTGATAGTTTAGAAGGCAAAGTATAATTAGAGGGATAGTTTAAAGTAAAAATTTGTAATTTTCCTTTTAATTATTTACTAGTTATTTATTTGTACTACTAATTAATTTAAGGGTCAAATTTTATATTTCTCTTAATATTATTATCCGTTAATTGTTCGTATTTTGAGCAAGTTGCATTATTACAAATCCAATTATGGAGAATTGTGGACTTTTCTTTGAGAAGTGTGCGTCAAGAGATACTCATACCTATTTTTATTGAAATATTTTAAAACCTATATAATATATTTCACTTATACCTACACAAAAAATTAATTGAAAAGGAGAGTAAGAATTCCGTTGGAGAGAGGGAGAATTATTTCAAAACCTTTTGATTATAGATGGTGCTAGATGAGATGAACATGTGACTAAATAAATACACTATTTCAAATGCTTTGTTGGGAAGGGGTGAGTTTGATACTAACATCAGGTTTTGAAAGTGACATTTGCTCGTCTAAAATTTAATTTATTAATATTCATTGCAATAATGTCGGTGGATATTATAATGTAATTAATAGTTTCAAATATAAAGTGTAATCTTTTTCTAAATTATTATTGATAGGTAAAATGTTAACCATCAAAGCACAAGGTGAATAACAAATTTTTTTATTTTCTAAGATGAAATAATCAAAGAATCAATAATTTATATCACATTTTATGGTCTGTTTGGATGGAGGGGGAAATGAGAGAGGGTAGAGGAGAGTAGAGTAGAGTTGGTTAAAAATAAGCTAATTTTGTGCTAAATCTACTCTACTCTACTCCTTCTCCTACCCTCTGTAACTCAATTCAAACGCACCATTAGGGTATTCATTATATACACACACTAGCTTCATCACACGCGCAAAGGTATTCATTATATACACACACACTAGCTTCATCACACGCACTCTGCGTGTGCGATGAATTTTTTTTTTTTTTTTGGATTTAGTGTTATAATTTTCCTTTAAAAAAATTTAAATAAATTTATTTCGAAGACATAGATTAGTAGGAGAATGTTCTATTTTATAGATATTTTAAATAAAGTTGGAGATATATTTTTATTAGGTTGTTTTCAAGTTTTTTTTCTCTTAAGACGTTAAACCTAAGGCTCAAGAGTAATTCTGAATTTCATAAAAGTCCCGTCTAAAAAGGAAAATTCTCTTATAGATAATATAGATATATAAATTTAGGCCCTACTAATTATATTTTTCTAGAACAATTTAGGGCATATATATATATATATATATATATTTTTTAATTGTAAATTTAGGCCCTACTAATTTTGTTTTTCTAGAACAATATAGGGCCTCCCACTAAAATTCATTCATTAGCATTGAAGAACAAAATGATACACAACCCTCGTACTAAATCAAACGGTTAAGATTTCGAATTACACATACTCCGTAGGATTTTCATTGGGGTCCACAATCAAACGGTCGATATTGCCTTAAGGGTTTCGTAAGAAGAATGTTCGTGGGCTTTAGCAGAAAGACTAGAGAGCGGAGTCTCGTCTTCCCTTTCTCAAAATAAACGCACGCACGCACACAGTCTCCTCTCGACTCTCGAAGCTTTGTTCCAATAAAAAAAAAAAAAAAAAAACTCTTTTTTATTTTTTATTTTTCCCCAAACTCTGAATCAAAATTCTTTACTTGAGCCTCTACTTCAAATCCAATCAAATTTCTAGGGTTTTTGCTTCTTGCTTTGTATGGCTTACTTGTGCCGAAATTCTTTGATCTACGGCTAGTTCTGGTCCCGAATTCATCGCCGTGGCTTTGTTCGGAGCTCGTTTGGGCGAAAGGTTTTGGTAATTGAGGTTGCAAGGAGTTGCGGCGAATAAAACAGCAACAACTATTCGGTAATTTGTTTTGATTAGGGTTTTGGGTTTTGGATTTATTTATTTTTTGATTCCTACTGTTTTTTGTTTGTTTTGAGTTTTTGAGAAGTTGCTTGGTGCTCGAGGTTAGGGTTTTTTTTTGTTCAGTTTTGTTGTTGTAGAAAGCTTTGGAGTTGAAATTTTGAGTTTTGGTACTTAAAAAAGAGAGTAAATTTTTACTGTACTTGCCCTC